>CM068964.1:32632106-32678646 GCA_035128595.1 Eptatretus atami
TGCAAAGCACAATCACGGAACACCGTCATTTTCAGGCGTCGTTGAGAGACGTATCCGAGCACACCGAACTCGTTTAGGTAGATTTCACGAGAATAGGCGTTTGGCTCGTACCCTGGATAAATCCCGAGCTTCCTTATAATTATATGGCAGAGAGTGACCACTTAAAACAGTACCCCCCCCCCCCTCTGGTCTATAACCGTCGCAGCAGCCTCAACATGCTCGAGAACAGTGAGGCTCCGAATAGCAGATCAAATTAAACTTCATCAAACACTTTGATAGTTAAAACATTTATGACTACCTGAACACGCGAACACGGTGAACTCGACCCGTGAATACAAGCAAACGGAAGCTTTGCTTACCGATGAGCAAAAACGAAGCTGAGGTAAAACTCTCTCATTTTGTACTTTTGTCCGATGGATGGCGATCCAATGAGAACAGCGCAGACCACAGAGCGAGATCTTTAATTTTCATCGCAATCGAAACAGTTGGGGTTGTGGGAAAATAAAAGACAAAGTGAGAAGGTGAAATTACAAGCGAGCTCGTATAGACACCTCCAAAAGTAGCGCACTATTCTTTCCCTCATCGGCTTAAATAAACATGGAGAAAATAAGGAAAACCAAAGATGGTGAGGAAGAGTGTAAACTTACATTAATGGAATTCCAACACATTTGGAGACTGTCTTAGTACGTTTTTTACTGTGTCGGTGGTGGACGGAGGGTTATGGTTTCACCCTGATCTGGTCTATACGATGAGCAAGGATATATATATATATATATATATATATATATATATATAATATATATATATATTTAACAAGCTCAAATGAGCAAAGATCCTCTCCTCTTAATGATGACGTCATAAAACGAATATGACGTCATTGTGATGCATCAGCTGTTCCGATAAATTATCTGTGAATGCCCGGCTTGATTCCGCAAACAAAATTCAAACAGCTTGCCTAGTTTCGGAGATAATGGTATAGGCGATTTCATTAGCGGCGATATTATGAGTCAACTTTTTTTCTCGGAAGAATTTCCAAAATG
Organism: Eptatretus atami; assembly: GCA_035128595.1. Lineage (NCBI taxonomy): Eukaryota > Metazoa > Chordata > Myxini > Myxiniformes > Myxinidae > Eptatretus > Eptatretus atami. Next base: position 32,633,147 of record CM068964.1, read on the forward strand.
AGATGGTTACTGCCTGCGCGTGGGCTTTCTGCATATACATGGCAAGTTCACGAAATCCGATGAAAACTCTGGGTTGTGAAACAAAAAATGTCAAAAAATAGGAATGACGTCATTAAAATTGATGTGACGTCATAGTGATGTATCATATGTGCGGTAATTCATCTCTGCTAATGCCCTGTTCGATTCCCGCAAACAGAATTCAAAAAGCTTGCCTAGTTTCGGAGATAATTTTTAGGCGATTTCCATTAGCGGAGATATTTTGACGTCATAAACTTTTTTTTCTCGGAGGAATTTTCAAAATCGGAGATGGTTACTGTCTGCGCGGGTAATTTTACTATATACGCCAAGTTTCAGGAAGTTTCGATGAAAACTGTAGGCTGTGAAACAAAAAGTCCACAAAGAAGAAGATGAAGAACAACAACGTGAGTAAGACTTAGAGATCCTCCACGAGGATCTAAAAAGTTGTGGCAGGATTCGGACGAAACTTGGTGGATGAGTTGGGTGGATGACAAGCACGAATTGATTTGATTTTGGTTCAGGCCCGAATCCAGATCCAGCCTATCAGTGGGATACAAAACAATAATATTAAATATATATATATATATATATATATATCAATCATCCACCTCCTATACAACCGAAACCCGATTTGCTTACCTATAGCTGCCTGGCACTGTGCTGCTTGCTTACCTCCCTATCTATTACACCCCCAGAACCTTCTCCTGTGTGACCCACTCTAAAATTACCCCTTTGTATCCTGTAATCTCTATTTTCATTGTTCTTTCCATCCCCAACACCTTACACTTGCTCAGGTTAAATTCCATCTGCCAATCTTTTGCCCAATCTATGTAAGTATCAAGACTTTCCTGAATCTGATCACCACCCGCTCTGCTATCCACCTTACCTCCAAGCTTTGTGTCATCTGCAAATTTGGAAAGCCTACTCTTTACCCCATTATCCAAATCATCGATGTAAATAACAAAAAGTAATGGTCTGAGTACTGATCCCTGAGGTACCCCACTACTTACATCCTCCAGCAAAACATCTCCCACTCACAGCCACTCTTTGCTTCCTACCACTATGCCAGTTTCAATCCAATTAGCAACTTGACCAGCCACTCCACAAGCCCTCACTTTGGCTAACAACCTCCGATGTGGTACCTTATCAAATGCCTTCTTAAAGTTTAGATATACTATGTTAACTGCCTTCCCTCATCCACCCAATCAGACACTGCCTCATAGAACTCTAAAAGATTTGTTAAACAGGAACTACCTTTGTAAACCCATGCTGACTACCTTTAATTAGTTTATATGTTTAAATGGTTCTACATCTGGTCCTTAATTAATATCTCCAATACCTTCCCCACAACTGAAGTCAAACTCACAGGTCTATAGTTTCCCATTCTTCTCTGGATCCTTTCTTAAATCATGGTGTTAGATTTACTTCTCTCCAATCCTCCGTACCTGCCTGACTCCCAGTGAGCTATTGAAAATATCCGTTAATATCTCGCTTTCCTGCTCAGCCACCTCCATCAATACTCTCGGGTGTATATTATCTGGACCCGGAGCCTTATCTACTCTTAGATGACCTAGCTGTTCCTTCACTTCCTCCACTCCAACCTGGATCTTCTGTAAAAGCCCTTCCTCACCTCCTGGATAGATACTCTCAGCTATTGGCAATTCTCCTGACTGTTCTTGTGTAAAAGTTGAAGCAAAAGGTTACAAGGAGATATGATAGAGTTTAAGATTATGAAAGTGAGATGTATCAGTAGTTTATACTAATGTATGCATACGTGGGTGCACCGGGGCGTGGTTAAGCAGTCATATGACCCACCCATGTTCTGATGCTGTGTTGTTGTGTTGTGCTGTTGTGCTGTGTTGTGCCCGTGTCGGATTAAACCTGTTGTTCCCACTTCAGAGCCTTCGTCCCTATCTATCGAGTACATTACAGAAAGGTTATAGATATAATAAGTGAAGATGAATTATTCAAGAGAGTAGACAGTGATAGGACCAGGGGCCATAGCCTGAGAGTAAAGAAGAGGAGAGTTAAGACAGTAGTAAGGCAGGGGACTTTCACTCAGAGAGTCGTTAATGCATGGAATTGGCTCCTGGAAAGGTCGTGGCAGCAGAAACAGTCAATAAGTTTAAATTAGAACAAGTCTGGAGACGACAATGGTTCACGAGCGGTATTGGACGATGTAGATGTTTTCAGAAGTCAAGGATGAGACAATGTGATAGTTTTTGACCAAGTTATAAAAATGATCAACATGATGTGGTACGAGTGACAGGTTATTACCTGCAAAATGTCGAAAACCCGGTTTCGGTAACAACTTTCAAAATTTGACCTTTGCATAACCTTTAAAGGTCACAAAACAATGTTGTGGACATAAAATAAGGAAACAGGATACGTGCTATAGCTTATTGGAGTAGTTCGTCGAAGAAGATCGAAAACCCGGTCGATTCCCACAACTGAAAATTTGACCTTTGTGAACTTTAAAGGTCAAAGGTCAAGGATTATGACCTTTGGTGCAAAACTTCCTCTGGAACATTCCAGGAACAATATAACGTCATATAGCTATATGGCATTTCGCACTCCTCGGATTATCCATACTTTGATGAAATCAGCGTAAAAACAAACTTGAAGGGGCGCCACGGGCAAGGTGTTCGAGATAGAGCAAATGGTTTCAAGACTTTAGGTGGGAAATGACCTCAAGATTATGCATAAAATATTGTCATCCTAGCTCTCAAAGTTGGGCGGTCGTATGTTTTTATGTCAAAATTCACAATTTTCTAAGTTCGTGACCTTGTGACCTTGACTTTGGGATGAAAATGAAAAATCGAGCTCCGTGGGGCTATGCAGGTGCCATTGGGCTAACCAAATACCGAAACCCCTGCCAGATTCGCCAAACCCCTTCGAAGATGTAAATTGAAATTGGCTACCCCCTAAAAACACATGTTTTTTGGGGTGGCTCCGCCATAATGGGCGCAGCACGCCCATTCTCAGGAAAACACAAACTAGATCATGATATAAACCTCCCACCAAAATTTTATCAGGATCGGATCAAAACCCACGGAGCTATGCTCGGGACAGACACAGACAGACAGACAGACAGACACCAATAACGAATATAGTGTCACTTACTGACTCGTGAACCAATTAGATATGTACCTGGAAGTTATGGAGATAGAGGGGTATGGGGATGTTGACATGACTTCGAGGTAGCTTGAGCATTGATGGTGATTGCGTACATGTGTAAGGAGTGCTGTTGGTGGGGGTTGTGTGGTTGAGTGTGTTTTTTAACCAAGCCCATGCCCCCTCCCCTGAGGGGAAAAATATAAAAACTACAAAAAAAACACAAAAAACACTTTATTTTATACAAAATAACAAGTAGTCATAGACTGGTACTTACGAAATCGTCAACTTGACCTCTGACCTTGTCTAATAAAAGCTGTCTCTAGAGAAGGTAGCGACGCAAACCAGAAGTTTTCTACGATGATTCTGTACCAAACCATCAAAAATCGAATGTTTGACCTCACTGTGACCTTGACCTTTGACCGATTTTGACCAAAATCTAATCAGCGCTAGCCATCACCCTCCTGAATCAAGTGGTGTAATTTGACATTGGTAGCTTCTTCCGTTCTCAGTTATCGTGCCTACAAACAAACACAAACACACACACAAACACACAAACAAACAGATGACGGAAGTCATCAATATACTGTTGCGAATTCACGCCCGCCGGCGTGCGAACGGCCACGTGACTCGAATCGCGGCACGTCTCGCCCACCGGACGGACAATTCAGTCGTGACCCTCTCGGACTAACGCCGGGAGCCAGTCACGGGTGGCCTTTCGGCCTCACACGATCGTGCCAATCGGCCAACCGCGTGGGATAGGGTTGTTTGCCAAACTCGACCTACCTAAGTACCCACGCGGATGGTAAACTGGGCGATCGCACCTCGCCGCAGGTCGACTTCGGACACGAACCGCTTAAGCGGTCCGTTCCGTGCTATCGGGATAACCGAGCGGTGTTATCGTCGGCCTCGACGGTTCCAATTAATTATCGGGCGTATTACGCCCACTCGAACCCTTTACGTGAAGCAAGATGGAGACCCAACAAAGGAAAGGACGCAGCGAAACGGGGACAATTCAACATGCAAGCACTTTATTTACACAGACACAGGCACAAGCACCGTATAGTCACAGAATGCACATATATCAAATAAAACCAAAGCAACGACGACGCAGAGTTAACACCGACTAACGCGAACACTCGGCAACACTTATAACAGTTCTCCTTTACAAGACAGGCGCCTCCCACAGTCATTTGCCCAAAAACCCCAAAGAAAAGAAAAGGGTGACTTCCCTGGTGGGCCGTCGAGTCCTCCTCCCACGACCTCAACTCCGAGCTCAGTCTCCTTCGCCGTCCTCCACTGCCGACTTCAACGAGCTCCTCGGGCTCGACCCGGCGATGACTCTTCAACCCGAGACGAGGGAGCACCAAACCAACCGACGACGACGACTCCTCACAGCTCCCCCCACCAGTTCCACGACGAAGGGAAAAGACCGAGAGCTTCTTGCACCCGGCCGTGTCCGTCTTTATAGCGCGGGGCTCCGCCTCCACTCCTCCCCCGTTTTCGCTCCACCCTCCTTCGAGAGGGTTCCCGAAAAGGGGCGTGCCCTCTCGTTCCCCCCTCCCGCGCCGTGCGGGGGGCGAGGAAAGTCAGTCTTGGCTCGGGGCAGGGAATTATTCCCCCAAAAGAGGCCCCCACCTTTTCTCACCTTTGACCCCGGCTCGGATCGCACCTCCCCCACACCGAGCGCGGAGAAGAGATGGCGGTGGCGAAGATGCTGTCGCGAGATGGCGGAGGCGGCCGGGCCGCAGCGCGGTCGGCGCTGTGGTGGATGGCGTGGTTGTGGTTGACGTGGTTGGTTCAAAAATAAAGAAAGAACAGAAAAACGACTGACTCAAAGTGTCGCAGCCCGAATGTAATCACATTAATTCCCTCTAAACAACGGGTTTGGGGCTAACTATACACGTACTTCAGAAATACCTCACCTACAGGACCTGAATGGTGGTTGCGAATTTCCACAGCCGTAACAATACTTACGAAATCTAAAGATTTCGTAAGTAATAAAAAAAACAGGTGGAGTTCATCCAAAGGACTCAACAAAATCACAAATTCATGACCGATTACCTGTTGCCTTGGAATGCTGAAAATTGATCTACCTGGATGACGCAAATTGATCTACCAGCCTGATAATGCAAATAGATAGACCCGGACAATGCAAATAGATATTGTTACGTTTATGGGGTGGGGGTTAGGTATCACCTTAGAGCAGACAGGAATGTATGGAGTAGCATGGTCCATGTACGAGTAGTTAGCGAATGTTGATGCAATACGAGCGATAGCTGTATGGAAACATTTGCGCGTTTGTGCGCATGCGCGAACTATCGGGTGGCAGTCCAACTTCCGGTCTACTTACGCTTTGCGTGAGATAAAGTGTGGCGGTATATTTGAATATTGTTTCCTTCAAATTTGATCGATTTAGAACCTGATCATTCCAATGGGCACTCCTTTGATAATATTTTCTATCCCTGTCTACCACCGATCGGGTGAGATATGAGGAAAAGTTGAAAGTTTGCGTGGGTGAAGTGGACATTGTTCTGCCTGATCCTTATTCCATTCCGACCAGTAGGTGGATATGTACTCCAAGGCAGCTGCCCCCGCTCCAGTACCCCAGCATATATAATTACCTCATTCGAACACCAGGACCATTCGAAGCGCTACAGCCTATCTATAAATCACTGGATGCCTATAATTATTTCATTTCGGGCCATGTTCATGAGGTGCTCCAGCATGAAATACCCGCAGTTAGTGCTGTTCTTTTCATTAAGGGGTTGGTTGTACCCGGACAGCGCGTGACCGACAAACCGTATGAACCACGGCTTTGCCTAGATAAAACACATGGCTATGTCATGGCGGCCCGTTGCAATTGTACGGCAGGTTTGGGCGAGTGCCGTAGCCACGTGGCTGCAATCCTTTTCGCAATTGAAGCCGTCACGTGTAGTGGGGTTAATTCAGATGAAGCCTGTACGAGTGTGAAGTGCATATGAAGCAAGTACTATAAAAAGGACGTAGTTCCATCCAGGGCTGAAGATCTGGATCTCAGTCATCCCACACGTTTTAACATCAGTAAAAAAAACGTCGAGTAAGAGAAAGGGTCCCGAATTAACAGCAGAGGAATCGCAAGCAGCAACTCGACTTTCTGAAGGATGTGTGTCCAGAGGCCGCAGCATGTTGTAAATCGGACGGTGATACAAACACCGCTCCCAGTGATGCAGCTGGTGATTATGGTGCAGACGCCATGTATCCGGCAACAGTCACTCACGCTTATCGAGAGTATAGCGGGTAAATGAAGCAACAGAATGCAACATATTAGAAAATAGAAAGTACAATGTATTCTAAAAACAGTATTGTTGTTGTTGGTTTGTGTTGTGTTTTTTTGTGGTTGTTTGTGATGCTTGTATGAATTGTTGTTATTTTAATAATATTTGTATGAATTGGCTTGTATGGGTTTTTATGTTTTGCTTGTTGGTTTTGTGGGGTTGAAATGTTTGTGATTTTTTTTGTTTTTCTCTGTGTTTATGTGGTATGTTTTGGTTTGCGTGCTGTTTTGATATTGTTAATTTGTGTTTTGTATTTGTTTGGGTGAAATGTTATTGTGTTTGTGGGTTGTTGGTTTGTTTGTTTGGGTGTGATGTTTGGTTATTATTTGCTGTTTAATGTTTGTTTGTTGTTGGTTGTGCGTTTGCTTGTGTTTTGCTTTTTGTTTAATGTTGGTTTTTCTATGCCCCTATTGGGATGTTGTTGCGGTGCATGTGGTTTTTTTTGGTTTGTTTTTTTGGTGGTTTGTGTTGGTTGGGTGCTGTTTTATTTGTTGTCTTGTATTTTGTGCCTTGGTTTTGTGGTGGAATTGGGTGTTGGTTTGCGAATTTGTTGTTGATTTTTAATGGTATGTTGGTTTTTGTTTGTGTTTATTGGTTGTTTTTTGTTTGCGGGCTTTTGGGTGGGGTGTGTTTGTGTATTTGAATTATGGATTGTGCCTTTGGTTTGAAATTTGGTTGATTTTGAAATGTTTGTTTTTGGGTGGTGTTGGTTATGTATTTGTTGTTTTTTGTTGTGGGTTTTGTGTTTTGTATATGATGGTATTTGCCTGCTGGGGTTGGTTTGGGTGGATTTTGATATTTTTTATTTGGTGGTGATTTTTTAATGCGATTTGTGCGTGTGCTGTCGTGGTGTGTTGGCGGGGGTGTGGGTGAATTTTTGGTTGTTGGGCGGTTTTTTTTGATTGGTTGGAATTTTTATTATGGTGAATGTAAATGTGAATTTGTGTGTAATATGTTGGTAATTTTGTTGTTATGTTTGAATTTGGTTTTGTGTGTTTGTTATTGAATTTTGGCAACATAGAATGTACATTCAAAAATACTTTTTAAACTTTATTTTTTACATTACAGCGATGGACACGTGTACGGTGGAGAAAGTGGTTAAGCGGACATTGGCCACAACGGAGCAAGTCATCAGGCTGTAAAATGCAACAAAGCTGCAGGCCAACTCTGCCCTGTGGCATGCACATCGCAGTGGCCGCATAACTGCCAGCATCGCTCATACCGTACTCAAATGTAGAGATCCGAAAACTGCCATGAACCAAATCATGAAGCACGATGCAACAGATATTTCTTGTGTGCCGGCTGTGAAATGGGGTATTGACAACGAAGCAACTGCGAGACACGAGTACGGTGCTTATATGTGCCAAATCCATGACAACTTTAAGGTAGAGGAGGCAGGCTTAGTGATCGACGGTAGTTTTCCGTTCATAGCTGGGTCACCGGACGGGATTAGTAGATGTACATGCCATGGAACTTCAGTAATTGAAATCAAATGTCCGTTCAAGTACAGGAGCGTCTCGCCAGTAGACCCGAGCGCCATAGGCGATCAACGGTACTGTTTAGATAGCTTCGGTAACTTGAAAAACACCCACAAATATTATACCCAGGTACAAACGCAGATGTAGATGATGGTTTGTAAGTGTCCAAGGTGCGACTTCATTGTACGGACACCACAAGCCATGGTAATATGCACCGTACTAAGAGACGCGACATTCTGTGACATGTGTACCGGAAGTCGGAATGCCACCCGGCTAACAACTTCCGGATTGTGTGACGTCACGGCGATTGCTCGTATAAGTAGGGACACATTAGCTTAAGGATGTCTTGTTTGAATGTGCACCATACAGGGGGTGGTGCACGGTAATAATTAGGGATTATGGTTAAGGAAATTGTGTGTATTACCCCTGAAGTAAACCTCTACCGGGGGCCGGGAGACTGCCGTAAAGCCAGGAGACTTTGCAAGAGAGGGGCGGAGCTGAAGACGCCTCCCAAGAAGCGGAGCTCGGATCGCCTTCCAGGGGTGGAGCATTGCCCGGGGAGAACAGGGAGGAGCCTGAATCGGGCGGTTGGGTATGTCGGTGAGGCGCGTCAAAGTCGGAGGAGAAAGAGAAATTGAGGAGAAAAAGGAGAGTTCTGAGGAGGCCGTCCTGCCTACCTGATAGCATTTTCCTCATTCCAGCCTTGTCCCGTTCGTCGTCCCTGGATCCTGCTGTGTGCCATCACTGCCTGTTCATCTCCCCATCGTCTGCTCGCCTCACAACTGCCTGATCGTCCACCAGCAGCTGAGTCCCCAAGTTTTGTCCCTTTCCCATCAGTGACTGAATCTGGGGTGAGGTGCCTTAGTTTCTTTCGATTTGTTTTATTCACATTGTATATAATTATTTATCGATTCCGCGTGCCCCTTTCTTCCCCAACACCACCCGCCGTCGTATCCCTCCCCCAGTCAATCTTCCCCCGGTTGCTTGCGGTTTCGGGAATAAACCCGTTGGTTTTAAAAGCTTTAAGTTTCTCGTGTTTCTCCTCACGCCGCGCACGCGTTGTCCGCCATTAATTTGGAACGTCTCCGCAGGAGTTAAGCCGTTCGGGACATCACCAGATTTTAACCTCCCGCCGCTATGAGCTCGACGTTAGTTGAGCCCTTGACACTACACTATACCCGGACAATGCAAATACAAACAGTATATCTGGACAATGCAAATTGATTTACCTGAATACTGAAAAGTGATTATCTACCAACATAATGCAAATTGATCTTCCACGACATTGCAAATTTATCTATTTGACTACAATTTGATTGACCTGAACAATGCATATTGATTAGCTGACTACTGAAAATTGATCTACCAGCATAATGCAAATCGATCTACCTTACATGGAGCTCTGCATTTGTGTGTCTTGTACAAAGAAAACCAACGAAAGCTCTTGAACTCCATCAGAACTTGCTTTGATCAACAGACACTGCTTCTGTGAGCATTAACCCCACTATATGTACACACAGTCGTGACTACACACAGACACATCTCACAGGTCATAGTTTAACTGTCTCGTGGTTTACACTTAATGTACCTAAACAGTGTAAAAATGGTAGTCCACAGAGGAACAGTCAAACAGAACTGAGTGGTCCATGAAACAGAACAACCCATGACAGTATTGTGTGCTCAAATAAAAGACTAGACCAAAATGGCACAGTCCACAGAGAAGCGTGTCAAAATGGCATGCTCTATAATGTGCTGCAGTCAACAGAAACATTGGGGAACCAAGGGCTGTTCTTTGTACTCAAGGAAGGCCATTCATGCAAACTGCATGGTCATTTTGATTCCAGGGCAGAAACTGCTGCTCAGACAGCAAGCACACTCTAAGATAGCAAGCGGTGTAACCTGGTGTCCAGGAACATACAGGGCTGACAGGATGGCCTGCAGGTATGCACACTCGCCTCTAAGCTCTCTAGCCGAGGTTCGAATCCTGACCCAGCTATAAACTGTCCAGGGTGTTTCATCAATGTGTGTGTGCCATTCCTCAGATGGACGTTAAATGGGAAGTCCATCTGCCAGCATTCATTGGTGGATGTTAAAGATCCCATTGTGTCCTTCGCGAATAGTATCGCCGGCATCATCAACAAATTCCAACTCGAACCAGCAGAGATCATTGCAACAGTGGCACAGCCACACTCTCAGCCTACCTCACAGCCTTATGCTGCATATGAACGGAGGAGGAACCTTACAAGAAGACCAGATCACTTGCTACCTACACTCCAGGAATTTCTTCATGGTGCCAGCGATAGTTCATCTATTCTTTGCAAGGGACACTGTGGGATCTTTAACGTGCACCAACTAATCCTGGCAGGTGGGACGCTCAACTTAACATCCTTCTGATGGACAGCGCACGCATTGATGCCTTGCCCTGTATGCGAAGCATCAGGATTGCAATTTATAGCCAGGTCGAGATTCAAACCCAGGCCAGACAGCTCAAAGGTGAGTGTACATACCTCTAAGCTATCTTTCCAGCCCACAACAATGGTCCAGTCGAGAACAAACATCAATTTGTGCAATAACCAGCACACAACTCATGCTGACAAACAACATCTATCATGGAAAAGACAATTACATATATATATACCGGTCGTCTTATTTAGTGATGCTTAGTTCTTCACGTGACAAAGATCAAATGGAAAGAATTTTGAGCACGTGTCATCATGACGAAAGAGCTGTGAATTTTACTTCATTGAAGCAATGACAAAGACTTTAACTGCACACGACAAAATATAAATTAGATCGATTCCCTTTGAAGTGAATAGTCTTATAAAATGAAATTTTACAATGGCAACAACAAAAAACAAAAAAAAAAACCCAATGATCTTGACAATATCTATTTGCAATTATTTGATCAAAATTACAGTAATCCAATAAACGATTCACGATGAAGGAAGTCTACTATGTAATCAAACGATTCCGAACACCTGGACACTGTCCCGGCTCAAAGGTGTGCCATCACACTTAAGTAGCACAGACACCCCAGGTGGAAAAGACGAGCAGCTGTCTTTTGTGCATGACAGCAACAACATGGTCAGAATCCCAACTACTGCAGGACCCTCAAAGCTGCACATTTACAGAGGTTATGATTTTGTGGATTTCTTTCACACAGTTGAGGACCACCTCTGCATCAATAACAGTGAAGATTCACTCGTGGAGAGGCTTCTCCCGCTGGTACTCAAACCTGCAGATCCCACAGCTCACAATGGCGACGACGAGTTGTACCATACCCTTTACAGGCCGACGGTGCTGTCGAAGCAGTTTCGTTGCAAGGGTGATGTTGAGTGGTTTGGCATTGCCATTGCCTTCCCAGCAGTCAGATAGGGCAGGCACTTGTAATTTGTTCAGGGCACCTATTCTTCGCAAAAGACACTGACCGTGGGATCTTTAACGTCCACCAAATGCTAGCGTACAGGACAACCAGTTTAGCGTCTATCCGACGTACGGCGCATGCACATTAGATGGCTCGGTCCACATGCGAAACATTAGGATGACAGTTCATGGCTGTGTCGACATTAGAATTGCAAAGAGGTTAAACAGTTCAGAGGTGAGTGTGCATACCATTGCTCGGTTTTGTATTTACCAGAGGTTGTCGAGAAACAGCGGTCACACACACACACACACACACACACACAGACACACAGACACACAGAGATTGCTGGAATTATAGATAGATGACGAATCATTAATCGCTTTAAAAAAAATAGAAAAATAAATCGAGCAATTTTCAGGCCAAACACAACTTGATAAATGAGCGATTAATTTATGATTATCAAATGGATTGATTCGTGTGTCCAGGAAAATGTGGCTTTGTCGCTTCTATCTCAGGATACTGCGGTATGGGGGGGGTTGAATAATAAATAAAAGTAAAATAAAATTTTAAAAATCGATCCAGGAACAGGAAGCTTATGCAGTGGAAGAGACAAAACAACATGAGCATCAGATGATCTCCTGCAGAAGCTGGAGGATGAGGTACTTTGCGTCTTGCAAGCTCTTGGACGGTTCTCCATTCCTCGGCATCGACTCCGTCCCCAGCAGGAACAGCTTGCGTCCCCTCATGACCTCCGAGAGGGCCAAATTCTCATGTACTTGAGTGACGTTACATGCCCCTTGCACATCCTGCCAGGGACAAAAGCACAAAGTGGGACATTTGAAAGAGCACCTGGGAGTTATTAGGATGGACTTCCCGCATCATTTCATTCGTGTGGATACACTTGCCTCATCAATACCGGCTGGGTAAATGAGCAAATAAACAAAATAAATAATAATAAAAAAGATGTACACACCTGCTTGTTTGCAAGCATCAGCAAGGAGAAAGGAATTTTGCTCTGCAGCAACTTCCTGAGCTCACTCTTGACAAGGGGCATACGGTCATGGTCAGATGCATCCAGTACAAACACCAACAGATTTGCTTTCTTCATCAACCCAAAGAGAGAGGAAGAGGGAGGGGAAGAGGGAGGGAATTGTAGCTGATAAGGGAAAAGCTTCACCCAATTCGCTTTCACACACTATAATTCCACCGGTGATTACAATGGCTCAGATCCAATGATGCAACCTCACTAGCATGCCATCACCACTGCCAGGGTCTCTACCGCATGACATATGACACTACTTTCACGACTCGTCCTCATGGCATCTGCTTACAACATGGTGTACCAGAATGGCATAAAGCATGGAGTCTCTACGGTGGCTTCATGGACGCAGTATCATCACTACAATCGCTTTGACAAAAGCAATGCACCCTCAGCAACTGACCTGCAGATACTTGTCCCAGTAAGACCTTAGATGATCTCTGCCCCCAACTGCAGGCAAAAAGGAAGACCTTCTGTTTTGGCTTGGTGACCATTCACCTCAACCAAGAAGCAAACCAAAATTGATGGTGGAAGTGAAATGTCCATGTCACCATATTCACCACTGACCCCCAGATGTTGCACAGTTATCGAAACAAACATCATTCAAGCATCGAGCTCACAAGACCTTCCAGCAGGTGAATCAAGAGGCCATTGCACCGGAGTGAAGCACCATGTGTCCCCTCTGTGGGCGGAATGGAGCATAACCAATGATGGCCCATAATGTGACGCAGCACACTGGACTTTCCAGCTCCATCCAGGCCAAGGATCACAACACGTTTCACAACGTCCTGTGCACAAAACAGACGAGGACACTATGCAAGACCATAATATACATACATTGGTACTGTACTTATTGTTACATTTTTGGAGGACCCTGGGGAGACACATCCAACACAAAAGGGTTCCCTAATGTAGCTATATCTGCAGTAATTTTGTTTATCTAAATTACACCTCCCCCTCATACTGATGGAAGGGAAAGATGCATTGTGAATGTAGTTTAAACTACCCCCATTGCTCTCTTCCTCATTTTCCAACTCGGTTATCAAACCTTATTCTCAAGCTCCATTCTCAAACCCATAGTCTCAGGACTTTATTCTCAACTCTTTTAAGATTCCAACCCCATACCACATTCACTCCACCAAATCACACCGCAAATCCATTCAGCAACACTTCAATAGCATACATCGAACAGGGATCCTCTTTGACCACAGCAGAGCCGAGCTGCCAGTGCTTCTACCATCATTGTTCTCTCCAGGCCGCCGAGCAGCTAGCGCTACCAACATTGTTCGAACCACGCAGTCAGCGCTGTCAGCGGAGTTCCAGCAGCCCCAACAATCACATCCCTGGAAACAATCGTGGTGATTGGATTGCAGAGTGCAAGCAAATCGGCGTGGTTGGCTCACGGAGAGCGGACGTGAAAGGTGACAGGAGCGTGGGTGATAAGAGGCCTGACAGATCAGTTTGCAGGGAGTTTGTGTGAGAGCTCAGTTCCAAGATTCTCTGAGAGAGTTAAATTCTGGAGAGTTCTGAGCGTCAGTTCTGGAGAGCTCAGTGGTGAAGTTCGGCAAAGCAGCTCTCAGAGTTCGGAATTGGTCGGTGATCAAGTTGAAAGTCCGAGGTGGGCCACGCCAACCATAAAACAGAATGGGCACGGAGAAGCAAGATGCCAGGCGCGGTCACCACCTCCCCATGGACAATACATCCTATGCGCCTTGTATAACCAACCAGGGAAGCCTGGTGTTGGCTCAGTGGTTAGGGTGGCGGCTTGGGATCCTAGGGTCCTGAGTTCAAGCCCCGTCGGCCGCTGAATTAATACACCAGGAGGTTGACTCAGCCTGTCATCCTTCCGAGGCCGGCGAAATGAGTACCAGTTCCAGTGTGTGTACTGGTGGAGGGGCACTGCATCAGCGACATAGTCAGTAGTCACGCCTCAAGAAATGATAGCTACCCCGACAGCTAAGCTGCCATACGACCACCACCACCAACCAGGAACTCTCAAGCAGAGAAAGGGGTCAAAAGTGATTCACCCCCGGAACTGACTTCTCTCCTTACATGTCTTACACGTGCATCCTACACCCTTGCACCTTCCAGCGCACACATCTCATTGACTCGCCCTGTCGTGGATTATAAACTGAGTCCACTGCAATTATTTACAGAACTCGTATTACACGCACCCGCATACATCACACCTCCCATCCGCACCACACACGCCGTTCGTTACCACGCGAGCCATCCGGCTCACGTACGGGTGAGACCGGGATCAACACCATACCCCACCTACTTTGCTCGTCTATCAACCTTTCTTCTTTCTTTTTCCCAGAATGATCGAGGCACCTGTGCGTGTGTGGATTCACGCTAACTCTCTGAAACAGCTGATAGGTGAGTCTGCGTACCTCCAGGTCATCCTGCCAGCCAATGAAATGGTACTTGAACTACTGTACACATGTTTGCTTCATCAGTTCCGCATCTCTCTTTCGAGTGCAGCCATATGGCTGCCGGTTGCACCATCGGTTAGGGACGTGGCTTTGCCGCTGATGCAGTGTCCCGATTACTCGTACACCGGTACTCATTTTGCCGACCTCGGAAGGACGACATGCTGAGTCAACCCCACCTAGTATTAATTCAGCGGGAAACGGGGCTCAAACTCAGGACCCTCGGATCCCAAGTCAGCCCCCCCTAACCGCTAAGCCAACACCAGGCTTGACATCAGTTCCACATGTCATGAGTTTATAAATCAGTACTAATAAAAGTTTCTACTGGAAAAAAAAACAAAAACAAATTTCGAATTTCATAATAAGTTATTGATGTTAGTTATAAAGAGCTAAGTGACAACACATGCAGGATGGTCCCGACGACCTTTTCGCACCCATTTTGTTTGGATCGGCTTCCAGTGAAAACTCTGCAAAGGAATGACGTCACAACAACAACAAAGCAATATCAGCTCCATGGAAACATCCATTTCTGGAGGAGAAACTCGTCCACACGGCCTGAGGAATTCTGTGTGATCGGGGTTGTGTGGACGAGGCACGGGCGTGACGGGCCACGTGACCTCTTGTCGTCCTGGTAAATATGCGCCATGACGGTGTAGTTGACAGCACTCCGCGAACTCGCCGTGTTCAGTTCGGAGCGTCTGTTCTCCCGCTTCGAGGTAATTAATAATCCGACGTGTGTTACCATCACACACAACACAAGATGACGCACATTGAACATTAACCCATAAACACCCGACCCATGACCGATGACCCTCAGCGACGGTGCGCACGTACAGGTCGCCAACCTCGGTTTGAATATTCTCACAGGGACATTTCTTTTTGCGGTTCCAAGTCCAGATGAAGAAGCTGACGGCGCCCAAGGCAGCTCCGGAGGACACGAGTAAGGCCAAGCGTCCGGAAAACGCCATCGCTGGTTCGTTCGAAGAGCTCCACCCTGTGGCTCCGATCAATCGAATTGTTAATTAAACGAATGGCGAACTTTGTTCACTCTCTCTCTCTCTCTCTCGTAAACACGAGAAGATTGTATTTCATAAATGTAACGGAAAATTTCATTCTTCGATAGGATAATACGAGCAATACTATAATATGATAATAATAATAATAATTAATAATACACTTCCACCAATTATTGCGCCACCGACTACACCGCCATAAATAATACCAATGGGAGGTCAGGGCGTCTGTTGGGAAATACAAATAAACCAATGGGGAGGTCAGACGTCTGTTGGGAAATACAAATAAACCAATGGGGAGGTCAGGCGGTGTGGGAAATACAAATACACCAATGGGAGGCAGTGTGTCTGTTGGGAAATACAAATACACCAATGGGAGAGTCAGGGCGTCTGTTGGGAAATACAAATAACCAATGGGAGGCAGTGTGTCTGTTGGGAAATACAAATACACCAATGGGGAGGTCAGGGCGTCTGTTGGGAAATACAAATACACCAATGGGGAGGTCAGGGCGTCTGTTGGGAAATACAAATACACCCAATGGGGAGTCAGGACGTCTGTTGGGAAATCAAATCACCAATGGGGAGGTCAGGGCGTCGTTGGGAAATACAAATACACCAATGGGGAGGTCAGGGTCTGTTGGGAAATACAAATACCCAATGGGGAGGTCAGTGTGTCTGTTGGGAAATACAAATAACACCAATGGGGAAGTCAGGCGTCTGTTGGGAAATACAAATACACCAATGGAGTCAGGGCGTCTGTTGGAAATACAAATACACCAATGGGAAGGTCAGTGTGTCTGTTGGGAAATACAAATACCCAATGGGGAGTCAGGTGCATCTGTTGGGAAAATACAAATACACCAATGGGAAGGTCAGTGTGTCTGTTGGAAAATACAAATACACCAATGGGGAGGTCAGGTGTCTGTTGGGAATACAAATACACCAATGGGAAGTCATGTGTGTCTGTTGGGAAATACAAATACACCAATGGGAAGGTCAGTGTGTCTGTTGGGAAATACAAATACACCAATGGGGAGGTCAGGGCGTCTGTTGGGAAATACAAATACACCAATGGGAAGGTCAGTGTGTCTGTTGGGAAATACAAATACACCAATGGGAAGGTCAGTGTGTGTTGGGAAATACAAATACACAATGGGGAGGTCAGTGTGTCTGTTGGGAAATAAAATACCCAATGGGAGGTCAGTGTGTCTGTTGGGAAATACAAATACACCAATGGGGAGGTCAGGGCGTCTGTTGGAAATACAAATAAACAATGGGGAGGTCAGCGTCTGTTGGAATACAAAATACAACACAATGGGGAGTCAGTGGTCTGTTGGAAATACAAATAAACCAATGGGGAGGTCAGGTGGTCTGTTGGGAAATACAAATACACCAATGGGGAGGTCAGGGTCTGTTGGGAAATACAAATACACCAATGGGAGGTCAGGGCGTCTGTTGGGAAATACAAATAAACCAATGGGAGGTCAGGGCGTCTGTTGGGAAATACAAATACACCAATGGGGAGGTCAGTGTGTCTGTTGGGAAATACAAATAAACAATGGGAGGTCAGTGTTCTGTTGGGAATACAAATACACCAATGGGGGTCAGGACGTCTGTTGGAATAACAATACACCAATGGGAGGTCAGTGTGTCTGTTGGAAAACAAATACACCAATGGGAGTCAGGGCGTCTGTTGGGAAATACAAATACACCAATGGGGAGGTCAGTGTGTCTGTTGGGAAATACAAATACACCAATGGGGAGGTCAGGGCTCTGTTGGGAAATACAAATACACCAATGGGAGGTCAGTGTGTCTGTTGGGAAATACAAAATACACCAATGGGAGGTCAGTGTCTGTTGGGAAATACAAATACACCAATGGGAGGTCAGGGCGTCTGTTGGGAAATACAAACACCAATGGGAAGTCAGTGTGTCTGTTGGGAAATACAAATAAACCAATGGGGAGGTCAGGGCTCTGTTGGGAAATACAAATACACCAATGGGGAGTGTCAGGGCGTCTGTTGGGAATACAAATCACCAATGGGAGTCAGGGCGTCTGTTGGGAAATACAAATACACCAATGGGGAGGTCAGTGTGTCTGTTGGGAAATACAAATACACCAATGGAGGCAGGGCTGCTGTTGGGAATACAAATACACCAATGGGGAGGTCAGGGCGTCTGTTGGGAAATACAAATAACACAATGGGGAGGTCAGGCGTCTTTGGAAATACAAATACACCAATGGGGAGGTCAGTGGTGTCTGTTGGAAACAATACAAATCCAAATGGGGAGGTCAGTGGTGTCTGTTGGGAAATACAAGTACACCAAATGGGGAAGTCATCAGTGCGCAGCGACTGTTTGAGGGAGGGAGGGGGGTGGGGATGCACAAGTGAGGATAAGGTAATTTTAATAATAAATTACATTGAATACTTAATGGGCCTCAATGAAAAATAAAATACAATGGTTAATCGGTTTATCAATGATATTGATTACTAACGCTACCTTTGGTGTCAGAGTGATCAAAAGGGCGATTCGCTTCGTTTTGGGGAAAATTTCATCGGAGGCTTGAATTGCAGTTCGTGAAATGCATATGAAATTGTTACGTGATTATAATTTGACGTCGACGACTCGCCCTTGTTCCGACAACAAAATTCAACTACAGTATTTAATTTGAATTCCATACGAGCCAATGGTGCAGGGGGGGGGGAATGTTCCCACTCTGCAGCCATTGTCACGTGCACCATGATCCCCCATCTCGACACGCGCATTGTCACGTGCACCATATCCCACCTGACACCCATTGTCACGTGCACCATGATCCACTCTGACACCCATTGTCACGTGCACCGTGATCCCACTCTGACACCCATTGTCACGTGCACCATGATCCACTCTGCACCCATTGTCACGTGCACCATGATCCCACTCTGACCGCATTGTCACGTGCACCATGATCCCACTCTGACACCCCCATTGTCACGTGCACCATGATCCCACTCCTGACAGCCATTGTCAGCGTGCACCATGATCCCACTCTGACACCCTTGTCACGTGCACCATGATCCCACTCTGACACCCATTGTCACGATGCACCATGATCCCACTCTGACACCCATTGTCACATGCACCATGATCCACTCTGACCCCCATTGTCACGTGCACCATGATCCACTCTGACACCCATTGTCACGTGCACCATGATCCCACTCTGACACCATTGTCACGTGCACCATGATCCACTCTGACACCCATTGTCACGTGCACCATGATCCCACTCTGACAGCCATTGTCACGTGCACCATGATCCCACTCTGACACCATTGTCACGTGCACCATGATCCCACTCTGACCCCATTGTCACGTGCACCATGATCCCACTCTGACAGCCATTGTCACGTGCACCATGATCCCACTCTGACCCCATTGTCACGTGCACCATGATCCCACTCTGAACCCCATTGTCACGTGCACCATGATCCCACTCTGACACCCATTGTCACGTGCACGCATGATCCCACTCTGACCCCATTGTCACGTGCACCATGATCCCACTCTGACACCATTGTCACGTGCACCATGATTCCACTCTGACACCATTGTCACGTGCACCATATCCCCACTCTGACACCTTGTCACGTGCACCATGATCCCACTCTGACACCCCATGGTTTGTCAAGATGCACCATGATCCCGCACTCTGACACTCTGACACCCATTGTCACGGCACCATGATCCCACTCTGACACCCATTGTCACGCTGCACCATGATCCCACTCTGACACCATTGTCACGTGCACCAGCATGATCCCACTCTGACAACCCATTGTCACGCTGCAGCCATGATCCCAACTCTGAGCAGCCATTGTCCACGTGCACATGATCCCACTCTGGCGACAGCCATTGTCACGTGCCACATGACCCACTCTGACAGCCATTGTCACGTGCACCATGATCCCACTCTGACACCCATTGTCACGTGCACAGGGTGCTTGACCCCTCGCGCACGAAGCGCTCTCTGTCATGGACCTGGACAGCCGGGCGGTGATTGACCAAATTCAAATGGAAGCCCACGGTGAACCAAGTACCAACTGTTCCAATGTGGATTGGTCTGGGTTCTCACCACTCCCAGAGTGCTCCTTGTGTCCTTGACTGACAAAGGGAAACAACATGCAACAACAAAATTTTTATTCTCTACTGTTTAGCATGCTGCTCATTTTCTTATATGTATATACCTATATGTATATATATATATATATTTGTGTGTGTTCCAAAAATGACAAGGGTTAATTATCAATTAATTATCTCTTAATGAATGTTAGTGAAAGTGTTTTGTCACCCCAGCCTTGCAACGATGAGGATCTGGTGGAGAGGAAGCTCCTTGTCACCTTCGGCCCAGTGTTTCTTTACCTCCAGCACCGAAAAGGACAGAGGTTATGTTTCCACTTCTGTCTGTTTGAAGGATATCTCAAAAAGTTGTGTACGGATTCGGATGAAATTTGGTGGGCAGGTCGGCAGAGGTGGGACAAGGACGAAATGATTCGATTTTGGTGAAGACCCGAATCCGATCGTTTTTCTTAAGTGATCGGGCTAAAAACGATATACACGATATTTCAAAAAGCTGTGGACGGATTTGGACGAAACTTGGACATGTTGGTTGTGCGACAAGGATGAAATGATGGTACCGTGTGAGCAGCTTCAGCCATGTTCCATCGACCTGGCATGTCCATGTGAGTGACCTCAGACGCGACTGCGTTGACATGGCAGAGACCAATCAGTGAGCAACTTTCATCACCGTAAGTGTGCATGCACGACCCTCACAAGGTGGAGGGGAAAAACCCAGCATGAGCCATTCCAGCCACAGTACACATGGGAAGCCAGCCACAACATGAGCACAGGGTCCAAGATTGAATTGAAAGCCATCAGAACCTCCCCATGGGCTTCACTAGCACCTCGAGGAAAGCTCCCCTCCACATTGACCTCAATGTTTGTCTCGTTTTTCATTATCTCGTGTCCCTCAGCAAGTCTGCTTGTGTTAAGTAAGACTAAGATAGGCATATAGTCCGTCATAATCTCGGTTGAGCACAGGTTTTTCTCTTTCCTTCACTGTTCGATTTATGGTATTCCCCACCACTTTGATGATTTATTAAACCCGTTTAAGGGTATGATCGCTGTGGCTTGTGAACAGTGGGATTGCCCTATGGCATGCCACATTCTCCTTAAAACCAAATGCTCATGCTGAGCCTTGGTACACAGGCCACATTAATTAATATTTAATTAAATCACACAATCTTTGACATGGAGTCGCCATGCGTGTGCAGAACGCCTCTGCTCATCTTGGCAGTTAACCTCTGGCGATCTCAGGTCAAGTCGACCCATAAGGGAGACAGAGTCCGTTACAATGTGTCTATCTAGTTATCTAGTTCCATCAAGTCATGTCCGACTTCTGGTGACATTCATGATCAGATATCTCCAAGCATCCTAATCTTGCACTGCTTCCAAAAGCTTTGGCTGGGACAGATTGGTTGTAGCCTTCACCCCATCCAGATCCATCCAGTGCAGTGCATAACAAGGTCTTCCTCTTCTTCCCTCAGCCATACCCAGCATAGTCCATGAGCCAGACCCCAAAATTTCATCAATTGGTGCCAGCTGGGATAGCAAATTATCACGATGCTTTTTTTGAAAGTTCTACATCCACAGATGAAAAAAAAATCTTTGAAAGCAATCCGGGACTCACTGCTTGGTGGTAGTAATCGCCTCTTAAAGACGGACACCCGAGTCCAATCTGAAGGACCAGGTTTTGGGGTAAGGGAAATATAAAGTTGAATAACATTGCAAGCCATGGTCATATAGTGATATGTGACCACTCAAAATGTTGGTAATCTGATCCTCTATACGTTGGTATCCGTTATATGCTAATGCGTTATGTAGGTCACCAGAGGTCAAAAGGTCACGAAATTTGACCCCTGCCTAAAAATCTGACCACCTGTCAGAAAACTCACAACATATATCATACCAATGGGACTTTCTTAACTTAAATGGGTTCACATGGAAGAAGAGAAGTACCCAAGTCGATTATAAGTCTAACAAAGTGGACTTTATGATTATTGAAGCTGTGGTACAGAACGGTTTTGACACATTTTTTAAAATGGCCTTTTGTTCCGCTAAAAACATGAAAAATTGTATGAAGTTTGACTGCTTGAAATTAGTGAGCATGTTTTGACAAATAACCACTCCAAAATGCTAACGGTCATGTCCGACATGTATTCAGGGGTTGGTTAAGCTACATTTCGATGTAATTAGGTCACCAGAGGTTAAAAGTGAGGTCAAATTGAAAATGCTAACCTCAATCACAGAAAATGCAATGAAAATGTCACCGAATGAATATTAATGTGGGATTAGATCATTCATAGGTTAACTGTCAAAAACTAGTTGTGTTAGAAACTTCGGTCTTGATAATGTAGGCCTAAACAAGGATGGTCACATATTAATGGGCCTGCGACTCGTACAGAGTTGATTACTCATCATCTGAAATATCATCATCATCATCATCACTCGCTTCAAATTCAACGTTGTCCTCGTCATCAGCTTGCAGATTGCTCCACGTTTGTAATTTGCAAAGGTTTGTACACTTCATGTTATTCTGTAGGCAGGTACAGCTCTCCTCCAAGCACTCCCTTCGACAGTCACATGCAATCAATTCCATCACCAACTCAGGGACAGGTGGGGCATCCCCCCCAGTCAATAACCAAGTTCCCATCCTTCTTCCAACCATGACCAACAGGAGAGGGAATCTCAGGGAAAGCCTCCATGCTCCTTTTCTAGACAGCACATTGATAATTAATTAGCCCTCTCGCAGTGGTTTTGCAGTGAAGAAGCGCAAGGAGGAAGCTGCCAAGATTCAACCTCCCCTTTTTTTGCACAGAAGAGGTTGAACTGCAATTCATTGACGTTCTCAGCAACTGTCCTTGCGCTGTATAGACTGCATGTAAGTGACTCTAATGCTTTGAAAAGCTGTGGTGAGACTTCCCAGGTTGTGCCAAGGCACTTCAATGTGTTCCTGTGTCGCTGATCAATAACCTCTTAAGGGCTGAAACCTTTCCTCTCCCAGCGAAGCAGCTCACGGTATCACAGCCTGTAAACGCAGGCAATCCCAGAAGCCCTGCACATTTTTCCAGGCCCAGCGTGTTGGCAACTTTCTTCACATCAACGTATTCAGTGCGTGTCTTGGTTCCACCCTTCATGTAAAGTGAGCATGAGAGCCGTGATGAAAATGCCATGCCAATAATGAAGACATCCGTATCTTCAGACACAATCACAAGTGCAGTAAAGCCAGACCTAGCACAGTGCATTGCATGAAGGAAGAGTCTGGAGTCTGCTTCTTCTTGGCTACATTTGAGGGCTTCAACGTTGTTGACTGACTCCACCGTTGGTCTCCTGCAAGTCTCTTCCATGGGAAAAAAAGAACTGTTTCCCAGCCAATCTGCTTCTCTGTTCATCTTCACTCCAGTCAGTCACAATGAATTCAATCAGGCGGGTTTTCTTCTCTGGGTTCAGGAGGAAATTCTTCCACTGCTGTATTCTACATGTCCAGGTGCAAGGGTCCTGAATGATATCCCACTCTGAGATCCTCTGTTGACTCTCTCTCTGCATTCTTTATAGACTCATCTCGATAGACATCAAATACCATGTCAATGCGCCCGCTGGCTGTTCCTTCTCGCAAGGCTGCTGAAAGGATGGTTTGAGAGACTTCAGCAAAAGACATGTGGTTTGAATCCACCAGTAGTTTCTGTACGTGCCATCCCATCTATTATACAAGCGGAGGTTTCTGGTATAGATTGTACTGGTGACAAGTCTTTCTTGAGCTGTTTAGCCAGAGCTGCCTTGCTCGTTTTCCACATGGTTCCTTCTGGATGAGCCAAAGCCCATGGTATGGATCCAAGGCGATGGGAGAGCACATCCTTCATGTGCAGCTTTCTTGTTTGGCCAATCAGGATCATTTTGGCAAAAAGGTTTCTATCTGCCTTCATTATCACCTGACATCCCTTTGTTTGATATGTCTTCTTCACCTTAATGTCACTCAATGTTTTTAATCTTTGCTTCTGCAAGGGTTCAAAGAATCTCTCGTTGGCCTCTTTTCCCAACCTCTCTTCCTGGAACAGTTTAAAAGCAGTGCTGCCCTTCTTCCTAGCCACCAGTAGATCTGTTGCTGTGTCTCCATGTGCAGCTATGCCAGTTGAGAGACTGTTGAGAGACAAGTGCACGAATCAACCATAATCAGGCTCAGACGTCGTTTAAGACAATGGAAGTGTGGCAGATCGTCGGAGAAGTGGTCGACCATGAGTGACGACGCCCATTCAGGATCGTTACATCGTTCTGCAGCACCTCCGTGATCCACATCGCAATGCAGAAACCACTGCAAGGGAGACGCCTGGGCGTACGAACAACAGGATTTGTGCTCAGACTGTCAGAAATCGGCTTCGTTCTGTAGGACTCAGGAGCAGACGCCCTTCCAGAGGTCTCCCAATGACGGTCGATCGTTGTCGCCGTAGGTTGGTATGGGCCCGCCAACACCGTGACTGGACGTAGAGAATGTGGAACCAGGTGTTGTTCTCGGATGAGTCACAATTTTGCGTAAGCAATAATGACAGACGGGTACGAGTTTACCGTCGTTATGGTGAGCGACTTTTTGACTGTAATGTTGTGGAGCTGGACAGGTGGGGAGGTCCCAGCATTATATGGGCCGGTATTACAGCAAATACCTGTACTGAACTGATAGTCATCGGTGGTAACCTCTTAAAGAGGTAGCCTGTAGTGTAGTCTGATGAAACTTTGTAGCCTGTAGTGAGGCCATTTTTGGATGAACATCCGAACATAGCCTTGTTTCAACAGGACAATGCGTGACCTCATGCAGCAAGCGTGACCACCCAGTATCTTGATGACCACCATATTGAGCTCCTGTCATGGCCTGTGTTCAGTCCAGACCTTAACCCCATCGAGCATGCATGGGATGAACTCGATCGCCGCATCCGGTTACGTCCTGTGGTACCTAGAACAGCTCAAGAACTTGCCGCTGATTTAAAGGAAGAGTGGCGCGTCCTCCCCCAGGTGACTTTGAGGAGGCTGATTCAGTCCATGCACCGGCGCATCCAAGCATGCATCACAGCAGAGGGAGGTCATACACCGTACTAATCTGTTGTAATTTAATGTTCATGTGATTTTGTAAATTTCATTCGCTATAAACTTTGACATAAAAACTAGCGTTTCTTTTTTTGCCAAGTATACATGCTGATCGAGTCAGCTTCACTGGCAACGAGGTTTCTTGCTCACGGCTGTCAGAATGTCTGGTGTTGATCTCAATGCTGTCACCCTCCATGATTGCAGTGAAATTGAAATAGCCAGGTTATAACTAAACAAAATGTTCTCAGTTTTTCATTTTCATTCAGCATTCTTTCAATCTGTCTGCAAAATTGCAAGGGATTTGAATGTAAAAGAAGCACACCACTTACCCTACTTCTAGGCTTATGACTGCAAAAATAAGACAATCATTGACAATTATCTTGCTGGAGATCCATCCTATCTACAGGCGCAGTCATATAATTTACCAAAATGAAAGTGCTTGCAATTTGTAGACAGCTGAAGTGTGGAATCAGTCGGCAAAATACGACAACGGTCCTCCATGCGCCATAAGATGGCGCAACATCCCTCCGACGTTCCTTGTAGTCATGGTCGAGGCACGGCACGGCAGTGATTGTGAATCACCCTTTAGCATTAGCCTGACCCTTTTTCCAAAGGATCAGCTTCTTCTTCCTCTTACATTAAAATCGAAGAGATTTCGGCACTAAGAGTTTTTCTATCCTGAGAAGCACGGCAAATTCCGAGCATAGACGATAGCCCAGACCCGTCTTTTATCGTCGAGCCGAGTACAACACAATTGTTTACGTGACCTTTACGAACCACGGTTCGGCACAGCAGAATCAGAGGAACAGCGTGTTGCTTGCTTGTGTTATTGAATCTCCTCTGGTTCTCCATATGCATATGTATATGTATTAAATGGTTCAAATGTACAAGAGGAATTGAGTATTCTTCAACACCACCAAGAGGCCAATGGCAACTTTGAAAGAGCTACGGCCTTTAATGGCAAAGACTGGTCATTGTGTGCATGTGACAACAATATCCAAAGCACTCCACAAGTCTGGCCTGCACAGTAGGGGCGGCAAGAAGGAAACCATTACTCAAAAAAGCCCACCTTGAGTCCCATTTGAGGTATGCAAAAACTACTCCGAGATTCTGAAGGCATGTGGCAAAAGGTTTTGTGGTCCAACGAAACTTTTTGGCCCAAATGGAAAGCATTACGTTTGGCGCAAACTCAACACAGCACATCACCCAAAGAACACCATCCCGACTGTGCAGCATGGTGATGGCAGAAT
Organism: Eptatretus atami; assembly: GCA_035128595.1. Taxonomy (NCBI): domain Eukaryota; kingdom Metazoa; phylum Chordata; class Myxini; order Myxiniformes; family Myxinidae; genus Eptatretus; species Eptatretus atami. The sequence goes on from CM068964.1 coordinate 32,659,349, forward strand.
CATGTTATGGGGATGTTTCTCATGAGCAGGGACTGGAGCACGTGTCAGGATAAAAGGGAAAGTGGATGGAACAAATTGGAGCAACAAATTGGAGGATGGAGCAAGAAAGCTGAAATTGGGATGGAAGTTCACCTTTCAGCATGACGACCCAAAGCACATGGCCAAAAGCTACACTGGAGTGCCTCAGGAACAAAAAAAATAAATGTCCTTGCGTGGCCCAATCAGAGCCCCGACCTAAATCCAATCGGAAATCTGTGGCACGACTTGAAGATTGCTGTCCATCAACGCTCCCCACACAACTTGACTGAGCTTGATCAGTTTTGTAAAGAAGAATGGGCAAATTTTGCCCAATCAAGGTGTGAAAAGTTGGCAGAGATCAATCTCAACACTCACAGCTGTAATTGCTGTCAAATGTACTTCCACCAAGTATTAACTCAGGGGGATGGACACTTTAGGTAGTAGGTTGTAGACAGCAACCACTCAGCATAGTACTACTGTTCTGACTTGGGAGCGTTAAAGTGGTGCCCGGAACCATCTTACACTCTCCATGTCAAGATTGCTGGTCTTCTTTTCTGTCTCACTCAAACTATAGCTACCAAAAGGTTAGCTTTAATATCTCTTTCTTGGAAAAACATCACACACTTTTCTTACCCACTCATTTTCACTCCTCACTTTACATTCTCCCTTTTATTTTTCCATATTTAAGTCCTGGCCTCGATGAGGACTATATAATCCATGAATGGAGCCTTCAACATAAAAAAAAAAACTTATCCAACCAAAATATTCTTGTTTTATTAATTTTCTGAAATTTATGGAATTTGTTTTTCATTTGGAAGTTGTGTTACGATGTGTAAATAAAGGTGAAAAAGTCTGATTTAATGCAATTTGATTCCAGTCTATAAAGCAATAAAAGGTGAAACTTTTGAAAGGGAGTGTGGACTTTCTATAGGAATAGAATTCTATATATTCTATATATATAAAAATAACAGAAGTACATAGTTGAGATTTTCTTGAAAAATTTCTTTATTTTCGAAAAAGTGCAACCAAAAGGTATGTTTCAACAGTTGGGGTGATGATGCATCACCCAGAATAGGCTCAAACCTCACCCAACAATCAGGGCAAGTGGTGTGTGGGCTGGATGGTCAACCTCACACCACCACCCATTTCTGAGCACCACCTTAAGAAGTTTAGAGATGATGCCCTGTGGGTCGGCCAATAAACAAATACAACTTCCAAAACAACAACAGGGTTCTTTTCCAAAAGCAACATGTCTGAACAAGCAACCTGCGTGTTAAATTTCCTGAGCATCCAGGTTTTTTTTAGCGCGATGTGTGTGGCTGGCAGCCTTAACACCGATCAGTGGCATTTCCGATGGCTTTGGATGCTCATATATGCCCGTGCTCTATAAAGCAATGGCTTTCTCTCCTCTTGGCCACCAAACCAAAACTTGTCCAAAATACGCCACTTGGTGAGAACCTCTGAAATAGCCAAATAGGTAAAACTTAGGTAACTGGAAGAACCAAAGCACAGGTGGTATTGGAGGAGGTTTTGAGGGGGAGGGGGGATTAATTTTGAGGGGGGGAGAGGGGGAACTGTCACATGTATAGAGATGAATTTGTGGAATTTAGAAACCAATTCACCCTCATGACACCCTCATCAATCTCCTCAAGAAATAACATAAAATAAGCGGGATAGCTTGATCTGCTGCACTGAGAATGCTGGTGGGATATGCAGCAAATCAGAGCAAGTGTGTGAACGCTTTGGGGAAATAAGAGGGTAGATGGAAACACTGCTCCTCTGCCCGTGTTAAGATTACACACCTGTTGGGCGTGCTGGAAGTAAAGCAAAAAAACAAACAAAGTAAAAACAAAACTTAAAAAGGGAACTTTAATATTGGAGGAATTTTTTAAAATCAGAAATAAAAAGTCCCAATATCCAATTTTCTTTCCTCCCCCTTCCCCCACACAATGCCCTCATTTATGACCAAATCAAAACAAGTTGGAAGTTAGTTTTGAGGAAAGCAGTTTTTCCAGGAAAGCAAAATTATGCATGTCAGGTGTAAACCACATTAGGGCTGGTTTTTTATTATTTTTTTTTAACAGCTGGATAGAAACCTTCAAACACTTCACCCCTCCTCCTAAAATCTCCATTTCTAACCAATGGGAGGTGTCCGTCTACATACTATCCCCATGCCATGGCTGCTGCACGCTGTGCTGGCGAACAGGTGAGGGGCGCCAAATCATGTCAAGCTCGATGCAGTCGAAGGGGTTGTAAATGCCACCTTGCTGAATGGGTGAGGTCATGGGGGGGTGATTACTGCCCCCAGAGCCCCGGATGACACTGCAGCTCGTTGGAGTGATGGGCGTGCCCGGAACAGGGGTCACTGGGCAGGGCATGCCAAAAGGAGCTCTGTCACAGGGAACGGACCAAATTGAGTTGAATGGATGAGACCAAACTGTGCTTTGTACTCCGAGTTGCAGGAATGGCTGCAAACAGCAAAGACAACAGCATGGATTAGAAAAGCTATAATTTCCCTTGTGTAATACAACTATTAGTTCAAACATTCATAAGGACTTAGATCTTTACATTAAAATACGAGTATTCCATTACGAAGTCTTTCTCATTTAACAAACATCTCAGAACGAGAATGGACCATCAGCTGAGTGGTGACATGAATGTTTGAAATCTGTGTTAAGTGCCTGCAGGGGCAGCAGAAGCCAATAACAAATGCCTGTTATGTTCAATAACAGGATTTCATTTTCACATCCTGATAAGGGAGGATTATCACCCAACCCTGTTTGATTTGGATTCCATGACAAGCTAAACGATGCATTGACAGTTAACGAATAAAGTACTGGCTTGCTCAGATGATCTCCTGCACAGCAGCTGCAGAAGTTTAGGGGAGAGGGGGAGGGGGAGAAACATTCTGGTTGGTACGAGATTGGACATCAAGCGACACACGTACCGAGGATGTGGGACTCGTCGGTACACTGCCAGAGGACCAGGTGTTGCGAGGAAGAGGCTGAGATTGTATCCACGGAGATAGGAAGCTGGGTGGCCAGTCACGTGTGGCGTCGAGGTCTCGCTGGCCAGAGCCCGAGCGAACACGTGGCCCAAACACTTCTGCACAGAGGTCAAAACTCGTGCTCATAAACAAGTAAGTCAAATGTACAAAGCAAAATATGGAAACTCAAAAGCAGTTTTTTTTTTCATTTTAAATCTAGAAATACTACTTGTAGAAGAGGTGGTATGAAGAATAAAGACAACAAATGACCCAATTATTACCACCTTCCTGTGGGGTCGGGTGGGGAAAGTTGTCCCAAGTCTTTCATGAGCCAGTTGGCCAGGCCTGACGTTCGACCGAAGGTGATTTGGGCAGGAATTTTTAATTTGTTCAGGGTGCCAGCTATAACTCACTGACCCCACCAAGGACACCGTGGGGCCGTAACGTCCACCAGCGAATGCAAGCAAATGGGACACCAAGCTTGACAACCATCCGACAGATGGTGCACTTCATGATGCAACACCCTAATCCTGTGAAGCACCAGACAGTTTATACTGCATTCGGGATTGAAATGAAACCCAGACTCAACAGCTCAATGCCAAGTGTGCTAACTTTGAACCTAAACAAATGACCCCTGCAGTTAAAGCTGGCATATGCAATGAGGGTTACGGAATTTACTTCAAGTGACAAAATGTAGAATCATAATAAATAACGATGTAAAATGTACAAAGCAACTACATGATCAGCTTATAAACAACACGTGGGAAAAGCAAGGACAGGTGTACAGAGAAGAAGTGTGAAGAAAATAAAGCAGTGAAACTGAGTGTGCCTTAAGTCTAGCAATGGGGAATGGTGGGATCATAAATACTACAAGAGCTAAGTCGACGGCACGCCATCACAAATGCTCACGCTTCCCCACTGAAAGCAAAGTTGCAAGATGGCAAAATGTTCCACCGGGAATGACCGAATATAAAGTTTTGAGTTAATTTTTTTTTCTCTCCATTTTGACCCGTGACCTCAAGTCCCCACTGCTGGGGGATGAAATGAGGGTCAAATCCAAAAAGTCGTTATATTTCATAAGTCTCTCAAAGTTGATTACACGTAGTTTCATTTCAAAATATGCCTATAATTTCATTTTTTGATATTTCACCTTTTGACCCCACCCAAAGGGGTGGAGACAAAAATGACCCTGCTCTTGCACCTTCTTGCTCTGTGATCAGACCGTCCAAGTTTGGTGCATTTCTCGGAGATAGCGTGACCGACAAACAGACCTGATTACAATAGTTTTAGTTTTTATTCGTTTTTTTTTCTTCTTTTTTTTCAAAAAGCGTACGGATGGAGAAATGAACAGCTCAGCATCTGCTGGAGCTCCCACCAACCCCTCGCCCCTCACCACCCCCAACTCCAACGCATGCAAGCACACACATCTCCCTTGATCGAAGGGGGCAGGATGTGCTAAATATTGAGACAGTTGTACAGAAATACAGAAACGACAAAGAAAAAAAATGCACAGGTGGATGGATACTGTTAATTCAGGCCCGAAACTGAACAAACCCTTCATTGTTCAGGCAGAGGTACGTGAAAGGGAAGCAGGCATGGTTTTAAAAGTTTTTCTTGTTACAGGCTCGAAGGCTTGTGGAGGAGCTGCGACACAAAAAACACACACACACACACACACCACACACACACACACACACACACACACACACACGAAAGAGCACGTGGAACATGTCTTTCAATCCTGACAAATCTCACTCTCACTATGTCTCTCCGAAAGGACCATTTGGACCCCCCCCCCCCATCTACTTTCTCAACAATCCTCTTGAAGAGGTCCTTTCATTCAAGCTTCTGGGTCTCACTATCTGCCATGATCGTTCCTGGGAAAGCCACATTTCCAAGCTGGTCTCCAAAGCCAGTCGTCGGCTGGACATCGTCCACTGTGCAAAGTCCTTCCTCGGCACATCTGAGCTCCTGACCACATACAAAGCTTTCATCCACAGCCTGCTGGAGGACTGCTCTCCCCTCTGGGTTGGGCTCCTGCCTCTCACCTTTCTCGGCTTCACGCTGTGGAAACCAAGGCATTTAGGATTATCGGTATCTCCCACAGTGAGGCTGAGTCTATGGGTTTCTCACTCTTTCACTGCAGGCAGGTCGGTGGTCTTCCTGTCTTCGACCGGTACCTCGTCCGGCCATTCACGCCCCCGTGCCGCGCGCCGCACCCACCTGGCTCTGCGAATAGTCCCCCCCCCCCCGCCCCACCTACCTGCTCTGTCTGTGATATGTCCCCCCCCCATATTTCCACAGGGCACTCAAGGTCCGCCAGAAACCCCTTTCTGGTAAAACTACCAAAATCAAGAATCACTGCTCACCTTACTCTTTCATTCCTCTTTTTTCCCACCTTTGGAACAAACTCCCACACTCTTCAATCCTACTCTTCCTCCAGGTCTTCAAAACAGCTGTTCACACCACCTCTTCTCTTTCTTCCATCCAAAGCAATGATCTTTTCTACCCCCGTTAATCCACCACGCAAACGGCCATCCCGTCCTTTAAATTCCCTGCTTTCCTTCCTGAAAGTCCCTGTGGTGTCCATCTTCTTTACCCTGTGTACCCTACCCCACCCCTCTCCCTTCCACAAATCTCCTAATGTCTCTGTTCTCCACTGTTTTGTCCTTCCCTCTCTCACCCCACTCGTCTCCTGCCCCCCTTGTTGTCCGTTCTGTGTGTTAGCTCTCATGCGAGCGTCGACATTGGATACAAAAAAACCACAAACAAACAAAACAACCAGACTTGACTTTCACACAAACACAGCTGCTAAGGTTTGGGGAAGTGACATCACTTCTCAGAGCGCTCTGGGTACCAGCAACATCTTTGTGACATGGCTTTGCTCTCATTCAGTGGGGCAAACTTTGGAGAACCTTAGATATTGCATGTTTGCTGAAAGCTAGTGGGAAAGCAGAATGACCAGAGGGATCTGTACTTGAGAGTGCAGGAAAACACACTCAATATATCCCATTCCTAGTCGAGTGAAACTTCCTTTCTCGATAAAAAAAATTATCTTCTATTCCATGAAATGGAGTGTGGAGGGGAGGGGTGCATTGCAGGGTGGAGGGAAATACTTAAAAGTAAATAAATAATGACACTTTAAATTGAGAGGCCTTCACATTAATTTCCTGGAAAATATCCTTCATCGAGAAGTGCCAGGTTCCCAAATGCCTCATTACCCTTTGTCAAAGTGAGCATAATAACCCCCCACCCCCACTCCCAACAGCCACACCCGAATGAAGAAAATAAAAAACAATTATATAGCAAACAGAAACTTGTAACTACAGAAATGAAAATACCCAGGAGTAAAACAAGAAATACATAAAGGTGAACACATCACAGAAGTGGGTTGCAACAAAATGAGCATTGCCAGAGCAGATTGGGGTCAGGAAGGGAAGGGATTTAACACCAAAATAATTCATTATTATACATATGCACAATGTAATAAAAATAATAATAATGTGGACAGTTCATATGAAATGGACTCAGCTACTCGCTGCAAAATAAAACAAGATGATCTCATACAAGTTGCTTTACTCGCAAGACATACCACCAGTTAGGTCAAAGGAGTTTGAAGGACCGAAGGCAGAGAAGGTGGGGGAAGGTGCAGGGGGAGAGGTCTTGTAAACACTCGCAACACAGGGGTCAACACTGCAGAGCACAGAGATAAAAAAAATTCACTCCAGAAGCAAGGCAGCCATGTATTTACCAAACACAACTCATTTCAGGCTTAGCGTCAAACACCATTACCAAAGCAAGCAGGTCATTCCAACCAACATGCCATAATACCTGGCCAGATCAGAATCCACTTTAATAATCCCATCTCCGTAGCCATATGGCTCACTCAGCTTCAGACTGCCGGTTGAGTTGGCTTTCTCTAGAATTGCCTTGATTGGTTCTTCGGGGCCTGTGACACACAAGACTGTCTGAATACAATGTCTAATGTGCCCATTCCTTATCAGAGAAATGCACAACAAACACAGTGGTTCTGAAAAGTGAAAGGCGCAAGTCAGGATACAATGCACTAACAGATTACTGAATACCTTTAAGAACAGGTTTAAACTTACTGCGTCACATTTATTTCAAAGAAGTCATAAAGGAAACCAATATTGGATGCCGGGTGCGCGCCCCCATTCGGTGCCGGGTGCGCGCCCACATTCGGTGCCGGGTGCGCGCCCACATTCGGAGCCGGGTGCGCGCCCACATTCGGTGCCGGGTGCGCGTCCACATTCGGTGCCGGGTGCGCGCCCACATTCGGTGCCGGGTGCGCGCCCACATTCGGTGCCGGGTGCGCGCCCACATTCGGTGCCGGGTGTGCGCCCACATTCGGTGCCGGGTGCGCGCCCACATTCGGTGCCGGGTGCGCGCCCACATTCGGTGCCGGGTGCGCGCCCACATTCGGTGCCGGGTGCGCACCCACATTCGGTGCCGGGTGTGCGCCCACAATGGATGTTCATTGTATGTTGTTCACAAAGGAGACCAGCACAATGAAGGATGTTTTTAATACCTTTGTCAAAAATAAAATGCGACAGTTGTTTGTGCCCAATGGGAAAATCTTCTCCTTACCAAAGGTTTTGTCATGTCCAGCCGCAACAGCAGCAAATGTTGGGTTTCCGTTCCTACCAGGAAGAGACAAGATCTTTGCGAGCTTGGCCTTCCCACAACTCATATTGCGGATGCTGCTTTCACTGCTGTTGAGGTGTTGGGATAAGAGCCGTGAAGAGAAGAAAAACCAATCAACATACCCTTGATTTTGAAAATAATCACATATTCTAAAGTCATTTGCACTTTAAAGTTATTCTAAAGTCAAACAAAACAAACAAGTCACACAAAATTGGCAATACAAGTTTTGTATGGCAGCATGGCTTACCTGCTTGCAACCACACTGCTGTATGTCACGCTCTGGCCGTAGGGGGCAGGGCTAGGCGAGGAAGCATTGGAGTCAGGTGATCGGTTTGAATGTCTGTTCAAGAAAGGTTCAGCCTTTAGAGTCTGCAAGCTCAGCTGGTGGAGGCTGTCTGTAGCTGCAGCAATCAACAAGAGGAAAAGGTTCTTTTAGGGTGCACAATTAAAAATTAACCAGTCTTGGGGAAATGTTGAAGGATCAAGCTTTCTTCAGCCAAGTTGTTGAAACAGGACTAAATTTGTATAAGGTGGTAAGCAAGAGAACAAAAATTGAGAAGGAAATGGAGATTATAATGTAAGAATGCAGCACTTGCTCAGCTAACTCAATGACTGCAAACCAAGTGCGACCAAGCCTCGATAGCCAGCAGAAAAATGGATATGCTTGTTGCTCTCTTCACCATCTGTGCTCAAAGCGGCTTATGGAAATGGGCCTGCAGTGCTTTTCACTCCTGCTCTTGGCACTGCCAAGTTATGCCACTGTTTTGCCATGGTATCACATGACACCAAGGTTGGTGAATTTTATTTGAGGACTGGTTTTACATCAGCCTCTCCAGAGGTACTTCGATCAGTGTTATAGATTTTAAAAGAAGAAGCTACGCATACCTTCCTGCATTTGCCTGCCAGCTTTTGCAAACCAATTTTCGGAAAACTCCTTCAAGTGCAATTGAGTGGCATTGTCGTTGATGATTAATGCCCATCTCAAGTTACTCTGAAGGCATTAAGAGCCAACAGCAAAGTTGGAACCAGATGTATGTAGATCAGACCATAGATCTGAAGGCAGATTACCTCCTCTATAATGCCATGAAGGGGCAACTGGGATTTTGCCAACAATCCAGAAGAAAAATGGCAATTCTCTTGGGAAAAGCTCATAAAACGATTAATTTATAAATTTTTCATGAATTACAAGTCTGCCAAGTCTCATTTATGCATTTGCATATCTTGTTTGGTTCATTTCAGTTTGACTCCATATAAAGATGCAGAAGCACATAAAGGGGCTGACAGGATGGCCTTGAGGTATGCAGGCTCGCCTCCAAGCCGTCTAGCCTGTGTTCAAATCTCAGCCCAACTACAAACTGTCATCCTGGTGACTTGCGTCCCGTTAGTTGGTGGACCTTAAAGATCCCAGGGTGTTCTTTGTGATGAGTGGGTGAGCTGTCACCAGCACCCTCAACAAATTCTAAATTCCTGCCATAACCTATAAGGGGAGATGCATCAGCGGCACAGCTGCACCCTGGCTCAGTGAATGATGCTACTCACAGCCATGTGCTGCATGCGAAAGAGGAATATGCAACAGCACACAAAGAACCACATTGGTCCAGGGCATTTCATGCGGTCACTACATTATCATCAAACTTGCATGTTTGTATTTCGACAGGTACGGTATTTCTCCGCATTTAAAAGCCAGGATAGGCAAAACTGAGCAGAAAAGATGCTTCGCTATCAGAATAATGAAACTCAAGACAACATAATAAAAGCATACATTGATTGGAGCACTTAAAAATGAACAAAAATGAGAAGGTATGTTCGCACATCCATGGTGTTTGGTGAGTGGCAGGTCCCACTCTGGTTCCACAAGGGCATCTTTCTCTCCCTCTGAGCTGCTGTTAGCCCGGCTCATGTTTCTACTCATGTCCAGCTCGAAGCCCAGCGGTGGCGATTCCTTTCCCACTTTTACGACCATTGGTTGTACGGCTGTTTTCATGACGAGGTTCCCTGCCGTGCAATGACAGACGCAGAGACTTAGTCGGTAAAGAATCAAAATCACAACTGCCTCCATTAAACAACTTCAGCTGTTTCTGATTGGCCAAGTAATCATTTCAATGCATTCCTGAATCCGAGGCTCCACAATAAGCCTGCATAAATGTGTGGCTGAAAAGATACAAGCAGGGATCAACATTGATACTACATAGTTGTATTTGATGTGCACTTTTAATTTTATCAATTAAAATAAGAAAGCACTGATATGTTGATGAAACTTCAACAACTACTCAACATGTTCCCCTGCTATCTGCACATACTTGTCCCATTAAAGTGGTAGCACTTTGACGACACCTGTGTAGAAATCTTTGTGATCCCACGGTTCAGATGTGAGCAAGAACAGGTAAACGTTCTGGCGTTAATGGCTGTACCTCAAATAATTTTTTATGTTGGGGAACAAAAATCTCGTCACTTCATGCTGGCTAGCTTTGACTCTTGCATGAAATTGACCCGTCTCCTTACCTGTCACAATTTTCCTTAAGAAATTATTGATCTTCTCTCCTCCATTGGTGTCCCAGGAACTCTTTCCATGGCCACACAAGTTGAATTTTGATCACATCAGAGGTCTGGTGGTTTCCACCCTTCCGTACCCTCACATCAGAATTCAAGTGAGTGAATGATTGTTTCCACACTTCACACACTGGCATCCAATCATTCGGCAATCCCACATACAAGGGATTTAGTGATGCTCCAAAATAAGTCGATGAAAAAATTTCATGTTTGAGTGGCATCAGAAAAGCAGTCCCATGTGAGAACACTCAAGATTACTCACCAATTCACAGCCAATTATCAATACACAACAATGAGAAAGATGCATTACCAAATTGTTCAATCTCATGTGAATTTGAGTTGGGTTGACGTCGTACCTTCATAAGGAACTTAATTATACACCTTTATTCCACAGCACACATGACTATGTTGGTCACCATCTGGAACTGGAACTGGATGCCGAGTCAGCAACTGGCTTTGGAGGCCAACTTGACAATGAAGCTCCACCACCTTTCAATCGCCTTCCTGTGGTGGCTCCGACTCAAAGAACAAGCAGACAATCCTCATCACTCAACCAGCTGCAGTCTTTCTACGAAGGAAGAACTACAGACGATAGACTCGAGCAAATGTGCAAAGCCATGTTTCTGCAGATTTCATCTTTCTTTTTCTTTTGGAGATTCAGGTTTCTCCAGCCATCTGTACCTCATGGGCTCGTATGAGAGCTTACATACAGAATGTACAAGGGGAGTAGGAGACAAGAGGGGTGGGAGAGGGAAGGACAAAACAGTGGGGAACAGACACATGAGATCTGTGGAAGGGAGAGGGATGTGGCGGGGTACACAGGGTAAACAAGATGGACACGACAGGGACTTTCAGGACCTTACACGACAGGGACTTTCAGGAAGGAAAGCAGGGAATTTGAAGGTGGTGGGTTTGGGGTGGATTAATGGGGGTAGAAAAGATCCAGGTTTTGGATGGGGGAAGATAAGAGATGGTGGTGAACAGCTGTTTTGAAGACCTGGAGTGAAGAGTGGGATTGAAGAGAGTGTGAGAGTTTGTTCCAAAGGCAGGAAAAAAAGAGGAATGAAAGAGTGAAGGTGAGCAGTGATTCTTGATATTTCAAGAGTTTCACAAGAAGGGGGTTGCTGGCAGATTTTGAGCCCCATGCAGAAATATGGGGAGGGGGGGGGGGGGGGGGGGACGGACAGATCACAGACAGAAAGACCACCGACCTGCCTGCGGTGAGGGAGTGAGAGACCCAAAGACTCAGCCTCATCGCGGGAGATACCAATGATCCTAAATGCCCTGGTTTCCACAGCGTGAAGCCGAGAAAGGTGAGAGGCGGGAGCACCAGCCCAGAGGGGAGAGCAGTACTCCATCAGGCTGCAGACAAAAGCTTTGTATGTGGTCAGGAGCTCAAGTGTGCCAAGGAAGGACTTTGCACGACGGAGGATGCCGAGTCAGCAACTAGCTTTGGAGGCCAACTTGACAATGAAGCTCCGCCACCTTTCAATTCCAGATTATAACAAGAAAAAGAGCAATCAGAGATTGCAGACCCTTGCCAAGACTTGTTTTGTGTGGTGTGTTTGTGTATAGTTATGTGTAGTGTATTTTGTGTGGCGTTTGTGTCCTGGTGTGTTCCGTAATAAATGAGACATAACTAGAGAGCTGCCACTTTATAACTGCTGGCAGTGATGACCGGGTACCAAGGCGTCCCACTATGATTTGACACCTGACCCTGATCCATGACGTTTTAAAAATTATTATTCAATTGAATTTAGAATGGGAATTAAAAAAATAAATCAACTCAGATCAAATGGAAGACCAAATTGGCACAGTCCTGAATTGGAGTAATCAGAAGGAACCCGAACAAGCAAAAAGCAAAGATGAAGTTATCAGGAGGAACCTGGATAGGATTCAGGTTTCAGCTGCTACTCCTCTCCCCTCAAACCCATCCAGGCACAGTCAAGTGAGCCTTATTAAAAAACCCAAAAAAACACCACATCAAAAAAATAAATAATTCTTGCTGTCAGACCACGTGTCTGATCAAGTTGAAATTTAAAACATGCATTCATCACGACTAGATCATAATTGTGAAGTTTCACATCGATAAAGCGGTTCCAGAGAAAACATTTCATATTTTTTAAAATCCAATTTGGCTGCCAAACCATGTGACCTATGACATCATATGTGTGAACCTTTTGTTCCTCATGGATAGGCAGTCATATGTGTAAAGTTTCGCCTCGATCTGTTCAGCCATATCAGAGATTTTTGAAGGTTTAAAACAAACAAAACAAAAAAACAACATGGCTGCCAAATCACGTGACCAATGATGTCATCTTTTTTTTGTAGATTTCAATCTGAGATGACCCTCAAAAATGTTCGTACTGATCGGATGTAGCATTCTACATATGCAATTATGACGTCATCAAAAAAATCACATTCCCAATGAGGAGTACTTGCAATTTGCCAAGTTTCAATTTTTTCCTTGGTGCGGTTTCAGACACAGAGGTCCAAAGTTTTTCCAACATCACTGCCACACCAAGTGACCGATGACGTCACAATTATCATTAAAACATTCTAAATGAGTCGTTACACCAATGGTGAAAATTGTCTCAATCCATCAAGCGATTGTGGAGAAACACACAAACGTTCTGTGCGGACAAACAAACAAACAAAGCGGACCCAAATTAAATACCCTCTCCTTCGGCGAAGGTAATAAAGCATCATATCGGCCCATCTCTCTCTTATGAATCCCAAGAAAAATACCTGGAAGGCTCATCCTAAAAATAAAATTTAAAAAATTTCCCCTTTTATTCCTTTGGAGTCCAGAGTTTAGCCAATCACAGACAGCATGGCTTTCATCCACAACACACAATAACCATTCATCTCTCAACATTAACACAATACAAAGCCTGGTGTTGGTTTAACAGTTAAAGTGACTGGCTTGAGATCTAAGGGTCTTAAGTTTGAGCTTTTGTCATGCTGTTGAAATAACACTAGATGGTTGACTCAGCCTATCTATCATCCTTCTGAGGTTGGCAAAATGAGTACCAGCTTACTGGTAACAGGGGCACACTGCAGCAGTGGCACAGCCGCGCTTCCAGAAGTGATGCAACCAGCAGCCACAGGCTGCATACGAAGGTGTTGCCGGTCCGCCCACAATGGATGTTCATTGTATGTTGTTCACAAAGGAGACCAGCACAGATGAAGGATGTTTAAATACCTTGTCAAAATAAAATGCGACAGTTGTTTGTGCCCAATGGGAAAATCTTCTCCTACCAAAGGTTTGTCATGTCCAGCCGCAACAGCAGCAAATGTTGGTTTCCGTTCCTACCAGGAAGAGACAAGATTTTGCGAGCTTGGCCTTCCCACAACTCATATTGCGGATGCTGCTTTCACTGCTGTTGAGGTGTGGGTAAGAGCCGGAAGAGAAAGAAAAACCAATCAACATACCCTTGATTTTGAAAATAATCACATATCTAAAGTCATTGCACTTTAAAGTTATCTAAAGTCAAACAAAACAAACAAGTCACACAAATTGGCAATACAAGTTTTGTATGGCAGCATGGCTTACCTGCTTGCAACCACACTGCTGTATGTCACGCTTGGCCGTAGGGGGCAGGGCTAGGCGAGGAAGCATTGGAGTCAGGTATCGGTTGAATGTCTGTTCAAGAAAGGTTCAGCCTTTAGAGTCTGCAAGCTCAGCTGGTAGGCTGTCTGTAGCTGCAGCAATCAACAAGAGGAAAAGTTCTTTTAGGGTGCACAATTAAAAATTAACCAGTCTTGGGAAATGTTGAAGGATCAAGCTTTCTCAGCCAAGTGTTTGAAACAGGACTAAATTTGTATAAGGTGGTAAGCAAGAGAAAAAAATTGAGAAGGAAATGGAGATTATAATGTAAGAAGCAGCACTTGCTCAGCTAACTCAATGACTGCAAACCAAGTGCGACCAAGCCTCGATAGCCAGCAGAAAAATGGATATGCTTGTTGCTCTCTTCACCATCTGTGCTCAAAGCGGCTTATGGAAATGGGCCGCAGTGCTTTTCACTCCTGCTCTTGGCACTGCCAAGTTATCCACTGTTTGCCATGGTATCACATGACACCAAGGTTGGTGAATTTTATTTGAGGACTTGGTTTACATCAGCCTCTCCAGAGGACTTCGATCAGTGTTATAGATTTAAAGAAGAAGCTACGCATACCTTCCTGCATTTGCCTGCCAGCTTGCAAACCAATTTTCGGAAAACTCCTTCAAGTGCAATTGAGTGGCATTGTCGTTGATGATTAATGCCCATCTCAAGTTACTCTGAAGGCATTAAGACCAACAGCAAAGTTGGAACCAGATGTATGTAGATCAGACCATAGATCTGAAGGCAGATTACCTCCTCTATAATGCCATGAAGGGGCAACTGGGATTTTGCCAACAATCCAGAAGAAAATGCAATTCTCTGGGAAAAGCTCATAAAACGATTAATTATAAATTTTCATGAATTACAAGTCTGCCAAGTCTCATTTATGCATTTGCATATCTGTTTGGTTCATTTCAGTTTGACTCCATATAAAGATGCAGAAGCACATAAAGGGCTGACAGGATGGCCTTGAGGTATGCAGGCTCGCCTCCAAGCCGTCTAGCCTGTGTTCAAATCTCAGCCCAACTACAAACTGTCATCCTGGTGACTTGCGTCCCGTTAGTTGGTGGACCTTAAAGATCCCAGGGTGTTCTTTGTGATGAGTGGGTGAGCTGTCACCAGCACCCCAACAATTCTAAATTCCTGCCATAACCTATAAGGGGAATGCATCAGCGGCACAGCTGCACCCTGCTCAGTGAATGATGCTACTCACAGCCATGTGCTGCATGCGAAAGAGAATATGCAACAGCACACAAAGAACCACATTGGTCCAGGGCATTTCATGCGGTCACTACATTATCATCAAACTTGCATGTTGTATTTCGACAGGTACGGTATTTCTCCGCATAAAAGCCAGGATAGGCAAAACTGAGCAGAAAAGATGCTTCGCTATCAGAATAATGAAACTCAAGACAACATAAAAAAGCATACATTGATTGGAGCACTTAAAAGACACAAAATGAGAAGGTATGTTCGCACATCCATGGTGTTTGGTGAGTGGCAGGTCCCACTCTGGTTCCACAAGGGCATCTTTCTCTCCCTCTGAGCTGCTGTTAGCCCCGGCTCATGTTCTACTCATGTCCAGCTCGAAGCCCAGCGGTGGCGATTCCTTTCCCACTTTTACGACCATTGGTGTACGGCTGTTTTCATGACGAGTCCTGCCGTGCAATGACAGACGCAGAGACTTAGTCGGTAAAGAATCAAAATCAACAACTGCTCTCCATTAAAACAACTTCAGCTGTTTCTGATGGCCAAGTAATCATTTCAATGCATTCCTGAATCCGAGGCTCCACAATAAGCCTGCATAAATGTGTGGCTGAAAAGATACAAGCAGGGATCAACATTTGATACTACATAGTTGATTTGATGTGCACTTTTAATTTATCAATTAAAATAAGAAAGCACTGATATGTTGATGAAACTTCAACAACTATCAACATGTTCCCCTGCTATCTGCACATACTTGTCCATTAAAGGTAGCACTTGACGACACCTGTGTAAAATCTTTGTGATCCCACGGTTCAGATGTGAGCAAGAACAGGTAAACGTTCTGGCGTTAATGGCTGTACCTCAAATAATTTTTTATGTTGGGAACAAAAATCTCGTCACTTCATGCTGGCTAGCTTTGACTCTTGCATGAAATTGACCCAGTCTCCTTACCTGTCACAATTTCCTTAAGAAATTATGATCTTTCCTCCTCCATTGGTGTCCCAGGAACTCTTTCCATGGCCACACAAGTTGAATTTTGATCACATCAGAGGTCTGGTGGTTTCCACCTTCCGTACCCTCACATCAGAATTCAAGTGAGTGAATGATTGTTTCCACACTTCACACACTGGCATCCATCATTCGGCAATCCCACATACAAGGGATTAGTGATGCTCCAAAATAAGTCGATGAAAAAATTTCATGTTGAGTGGCATCAGAAAAGCAGTCCCATGTGAGAACACTCAAGATTACTCACCAATTCACAGCCAATTATCAATACACAACAATGAAGAAAGATGCATTACCAAATTGTTCAATCTCATGTGAATTTGAGTTGGTGACGTCGTACCTTCATAAGGAACTTAATATACACCTTTATTCCACAGCACACATGACTATGTTGGTCACCATCTGAACTGGAACTGGATGCCGAGTCAGCAACTGGCTTTGGAGGCCAACTTGACAATGAAGCTCCACCACCTTTCAATCGCCTTCCTGTGGGCTCCGACTCAAAGAACAGCAGACAATCCTCATCACTCAACCAGCTGCAGCTCTTTCTACGAAGGAAGAACTACAGACGATAGACTCGAGCAAATGTGCAAAGCCATGTTTCTGCAGATTTCATCTTTCTTTTTCTTTTGGAGATTCAGGTTTCTCCAGCCATCTGTACCTCATGGGCGTATGAGAGCTTACATACAGAATGTACAAGGGGAGCAGGAGACAAGAGGGTGGGAGAGGAAGACAAAACAGTGGGGAACAGACACATGAGATCTGTGGAAGGAGAGGGATGTGGCGGGTACACAGGGTAAACAAGATGGACACGACAGGGACTTTCAGGACCTTACACGACAGGGACTTCAGGAAGGAAAGCAGGGAATTTGAAGGTGGGGTTTGGGGTGGATTAATGGGGTAGAAAAGATCCAGGTTTTGGATGGGGGAAGATAAGAGATGGTGGAACAGCTGTTTTGAAGACCTGGAGTGAAGAGTGGGATTGAAGAGAGTGTGAGAGTTTGTTCCAAAGGCAGAAAAAAAAGAAGAATGAAAGAGTGAAGGTGAGCAGTGATTCTTGATATTTCAAGAGTTTCACAAGAAGGGGTTGCTGGCAGATTTTGAGCCCCATGCAGAAATATGGAGGGGGGGGGGGGACGGACAGATCACAGACAGAAAGACCACCGACCTGCCTGCGGTGAGGGAGTGAGAGACCCAAGACTCAGCCTCATCGCGGGAGATACCAATGATCCTAAATGCCCTGGTTTCCACAGCGTGAAGCGAGAAAGGAGAGCGGAGCACCAGCCAGAGGGGAGAGCAGTACTCCATCAGGCTGCAGACAAAAGCTTTGTATGTGGTCAGGAGCTCAAGTGTGCCAAGGAAGGACTTTGCACGACGGAGGATGCCGAGTCAGCAACTAGCTTTGGAGGCCAACTTGACAATGAAGCTCCGCCACCTTTCAATTCCAGATTATAACAAGAAAAAGAGCAATCAGAGATTGCAGACCCTTGCCAAGACTTGTTTTGTGTGGTGTGTTTGTGTATAGTTATGTGTAGTGTATTTTGTGTGGCGTTTGTGTCCTGGTGTGTCCGTAATAAATGAGACATAACTAGAGAGCTGCCACTTTATAACTGCTGGCAGTGATGACCGGGTACCAAGCGTCCCACTATGATTGACACCTGACCCTGATCCATGACGTTTAAAAATATTATTCAATTGAATTTAGAATGGGATTAAATAAATTCAATCAGATCAAATGGAAGACCAAATTGGCACAGTCCTGAATTGGAGTAATCAGAAGGAAACCCGAACAAGCAAAAAGCAAAGATGAAGTTATCAGGAGGAACCTGGATAGGATTCAGGTTCAGCTGCTACTCCTCTCCCCTCAAACCCATCCAGGCACAGTCAAGTGAGCCTTATTAAAAAACCCCAAAAAAACACCACATCAAAAAAATAAATAATTCTTCTGTGTCAGACCCGGTCTGATCAAGTTGAAATTTAAAACATGCATTCATCACGACTAGATCATAATTGTGAAGTTTCACATCGATTAAGCGGTTCCAGAGAAAACATTTCATATTTTTAAAATCCAATTTGGCTGCCAAACATGTGACCTATGACATCATATGTGTGAACCTTTTGTTCCTCATGGATAGCAGTCATATGTGTAAAGTTTCGCCTCGATCTGTTCAGCCATATCAGAGATTTTTGAAGGTTAAAAACAAACAAAACAAAAAAACACATGGCTGACAAATCACGTGACCAATGATGTCATCTTTTTTTTTGTAGATTTCATCCTAGATGACCCTCAAAAATGTTCGTACTGATCGGATGTAGCATTCTACATATGCAATTATGACGTCATCAAAAAAATCACATTCCCAATGAGGAGTACTTGCAATTTGCCAAGTTTCAATTTTTCCTTGTGCGGTTCAGACACAGAGGTCCAAAGTTTTTCCAACATCACTGCCACACAAGTGACCGATGACGTCACAATTATCATTAAAACATTTAAATGAGTCGTTACACCAATGGTGAAAATTGTCTCAATCCATCAAGCGATTGTGGAGAAACACACAAACGTTCTGTGCGGACAAAACAACAAACAAGCGGACCCAAATTAAATACCTCTCTCCTCGGCGAAGGTAATAAAGCATCATATCGGCCCATCTCTCTCTTATGAATCCCAAGAAAAATACCTGGAAGGCTCATCCTAAAAATAAATTTAAAAAATTCCCCTTTTATTCCTTTGGAGTCCAGAGTTTAGCCAATCACAGACAGCATGCTTTCATCCACAACACACAATAACCATTCATCTCTCAACATTAACACAATACAAAGCCTGGTGTGGTTTAACAGTTAAAGTGACTGGCTTGAGATCTAAGGGTCTTAAGTTTGAGCTTTTGTCATGCTGTTGAAATAACACTAGATGGTTGACTCAGCCTATCTATCATCTTCTGAGGTTGCAAAATGAGTACCAGCTTACTGGTAACAGGGGCACACTGCAGCAGTGGCACAGCCGCGCTCCAGAAGTGATGCAACCAGCAGCCACAGGCTGCATACGAAAGCAACACAATGCATTCAAGACGGCTTCAACAACAACAACAACCCCCCACTGAGAACTCTCTCAGCAATAACAGGGGGGCATTTATATCTGACACATTGCAATCTTTCTAGCCAGAAGCAGTCTTGGCATAACTAATGATGTTTTCTTTGTTTTACAGATGGAGCACTTTCAATGCAATGAGCATTTTTTTTTTTTTGTTAAGGTCATGCAA
>CM068964.1:32678671-32699497 GCA_035128595.1 Eptatretus atami
ATGACAGATGAGGCACACTTTGATTTGGCAGATTTAACTCCACCAGATTTCTTCCTTTGGGGATTTCTGATGGGCAAAGTTTATAAGGATCATCCAACATTGATCGATGAATTGAAGGCAAACATCACTGCAACCATTAAAGAGCCTTGCAGATTGATCAAGAGACATTGCTTGCAGTAATGAACAATATGATGATCCGCTGTCGTGAATGCACGAATTCGTAAGGGGCCCATTTGTCTGATGTAATTTTTAAGAAATAAAGAATCAAAATTGATTTAAAAAACTTGAAGTATGTGCTTATGTTGTATAGAAATTTTATTTTATTTGGTTTTGAAACAAAAAAGTTTTAAGGATAATAAAACCGTCAGATATAAATGCCTCACCCTATATATGAAGAAAGCTTTTGACACCATACCTTGCCATATTCTCAAATAAATAAACCTCAACACCAACATGTATAACAACTAAATGACATGGCTAGCAAACATTCTGTTGGTCATCAAACTCAAAAAAACACTGGACAACAAAGATTTTGCAACTGGGGTGGAAACATCTGTTCTAGACTAAATCGAGTATGCTGATTCTGAATCTGGTCAGAATTTCCTCAGCACGTCAGTATTTTGAGTTATACGTGTGGTCCAATTACAATAGCTTGCCGTGGTGGGTGATTTTGAGTGATCATAAATTATTATTTTTTGCATCTTTGATTTCAATGATAGCAATACAACTGTTTGTAGAATATGTATATCTCATAAAAGAGCTTTAGATTGCACTTATAAATTAAAAATAGCATCGGCAAACCGGGCTAACCCCTCAGCCCATGCAATGTAAAAGGAAGCAGTGATATCACGATGATGCAGTCATTGAGCACGTTGGACGTCATATCGAAAATCAATCAGACTCAAGACGGCTATCTGGCGGCTAGTAAATTGCAGCGCGCCCATTTCGAAAGGAACCTCTCTACTCAACCCCAACACACCCTGCAAAAATGGATTTAATCAGACAAGGGTTCTCCTCGAAATCGACGGAACCAATTTCAAGATGGCTGCCATGGAGGCCACATTGAATCGCACGCACCCATTTTCGAAAGGAACCTTCCTCTCTCAACCCCAACATACCCTGCAAAAATGGATTTAATCGGACAAGCGTTCTCCTCGAAATCGACGGAAACCAATTTCAAGATGGCTGCCATGGAGGCACATTGAAAATCGCAGCGCACCCATTGTCGAAAGGAACCTTCCTCTACTCAAACCCCAACATACCTGCAAAAAATGGATTTAACCGGACAAGCGTTCTCTCGAAATTACTGAAACCAAAAGTTGACAACGCCAGACGCCGGACACGCCTATGACGACAATAACCCTTAGCAATTTCTGGCTGAGGGGTAAAAATGGATGAAAACTCACCAAGCTATGAATTTTTAAGTAGAATTTTCCATGCCGCATTAAAAATTAAAACTAACCCTAACCCTCATGAAAAACTCTGTAAAAGCATTGGATCACGATGGTAATGGCTTCCAATATCTGAGAGAGAAGTTTGGCACAGAGAAAGCTGATGCTAAACTCAAAGCAGCACTTTTTGGTGGCCCCAGATCCGATAACTGATGTTGTATCCTGAGTTCAATAAAATAAACTGAACCACCTTGCGTTTGCAGCATGGGAAGATTTTGTTGTTGTGCAAACTTCATTCTTGAACCACAGAGAACTGAAACAGTATGGGAATTGGTGGACAACCTCTAGCCTATTCACAATGGTCTGTTAGAACCTTAAAAGCAATCTTTTCTCCTCTTGATTTGTGGGGTGAGGTAAGCGATGAGCATGGCGAAGGGTTCCACCAAGACATTTCGGTCATGGAAACTAGCTAGGCATCAAGGCCGGTTCAACCAAAACATGATGGGTGATGACAGCTGGTTCCTACAACAGGAGACCAATTTCACACATAAGCGCAATAGCAAGCATCTCACACACTTCTGAACATGTCTGAACAGTGCCTACGCTGACGATATTGAAAGGAAGAGTGTAAACTTGAAGTGTTGTTTTTGAATCATTCACAATGGGGCAGATTTCCCCATCAAGTTTATACACTTCCTAAGATTACCATGTTCTAATATCTTATTAACTTCTTTATCTGCAACTTGTTTATGTTCTTGATTTGTATACTACACATTATACATGGAGATCAATCATTGTTATCTAAATATGACGTGAAAGTAATTACAAAGCACTGATATTAGATGTACAATGTGGCGATCTGCAATAATAAAGTATCTAACACAGCATGCTGGGCATCATTAATACATTTAAATATTTTGAAAACCTGACGGGCTGGCTAAATTCTGACTACAGATTTGAAATCAGCGGCCTGCATTTCCCTTAGTAGCAGACCAAAAGTTTTTTCTTTTTTGTTGCCCAGTGATGCTCAATTGCCACCCACATCCTCTCTTCCTTGCGCCGACTACTTAACGGCATCCCACAGGGCTCTGCACTATCTCCCTCACCCTTTAATATATTACTCCGTGACCTCCCAATCCACCGAGCAGACTCACGACCATCATATGCAGATGATCGAACCATTAAACACCCTCCAGCATCCATCCATTGGGACCATACTCTATACAGAGCGTTTGTGCTGCTGAAGCAATCTCCTCGGCTCTTGGGCACAATCTTGGACGGGTCGCCATTCCGACACCGGATACCAGCAAGTTGGTACTCATTTTGCTGACCTTAGAAGGATGACAGGCAGAGTTAACCCCAACTGGAATTAATTCAACAGCTGAGCGGGATTTGAACTCAGGATCCTCGGATCCCAAGCCCACCACCCTAACCATTACAGCCAACACCAGACATACACTCAGCAAGCTCTACAATATTAAAATACTCCGCAAAGCGGCGTAACACCTCAGCCCATGCATTGTAAGGAAGCAGTGATATCACGATGATGCAGTCAGTTAGAGCACGTTGGACGTCATATCGAAAATCAATCAGACTTCAAGACGGCTATCGTGGCGGCTAGTGAAAATCGCAGCGTGCCATTTTCGAAAGGAACCTTCCTCTACTCAACTCAACACACACACTGCAAAAATGCATTTATCGGACAAGCCAAGCCGTTCTCGAAATTGACGAAAACCAATTTCAAGACGACTGCCATGGCGGCAAACTGAAAATCGCAGCGCACCATTTTCGAAAGGAACCTTCTCTACTCAACCCCACACACCCTGCAAAAATGGAATTAATCGGACAAGTTCTCCTCAAAATCGACGGAAACCAATTTCAAGATGGCTGCCATGGAGGCCACATTGAAAATCGCAGCGCGCCCATTTTCGAAAGCAACCTTCCTCTACTCAATCCCAACATACCCTGCAAAATGGATTTAATCGGACAGGCGTTCTCCTCGAATTGACGGAAACCAAAAGTTGACGACGCCCGAACACCGAAGTATGAACATTGACCTCTGTGACTCTGAAAGTAGGTCAAATCAAAAACCCGGGTTATATATTAACATGTGTCCTCATCAGATATACCTGTGATAAAAATTGGCGATGATCCAGCCATTCGTTCAGGAGAAATAGCCATTTCTAGATTTTCAGTTTGGCCCCTGGTGGCCTAGCCGAGAATCAAATTGCGCTCATTATCGAAAGGAGCCTTCCTCTACCTAGCCCCAACACACACTGCAAAATGTATTTAATCGGACAAGGCTTCTCCTCGAATCGCGGAAACCAATTTCAAGATGGCTGCCATGGAGCCACATTGAAAATCGCAGCGCGCCCATTTCGAAAGGAACCTTCCTCTACTCAACCCCAACATACCCTGCAAAAATGGATTTATCGGACAAGGCGTTCTCCTCGAAATCGACGGAAACCAATTTCAAGATGGCTGCCATGGAGGCCACATTGAAAATTGCAGCGCGCCCATTTTCGAAACGAACCTTCCTCTACTCAACTCAACATACCCTGCAAAAATGGATTTAATCGGACAAGGCGTTCTCCTCGAAATCGACGGAAACCATTTCAAGATGGCTGCCATGGAGGCCACATTGAAAATCGCAGAGCGCCCATTTAAGAAAGAACCTTCCTCTACTCAACCCAACACACCCTGCAAAAATGGATTTAATCGGACAAGGCGTTCTCCTCGAAATCGACGGAAACCAATTTCAAGATGGCTGCCATGGAGCCATTGAAAATCGCAGCGCGCCCATTTTCGAAAGGAACCTTCCTCTATCCAG
The DNA here is from genome assembly GCA_035128595.1 of Eptatretus atami. NCBI lineage: Eukaryota > Metazoa > Chordata > Myxini > Myxiniformes > Myxinidae > Eptatretus > Eptatretus atami. The sequence goes on from CM068964.1 coordinate 32,682,893, forward strand.
CCCAACACACACTGCAAAAATGGATTTAATCGGAACAAGCGTTCTCCTCGAAATCGACGGGAAACCAATTTCAAGATGGCTGCCATGGAGGCCACATTGAAAATCGCAGCGCGCCCATTTTCGAAATGAACCTTCCTCTACTCAACCCCAACATACCCTGCAAAAATGGATGTAATCGGACAAGGCGTTCTCTCGAAATTGACGGAAACCAAAAGTTGACAGAACGCACCGGAGACGACCCGGACGCCCGCCGGACAACGCCTATGACGACAATACCCCTTAGCCAATTCAGGCTGAGGGGTAAAAACTGGCACACACTCAACCCCATGACTGCATCTCCATCCAAGTATTTTGTAACCCTACTCACCCCAAACAGAAATGAATCCCATGCACGTCCAATCATTACTCTCTTCCATCAACAACTTCCTCTTGACAAACATCCAACATTACTGGGCATCACCTTGGACACCCATACTTTGAATGAGTTGATCTGTGTGTTGTGCAATCGAAGTTGCCATTCGCCTCTTAGTGGATGGCCTCTCTGATCAGTTTTTCCCTTGTTTGGTCATCCAGTTTGGAAGGGGACAGCCTGATCTAGGCAGGGTCTTGGTGGTGCCATATGCCTTCCACTTCTGAATGATTGTCTTGATTGTGCTCCAAGGGATTTTCAAGGCCTTTGAAATAATTTTATACCCATCCCCTGATCTGTGCCTTTCCACAACTATAACCCGGAAGTCTTTTGAAAGCTCCTTGGTTCTCATAGTTGAGTCTTTGCTGTGAAATGCACTACTCAGCAGAGGAAGCCTCTTGGAACAGCTGATTTTATCCTGAAATAATCAGAATCACTACAATTTAACACAGGTGGAGGCCAATTAATTTTGTGTGTGATTTGAAGGTGATTGGTTACACCTTAGCGAATTTATAATTGCTATGATAAGGGACATTTATAATTGCATAGAGACATTTATCCAACTAATATATTCTAGTTTTGTATTTTTAATTAATTTTCTGAAATTTGTAGAATTTGTTTTTCACTTGGAAGTTGAGTTACGATGTGTAAATAAAGGTGTAAAAAGTCTGATTTAATGCAATTTAATTCCAGGCTATGAGGCAACCAAAGGTGAAAATTTTGAAAGGGGGTGTAGACATTCTCTAGGCACTGTAATAATGGGGCAATTGTATGTCTGTACAGTAATCTGCAAAAGTGTTCAAGTTCAACCCTTACCAATAATGCCACATTTAGGTGAATTACAAATTATGTAAAAACAATTTTTCTAAATGAACTTTTATATTCATAACTGAAGAGATCAAACTAAACTGTTGTCGTTGAAGGAGGTTACATGTCAGAAATATCTGCAAAAAACATGTACAAATCAAAAATCATTGGTTGCAAAAGTATTCATCCCCATCAGTCAGTACTTGGTGGAAGCACATTTTGAGCAATGACTGCTACGAGTCTTTTTGGGTCGGTCTTTTTCAGCTTTGTACAGTGAGATGGTGAAATCTTTGCTAATTCTTCACATGAAAATTGCTCTAGTTCTGCAAAGTTTGATGGAGATCGTTGATGGACTGCAATCTTAAAGTCTCGCCAAAAATGTTCAATTGGGTTCAAGTCAGACTTTGATTGGGCCACTCAAGAACATTTTTATTATTATTATTCAGCCACTCCTGTGTGGCTTTAACTTTGTGCTTTGGATCATTGTCCTGCTGAAATGTGAATCGCCTACCCAGTTTCAGATTCATGGCTGACTCGAGCAGGTTTTCATGAAAGCTTTTCCTCTATTTTGCACCGTCCATTGTCTCTTCTCTATCCTGACAAGCTTGCCAGTCCCTGCCGATGAAAAGCAGCCCCATAACATGATGCTGCCATCACAATGCTTGGCATTAGGGATGGTGTTGACTGGGTGATGTGCAGTGTTAGGCTTGCACCACACATAACAGTGAATTTAGACCAAAAAGTTCAATTTTTGTCTCGTCTGATCACAAAACTTTTCTCCACGTGCCTGCAATATCATTAAGATGCTTTTTCACAAACTCCATACGAGTTTTTCAATGCACCTTTTTCAGTAATGGCTTCTTTCTTGCCACCTGTCCACAGAGGCCAGCTTTGTGATGGGAATGGGAAATTGTTGATTGATGAACACTGACCCCCATCTCAGACATAGAGCCTTGCAGATCTTTCAGTCATTAGTGGATTTATAGTGACATCCCAAACCAATTTCCTGCTTGCCAGATGCTGAGTTTCGATGGGTGACTTGATCCGGGTGGAGTGTGGGTGGTAGGATATGTCTTCCACTTCTTAATGATGAATTTCACCATACTCAAAGGGATAATAAGCGACTTGAAATATTCCTATAACCCTCTCCTGAACAGACCTTCACCACTTTATGTCTGACCTCTTTGGAAAGCCCATTGGTCTTCATGTTTGCCTTGTTGGTTGACCAAGTGAGTTGAACCTTAAAACTCCTTAGATAAGTGGGGAGCTTAATTTTTAAGTTAAACCACTGATAATTACATACAGGTGAAACCTATTATAGTTATTTTGTAACCTTTCAAACAAATAATTTGCTCCTGAAGTGATTTCAGGTTAATTAGGCAAAGGGTTTGAATACTTATGCAACTGAGAATCATCTGATTTTCTCTGTTAATCTAACTTATTCTCATTTTATAGCTTTATCACATAGAAGTAGTTTGTAAAGACTATATACCGTGCCTTCAGAAAGTATTGGCAACCTTCAACTTTTGACACATTTTGCTGTTACAGCCTGAATTAAAAATTGATGAAATTTTTTTTTTTTTGTCACCGATCTACACATATTTCCCCATAATGTCAAAGGGGGATTTTGTTTTATAGAAATTGTTACAAATTGATTAAAAATAAAAAGCTGAAATGTCTTGAGTCAACAAGTATTTCTCCCCTTTGCTATGACAATCCAAATTGAGCTCAGATGCATCAAATGTCCTTTGATCATACTTGAGATCACAACAGCTTGATTGGAGTTCATTTGATTGGACATGATTTAGAAAGAAACACACCTTTCTATACAAGGTCCCACATTTGACAGTGCATGTCAGAGCAGAAACTACCATGAAGTCCAAGGAACTGTCCGTAGAACACTGAGATGGAATTGTGAGGGGTCATAGATCTGGGGAAGGGGTTAAAACAATTTCTAGAGTGTTGAAAGTTCCCAAGAGCACAGTGAGCTCCATCATTAGGAAATGGAAAGAATATGGAACTACCCAGACTAATCCTAGAGCTGACTGTCCAACCAAACTGGGCAACCAGGCAAGAAGGGCCTTGGTCAGGGAGGTGACCAAGAACCCAATGACCACTCTGACAGAACAACAGAGTTCCTTGGCTGAGATGGGAGAACATGCCAGAAGGACAACAGTCTCTGCAACACTTCACAAATCTAGAATTTCTGGGAAAGTGGCCAAACTTTACATACTCCTGAGTAAGAGTATGTAAAGTACTCCTGAGAGCCACTCCTGAGAGAGAAAAAAAAAGGAACATGACAGCATGCCTGGAGTTTGCAAAAAGGCATGTGAAAAACAGAGCATGAGGCAAAAGATTTTGTGGTCTGACGAGACGAAAATTGAACTCTGACATGAATGCAAAGCGCTACGCCTGACAGAAGCCGAGTACAGTTCATCACCCATCTAACACCATCCCGACTGTGAGCATGGTGGTGGCAGATCATGCATGGGAATGTTTTTCAGCGGAATGAACTGGGAGACTTGTAAGGATAGAGGGAACAATGAATGTAGCCAAATCTTTGAGGAGAACCTGCTTCAAAGTGCAAAACACCTTAGACTGTGGTGAAGATTTACGTTCCAACAGGACAATGACCCCAAGCAAACAGCCAAAGCAACACTCAAATGACTTCAGAACAAGAATGTGAAATTCCTTGAGTGGCCCAGCCAAAGCCCAGATTTGAATCTCATTGAGAATCTGTGGAAAGACTTGAAGATTGCTGTTCATCAACACTCTCCATCCAAGTTGACAGAGCTTGAGCAAATCTGCAAGGAAGAATGGGAGAAAATCCCCAAATCCAGACGTGCAAAGCTGATACAGATATACCCAAGAAGACTCGAAGCTGTAATTGCTGCCAAAGGCGCTTCCATAAATTGACTCAGGAGACTGAATAATTATGTAAATTCGATATTTCTGTATTTCATCGATATATATATAAAAACGAAAAGCACGGTCAGTGAGGCGGTGAAGCCATCCGGGAAGCCATGAACCTGTCCGTCAGTCAATCAATCCATGAAGACCATGTGCTTATTAATCAGGTCTTGTTTGAATGTTGGTTGCAGACTCCACAAATGTCCATAAATTATGTACAAATGGAATGTTCCTTTCACAATGAAGCTGTATGACTTTATGTCTATTAATTACGTACCATTTGAACGTTGGTTACAGACTCACATACGTCTATTAATCATGTACTATTGGAATGTACCTTTTGACCCTTTGGAGTGCTGAGACCCGATAAAAGCTCTAAGACCCCAAAGACCATGAAGATCCAAAAGTCAACGAGGACCCCAAAGACCGCCCTCCCCCACTCCCCAAGACCCTTTAGACCCCTAAGGCCCTTCAGACAGAATAGACAGCTTAGACCCTTGGCCATTTAGACCACTCGGACATTTTCATATTACAAATAAATATAATATCACCAATATTACAAATAAATTTGTACAAAATAAATGTTTGTATTATGATTGGTGTAAATTATGACAACAGCAAATCTGTGCCGTCAATCTCTGCAACGACGTGTGGAGAGGTGAGCATCGTGAGTCGATCCACACTCGTTTTCAATAAATTTGTAAAAAATTCGAAAAACATGTTTTCACTTTGTCATTGTTGGGTATTTTGTGTAGATCGGTGCCAAAAATAAAAAAAATAAAACCAATGTCACCCTTAGGGTGACCCGTATCTTGCCAAAAGGTGACCACGTGACTTCTTTAAGGTCACACTGAGGTGAACAGAGCTGCTATCCACCAGGAGCGACTCCTTGAGGAATATCTGCCTACGAGAGATTCCGATGAGAATCGTTCTACAGAGTAACCATGAAAAATATGCGTTTGCCTCATAACGTCACCAAATGACGTCATAATGTCTCAAGCTTGACATATCTAGAAAGCACTCATCGAGGTGTTCAATTTGAGGTACTACACGATATAGTTCCTAAAACTTGAAAATTTGACCTTGGGGTCAAATGTTTGACCTCAGGCGCGAACCATGAAGGTCAAGGCCGATCGCCACCAAAAATTAATCAGCTGAGCGCCAGACCATGAACGATATTCCCATGAAGTTTGAAGACGATCCGATTCAAAATTACTCAAAAAATAAGGGTTTCGTCGACTCCCCTGATTTGCGACAAAGTGACCTTGACCTTTGACCTTGAAAATTTTATGCACCGAAAGGGACCTCTATAGGCCTCTGATATGCGAAGTTACAAAAATTTCCAATGATAACTGTGCTCTGCAGAGTGATCGATACGTGATTACAGACAAACAAACAAACAAACAAACAAAAAAAACAAACAAAAAAACATATAAGCTGACTAACATATCTTGCAAAAACTTCGTTTTGGCAAGATAATAATAATAAAAAAACCTTCAATTTAAACCATTATAAGTTCAGGCTGTAACACAACAAAATGTGAAAAAGTCAAGGGTTGTGACTACTTTCTGAAGGCACTGTACCTCAATCAACGCCCTATTTCTTCCATCGTTCTACCTGGTCGCCGAAGCAGATCGACACGCCTTCACAGGCAAGACTAGGTCTTCATTCCATCATTTTTACATGCGCTACAATGTAAGAAACACCTCCACCATAGACCCCCAGCTTTACGCAAAAAGAGGTAGGGTGCTAGTGTGGTGAAAATGGGCACATTTTGCAAAAAAGGAGCACGATATGATCAGTTCATCTTTCCATCATAGTACATACTTTCACCAAGTTGGATTCAAATCCCTTCAGCCATTCTCAAGTTATCGCGGTAATGAAAACCTATTGTAGACAGACACACGGCTATCGATTCAATGCTATTATGCAACCTGCGCTCTCTGGATTTTGTGCTGCATCATCAAGATGGCACTGTATAACCCCTGGCTCAGGACTACTTCCTTGACCGATAGTGAGCCGTTGCACTCTGAATGGTGACGAATCAATCCTACTCAGTTTCATTGGTGTGAGGATCGCTGCACCCATCCTTCGCGCTATGTAATTGAATCAAGATGTAATTTATCCATTTACTTGGTTTTAATGTTATTTTTGCTATTTTGAATTTTTTTTCAATTTCTATGTTTTATTTGTAAAATTCATGATTGTAAAGCTTACCGTAATTCAGTCAGTGGCCACGATGGAAGTTTATTTGAAATAAACCTTTATTCATTTCATTCATTCATAACCAAATACTAACTTCTGAGGAAGCAGTCGCTGCAAAAATGTTAACGTAATTTTTGAACGACCCCTTTTTGACAAGCTATTCCTCAAGCAATTCTTCACGGATTCACTTCAATTTTTGCTCAGATATTCATGGACACATGTAGAAGTGTGTTATTACCTCCGCCACCAAAGGTGAAGGAGGTTATGTTTTCACCCCTTTCTGTCTATTTGTTACTGGCAATATCAAAGATTTTTCAAGCATATTGGTCAGTCGATTTTGTTATTCTGTCTGTTTATCACCAACAGGTCACAATTTTAAACCGATGTTCAAGAAACTTCACCACATGGTTGAGTTTGGCATAAGCAGGAAGCCTATCATTTTTGAGGTCAAAAGGTCAACATACGCCAAAGGTCAACAAACTTGTCGAATTTCTGAAATCCTCAATTTTCATCCGTTTGACTTGAAATTTGAAGAGGAGTTGTTGCATATTTGGTCATTGAATTCAACCACCAATTATTTTTGAGATCAAATTTGTTTTATGGATTTTGCAAGCATCGTGCTCTGCATGACGTCATCTTCTTGTTTCTTTGTTTATGTGCAGGATATCTCAAAAAGTTGTGGACGGATCCAGATGAAATTTTGTGGACAGGTTCGTTGTGTGACAAGGACAAACTGATTAGATTTTGGTGAAGATCCGGATCCGGATCCCACTACTAGAATTTTTAAAGTGATTCTTCACCATCGAGAGAGAGGGCTAAACCAATATATGGCACGATATCTCAAAAAGTTGTCGACGGATCCGGATGAAACTTGGTGGACACGTTGGGTGTGTGGCAATGACGAATTGATTCGATTTTGGTGAAGATCTGATTCGATCTGGAAACAAGAATTATTTAATTTTTTAAGTGATTGGGCAAAAACTATATATTACTGTTAAGCATGTTATTTAACAAGCTCGAATGAGCTGAGATCCTCGTCCTCTTAATGATGACGTCATAAAAACGAATATGACTCATTGTGATGTATCAGGTTTGCGATAAATTATCTGTGTTATTCCCGGCTTGATTCCTGCAAACAAAATTCAAACATCTTGCCTAGTTCGGAGATAATGGTATAGGCGATTTCCATTAGCGGCGATATTATGACGTTAACTTTTTTTCTAGGAAGAATTTTCAAATTGGAGATGGTTACTGCCTGCGCGTGGGATTTCTGCATATACATGGCAAGTTTCACGAAGATCCGATGAAAACTCTGGTTGTGAAACAAAAAATGTCAAAAAATAGGAATGACGTCTATAAAAATTGATATGACGTCATAGTGATGTATCATATGTGCGGTAATTCATCTCTGCTAATGCCCTGTTCGATTCCCGCAAACAAAATTCAAACAGCTTGCCTAGTTTCGGAGATAATGGTATAGGCGATTTCCATTAGCGGCGATATTATGACGTTAACTTTTTTATAGGAGGAATTTTCAAAATCGAGATGGTTACTGTCTGCGGCAGGGTATTTTTACATATATACGCCAAGTTTCAGGAAGTTTCGATGAAAACTGTAGGCTGTGAAACAAAAAAGTCCACAAGAACAACGTGAGTAAGACTTAGAGATCCTCCACGAGGATCTAAAAAATGTATTGGACCCGATAGTTCTCATGGATCAGGTATTATGTGGCGGAGGTGTGCACTGTACCGAGTGCCCTTCTAGTTACTTTTGGATTTGGTCAGGATCCGACCCCGAAATGCTCAGACTGTGGATTTTTGGTAAAAAGTTCATGCCACTCTGTGTGAGAGGGGCGGGGCCTGGAATATGCATTCGCAGTTCTGTGAATCGGCGGTGGACATGGCTTCATGTTGAATGTTATATATAGCATGAATGAAACTTTCCAAAGAGAATGGTGAATAGTTTTGCAACAAAATAATCTTGAATCCTGAGAAATACTGAAGGTGACTTTTGCATGTGAGACGGAAGTGATGGTTATCTTTTGCATAGAGGCATTTAAAAAAAAGGACAGGGCACACTCTATGAGGGACTGGGTCCCTCTGATTTATTCAAGCTAGGGGTCTGTACCATGAACCACCCTCATAGATAGTGTGTTGCAAGATGAACATAAATAGCTGTTCTAGTAAATCATAGATAGGTTAAACTGTAGTACCTTTGGGACGCAGTTTCCCATTGCTGTTACGACGAGCCTTGTCTGACGGATCTGCTCTCACAGGCACCATGGCAGCTTTTGTCTCCTTCCTTATATTCCTAAGTCTGACATGAGTGTGTGAGAGAGCTCTGTGGAACTGAGGAATGGCAAATGAGGTGGGTGGGGGGGGGGGTGGGTGAGGGTGGTTGGAGAAAACATCATGAATAGTTTAACAAGAACTGAATATGGTGACCACTTTAAAAATAGATAATAATAATAATAATATAATAATAATATAACTAGAACTGCCACTTCATAACTGCTGACAGTGATGACCGGTACCAAGACGTCCCGCTTTTTCGGACACCTGACCCATAATGTCCTCTGAATTCAGAGTGGAATAAAAAAAAATTAAATTCGAATGAAATGGAAGACCAAATAGCACATTGGAGTTCACAAAAGGAACTCAAATAAGCAAAAAGCAAAGATGGAGTTGTCAGGAGGAACTTGGCTAGGATTTGGACCCAGTTGTATAAGATTCCCTCATCCTTAAGGCAAGATTCCCCTTAAAGTACACTGTGATTCCTTCATGAAGGATTTCCTTGAGGGCTGTTGCATAAACAACCCTTAATAAAACCTCAAGTAAGGATTTCCTCAAGGGTAAGGAAATCTTTTGGAGCCGTTGCCATGCTAGGCAACCAATCAGATTAGAGACAGGAAGAGGTGTCAGAAAGCAGGATGGCGGTGAAGTGATCTAAAAACTGGCTTCAGGAAGAGACAGAAACACAAGAGGAGGCTTTTCTCAAGCACAAGAAAGGCAATACATTGTAGTTGTATGATCTGTGTTGTTGAAGTACTTTGATCTATAAATATTGTACAATTGTTAAGAATCCCTCGATTTTGGTAAGACATGGGTCCAGAAAGTAAACCGGGACTCTCCTGAGTCAAAGCAAGGCCCCACGTGATTCTCTCAGTCTCAGTGTCTGTCTGTCTGTCTGTCTGTCTGTCTGACTGTCTGACTGTCTGTCTCTCTCTGTATCTCTCTCTCTCTATCTCTCAGCCTCTCCCTGATGCGGGATTGACGAGTTATGGACCTCATAACACGCTGTGTTCAATCTATTTATCACGTGCGCAGTTGACCCTTTTTCCTGGGGTCGTCGTCGGTATCAAATGAATTGGTATCTAAATAACCTGAACACAAAGTAATGAATGTTTGCAACATGAAAGTACCACAACCCAAGCAGCACGGACTAACAACTTGTTCAGCTAACTGCACCTGCAGTACCTGCACCAAAACACACCTTTACATTGGCCCAGATATCACGTGTTAAGGCCTAAGTCACATTTGCTCTACGGCGAGGATACGGTGGCCATACGCCCTCTGAATTGACAGAAGCGTGCGGCGGCCGCAGAGTTTCTGCGGTGGCCTCAGGGTGGCCCTACGCCGTTTGGCTATATTTTACAGGTCGTAAGGTCGCCGTGGAATTATAACGCGGAGTTATAACTTTTTTCATTTCTACGTTCGCCGTAGCAATTCGAAAAGCCGAAAAAAAAAAATGGTAAAATAAAAAATAAAAAATTAACCCATTCGTTACTGTCCGTCTGGCCGCACGTAAGCCTTAGCCCCCCCCCCCTGCGGTCCCCCTGCGGTCACCTTGCGGTCGCCTTGCGGGCACCTTGCGTCTGCCTTGAAAATTCTATGGCCGCCGCAGGAACGCCCTAAGGTCACCGTGCGACATCAAATCAAAGACCGTACGGCAACCCCACGTTTTCGGTCTCCACAATTTATAAATACGCCGTGCAGCTCCCCGAAAAATAAAAACATATGTGACTGCTACATTGTGTGACCGTGGAAATACTGCGGCCGCCGGATAATTGCTAGTGGCCGTAGATTTTGGAGACCCCACGGCCGCCGTGGCAAATGTGACTTAGGCCTAAATACGCCGTGCGGCTCCCCGAAAAATAAAAACATATGTGACTGCTACATTGTGTGACTGTGGAAATACTGCGGCCACCCTATAATTGCTAGTGGCCGTATATTTTGGAGACCCCACGGCCACCGTGGGAAATGTGACCTAGGCCTAAATAACGTGGGATTGTCAGTTCGATGGAGTTCATAAATAAATTATTAGAAAAACATTGTTGTGGAAATGACTCCTGGGGGATCAAAGATCCTTAGTATAATTGTAGTTATTCCCTAGGACGTGTTTTAGATAAGGGTATAATATCAACACAGAAGTCAAGCGGGTTGAGGCGGTCTATGAAAACACGTTTGCGAAGTCTTCATGACCAATTTCCATGAGTAGCATCATTTGGAAACTCAAAGGTTGGTGGTAAGGACAGGGGGATGGGGGTGTTCATGGAAAGATTGAAGGGAAAAAAAAATCTTTCCTTAACAATGCTTCATGCAACCGGGCCTTGGGTTTCAGCTGCTACTCCTCTACCCTCAAACACAACCAGACGCAGCCAAGTCAACTTTATCTAAAAAACAAATAAATAAATACATGAAACATTAACAAAAAAAACCCAGATTAAAAAAATTATGTAATTATGCCTGCCAGACAATGCATCCGATCAGGTTGAAATTTAAAACATATATTCACAATTATGATCTCGTACTCATGGGGAAGTTTCATGTCGATCGATGAAGCGTTGAAAGAGATTTAATTTTTTTTTAAGATTCCCGTTCAATCCAATATGGCTGTCAAACCATGTGATCTATTAATTCTTCGTGAACACCCTGGTATCCCCAAGGTCAGGTCAGGTCAGGTATGGGTGTGTGTGACAGAGCAGCAGGTCGCTGCTTCCACTTCCCACCGGGACTCCAGGGGCCTCCGTCTGGCCATCCCCCAGGCAGATGCCTGGCCCATCCTCATCTCCTCGAGATGCTGATCAACCTGCTGCAACCATGAGGCAACGTGGTCGGCCCATTGACCTAATCCACTCACGAGGCTCCCTCGCTGAGAGAATCTGGTGAGCAGGATCGGCATTAGGCAAATGAGCCACATATCCACACAGCCGCAGCTGATGCTCACGGACTATGCAGGTAACAAATCTCATTTGAGTCTCTCTCAGCAACCGCTCGTTGTCTGACCAGCGATAGCGAAGGATTTTCCGAAGAGACCTGGTACCAAAGGAATCAAGTCTCCATCTCAGATCCCTGGTCAGAGTCCAAGTCTCACATCTGCAAAGCAAGACTGGAAGCACCAAGGACCTGAAGACTCAGACTTTCGTCCTCCTGCACAGGTACCGACAGTGCCACACTCCATGACCAGTGAATCCATGACTACCCAGGCCCCACTCAGACGTGTATTGACCTCTAGCTCAGAGCCAGCAGAGACATGAATATCACTGCCAAGGTAAGTGAATATCTTCGTGACTTGAACATCCTCACCACAAACAGGTACAGACAAGACAGTAGCATCCAAGATGTCAATGAAAGCCTGGATCTTAGTTTTGACCCAGGAAACCCATAATCTCAGCGGCTCCGACTCCTCATTCAGCACCTCGAGGGGCCCCAAAAGGATATCTAGTCTCCGCAAAGATGACTGCATCATCTGCGAAATCAAGGTCAGATATATTGACATTGCCAAATGATGCACCGCAGCTTGACCTCTTCCAGATTCCAGTCAATACAAGTGCTGAAAAGTGTGGGGGTCAGTACACACCCCTGATGAACTCCAATAACAACTGGAAATAAGTCGGAGATGGCATCACCACATCCCACAGCACTCTCAATTCCAGAGTATAGTGCAGACATCAGATTGATCAGTTTTGGTGGCACCCCACGAACACCGAGAACACCAAGAATCCTCTGGTTATGGCTCCGATACACTGAATCAAATGCTTTACAGAGATCAACATAGGCTGCAAGCAGCTCCGCCGAAACTCTCATCTGTGTGGTGTCGTATGGCAGCTTAGCTGCCGGGGTAGCTATCATTTCTTGAAGCGTGACTGTGTCGCTGATGCAGTACCCCTCTATCAGTACACACACTGGAACTGGTACTCATTTTGCCGACCTCGGAAGGATGACAGGATGAGTCAACCCCCTGGTGTATTAATTCAGCGGCCGACGGGGCTTGAACTCGGACCCTAGGATCCCAAGCCGCCACCCTAACCACTGAGCAACACCAGGCTAGGTACTCTCATCTGTGTTTTGGTGAGGACATGAAGAGCAAGGATACAGTCAATCATTGACCTCTTTGATGTAAAGCCCGACTGCTCTGGGTGCTGGTGCTCAAGCATATTGTGGCGAACCCTATCAAGAATTATCCAAGCGGACCTTACCCGGCACTGAGAGCAGCATCACCCCTCAGTCATTGTTACAGTCTTGGCGATCACCCTTCCCTTTCCAGAGAGGGACAACAAGACCCCTCTTCCAGTCAGATGGGATGATGCCTGTGTTTCAGGCGGAGCACAGACCTGCATGCAACGACATGAGTGCAGCATTTCCACCAACCTTGAGAAGTTCAGCATGTATGCAACAGATCCCAGGAGCTTTACCCCATTTCAACCGTTTCACCGCAGCCTGTTTCCAAAAACGAAGGTGGACCACAGTTGATTGGAGGGTCAGCAATCGGGATAGTAATACCCCTGACATCCAACTCAACAGCCGGTGGATCAGCCTGGTACAGCCGCTCAAAGTAACTGGCCCAGTAGGCCTTCACATCAGACTCCTCTGTCAAGAGCCCACCACTCTCCGCTCTCACTGCAGTGCACCGAGGGACGGGCTTGGAGAAACACAATGCGTATGCGTGCGTGAACTCCTGGAAGCAAGGACGAGAATCACTTGACCACATGTGATGCTCGACCCCCACCCCAACCTCACAGATTCCTCGCACATCAGCCTCCTTGTCCATCCTCAGCACACGTGCAGTTTTACGCCTCAACTCCCTGAACAGCTCAGCTCTGCCATTAAGCCTGGCCCTGTGACTCTGTCAATGGTATCCAGTGTCCCTCGAGACCAAATTCTTCTTCGCCCTACGGTGAGTTCCAAAACATCCACCAGCAACATTAAGGATGGTGTCTTGAAGACATTCAACTCTTCAGGATTCCCAAAACACCCAGACCCCCCAAATCTCCACTCAGCCTGTCGCAAACTCCTCAGCTACCCTTGAACCCTTGAGCTTGCCACAATGAGCCTCGGCTGGGATGGTACCATTCTCCCGGATTTAAGCTGCAACTTCAGAGTTGCTACAACGAGCTTGTGGTCGTATTGAGGAACTGAGCACTCCTGTAGACCCTGCAGTTCTGGATCATCCTCCACGCGACCATCAACGAGCACATGGTCAATCTCTTACGCCACACGACCAGCATTGGAATACCAAGCCCAGCAATGAGCCTGTGGGTGCTGAAACCAAGAACCAGCCACCCTACGTTCATGACTTCTTGCAAACACAGGGAACTTCGTAACACTGTTCTGGTGCACAGTTCCAGACCCATACCATGGGGACCAACACATGTCTCAAAACCATCGTTATCAGTTCCAGTCAATGAATTTAACCCCCCCCCCCCCCAAGACTAGAAGAGTGTCTCGCCTGGGGCACTGATCAACCACAGATTCGAGCATGGCATAGAATGCGTCTTCACGGTGAGATCACTTGCCTCAGTTGGAGCATAACACAGAGACCAAGAAAACAACACCCAAGAAGTGCCGAAGCCTCAGTCTCATAATACACTCGTTGACCGGTGTTACCTCATTTATCATTGGAATCGGCTTATTGGACACAGCTACAGCAACACCTTGGCATGGTAATCATCAGAGCGACCAGACCAATAGGTGAAACAACTCACCATGATCTCGCCACTATACGATCTCCAAACCTCAGAGAGTGCTGCAATACAGATGTTCAAACACTTGAGCTCAGATGATAACAGAAGACAGGTGATCATCCTCTCTTAGGGAAAGGACATTCCAGGCACTCACCCAAAGGAGACCGCCATCTGTCGGACGACACCTCAGCACCACTCTGTCACACACCACCGAATCTGATCCAGGAAGTTTAGCCCGTTTTCTTCCTCCTATCATTAAGGAAATGGGGTCCCGAAGGCTTTGCCCCAATCCCGTCATTCGGTGAGCTGCCCTGTGAAGGGCAGCAGCACAGGAGGTACTCCCACGGAGTGGGTTTTCAGGGTCTTTTGCATTTGTGGGTTTTGGGAATGAAGTGTTTTACGGGTGGCCGGAGTGCAAATCCTGCCACCAACCTCCTAAACAAAAAGTAACCCAACTGCAGGACGACGTCCGCATATACAGTTGGGCACTGGAAATGGATGGCCTTTGGTTCAACAGGAGCTCCTCCACCCTTTGAACAGCATAACAAAGTCAAAAGCTACCACCTAGGCTTGGGGAACATGTGTGTGAAGTTTCCCCTCGTTCTGTCTAGCCATTATGGAGAAGAAGATCTTGAAAGTTTATTCTTCAAAATATAACAGCTGCAAGACAATGTGACTAATGACATTAAAATTTACACCCTATATTCCCTTAGACTGGTAGATCTTGTGCATGAAATTTTAGATCAATCTGGTAAGCCATTCTGGAGAAGATTTTTATGTTCAATCCAATACGTCTGCCAAAACACATGACTGATGACATCTTCAATTTGATTTTCTCCGCGAACATTTTGTTGCTAGCCCTCAAAAATGTTCATACTGTTGGGATGACGTCATAATTAACAACACTTATTCCCCATGCGGATTACTTGACATGTGCCCAAGTTTCAAAAAAAATTTCCACAAAGTAGTTTTGGAGAGAAAGATGTCCAAAGTTTTTTTGATTTTTTTTTACAGCATGGCTGCCACACTATGTGACCTATGAGGTCATAATTATCATTAAATCATTCTACATGCATCGTCGCTACCATGGTGAAAATTTTGTGTCAATCGGATAAGCGTTTACAGAGAAAATGAATTTAAAGGCAATAATCCAGAAAATGCCGGCAGAATAATAATGTAGAAAAATATAGAATAAACATAACAAAATCAATGGGGTTTCAGCCTGGTAAGGCTTGGTACCCGAATAATAAAAAAGGGGACCAGTGTTGTAGTTCCAACATGAATGGAAGGCAAAAGGTATATTTCAGCATTTACACAAACTACTTGAGATATCAATTGTATTCAAGTAGAATCTGGTTGAGATTGTATACCACGTGACGTACTTTTAAAAATGACAAAATCCAAGATGGGTCGAAATAGATCTCGTGGCAATCACAATACACAAAGGAACCACCGACACAATATACATTTCCCACCACGTACTTGGTTTCAGGCTGGCTGTTGCCACTCCTTCCGGCGGACCAACAGATGTCTTCCTGGGAAACGCTTTGGAAGAGGTTTCTACAAGGTCCTCTCCACTATGCTTGGCGGCACTGGAGGAGCATCTTCAACAACCTTGACAGCATCGGTCTAGAGGTCACATCCAGGCCATGAGGACAACAATTACAACTCTGTTAGGCAAAAGTCATACAGCTGCTTTTGTGGCTCGATTACCACTTTTATGGACAGCACATGTTCACCGAATGAAAGTTTTGAGACCAAGGATGTATGTCTCGCATCTGGCCGGTAATGGATTCCGAACAACGATGAGAAATTCCATTAAAACTCTCAGAAACGAAATAGTGTTCAGAATAGTGTTAAAGACTCCACTGTTGATAACACTGTTTCAGATGAAGCCTCATCATCATGCATATTTTGACTGAATATGAATCGCCATTAAGTCAATATACCCTTGCAGCAAGTTCGAGGTCTGGGTTTGACGCTTCGGTTGTCGTCGAGGAAGAGTCATCATTGTCAGCCAGCCCATCCCGCTGCTCCTCCTCTCGCAGACGAGTGCAGTCTGATTCTCGACGCTCTTTCTCATCCCGTCGACGCTGTTCCTTTCTGGCCCTACGCACACTCCCCTTACCTGAAACATCACCAGAAAAACAAACAAAAGCAAGTTACATACCTTTTGTTTCAAATACAGCATACATTAATTACTGCCAATACAAATTATCTGAGAAACATGTTATTTAGAAGTTTGTTCAAATGTGCATCAAGACAAGTATGCCACCCTGTAATGGTTCAGTGTGATTAAACAGAACGCAAA
>CM068964.1:32699905-32722932 GCA_035128595.1 Eptatretus atami
ATCATCCTCCAGCGACCATCAACGAGCACATGGTCAATCTCTTACGCCACACGACCAGCATTGGAATACCAAGCCCAGCAATGAGCCTGTGGGTGCTGAAACCAAGAACCAGCCACCCTACGTTCATGACTTCTTGCAAACAAACAGGAACTTCGTAACACTGTTCTGGTGCACAGTTCCAGACCCATACCCATGGGGACCAACACATGTCTCAAAACCATCGTTATCAGTTCCAGTCAATGCATTTAACCCCCCCCCCCCCCCAAGACTAGAAGAGTGTCTCGCCTGGGGCACTGATCAACCACAGATTCGAGCATGGCATAGAATGCGTCTTCACGGTGAGATCACTTGCCTCAGTTGGAGCATACACAGAGACCAAGGAAACAACACCCAAGAAGTGCCGAAGCCTCAGTCTCATAATACACTCGTTGACCGGTGTTACCTCATTTATCATTGGAATCGGCTTATTGGACACAGCTACAGCAACACCTTGGGCATGGTAATCATCAGAGCGACCAGACCAATAGGTGAAACAACTCACCATGATCTCGCCACTATACGATCTCCAAACCTCAGAGAGTGCTGCAATACAGATGTTCAAACACTTGGCTCAGATGATAACAGAGACAGGTGATCATCCTCTCTTAGGGAAAGGACATTCCAGGCACTCACCCAAAGGAGACCGCCATCTGTCGGACGACACCTCAGCACCACTCTGTCACACACCACCGCAATCTGATCCAGGAAGTTTAGCCCGTTTTCTTCCTCCTATCATTAAGGAATGGGGGTCCCGAAGGCTTTGCCCCAATCCCGTCATTCGGTGAGCTGCCCTGTGAAGGGCAGCAGCACAGGAGGTACTCCCACGGAGTGGGTTTTCAGGGTCTTTTGCATTTGTGGGTTTTGCGGAATGAAGTGTTTTACGGTGGCCGGAGTGCAAATCCTGCCACCAACCTCCTAAACAAAAGTAACCCAACTGCAGGACGACGTCCGCATATACAGTTGGGCACTGGAAATGGATGGCCTTTGGTTCACAAGGAGCTCCTCCACCCTTTGAACAGCATAACAAAGTCAAAAGCTACCACCTAGGCTTGGGGAACATGTGTGTGAAGTTTCCCCTCGTTCTGTCTAGCCATTATGGAGAAGGAGATCTTGAAAAGTTTATTCTTCAAAATATAACAGCTGCAAGACAATGTGACTAATGACATTAAAATTTACACCCTATATTCCCTTAGACTGGTAGATCTTGTGCATGAAATTTTAGATCAATCTGGTAAGCCATTCTGGAGAAGATTTTTATGTTCAATCCAATACGTCTGCCAAAACACATGACTGATGACATCTTCAATTTGATTTTCTCCCGAACATTTTGTTGCTAGCCCTCAAAAATGTTCATACTGTTGGGATGACGTCATAATTAACAACACTTATTCCCCATGCGGATTACTTGACATGTGCCCAAGTTTCAAAAAAAATTTCCACAAAGTAGTTTTGGAGAGAAAGATGTCCAAAGTTTTTTTGATTTTTTTTTACAGCATGGCTGCCACACTATGTGACCTATGAGGTCATAATTATCATTAAATCATTCTACATGCATCGTCGCTACCATGGTGAAAATTTTGTGTCAATCGGATAAGCGTTTACAGAGAAAATGAATTTAAAGGCAATAATCCCAGAAAATGCCGGCAGAATAATAATGTAGAAAAATATAGAATAAACAACAAAATCAATGGGGTTTCAGCCTGGTAAGGCTTGGTACCCGAATAATAAAAAAAGGGGACCAGTGTTGTAGTTCCAACATGAATGGAAGGCAAAAGGTATATTTCAGCATTTACACAAACTACTTGAGATATCAATTGTATTCAAGTAGAATCTGGTTGAGATTGTATACCACGTGACGTACTTTTAAAAATGACAAAATCCAAGATGGGTCGAAATAGATCTCGTGGCAATCACAATACACAAAGGAAACCACCGACACAATATACATTTCCCACCACGTACTTGGTTTCAGGCTGGCTGTTGCCCATCTCCTTCCGGCGGACCACAGATGTCTTCCTGGGAAACGCTTTGGAAGAGGTTTCTACAAGGTCCTCTCCACTATGCTTGGGCGGCACTGGAGGAGCATCTTCAACAACCTTGACAGCATCGGTCTAGAGGTCACATCCAGGCCACGAGGACAACAATTACAACTCTGTTAGGCAAAAGTCATACAGCTGCTTTTGTGGCTCGATTACCACTTTTATGGACAGCACATGTTCACCGAATTGAAAGTTTTGAGACCAAGGATGTATGTCTCGCATCTGGCCCGGTAATGGATTCCGAACAACGATGAGAAATTCCATTAAAACTCTCAGAAACGAAATAGTGTTCAGAATAGTGTTAAAGACTCCACTGTTGATAACACTGTTTCAGATGAAGCCTCATCATCATGCATATTTTGACTGAATATGAATCGCCATTAAGTCAATATACCCTTGCAGCAAGTTCGACGTCTGGGTTTGACGCTTCGGTTGTCGTCGAGGAAGAGTCATCATTGTCAGCCAGCCCATCCCGCTGCTCCTCCTCTCGCAGACGAGTGCAGTCTGATTCTCGACGCTCTTTCTCATCCCGTCGACGCTGTTCCTTTCTGGCCCTACGCACACTCCCCTTACCTGAAACATCACCAGAAAAACAAACAAAAGCAAGTTACATACCTTTACGTTTCAAATACAGCATACATTAATTCACTGCCAATACAAATTATCTGAGAAACATGTTATTTTAGAAGTTTGTTCAAAATGTGCATCAAGACAAGTATGCCACCCTGTAATGGTTCAGTGTGATTAAACAGAACCGCAAAATGCCTGTCAGACACAGACACAGAAAGGAGAGGACAGAAGAAGAAAGAGATGGACATCAAAACTGTTTCCTCATGTCAAGGTCTTGTATATAATTTGATCACACATTATTGTTTCAACTTGATCCATTCAATGCTATATGATCAAAAATACCCCTTGTTCGGAATAAATTTTTTTAACAAAGCTAACAAATAAAACATATGTGGCCCACCTTGATTGCGTCTTATGTGCAGAGGTTCCTCTCCATCCATTTCCCCAAGAAGAAGGGCCTGCGAATCATCTGTGATACTTGCCACTTCAGACACTGGAACGTATGAACAAAATTCCAATACAGGGCTTTCTGTCGGACCCTCCTCTGTCGTCATCAGAGGTTGGCTTTCTGTAACTCCGCCGCTACAACTGCTGCTACTGCTACTTCTACCAGGACTGCCATTGCTATGTTGTGAGCCCTTTGTTTGGCCCCGTTTGTTTTGACACTTGGATCCGTTTTGTGTGACACTTGGATCCGGAGAAAGACTCGAGTGGTAATGTCCTCGTATCGTTCCCGACTGGGGGCTTCCTCTGTTATTACTGCTTCCGGAACTTGATCTCGCTTTGCCTCCATCATGGTCAGTCTGTGGCCTACCTGGCGCGCCATGCTGTTGGTTTTGATGATTTAAATGGTGGGTGTGTTGCTGCTGATTATGTTGATGGTGTTGATTGTGCTGCTGATTGGGGTGGTGCTTGGAACTGGAGCCTCCATGCCGCTGTGTCAAGCCGCCCGAAGAAATTGTCCCCTTGCTTCTCGTGCTACCCGAGGGTGTTACCAAATCCACCGTGCTGCAGGAAGGTGGCAGGCAAACAATTTCTGCATTCATTGCCAATTTCACAAAAAATATTTTCATATTCATGCTTAATGCTGGAAGTCACATGCAACCAAACAAGAATATTTGAATCAGGAGGTGTATAATCAGTGTAAACATGTTCCATTGTAAAACCACAAAAGAATGATGACGCCAATGACAACACAAAAGCAAACGACATCACATTGTTGACATCGATAAGAAAAACGGCAAAAACAATTTCAAGTTTGTAGGTACGTGACCATCTAAAGTTTCATAAATGACAAATCATATATAGCTGCTGATTTTTCATCGAATTAGATTAGATTATACACTCTGCTGAAATATGGAGGTCATGGATAGATAACGGAGGCAATGAGAGAATTGCAAGAAAGGCAGGGTATTAGCGACCGGAGAGAAGCTCATGATGGGTCGAAGAAATGGGAGAAGAAATTAAGTGGTAATGGGTTGCTGTTTTGCAAGACTGCAAGGTTGAGGATGAGAGGACAGACACCGACAGACGATTCTTTAGACGTGAGAAGAGGGGAACAAAGGAGTGGTAAATCCAATGTATGGAACTCAGGAGGTACAGGTTTCTAAATGAGAATGTGCGGCCTAGAGGTGCTGGGTAAGGGCGGAGAGTAGAAAAGATTGGAGGAGCATGACCAGAAGAGAGGAAGAGAGGCGACAGATAGAAGACTGCAAAAGCCACGGACCTGTCTATGGTGAGTGAGGAGCAAGCCCTGAGACTCAGCCTCCAGTCACGCGATAACTACGACTCCAAGGGCCTTGAAGTCCACCACCAAAGGGGCAAAATGGGAAGCCACCGCACCTGCCCAAAGTGGGGAGCCATACTCCATGGCACTTTGGATGCAAGCCTTGTACACTGTTATTAGTTGGCTAAGGCTTAAAAAGAACTTGGCTAGACAGAGTATTCCAAAGAGACCAGCTTTGGAAGGCAGTTTTGAGATCATGGTCTGTCCAAAAGTTAAGAGTTAATTGCATTTGACTGCAAACACGGCCGTTACGAGGCAGAGGTGTTAGTCGGAGCACTTGGCGTGCTGTGGATGAAAATGCAATTTCTGATGATAATTGATCTGTCTTCACATGTAGTAGTTCTCCTTCCAGCAACTAGCTACATGTACAAACTCTTGTTGGATCCATAAAAAATGCCTTTATACAGTGCCTAATTTCTGCAATACACATTTTAAATTTTAGGAAGTTCATAAAGTAAACTAGGAAATTAAAGCAAAATGCACAACATCAGAGATGCAGAAATGAGAGGAAAAAAAACAAAAGAGAAAATAAGCAAAGGATACCTATGGTCATGTCCTAGACCTGCCGAGATCTTCCGGAGATCGAAAGGCCTGTCAGCAAGATCCTCACAAAGACTGCTTGCTGCCTCTGCCTGTAACTGAGCACGGAAGTTTTCCCACAATGCCTGTCCCTCCAAATATGCTCCAAGCAACACTCCGACTAATGCAGCACTAGATATGTGGGGAAGGGGGGGTTAAAATAAAGAGGAACCACGTCAGAGAATCATGAATAATTGATGGTCACTTAGATTTATATCAAATTTTGGTTAACAATGCATTGCTAAATATAAAACCACTGCCAAAACGAGGGCAAGACCAGACCATATACAACTCGGTGAACTTCTTGCTTTGCTACAAGTAAAAAAAATTGTCTTCATTTATTCATTGCACCAAAAAGTAGCAAATGCAATGCCAAGGGGTGGTGAATTTCCTCCTTCCAAAACAATGGCTCCCCCCAAAAGGCCAGCATCCTGCACCTGGTTTTGCCAAGATGCTCACCTGACGAGGCTAAAGACAGCAATGTACAGTAAGCCCTCCCAGTTAGGCCTTGGGAGGGCTTCAGAACACGTGGCAAGCATGTGGTATGGCAGTGAGGCATTCAATACGAATGAGAATTCAGAGTCACGGGCAGTCCTCACTCGAAGTTCTCGGATCACTCGAGACGCCGTAAAATCTGGTGTGAAACTGAGGGAAAGCAAAGTATTAACAGGTCACATTTTAATGGCTGGGAAGGTTAAGTAAGATACAAACTCAGTTATAGATGGCTAAAGAAATTCATCACCAACAACCAGCACCCCATCCCAACTACGCTTCCCCTCTAAACCCTGTTCAAAGAAAATCAAGTTTGCAGAGAAGATAAACCTCTTTCCATTGAATTTCCCATACTCAAGTTGATGAGTATTAAAGCTATAGAGATCTAATCGGAAACGACATGCGTTTGACCATCACAAAATGCAGCACTTTCCACATTTTTCTCAGGTCAACAGATTGTTTAAGATGAGCGATTATAAAAAAAAAAATTCCATCAACTCAAAAATAATACAAGGTACATAAAGATATTATATTATACAAAACCGTTAGACAGTCATCAAAGTGCCTGTTCCTCGTCATTATCTCAAAGTTACACAAGAAGACTTTAGGCAACAACCATTGTTGCAAAAACAGGAATACGCTGGAAGGCAGAGGGGGGGGGGGGGCGGAATCTAAGCAGGAGAGAACAGCATAGCAGAGCAAAGCTAAGATGGACAAGCTAGGCACTCACGCGATGCTGAATTCACGCGAGGAGTTTGCTTTAAGGGTAAACGCCTCACAGTTCAGCACGTGGAAGCCATAACCTTCGCAGCTGTAGTCATTGACAGCGATGCTCATGACTCGTAGGTCTAAAGGACCCGGGTTCTCCATTTTGAATGTGCGGGTAAGCGTGAAGTTGGGTTGTTTTGATCGTGATTCTGATGATCAGAGTCAAGGAGGGGGAGGAAAATAACAAGCTCAGATATTCAAGTTATCGATTGGTGCTCTTATTTCCAAACTAAACTAAACAGCAACATCTGACAAAGTGAAGAAATAAAACATGCATTCTCAAATGCATATTTAAATACTGTACAGCAATTTTCAAGCTGGGATCAAAACATTGATCATTTCAACCGCGGCTTCCTTGCGTCAAACAGTAAATCATTCCCGCAACTGCACTTTTTCTGCCACAATCCACGTGACATTAACCAGAAGCGCAGAAAAGGCAGACAATAACCTTGAGTTTATTCTCCTTTCACAGCCACTATTCAAGAGGTCCACTACGATCTCACGATCACAACCATGCAACCTTTAGTGCCCTGACCCTTCCTCACTATCAGTGCAGTCACGAAGAAATGATTCCGTGACTTTGAAGCGGAGTGACGAGTTGGGGCTGGGCACCTTTCCACCGAGCCGTAGAGACTCACTGACCCCCTGTCCACTCACAATGATGCCATCCAGTATCGTCAGATTGTTCCTTGTGTCCAGGGGATGGGGTCAAAAGATTTGGATCAATTCATTTTAATCTCCACAAAGCAAGTTCAAAGATAAATTGCTGTATTGCAAAAACAGATAACCATGTGCAAAACGAGAGCAAATGATGCCATCCCTAAGTATCAAGTTTCAATGTAAAAGCCAACAGTATTGCTTCCAGGTTCCCGTTCTGAGCAAAGAAACTAACAAAAGCAATAATTTTAGCTCAAATAAGATTCATGGAACGAGCAGAATAGCTAAGAGGAAGATATGTTTGCCATGCATGTATGACAGGAAGTTGGACGTGGCTTCAGGATAGCGGTCCCAATATCCAACGTTAATCACATCAAGTGCAACAGAGAATACAGGTGCACACAACAATGAAGGGCAGCCTTTTGTGGTTTACAGGACTCATCTCGGCAGTGCCAAAGTAAAAACCTACCTGATGAGCACAAGCGAGGATATGGTGAGGTTGTTTGTTGGAGCAAAACCCAGAGACACAACTCTTTGCTCCCCAGGAGGCAAGTCCAGCCGGAGGCCCTGCACTGCCGATGGCACGCCGAGCCACTCACTGGCCTGCAACGGATGACCCAAATCACAATTACAATGATGAAACAGAGGCTTTCAAGTGTACTGCATCCCCTGAGGAACACTCCAAGTTCCTCTTTGAAGAAATCAAAATGTACAACCAATAAATAATGAATAAAATAAAATAAACAAACAAACCTCACCAGTTTAGAATCAGGCATCACAAGAAATGCTTCCGTTTCTTCAATATGATACATATCCAAGTTTAATCTGAAAAAATAAAGGGAATACGAAGATGGACCATCAGGAATATGACTTTTTTGATGCATCCGTGCACACAGTGAACAAAAATCCTTGTGTGCACATTAGCAATAATGGGAATGATGAAATATGTATTGGAATGTTATTGTGTGGGTTGCAGGGAGGAATAGAGAATTGAAATGCCTGCAAAGCCTATGAACACATCTCAAATGAAGATTGGGCTCCAGAGCAGACATATCGGTGTAGAAACGATCAAAAGCTCTAAATCACTGACAATCATTTCAATTTATGACTGTTGGTGCAATAGGATCGGGGATGAGAAAAACCGCATGAGAAAGAAGCACGATGGGGATTTTTTTTCCTTCTCTGCACTTCTTACTTCTTGCCACCCACCCACAACACACCTATCGCTTAGCAGCTTTATAACGGAGGCAGGACTGGGATGCCAGCGAAGGGATAACACCTGACACGACACAGGCACATCGGTGGGATTTTCCAGAAGCAACTGTTCCACCTGGATAGAAATAATGGAGAGTTGGGGTGGAAAAGGTTTTGGCATTGGCTTTCAATGCAACCTCTGACTTGCTCTTCAAAAAGATATTCAGCCAGTGATTACAAAAGCTTGTCATTACATCTGAATTAATCTTTCAAGCCAACCATTTTATCAACTTATCATCTAAAACCTATTAGATAAAAATGCAATTATCTTGATAAAGTAATAAACAGGTTAGGTGTACCAGCAGCAGGATTTTTTGTTGTTGTTGGGGGAGTGGGGGTGGCAGGATGAATAAAACAGTAGAGGCAGATGGGTGGTTTTACATCTATCTACTATATAAATGGCAGTCCTGTCTGTCTGTCTGTCTGTTTGTTTGTTAACTAAAAAAAATCAAAATATAATAAATTTGTTATTATACACCCCCCCTCTCCTCTTGTCCATTCTAAAAGAATAAAATTAAAATTTTTGAAAAAAAAAAAAAAAAAAGGGGGCGGGGGTGGGCTTTTCCCCCTTTTTAAAAGGGGCACCCCCCCCCCCCAAAGGGTTTTTTTTTTTTGGGTGGCGGCTTTTAAAAATAAATACGTTGTCGTCTCTTGACAACAACTCCCCTACCACCGGTGTCGGCGTATCTTGATGAAACTTTACACACATATAGACATAACATTCAGCTCCAGGATGCACCAAGTGGCTTTCCATAAAAATGAAAAATATATATAAAAAAAAAATTCCATTAAAAAAAAAAATGGCTTTCGAATAGTGCGCCGGCGTATTAATCGTAACAAAAGGCTTCATGGTTAAAAACGCTAGGTTTTTTGAAAACAAAATGTTCGTATTCGTTGACTTTTTAAACATACACATTCTCCTCCTGTTATTTTAATTCTCGAACTGCACGCGCACGGCAACAGCTAACTGCTGATAGATCTGCTCATGAAAGAGCCAGGCAAGCGGAGTCAGCTGCAGAGAGAGAGAGAGAGAGAGAGAGAGAGAGAGAGAGAGAGAGAGAGAGAGAGAGAAGAGAGAGAGGTCGTCTTACTGCTGATAGAACTGCTCATGAACGAGCCAGGCAAGCGGAGTCAGCTGCAGAGAGATAGAGAGATAGAGAGATAGAGAGATAGAGAGATAGAGAGATAGAGAGATAGAGAGATAGAGAGATAGAGAGATAGAGAGATAGAAGAGATAGAGAGAAGAGATAGAGAGATATGAAGTATAGAGATAGAGATAGAGATAAGATAGAGAGATAGAGATAGAGATAGAGATAGAGATAGAGATAGAGATAGAGATAGAGATAGAGATAGAGATAGAGATAGAGATAAGATAGAGATAGAGAGAGATAGAGATAGAGATAGAGATAAGAGATAGAGATAGAGATAGAGATAGAGATAGAGATAGAGATAGAGATAAATAGAGATAGAGATAGAGATAGAGATAGAGATAGAGATAGATAGTAGAGATAGAGATAGAGATAGAGATAAGATAGAGATAGAGATAGAGATAGAGATAGAGATAGAGATAGAGATAGAGATAGAGATGAGATAAGATAGAGATAGAGATAGAGATAGAGATAGAGATAGAGATAGAGATAGAGATAGAGAGATAGAGATAGAATAGAGAGTAGAGATAGAGATAGAGATAGAGATAGAGATAGAGATAGAGATAGAGATAGAGATAGAGATAGAGATAGAGATAGAGATAGAGATAGAGATAGAGATAGAGATAGAGATAGAGATAGAGATAGAGATAGAGATAGAGATAGAGATAGAGATAGAGATAGAGATAGAGATAGAGATAGAGATAGAGATAAGATAGAGATAGAGATAGAGATAGAGTAGAGAGAGATAGAGATAGAGATAGAGATAGAGATAGAGATAGAGATAGAGATAGAGATAGAGAATAGAGATAGAGAGATAGAGATAAGAGAGAAGAGATAGAGATAGAGATAGAGATAGAGATAGAGATAGAGATAGAGATAAGATAGAGATAGAGATAGAGATAGAGATAGAGATAGAGATAGAGATAGAGATAGAGATAGAGATAGAGATAGAGATAGAGATAGAGATAGAGATAGAGATAGAGATAGAGAAGAGATAGAGATAGAGATAGAGATAGAGATAGAGATAGAGATAGAGATAGAGATAGAGATAGAGATAGAGATAGAGATAGAGATAGAGATAGAGATAGAGATAGAGATAGAGATAGAGATAGAGATAGAGATAGAGATTAGAGAAAGATAGAGAAGAGATAGAGATAGAGATAGAGATAAGATAGGATAGAGATAGAGATAGAGATAGAGATAGAGATAGAGATAGAGATAGAGATAAGATAGAGATAGAGATAGAGATAGAGATAGAATAGAGATAGAGATAGAGATAGAAGATAGAGATAGAGATAGAGATAGAGATAGAGATAGAGATAGAGATAGAGATAGAGATAGAGATAGAGATAGAGATAGAGATAGAGTAGAGATAGAGATGAGATAGAGATAGAGATAGAGATAGAGATAGAGATAGAGATAGAGATAGAGATAGAGATAGAGATAGAGATAGAGAATAGAGATAGAGATTAGAGATAGAGATAAGATAGAGATAGAGATAGAGATAGAGATAGAGATGAGATAGAGATAGAGATAGAGATAGAGATAGAGATAGAGATAGAGATAGAGATAGAGATAGAGATAGAGATAGAGATAGAGATAGAGAGAGATAGAGATTTAGAGATAGAGATAGAGATAGAGATAGAGATAGAGATAGAGATAGAGATAGAGATAGAGATAGAGATAGAATAGTAGAGATAGAGATAGAGATAGAGATAGAGATAGAGATAGAGATAGAGATAGAGTAGAGATAGAGATAGAGATAGAGATAGAGATAGAGATAGTAGATAGAGATGAGATGATAGAGATAGAGATAGAGATAGAGATAGAGATAGAGATAGAGATAGAGATAGAGATAGAGATAGAGATAGAGATAGAGATAGAGATAGAGATAGAGATTAGAGATAGAGAAGCCGTCTTACTGCTGATATATCTGCTCATGAACGAGCCAGGCAAGCAGAGTCGGCTGCAGAGAGAGAGCGTCGCCTAACTGCAAATAGAGCGTCACACCAACGGGCGAGAGAAGCACAAAACTCACGTTCCAGCTTTCTACGTCCGGGTTTTGGCAGGACATCAAGGACAGTTGCCACTGCTGCTAGAAACATTGAGTGGCTCAAGGCCGCCTTCAACTCTGACCTCTCTGAGGATTATCGGCAGGCATAAAGCCTTCCTTCCATAAATCTGAGGAATAAAAGAAGCCTTCCTAATTTTCTCCATACAACTAATGCTGTCTAACTAGCGTGAGGAGAATAGGGCAAATTTCCCGGGTACTTCAGCTAGTATTATATAAAAAACAAGAACTTTACATCCTCTGCAATTACTTAGATACACGCCAAGAAACATGCATTGCAAGAAACATTTCACACAACTAAAGCGAGGCTGACAGGATGGCCTAGGCCCGAGAGCATTGGTCCTCAAAAGGTGGACCTGGGTCCACATCCGGACCACAGGCATAATCAGTCTGGACCATGGATCTAATTCTAATCCCCGGTCAATGGATTAATCTCATGGGACAAATTTAGCTGCAAAATTATTCCTGAGTTAATTCCATCTAATGTTCTTCTAGCTATGTGTTAATGGCCTCTGGCATTTAGCCATTCAGCCAAACTTGATAAATGATAAACACAGGAAGGAACTAGAGGGGGGAGCACTCGGTAGAGTGCAAAACCTCCGCCGCCAATACTGCTGGGTCACTTAAGTGACCGTGATATCCTATTCATTGTAGGTCAAAAACGGATCAGACTCTACTGAACCACGATTGAATAAACTAAACTAGATCGACGCGCATGTAGAAATGCAAAAAAATAAAATGGAAATTTTTTTGAAAAAAGTTGCAAAATTTATAAGTTTTTTTTTTCTCTAACAATTTTTTTATATATTTACCTCCGCATTCGAAGATGGATGGAGGTTACTGTTTCACCCTTTTCTGTTTGTTTGTTATCTTGTCCAAAACGAGAGTTTTTGCAAGATATGTTAGTCAGTCTGTATGTTTTTTTTTTTTGTCTGTAATCACGAAAAAAAAAATGTCTGCAGAGCACAGTTTTCATTGGAAATTTTTGTAACTTCGGCATATCAAAGGCCTATGGAGGTCCCTTTCAGCGCATAAAATTTTTGAAGGTCAAGGTCAAAGGTCAAGGTCACTTTGTTGCAAAATCAGGGTAATCGACAAACCCTTATTTTTTGAGTAATTTTGATGCGGATCGTCTTCAAACTTCATGGGAATATAGTTCATGGTCTGGCGCTCAGCTGATTAATTTTTGGTGGCGATTGGCCCTTGACCTTCATGGTTTTTTGTTGTTTTTTTTTTTTTTTGTCTGTAATCACGTAAAATCACTCTGCAGAGCACAGTTTTCATTGGAAATTTTTGTAACTTCGCATATCAGAGCCTATAGAGGTCCCTTTCAGTGCATAAATTTTGAAGGTCAAAGGTCAAGGTCACTTTGTCGCAAATCAGGGAGTCGACGAAACCCTTATTTTTGAGTAATTTTGATCGATCGTCTTCAAACTTCATGGAATATAGTTCATGGTCTGGCACTCAGCTGATTAATTTTTGGTGGCGATTGCCTTGACCTTCATGGTTAGCGCCTAAGGTCAACATATTGACCCAAGGTCAATTTTCAAGTTTTAGGAACCATATCGTGTAGTACCTCAAATTGAACACCTCGATGAGTGCTTTCTAGATATATCAAGCTTGAGACATTGACGCATTTGGTACGTTATGAGGCAAACGCATATTTTCATGGTTACTCTGTAGAACGATTCTCATCGGAATCTCTCGTAGGCAGATATTCCTCAAGGAGTCGCTCCTGTGGATAGCAGCTCTGTTCACCTCAGTGTGACCTTAAAGAAGTCACACGTGGTCACCTTTTGGCAAGATACGGGTCACCCTAAGGTGACATTGGTTTATTTGTGTGTTTGTTTGTGTGTTTGTTGTTTGTTTGTGAAAGTATTACGGAAAAACTCCTCGACGGATTTCGACAAAACTTGGTGGGGGGGGTTAGGTATGGTCCAAGGATCATGCCATTAAATTTGGACTTGGTCCCCCCCCCAAAAAAATTTAGAGAAATATTTTTTTTTTTTGCATTTCTAATGTTTTAAGTGATTTCCAACCCCCCCCCCCCAAAAAAAATTAAGAGAAAAGAAATTTTTTTTTTTTTGCATTTCTACATGTTTTAAG
Source organism: Eptatretus atami (assembly GCA_035128595.1). Taxonomy (NCBI): domain Eukaryota; kingdom Metazoa; phylum Chordata; class Myxini; order Myxiniformes; family Myxinidae; genus Eptatretus; species Eptatretus atami. The sequence goes on from CM068964.1 coordinate 32,713,415, forward strand.
TGATTTTCTAACCCCCCCCCCCAAAAAAAAATTGTTAGAGATTTTTTTTTTTTTGCATTTCTACATGTTTTAAGTGATTTCCACCCCCCCCCCAAAAAAAATTGTTGAGAAAAGATTTTTTTTTGCATTTCTACATGTTTTAGTGATTCTAACCCCCCCCCAAAAAAACCCCCCAAAAATTGTTAAGAATATTTTTTTTTTTGCATTTCTACATGTTTTAAGTGATTTCTAACCCCCCCCCCCAAAAAAAATTACCCCCCCCCCAAAATTGTTAGAGTTTTTTTTTTTTTTGCATTTCTACATGTTTTAAGTGATTTCCAACCTCCCCCCCCAAAAAAATTTGTTAAGAGAAAAGAAATGTTTTTTTTTTTTGCATTTCTACATGTTTTAAGTGATTTCTAACCCCCCCCAAAAAAATTACCCCCCCCAAAAATTGTTAGAGATTTTTTTTTTTTTTTCATTTCTACATGTTTTAAGTGATTTCCAACCCCCCCCCAAAAAAAAATTGTTAAGAGAAAAGAATTTTTTTTTGCATTTCTACATGTTTTAAGTGATTTCCAACCCCCCCCCAAAAAAAAAATTGTTAGAGAAAAAAAAATTTTTTGCAACTTTTTTTTCAACAAAATTTCGATTTCTTTTTTTTGCATTTCTACATGTTTTAAGTGATTTCCAACCCCCCCCCCCCCCAAAAAAAAAATTGTTGGAGAAAAGAACTATAACTGTCAGCACTGTTGACATCATATTTAATGAATAAGATATAAGGTTCACTTGAGTGACCCAGCAGTATTGGCGGCGGAGGTTTTGCACTCTCCAGAGTGCTCCCCCTCTAGTTTTTGGTTGGAAATCACTTAAAACATGTAGAAATGCAAAAACAAAAATTTCAATATTTTTCAAAATGGCCGCCATAGCGGCCATATTGGACTTTGGACGCGAGTCCAACATCTAATGGCATGATCCTTGGACCATACCTAATCCCCCACCAAGGTTTCGTCGAAATCCGTCCAGGAGTTTTTCCGTAATACTGTTCACAAACAAACAAACAAACACAAACAGACAGGGGTGAAAACAGTAACCTCCGTCCATCTTCGATGGCGGAGGTTAATTAATGCAGGAGATGATTAACATGGCTGCCTTGATGGAATATATATGGAAGAAAATATTTTCTCTGGTCATGTCTTGTTTCCATTTCATTGCGAACAGTAACTTTGCTGGATTGAGCTAATTGTCATCGATATTTGATGGTGGTATTGATTCTTGATTTTTTTTGGCTTCTGCATTCAACAAATTTCATTTATATTTTACACTAGCAGGGGTGCCCAGCGATGCCTGGCAACATCCTGCCAGTCATCCTGCCCCGTCCCCTCCCATATTCTACCCCTGCCTCCTCCCACACCACCCCCTCCCTCCAGACTCTCACTGCACCCCTTCTCCTGCCTCCTCTGATTAATGGAGGTTGGCTTTGGGGCTTCACACACTCTGGGGACGTAGACAGTGCAAAAATGCAAGTTGTCTCCACAGCTGACTTGTAATACCCTCTGCCACCACCACCACCACCACCGAGTGGCACTACACAATACACATTTACATAGAGAATTTTTGTTGACCTTCCTTACCGAACCCACACAACTACAGATGAAACCAAGTAGCCCATGTTCACCACAAGGTTAAACTTAGTCCATGTGCCAAGTTTGGTGGCAGTTGGCTCAGTAGTTTTGGCATGATTGGTGTTACACACAGACAGAAAATGACATATATTTGTTTGACTATGAAATCGATTTAACATTACTCATTCATCGACTTTATATTGGTAAATACATGCCCCTCTTGACATAGGTACACAGCTCACATTTAGCGAACCACACCATTTGCACTGACTGCATTTCCTGTGTTGACAAGATCGTAGACAAGCAAAAGTGACTGCACTACTGCTCACATACTCCGCAATACCCTATCCAATCATAGTTTAACTTGCTGTAACTATAATATTTCAATAAACGAGTTGTTTTATTCATTCCCACAAATGAAGGTTGGCACATCATCATGGCATGTCGGCCAGATAGCAAATGGTGAGGTGAAGTGTGAGGTCAGGTCAGGTATGGGAGAATGTGCCAGATCAGCGTGTCACTCCGTCCACTTTCTGCCAGTACTCCAGAGGCCTCCATCTGGTCATCCCCCAGACAGATGCGTGGCCCGTCCTCATCTCCTTGAAATGTTGATCAACCTGCTGCAACCACGAGGCATGTGGTCGGCCCCATTGGCCTGCTCCACTCACTAGGCTCCCTCGCTGAGAGAATCTGGTGAGCAGGATCAACGTCAGGAAAACGGGCACCATGTCCATACAGCCGCAACTGACGCTCACAGACTATACAGGTAACAAATCTCATTTGAGTCTCTCGCAGCAACAACTCGTTGGACACAAAGTCTGACCAGTGAGAGCCCAGGATTCTCCGAAGAGACCTGGTACCAAAGGAAATAAGTCTCCATCTCAGATCCCTGGTCAGAGTCCAAGTCTCACATCTGTAGAGCAAGACTGGAAGCACCAAGGACCTGAATACTCGGACTTTTGTCCACCTGCACAAGTACCGACAGCGCCACACCCCGTGATCCAGTGAATCCATGACTCCCCAAGCCTGACCCAAAAGTCTGTTGACCTCTGGCTCACAGCCAGCAGAGACATGAATATCACTGCCAAGGTAAGTGAATCTCTCCGTGACCTCAACAACCTCACCACAAACAGGTACAGACAAGACAGCAGCATCCAAGATGTCACTGAAAGCCTGGATCTTAGTTTTGAACATGAAACCCACTATCCCAAAGGCTCAGACTCCTCATTCAGACCTCGAGGCCCCCCCCCCCCAAAGGATATCTACAGTCTCTGCAAAGATGACTGCATCATCTGCGAAATCAAGGTCAGAGATCTTGACATTCCAAAAAAACCGCACCGAAGCTTAATCTCGCCGTCATCCTCCCGAGAATCCAGTCCATACAAGCACTGAAAAGTGTGTGGGCCAATACACACCCCTGATGAACTCCAGTAACAACTGGAAATAAGTCGGAGATGGTATCACCACATCCCACAGCACTCTCAATTCCAGAGTATAGTTCAGACATCAGATTGATCAGTTTTGGTGGCTCCCCACGAAGACTAAGAATCATCCAGAGGGTATCCCGGTTCACTGAATCGAACGCTTCACAGAGATCAACACAGGCTGCAAGCAGCCCCTGCCAAAACTCTCGTCTGCGTTCGGTGAGGACCCGAAGGGCAAGGATATGGTCAATCATTGACCTCTGGTGTAAAGCCCGACTGCTTTGGGAGATGGTGCTCAAGCAGATGATGGCGAGTCCTCTCAAGAATTATCCACGCAAAGACCTTGCCCGGCACTAAGAGCATCACCACCCCTCGGTCGTTGTTGCAGTCCTGGCCATCACCCTTCCCTTTCCACAGAGGGACAACAAGGCCCCTCTTCCAGTCAGTGGGGATGATGCCTGTATTCTGGGCAGGGCACAGAACTGCTTGCAATGACATGAGCACAGCATTTCTACCAGCCTTGAGAAGTTCAGCATGGATGTCACAGATCCCAGGAGCTTTACCCCATTTCAATCAGTTCACCACAGCCTGTGCTCCCATAAACAAAGGTGGATCACAGTTGATTGGAGGGTCAGCAATAAGGATAGTAACACCCCTGACATCAAACTCAACAGCTGGTAGATCAGCCGGGTACAGCTGCTCAAAGTAACTGGCCCGGCGGCCCTCCACTTTGGACTCCTCTGTCAAGAGCACCCCACCCTCCGCTCGAACTGCAGTAAACCGAGGGATGGGCTTGCAGGAATGTAATGCGTGGAATTCCGCTGTAAGCAGGACGAGAATCACTTGACCACAGGTGATGCTCTACCCCCTCACAGATTCCTCGCACATAGGCCTCCTTGTCCATCCTCAGCAACACGTACGGTTTTTACGCCTCAAGTCCCTGAACAGCTCAACTTTGCCATTAAGCCTGGCCCTGCGACTGGTCAATGGTATCCAGTATAACCCTGAGACAAAATTCTTCTTCGCCCTACGGTGAGTTTCAAGCCATCCACGGCAACATCAAGGATGGTGGTCCTGAAGGCACTCCAAAACTCTTCGAATTCCCCATAGTACTCAGACCCCCCAATTCCCCACTCAGGCCGTTCGCAAACTCCTCAGCTACCCTCTCATCCTTGGCTTTCCAATATCCAGCCGAGGCTGGGATGGTACCATTCTCCTGGATTTAAGCTGCAACTTCAGAGTTGCTACCACAAGCCTGTGGTCGGTATTGAGGAACTGAGGACTGCGGTAGACCCTGCAGTTCTGGATCGTCCTCCAGCAACCATCAACGAGCACATGGTCAATCCCCTTTGCAACACCACCATCGTTGGAATACCAAGTCCAGCGATGAGCCTGTGGGCGCTGAAACCATGAACCAGGTATTTTGGTTCACAATTCCAGACCCACAGGGACCAACACATGTCTCATATAAACCATCCAGACCAATAGTAGGGATAACCACCTGCCATGATCTCACCACTATCCGGTCTCCGAAGCTCAGAGAGTGCTGCAATACCGATGTTCAAACACTTGAGCTCAGATGATAACAGAGACAGGTGATCATCCTCTTCAGACATTCCAGGCACCCACCCGAAGGTACCGCTACAGGTTAACCCAAGGAGACCGCCGTCTGGTGGACGACACCTCAGCACCACCCCGACACACACTACCGCAATCTGACTTGGGAAGGTTACCCCGTGGTTTTCCTCCTGTTAAAGGGTAGGGGTCCCAAAGGCTTTGTCCCAATCTCATCATCCGGTGAGCTGCCCTGCGGAGGGCAGCTGCACAGGAGGTACTCCCACGGAGTTGGTTTTCAATTCTCTTTGCGGTTTTCTTGTGTTTTGCGGAGTGAAGGGTTTAACGGTGGCCGGAGTGCAAATCCTGCCACCAACCTCCTCACAAAAGTAACCCAATTGCAGGAGGACGTCCGCAAAGACAGTTAGGCACTAAATATGGATGGCCGTTGGCTCACAAGGAGCTCCTCCACCCTTTGATAGGTTTTTCTTTCATCCTGCTGAGTGTCCATTTAATATACCCTCCTCACTAGATAACCTGGTGGGGGAGACAGCTTAGTCGCCGCCAACCTGACCATGAAACAGGTAAGTACACATTTACACGATACCTGTAGCAAGTCACAGATCTGATCTTGCTTGACCTGACCTGACAGCAATTAGGTCGTTAAGCAGGATTATTAGTTTACAACTGTATACAAAAGTGTCGATTGTACGGTAACTGTTGTTTATTAATTTTATTCAGTTGTCAACTGTAATAATCCTGCTTAATGACCCAATTGCCTGAGAGAAGAATGTTAGTGAGAATGGGGAGCCAATATATAAACTTTTATGCAAGAACATTTTAAAGGGATGGTGTCAACACAATGTAGCTTTTACTTGTTTAAAATGTCTTTGGTTGTGTGGCTCAAAAGTTGCTCGAGATTTTTGGTTCTGGCCCACAACCAAAATTATTTGAGGACCCCTGCCCTAGCGATACGCACACAACTCTAAGCTGTCTGGCCTGGGTTTGAATCTTAACCCAGCTCTGAACCGCCATCCTGGTGTTTCACAGGCAGGGCGATTCATCAATGTGTTCAGCAAGTAACGCTTCACAGGGCGATTCAGCAAGTAACGCTGCACACTTCCTAATACAGTCATCCTCGGATTGAGGTTAAGCGGGTGCCCAAACTGTTGGTGGACCTTAAAGATCTCATGGTGTCCCTCCCAAAGAGTAGGTGAACTATCACTGGCACAATTAACAAATTCCAAATTCCTGCTCTGGCTGAGGGCAAAGATTATGCAATGCTTTCTACTGGTCAATGATGCTAAACTGCAACCTTGTGCTGCAGGCGAACAAAGAAGAAGAACAGCTAACGCTTCACATCTCGATGCGTGCAGATCAGATAAATAATCACACAAACTGCCAAAATCATTTGGTTTTGAGAACTTTGATAAAAGAGACAGCATAAATAATGGCTTCAATGTCCACAAATGGGTAAATATTTACTAACCAGGTTCAAATGATTCCTATTTAAAAGTTAATGTGCATGATGACATCCTACGTCATATACTTGTGTGGTGAAGCATCTTGTGGCCGTGTGCTTCGGAACAGATGCTCCTTGCTAATGTGAGATCAAATTTTTGTTTTATCCCAATATTAATCGGAAACTTAATAAAAATAAGGAAAGCCGGTAAAATGCAATGTTAGTGTGACCTCGAGTCAACCCAAATGGTGCTTCCCATTAGTGGAATAGTGTCAACCTTCAGCAGTCAACTTTTTTACCAAGCAAAAGTAATCGCCCAAGATCAGCCAATAAAAGTTCCAAAACATAATTTTGCTTTGTTGAAAAGGGGAAACAGCCTACAAAGGAAATTCATTACAATGCATAAATTAAAATTACAAATTAAAAACCAAGAATAAAAACTTCAAAGTTACTGGAGCAGTTGATGAATGACAAACTGAGCAGCACACTGGATACTTACCGTGGTGGTGTTACGGCTGGTCAGGGGAAATGAAAGCAGCCTCTGAGATTTGTTTATCAAAGATGGCCAAGTGAGCTGTGCAGTTACACGCACGGCCACACTCTTAAAGATGTCAGTGTTCACCTCGAATGTTCCTTCAGGTCTGTGTATAAAAATAGGTATTGCTGCCTGGGTGCTTCAGGTTGTACACTGATCAATTATAGAATAAATCAATGGGACAGCCAATGACAAAGTTGAATAATGGAACTTGCCAAAGCTAATCACATACAGCAAAATTAACAAGAAAATAGTAGGATGCAGTATACAAAGAGAAAACCAAAACAAACAACCTCCAAACCAACGCTGCACACTTCCTAATACAGTCATGCGCCGCATTACGACGTTTCGGTCAACGACGGATCGCATATACGACAGTGGTCCCATAAGATTATAATGGAGCTGAAAAATTCCTATCGCCTAGTGATGTCGTAGCGCTTCCAGTCATATAAAAGTACAGTATAGCACATACAATTATGTACAGTACATAATACTTGATAATGATAATAAACAACTAGTGTGGCCCCGTTATAACGGGATCGTTGAGGTCCATAAAATGTCATCGTGAAAAAAGCGGGGTTGCGCTAAATCGGGATTCAAGAAAAATCAGCGTTCAACCTGACCCAATGTTGACCTCACATCCTAAAAAAACCCCTATTTTCGCCATATTTGACCCGTTTTTTGCACGTTTACCTTCTAGCAAGTAAATTACCTTCGAGTTAAAAAATTCCGCGAATAAATCGTTGTTACAGTCAAAATTAAAACTCAAATTGGTTTTTGGTAAAGCTTTTTATATTGCTAAAACATTCGCACTGTTCAGAAAATATATCACACAACTGGCAGATGCTCGTTTCTTCATTTGTAAATTATAACATCGATGCAATGATTATTCATAAAATCCAAACGCTATTTATTCACCTTTCTATAATCGATGCGAGAGAAGATTGTAAGCAGCCGCTAACAATACACATGGCCGTCATGAACAGCACAAAGGTAAAACTAACGCGTCTTCCGTCGATCTTGGATGTGTGTTACAATTGCCTACAGTATTCAGAACAGTAACATGCTGTACAGGTTTGTAGCCGAGGAGCAATAGGCTATACTATATAGCTTAGGTGTGTAGTCGGCTATACCATCTAGGTTTGTGTAAGTACACTCTATGATGTTCGCACAATGACGACATCGCTTAACGACGCATTTCTCAAAACGTATCCCCATCGTTAAGTGGCGCATGACTGTACTGTACCAGTCTCATCAGCTGGACTCCTACAGTTGTCAAAGAGTGTGGAGGGAGAGAGAGACAGTAAGAGTTTAAGCAGAACAAAAAGGTCAGAAGGATTCTGGTGCAGAGAAGGAGCAAAAGGCCAAGCAGAATAATTCTTATAAAATTAAAACAATGACAGCCATATAAATTCAAAACAAACAATGGAATGTACAGTAGAGTCTTAAGACAAATATTTGAAAAGATAAATTTCAAGAATTTCGAATCAAAATACATGATCATAAGGAAAGCAGACCAGAACCAAAAACAGGTGTTTGTGGCTGGTAGAACCTGGACATTGTAATTCCCATCATGAGTGAAATGATTGATGAAAATTGGAAGAAATTCTCAGCCATACCCCATCATCAGAGGTCAAATTTTGGACTCCACACAAACACAAACCTTCACCCACACAATAATAAATTGCATTTGCATGCCAATTTTAATCCTCATTCAGCAAGTTAAAGTTGTGGTTCACTTTTTACATGTCTTACTGCATGATTAACAACAACAAAAAAAGTATAAAAATTCAATATAAAATAAACAAAACATTGGAAAATCCCTGGTAAAGGCCCTGTCACACCTTGACGATTTAGCCAGCGTATGCCGACGTATGAAAAATTTGTCTAAAACGCTGGCACACGTCGAATACGTTATGGGTAAGTTTTGTATACGTTAAGAGCACGCTGGCATATGTCGTAGTACGCTGGCATACGTCGTAGTACGCTGGCATACGTCGTAGTACGCCGAGCTCGTCGACAAATTTTAACATGCTTGAAATTTTTCGACGTATGCCAGCGTATGACTCACACGTTCCGCATACGGTGGCCATAAGTTGTAGGCACGTCTTAATTATACGTCAACGTCAACCATTATACGTCATAAGCACGTCAACCATAAGTTGTAGGCACGTCTTAATGTAAGTTGACAGGGCCTTAATTATATTATATAATATAATTAATAGGCTGCCGCTCAACGATTCAAATCAAAACCGCACTAGAAATCGAAGTGTCAACATCACCGTCATACCGAAGAAAAAAAAACAAAAAAAAAAAACAGGGAGTCTGGAACACTGACGCTAAACATTACCTCGACGTGTTTCGACTTATGAATAACTTACAAGTAACGTGTGTCGACGTGTGTCAACGATCGCGAACGTGCCTACAACTTATGGCCAGCGTATGTGGAGCGTGCGTCGAAAAATTTTCAACATGCTGAAAATTTGTCGACGTACTACGACGTATGCCAGCGTGCTTCAGCGTGCTCTTAACGTATACAAACTTACCCATAACGTATTCGACGTGTGCCAGCGTATTCGGCAAATTTTCATACGTCGGCATACGCTGGCTAAAACGTCAAGGTGTGACAGCGGCTTGACACTTCGATGTCTAGTGCGGTTATGATTTGAATCGTCGAGCCGCAGCCTTTTAATAGGCTACGCCACGTGATTGTCGGCGATACGTGCCACGCTATGCATAAGTTAGACTATCGTTGGGCATAGGTTGTGAACGCCGACAACACGCTCAGCATTCGGATATAAGTTAATCTATATGTTATCGAAACGTTCTGTGTATGTTACTAATACATTATGCATACGTCCAACTCGTTATGAATATGTCCAAAACTGGAAAAAAAACCATCAATAATTCAGCGTACGCCAGCGTTTTACATACATTTT
>CM068964.1:32761386-32777395 GCA_035128595.1 Eptatretus atami
CAATGGGTACAACTTTAAATTCTCATTATGAATTTTTTTTTTTCCAAAAGCAGGATAAAATTAAATCCCTATTTTTTCCAGTGTATAAACCACACTTTTTTATCAGCAAAAAAAGGTCAAAGTTGGGAGTGCGGATAATATACGGGCAGAGAAAAAAAATCGGTCTTAAAACCGATCAATGCTGAATTTCAATTATATTCCAAATTAACACTTTTGTAGCAGTCAGAACTGCTGTTAAGCTCAATTCTGCCATTTATATTTTGCAAATCGGTTCAGGTTGAGTTAAAAAAAAATAAAAATATATATGTATTTTATATAATATATATTGTTACGGATATGGAAACAATATGCATTCAAACATACAGATGTCCCAAAGGTCATTATTCCGTTAAGTACATGTGAGACAGGTCCTTCCTTTTGTCTAGTGGCAGAATCAAAGGTGTGCGTTGCGATGTTCTTTTAGGTAGGTTATTACATCCAACGAACCATCCAACAATCATCCAACAGACCATCCAAACCGACAAACCGCACAAACCACTGAACAAGCGCTTCACTCACCTAACCGGCGACTCGCTGTCCGAGGCAGAATCTCTGGCAGTTCCTTCTCAGCTTCCACAAACTTTGTAACTTCTTTTTGACGAGTATGGGCACGCGTGGAGTGGGGGCGGGGTTTTCCCGCATGGCCGAAACCCTGCCCAGGAAGGGCGGACTCCTGGGAGCCCCGTCCAATCAGGGCAGACAGTGACGTCTGTTCCACCGAACCCCCGCCCGCGTTCGGAGAGGTCCATAAAAGTTACGACGCATCCTCAGCGGAGAGTTCTGAGGGGGTTCGGTCGTTGGTTCTGTCAAGTCTCTTGGAGGAGGAACGAGAGTTCTTTTGGAGGAGCAAGTTGTTGGTGGCGCTCTACATTTTGCTGGCGTTCGTGGAGTTTTCCTGGGTCCGTCCGCGACTCTGATCTCGCCCTGGACTCCAACTGCCCCGCTCGGTTTCCTCCACAGGCACGAGCCCCATGCGTGTGACTGTGGGCCGAGCCGCATGACCAATAGCAGGTGCCGCACCGTGGAGCACTCCCTCCTTCAACGTGCAGTACACATTAACTGTGACCCCAGCTCGTCTCTCCTCTCTGGCTGCGGGAATCTTTCAATAATCGTCTGAGTGTGTGGGCCCGTCTTATAAGTAGAACTGTTAAGTGTTTTCCATAATTGTAAATTCTTGCTTGCATATCCACGATAAGTCTTGCCCTGTGTCTTTTTTTATTTGTGAATAAAACAATTGTAGAAATGTTCCCAGTTCGTTTCCGTCCTTTCTTGCATTGGTCCAGCATGGTTTGGATCTGAGTTTAGGCGGGTTTTTATACCCGATAATCTGCTCATCCGAGCCGCAGGCTTTGGCAGTTCCGCTCAACTGCACCCGAACCGGAGTTTTGTAGTCGGTAGTTGGAACTCACCGCAGTCGGTAGAGTGACCCGGTTCGAGCAAGACGTGCCGAGGGCATGGTTCCCCGAGAACGACATCGCGTAGTTAATTAGGTAAATTGGTTCTAGCCAAAAAGACCCAACGCTACGCGGTGGAGGTATTGGTGTTCCACGGTCGGTTCAGCGACCCGCCGGCTCACGAAATTATCCGGAGCGACGGCCTACAATTCTGGGGAACGTCGTTCTCGCCACCGACCCCCGGCCCACAACAATATGTATTTTTATTTTTATATGTATTAGATATATGTATTTATTTTTATATGTTATATAGATATATTAGTGGGGCAACTTAGCTAAATATAGCATAACAATTGTGCATTTTGTGAGGAAAGCACCAAATTTGGCACACTAGTAGCCTATCATATTATGAGCAGATTTGGATATTGAGCATCTCAAATTCAGCCGCTGATGGCTGTGGCAGCCATTTTCCACTGCCATCAAAAATTTTGAGATGGCCAATATCCAAATCTGTTTCATAATATGATAGGCTACTAGTGTGCCAAATTTGGTGCTTTTGTACCCATTGGCCAATATTAAGATTTGGCGATACTAAAATCCGATCACAGCCCTCTAGTTAATGATGTACAACATGGGAGTAGCTGCAAGAATAGACGGTTAGTGCTTGTTTTCAACTTCTGTTGATAAGTTCCAGATAAAACCCTTAATGTTCATCTTCGACTTAAAATCCCTCTTAGAGCTACCTCACAACAATTAGAATGTAAACAATAATTTGTTTTGCAACTTTTGCCGTATTTACATTGAAAATTATGACATCTTTAAACTGTTCAATAAAGATCTCATGTTCATCACTCTTTCTTCATTTACTTGATTTATTTAGCTGCTTTTTTTTTTTTTAAGTTGAAAATTTCTTTAAATGCATAGAATCTCAAATAAAGGATGTCCTATTGACAAACAAACTCACCTCCAATGTAGCATTCTCCATCGCATACAGCACTGGCATTAAAGTAAATATTTCCAATCTGAATAAGTAAAACAAACAATAAAACAGAAATTGTTCCAAAAAAAAATTTCACAGGAACATTTCACACCAAACCAATTCACACTTTGATAAACCACGTGAGCACAAACAGTCAATCTTGAGCAATCAAAAATAGAACCCGGCACACACCTTGGACGTTTTACCCGGCTCCAACTCCTCCTTTGCATGGCGCAGACGCCGGAAGAAGAAGTAGCTGCTATTAGTGGGTGGCCTCACTGCTTCGACTCTAACACCACGTGAGAACGAACTGGCCAGTGAAACTGGGTGCACAACCAGTTTACCCTACAGAGATGTGATCAACAAAATCCACCACAGCAGTCAGAGAATTTGCACAATTGTGTTAATCTATACTATTAAAATAGCACTCTTAAAGTAGTAGTAGTCTGTCATGCTCTTTTAGCTGGGGCGTCGTTATATCAGGGACGTCATTACGGCTTTATGTCTTGTGCTCAGCGAGGCCTCTACGGATGTGCACGTCATACCTGCTTCCATCACTCAACCCAGCCCGTCGCTTCACTGATGGCAGTTGAACATTATAACCCATATATCTGACCATCTGATGTCCGTAGTGACAGTCTGAATGCCAGATGCGAGGCGTCGAGATGACTGATTTAGTAAGATGGTGGTGTAGCAAGATGACCACTTCTGGGACATCATTACATTTACAGCGTTACATCCACCACGAGCTGAAGCCTTTATGGCGGTGTATTATTCATGACTCAATGAGAATTGCATTTTGCAACTTGGAAGAAAATAAATAAATACATAAATAAAAAGACGATGCAACGTCCGATTCCTGGGAACATAAAAAAAATTTTTATTTCTTGGTGAAGAAGTGTGAATACTTTGAAAATTAATTTTGGGTTGTTATCAGTAAATAAAATGTTCCTGGAATAAATTGTATTTTTTGCAAATATTGACTCAATAAACTATTACTATACTGTAACATATACAAGTTATGTTGTGCAACTATTGTCAGCAGAGCAAAGTTATGTTGTAATGCTAGTTATAACTAAAGGTAACACAAATTATTATGCCCAAGGAGGCAGCTCGGCTTACTTTAAATGGGGGTAGGAATTTGAAATTTGCCTGTTTGAGTTGTAAACACAATAATCTACCTTTTTTGAATGATACAAAATTTTTTTTTGTTAATATCAATGAGTGAATGTTCACAGATGGGACAGCTGGCTTCATTGTTTGCCACCTACCCCCCCCCCTCCCCTCCCGAGGTCAGTAGAGCCTGTGAAGCATCAGGGCGAGTTTAAAGTCAAATATGGACTAGAACAAACAATAAAAATCTCAAATGCTACCTCAAAGTTACGCACGATATTGATCAACCTTAGTTACAGCTAACACATGTGCAAGATTGTTTATTTTTTTTTAAACAAAAAAAAAAAAACATGCATCAAGACTTCCATAACTGCTGGTGGTTTTTGACTGGAAAACTCACCGGGAATGAAGGAGAAAGCAAGATGTGCTGAGGCTGGCTAACCAAAGTACCCACGGCAACTACTGCTTTAACAGGAATCGTAAGGATCTGGGAAAAAGAGGAGTGAGGAATTGAAAGTGACAAGTGCAAACTCGAATTGCTTTGTACAAGCAAAATAAACAATTATGTTGAGAAACTGCCATTGCAGCAACATTGAAATTGGACCACAATGGCTTTGCCACTGAAAATAAGAGGGCAAAACAAACCTCGCAGTCAGTGGTGAGGCGTACAGCGGCCTCGTAGTCACCCTGCTGTTGGGCCGCATGCAGGGTCACGCAGAAAACCGCATGGTGACCAGGTAGGAGCTGTATCTGTCAGGGTGGAATACAGAACAATGCAAATTATCAAAATGGCTTAGAAATATTGAACCAGATAAACAAGCAACCTTTAACAATTCACCATCAAACAGACAGCAATTTTCAATTTTTCAATCAATCAGGTTACACTGTAATGACATGACAACATGGGGTGTGTTTCATAACAATCCCTCGATGAGACCCCAACACACATGCAAGGCTTCACGAATGGATGAACGACCACAATGCAAAAGGCATTTACCGATGCTGGCTGAGGATCCAGGCGGTTTCCATCAAGCTCCGCGGTGGTTTTGGCATGGCTCAAGTTCCCCATTGCAACACTCAGCAGTTCAACACTCAGCCTCTCACCGATGACGTCCCACGACTTCAGGTCCAACTACACAACAATAGAAAAGTGGCATCAGGAACTAAACGTCGACTACACAAAAATCCAGCACAATCCAGGAAGAGAAAAAAACTCAAAAGCAATCAAGGGGAATTAAAACGACAGATAAAGGGATTTTATGTCGTCTCCCTCCTGCAATTGGCACATAATATACCAACGATTTGAATGATTCAAACTGCACAGTAAAAACACGTTACTAAAATAATCCACTGCTATTACAAACACAAGGTCAATTTCACTCACCTTAATGGGGTTATTGTTGAAGATCAACAGGAATGCTTTGGCAACATCAGAAACCGCCAGAACACCAAAATCAAAAGAAGTTCCCTCCAAGCTCGGAGGAAGCACCAAATACTGTTGAAAGTTTCACCAAATGAAACATTATATTCTGCTTGAAGCAGAAAATTGAATACAGTGCAGTATAAAGAATAGCTTGTTCTAAAAAAAACTACAATAACACCATTTTGTTTGTTATTCATCTTTGCTTCAATACATTTAAACTCAGACACTTCAGTCATGAATGACCGCAGGTAAAGATGTTCCCCAAGGATGACAGGTAGGGAAGGGGTGGGGATTAAAAAAAATAAAAAAATAAAAAATATAAACCAACACAAATCTGAAGACCAATTTGATTGGTGCCAATTGAATGTTCTCATTGATGAAAAGTGCAAAATTGTTCTAACCTCATGAAGAATTATTACATCCAAGTCTAAGAATGATTGGCGCTGTGGTAGCTGTGCAATAAACGTTACTAAGATTCATCAAGCGATGCCATACCTGTATTTAACTCCATCCACGGTGGTGAAACTTGCAAGGTTTATAAAAAGAGGCTCAAAGTAACGAACCAAGGAGACAGAGAAGAAGAGAATCCGAATCCTTTTTCTTTAAAAAAAAAAAAAAAAATTGACGAGTCGTTCATTATATTCAGTCGGATTTACACTTCAACCTTTTTTTCTTTTACTCAGGTTTAGCACAACCACTCGTTCATTCAGAACAGGAAAAGGAAGGGTCAGTTCTTTGCCAGAGCAAAATCTCTTGAACCTCAAAAGGTTCAATGAAAGGGACCTCGAAAGGAGCTTCGCTTATGGAAGAAAATTCAATCTTGATAATCAACAACAGCAACTCACATCAACAAAGCCAGTGTAGACATGGAAGGGGAGATGAAAACGTGATGCATTTGTTGACAGAAGAACATTCGCCTCCAAGTTGGTGAGAGGCCCCACAGGGGCAAAAGAGAGCGAGAAGGCATAGCAAGTCTCCTGTGGAGCGATCCACAACGGCCTGCTAAAGTTTTTCACCTGAAAAATGAGAGAGATAAAAGATAAATTAGCATAACGGAAATGTAAAACGTTCCAGTGAGTTTCAAAGGCAAAAGGTTCCACAGCTCATCAATCAAGATATCCCATAGCCACAATCTACAACTTGCATAAAAATTACCATTGGCAACAAAGCCATTTGTCGCTTCATTCCCAAACTGCCCAATTTTTCAGCTACGTTAAATCGATCATAATATCTGCTCCCACAACTCGGAGGGCGCACCATTTAACAAGTATTGCTTATCTGCAAAGCGTTCGTTGAGCGGCCAAATCATATCAGAGGAGAATCAATGACGCAAGCAAATGGCAAGTTCTTTGCACCAAGTGGCAAGACAACCGCACTCAAAGCATGTTACGACCATGAATACTTTTAAGAAAATTACATAGAGGACAGATGCCACCTAATGGTTTGCTGGAGAGAACAGTCTGAGGAATTGCAGTTTCACCTCTCGGAAGAATGCTTTCGCGTCTTTCGTTGAACAAACCTGGAAAAGGTGTTGCACCTCCTCAGGTAGTGTCACATCATGCAACACAATGGTGATGTTGAAGGTGTTCGTAAGCGAAACAGGTCGTGTCTGTGGTTCAATCTGACCATCGTAAGTTTGGAACAATGTGGCTGCCTGGTCATAACCAAGATACCTGCATACCGGGTTCAGGCATTATACTTTCAGCAGATCACGAGATAAAGATTCTGTAGCAAGAATATTCTAAGAAAAAAAAATTCCTTTCAACTCAGTCAAGTAACAAATGTGAAGAGTTTACATTTTGTAAAAAAATAAAAATAATAAAAAAGGAGACTGGAATTATGAGCTCCTCAAAGAAATGAAGTCATAATCCCATGTCAAATATATGAAAAAGACAACAAAATGCCAAAATGTCCAGTGTTTTGTCTTGTATAAGGCAGGTAGTTTGTATAAAATAATGATAATGCTTGAAGACTTTACTTATAGTGTCTTAAGCCTCTTATCGGAGCTTGTACAGATCCCCTGTGGGGCATCAACATGATGAGACAAATGATTTTACATGGAGAAGGAAATTAGTAGAGAATCGACAATTCTGGACAGTACATAGGATTTGAATCTGGAATGCCGGCAAAACAAGCCAAAATGAAAATGCCAAATACGAATAGGCCGATGGACATTCAGAAATAAATGAAAACGGCACAGATGTGTGGTAAATCCCATAGTAGTGGGGCAACTTAGCTAAATATAGCATAACAATTGTGCATTTTGTGAGGAAAGCACCAAATTTGGCACACTAGTAGCCTATCATATTATGAACAGATTTGGATATTGGGCCATCTCAAATTCAGCCGCTGATGGCTGTGGCAGCCATTTTCCACTGCCATCAAAAATTTTGAGATGGCCCAATATCCAAATCTGTTCATAATATGATAGGCTACTAGTGTGCCAAATTTGGTGCTTTCCTCACAAAATGCACAATTGTTATGCTAAGTTGCCCCACTATAGTGAAGAATGCAGAATTGACATCCCATTTTCATATTAAATAGAACGACACTCGTTAGAGCGAATACCTCCGCCAGGCTGAACAGTTTACATTTTGTATCCCACTGATGGGCTGGATCTGCATCCAGACAATTCGTCCTTGTCACACACCAAAATCTAATTGGCTTGTTCTTGTCACCTACCCAACTCATTCAACAACTTTTGTCATAATCCGTCCACAACTTTTTGAAATATCATGCTATACATTGTTTTTGGAGCAATCTCTCAATGGTGAAGAATCGCTTTAAAAAGTAAAAAATTCTCGCATCTCGACCCGGTTCTCCACCAAAATTGAATCAACTTGTCCTTGTCACACACCCAACTTCATCTGAATCAATCCATAACTTTTTGAGATATCCTGCTCACAGACAAACAGGCAGGGGTAAAAACAATCTAAATCCACTTTCGGTGGCAGCGGTAACCAGAACGGCACCTGATAGAGCGCATGCCATGTACCTCCACCAGGTAATAAAAATCTCATTTAGAGGATGCTTCGCACATTCAAGAGATGATGTGCTTCGAGACGGAACATCTTTTGGAGGGATCATACCAAACTGGCAGAATAAATCATGTAAAACACATCCAGGATAGAATCCAACCCCCCAAAAGACCAAGTATTTAATGCAGAGCCTAACCAGGGTACATGGATTGGATTTTAAAATGTATAATTCATAACTATTTCAGTGCTGCACAAACTGCGTGCCTGCAACGTAATATTTTTTTAAATGCTTTAAAAAGTGAATGATGCAAGATTACAGTAGATGGAGGTGCGGACAAACACCCTCAGGAACAGACAAAACTAACTCTGGACATAATCCACTTGGACAATAAAGACAACTGATGGATAAATTACAAAATCAAATTACGGCTAAATTAGATAAAAACAAGCTCAAATGAGCTAAGATCCTCGTCCTCTTAATGATGACGTCATAAAAACGAATATGACGCCTTTGTGATGATCAGGTTTGCGATAAACTATCTGTGCTAATGCCCGGCTTGATTCCCGCAAATAAAATTCAAACAGCTTGCCTAGTTTCGGAGATTATGGTATAGGCGATTTCCATTAGCGGCGATATTATGACGTCAACTTTTTTCTAGGAAGAATTTCCAAAATCGGAGAAGGTTACTGCCTGCGCGTGGGCTTTCTGCATATACTGTACATGGAAGTTTCACGAAGATCCGATGAAAACTCTGGGTTGTGAAACAAGAAATGTCAAAAAATAGGAATGACGTCATAAAAATTGATATGACGTCATAGTGATGCATCATATGTGTGGTAATTCATCTCTGCTAATGCCCTGTTCGATTCCCGCAAACAGAATTCAAAAAGCTTGCCTAGTTTCGGAGATAATTTTTTAGGCGATTTCATTAGCGGAGATATTTTGACGTCATAACTTTTTTTCTTGGAGGAATTTTCAAAATTGGAGATTGTTATTGTCTGCGCAGGGTATTTTACATATATATGCCATGTTTCAGGAAGTCTCGATGAAAACTGTAGGCTGTGAAACAAAAAGTCCACAAGAAGAAGATGAAGAACAACAACGTGAGTAAGACTTAGAGATCCTCCACGAGGAACTAAAAATATGTTATGGTCGAATTTTTCAACATCAAACTGCACCTAAAAGCACCTGGACATGGTAGTAAACCTGCAGGCCTTGTGGTGCACCTTAGACAACGGGCTCAACTAAGCAGCTCATAATGTTATCAAGCAAGCCCGAGTACAATAGTCGAGCCCGTGGTCTGCGGTGCACTTCAAGGCCTGAGATAAATACTGCGCATGTCATCTTGAAACACTGTGGGTGCAGATGCTGCATAGAATACGTGCATTCTTCAATCGTTTGTTCAACTTCATTAATATTAAACAACTTTGTTCAAATTTCATTGTTTGAAAAGAAAAATCGAAAGAACTTTTCACTGCAGTGTTACCAGGGTATTTTGACTATATTAGATCTGAGAATGAATGATCTGTATTAAAGAAGATATAGATCTGTAAATATAAACTGCATTCAGACACACTCACTCGCACCGATTACAACCGACTGTCTCTGTCTCTGTCTGTCTCTTTCTCTCTTTTGTGTGAGGTGAACAAATCAGACCAGCTACAAACAATGAAGCAACTTGATTGTTACAAATTATTATAATGTCGAGGAGACATCTCAAACACTCACCCTTCAAGAAGATCCACCTGATAAGCTATCTCCAGCTTGGGATAACTTTTCTCCTTTGCTTTTACCAATATCTTTCCCGAGTGTTGTGATATTCTTCTCGCTTTGGAGGCTACAAACAAAACGAGATTAAAATAAACAAATGAGAAACCAAACAAACACTTCTCTCATATACGTTTAGGAAATGGAGTACCGTAATCACTCGTGTATAAACCGCACTGTGGGGGAAAACCCCACAGAAATATCTGATCAAAATTTGGAGTGCATATTAACCATGAGAACTAAAGTTAAAACTCAATTTCTCCAGGCTTCTCACACCAACATTAGGCCGACCTTTGTTCCTGGGTGACGCCATCTTAAAACCGCAGTGCATTGTGGGATACTTATGCAACATTGAACATATATTTTTTGTTCTGAATAACAATTATTTCAACATAGGAATTAAAATTGTTCGGTTGCAATACATTAGTTTGCTTTTGAAACTTTTTATCCAAACTTTAAAAAATATACACCACGATAGGAGCAAAACATGCTTGGGGATCAACACGTGCATTGCAGCACAATTGAATGCTTGAGAATTACCACAAACTTACGACCCGCGAAAGACTTCAGAGTTAATAATGAGCTCTTACTGTGCTAATCTGAAAGATGTCACCTATCTTTCAGCAAGAGGTGTTTGGTGCATTCAACATGCCACTTCGCTCATCATATTGTGTGTGTTTCATACAAGTTAGAAGTCATCCATTATGCTTATTTAAACACCATCCAAAATGGCTATCTCCATAGATTGACAAAACACTGCTTTTGAGTTAACTACATTTCCACTCCTTTTTCTGTTTTGGGGTGTGGGTTGTACATATAAACTGGTATTTTCCTGAAAATTTTATTAGAAAAGTGCCCTGCACATTATGCACGATAGTGGATTATACACAAGTGGTTATGGTACATAAGAATCCAAAAGAAAAAGGATCGTTAAAGCACTCACGATCATAGATAACGCTCGCCACTTTTGTATACTTCTTTTCAAACGCTTTGAGTGTCAAAGGCTTAAAATCGATAGATATGGCTGTGTTTGCTGGGGAAAGCTTGATATTCTGAAAACAAATGCAAAATGTGATGAGAAAGCACGAGAGAACAAATAAAGGCGTGTGATCAATTCAAGTAAACAATGTCTTCATCGTAATGCAAGAACATGTTCATCGTAATGCAAGAACATGTTCATCTTAACCGGTGATAGGCCACATCTTTTGCTCCAGAATTCAAAATACAAATTTTAAGGTTTTGGCAGGATCTGTAAAAAAGAAATACAAACAAAACACACAACACACCACACACACACACACACACACACACACACACACACACACACACAATAATGGATTAAATCTCTTTTTAAAACGATATATTGTTAAATGGACACTCACAATCACAGCTACAGAAGGCTTAGTGGTAAGGGAATCTATTTTTAATCAAATGTAAACTACTTGTGGAACATTTCAAGGTCTCTTCAAATCAAAAACTGACTAATAGTCAAAAGTCCGAGGAGCAGTGAGATCCCACTCCTCTGCATGTCATGCAAAACAAAAGCAACCACCACCACCACAACCGAGGAAGAGAAAACAAAGAAAAGTTTTCACAAAGCTGGGCAAGTTTTCTCAGCACTTTTGATTTTGATGTTTACAATTCACCTACAAAATCGTACATCCTCAAGTGATCCTCCATATAACACAACTCAGATTAAAAGAAAAGAAGAAAAAAAACACATTTGTTGAGGATAACATGACACAATGGACCAGTCCTGTGAAACATGATTGTTGCCCCATTAACTACTTTTTATAGGGCTATGTTAAAACTTGTTTACTCATCAAAACCACATTCCTTATAATCCCAGATCTAAGTTCATACAAAAGCAAATCATTAAATCACTCAGCAGCAAATGGAGAACCGGATTGAATGATGTGTTACGAAAGATGCTGGTTATGTTGAGGCCGAACATTTTGAACTGGATCGAGTCAAAAGAGTTATGAATTATGCTTTCATATGCTATTTATGGTTTACTTCTATCACGTGTGCATTCAAAGTTATTAAAGCTTAAAGTTGCAGCATGACTTTACAACCATCATGTATAATTATATGATATTGTATTTCTAAATATTCAACACGGATAATGAAATGCTAAATGCACAACCCATATTGGGTATCCTATAATAAAGAAGACAGATTACTACATAAGCATACCTTGTGACCTCAATGTGCCAAAATCCAACATTTCTGTTGAAGAATAGATTCCTGGTGCTGAAAGCACATGGAAAGGAAAGTAAAAATAAATAAATAAATAAAACAGCATGCACACACACACCAATATTTTAAACTTGGCAGGGATTATTCAGAAAAAATAAAGGCACAACTAACAAATTGTATCAGGTATTACCCTACCAATTTGGAAACAAATAGGGTCTGCTCAGAGTCTGGGAGGTCAGGTGGTTTGATTCAGACTCTTCCGACCCTGGCCAAGTCATATCAAAGAAGGTCAGCGTCTTTGAAGGTCAGCATTTAAGGGACTGCGCATGGATAAACCCGTGGGTTGGCATCCATCGGGAGGAGGAAATTACTCCTAAAATGGTCCACTGAGTGAGGTGAGAAAAACTAAGTCATAAAGATGGCATCGCTGATATTCAGTGCTCTGAGAAGTGATGCCACTTCCTGCCCTCAACCCAAGATCAGTGGTTGTTTGTCTGAAGTAAAGTCTGCTGTTGTCTCATGTACTTGTCTACATACAGTGGGGAGAACAAGTATTTGATACACTGCCGATTTTGCAGGTTTTCCCACTTACAAAGGCACGTAGAGGTCTGTAATTTTTATCATAGGTACACTTCAACTGTGAAAGACGGAATCTAAAACAAAAATCCTGAAAATCACATTGTATGATTTTTAAATAATTAATTTGCATTTTATTGCATGAAATAAGTATTTGATCACCTACCAACCAGTAAGAATTCCGGCTCTCACAGACCTGTTAGTTTTGTCTTTAAAAAGCCCTCCATTCTCCACTCATTACCTGTATTAACTGCACCTGTTTGAACTCGTTATCTGCATAAAAGACAGCTGTCCACACTCAATCAATCAGACTCCAACCTCTCCACAATGGGCAAGACCAGAGAGCTGTCTAAGGACATCAGGGACAAAATTGTAGATTGCACAAGGCTGGGATGGGATACAGGACAATAGGCAAGCAGCTTGGTGAGAAGGCAACAACTGTTGGCGCAATTCTTAGAAAATGGAAGAAGTTCAAGATAACAGTCAATCTCCCTCGGTGTGGGGCTCCATGCAAGATCTCACCTCGTGAGCCTTAATGATCATGAGAAAGGTGAGGGACCAGCCCAGAACTACATGGCAGGACCTGGTCAATGACCTGAAGAGAGCTGGAACCACAGTATCAACGAAAACCATAAGTAACACACTACGCCGTCATGGATTAAAATCCTGCAGCGCAAGCAAGGTCCCTCTGCTCAAGCCAGCGCATGTCTAGGCCCGTCTGAAGTTTGCCAATGACCATCTGGATGATCCAGAGGAGGAATGGGAGAAGGTCATGTGGTCTGATGAGACCAAAATAGAGCTTTTTGGTTTAAACTCCACTCGCCGTGTTTGGAGGAAGAAGAAGGATGAGTACAACCCCAAGAAACCATCCCAACCGTGAAGCATGGAGGTGGAAACATCATTCTTTGGGGATGCTTTTCTGCAAAGGGGACAGGACGACTGCACCGTATTGAGGGGAGGATGGATGGGGCCATGTATCGTGAGATCTTGGCCAACAACCTCCTTCCCTCAACAAGAGCATTGAAGATGGGGCGTGGCTGGGTCTTCCAGCATGACAACGACCCGAAACACACAGCCAGGGCAACTAAGGAGTGGGTCCGTAAGAAGCATCTCAAGGTCCTGGAGTGGCCTAGCCAGTCTCCAGACTTGAACCCAATAGAAAATATCTTTGGAGGGAGCTGAAAGTCTGTGTTGCCCAGAGACAGCCCCGAAACCCTGAAGGATCTGGAGAAGATCTGTATGGAGGAGTGGGCCAAAATCCCTGCTGCAGTCTGTGCAAACCTGGTTAAGAACTACAGGAAACGTCTGATCTCTGTAATTGCAAACAAAGGTTTCTATACCAAATATTAAGTTCTGTTTTTCTGATGTATCAAATACTTATTTCATGCAATAAAATGCAAATTAATTATTTAAAATCATACAATGTGATTGTCAGGATTTTGTTTTAGATTCCGTCTTTCAAGTTGAAGTGTACCTATGATAAAAATTACAGACCTCTACGTGCTTTGTAAAGTGGGAAAACCTGCAAAATCGGCAGTGTATCAAATACTTGTTCTCCCCACTGTATGTGTGCGTGCGATTTGTGTTCCAGATCCTCCACGAGCCTCAAATCCTAAAAAATAAATAAATAAAGCCTACCATTTCTTCTGAATGTAGATTTGTTTTTTTGGTTTACCTTTTCAAAACTCAACAGCATTCTTTGAAATATCCATCACAATACGAGCGTGCACGCTTGTAAAATTAAAAAATCACAGACCGCAGTGAATACAGAGCAACACCATACCTGTTGTGACCTCCACCTCCATAGGCAAAATGAGGTAATCGTCACTGTCATTAGTTTTAATGCGGATGAAAGCTGTGTGGTTGTGCGGTTCCCTGGATATGAAACTCGCCCGCATAACCGCTTTGGTTTCAAACGGAGGAATCTCCTGCAACATCGGAAAAAAAAACAACAGCAAGAAGACATGACAGTGACACTTAAATGAATGGATAACATATCTTTAGCAGATGTACCAGAAACCAAGTTAAATTGGGTAAGCAAAATAAAAGCTATGAAGTCAGAATAATAGAGAAACAAATACTTTTTGAGCAGAAGTGGTGAGTGGGGGGTGAATAAATAATAGAAAAGTGTCGAAGGAGTGGAGTGCAACACATTAGCTGGACAACTGAACGGAAAACAAATGCACAGAAAATCCTGAAAGCCTTACCCAAAGCTTCCGTGGCCCTTCAGCCTGCCCGGTTGGCAACTCCAGATGCAAATCCCCTCCAGTGGAATATATTTCCACCACCTGAAGCCAAAGAAGAAATGAATGCATAAAATGCAGTGCACTCTCTACTATCCTCATGAGTCCGTTCATGGGCTCATGCAGAAAGTTGTTTTTTTTGCGGATACTTGACAACCGTAATGAAAATACTCTTCTTCAGTAATAACACTCATATTTTAGAGAGTATCATTACAGAAGAACAGAATTTTCAAGGAACCTTAAAGCGGTTTACTCAGCAGCTTGATCGGCATAAAACTTACAGTATTTTTTTGTTGTTTGTTTTTATTTTTTCACACATACACAGTCTGCTGATGCCAAGAGATTCAGCAACTGATGCTGCACTATCATTCTCAAGCCATCTTAAAAGCTCGAGTTTGTCCTCTATCGTTGGCACAATGCACTTCCTCTTTGCTTTGAAGCACGAGACGATAGTGCAGCACTATCAAGCGAATGCTTGGGCCGCATAACTCTTAAATATGAAGGTTAACCACACAAAATGGCAAGTGAATTGTGCATATGTAATGTAGGAAGTGAGTGTGGGGGGATGCTTTGTTATGATGTACTAAACACCACCAATGCAGGTTGGTTGAGTTATTGGGGAATGCCCAGACTGATTTGGTGATCTCCCAGAGGAATCTCCGAGTGCAAATTTTATGCGGATACTGGCCATTTGCGGTTCGTTGATATGCAATTAGAAGAATGGCAACTGTAATCGCTTGGTGAGAATCTAAATTGGCAAAGAACGTCCACACATATCAAGGTGTCACGAACACTAATGTATTTCTGCAGAAAAACCAACAAAGTTGCCAAGCCGTTTGTATAAACCATGTCATGTGGCATCATGCCCCATCAACAATCCACAAGCAAAGCTTGCACAGATCACCTCGTTTGATCCACCTCGTTTGATCCTCTATAAAAATCCGATAAGATAAGTAATGGGTAATGGCACGAGTGGTGGAAAGAGCCAACGGTACCTGCAGCGGCTTGCTGTGAGGGTTGTGCATGTTGATTAGAGGCGAGAAGCTGCTGTTCACAGGCACTCGAGCACCGAGGAATGGCCGCAGCCTATATGGGTTTGGAACGCCAACCCCAAACACCTTGTGGAGATACAGCGCACAGGTTGTTCCACCAATCAAGCTTGATTGCATTAATAGATGTGCATCTGATGTCAAAAGTAGTTTGGCATTCAAACTAGAATTCACAGACCGGTGTTTGTTTGTGTGTTTATTTGTCACGATACTCCTCCCACAGTTCTGGGTCGATAACATCCAAACTT
>CM068964.1:32779791-32794320 GCA_035128595.1 Eptatretus atami
AATTTCAACAATTTTCTGGAAGAAATGGTGCATTATTTGAAAAAAGTGCAAGGGTGCCAATATTTTTGACTACAACTGTACAAAGGATCAGCATGACCCCAATTAGTGAATAGGGGTGTTTTTATCTTTACTCGTGGTCCTGTGGGGGTGGGGAGTAGAGAGGGGGAGGGGGAAAGAGGGATGCAAATGTATATTGTGCAGCATCACTCCAGGTGGGAGAGGGTATCAAAAGTCCCCATCCTTTACAGTACAGTACAGTATTCCTGTCACCACGTTTTCCAATGCAGCGAGGGGGTTTGAATGAGGAGTAGGTATGTTTTTGCTTCATGCACGTAACGGGGGGTTTTTTTTTTGTTTTTTTTCGGGAGCGATTGAGGCAGCTGTCAGTTGCCTACATACCGCCCAAATAAAGGTACGTGTCAGAAGAATGCATTGCATGCTTGGAACAAGAATGCCTGCAGGGTGGGTACTCTGCTAGTTTGACAAATTCACCAAAACAGTATGATTGGCTTTTGTATTTCCTGCAGCACTTTGTGCAAAGTCAGGAAATAAAAGTACACCTGATGGTCTACCCTCAGTTATAATGCGCATCAACAGTTCAATATTATCGTGTTCAGGTCAGGTGAACACCGACCTGGACGGATAGCTGTACGATTTTAGTTTGAGGCGAACAATCGAGATCCTTCGACATTATGGCACGTGCGGGATGGAGGGCAGTGAGGGCGCATAGCAAACGGAAGCATACGGGTTTATTCTCGAACCCGCAACGAGTAGACAAACACAGTAAATTCAACAAATGATAATTTAATAAAAATAATTCAATGATTCATAATGAAAATAACTCGGGATAATGAAAATAAATCAAAGCGTGAGGTAAACTAAAACCTAATTTGAGACGTCTCCACTTAGTCACAAAAACAGACAAGGGAACAGATAAAATAGAAGAAAATCCTCCCTTTGTATAAGCACTTAGCTGTGTGTCCAGAAATTATCTTTTAGGAGTCTAACGATCCTTGAAACCACGTAGCCACCGTGTGGGAAAACGCACCCAAAAATGGTGCCAAGTCACTCTTTGCGGTCACGTACGTGAGGAAATTCACGCAGACGGTCTCCAACGCCAGGGCCCACAAACCACTATAGTTTCATCTCACGATCGAGATTGCGGACGCCGCTCCTCTCTCAACACCAGGCTCACTCACAGCAAAGGGCGCCGTCTTTCTCCTTGAACATACAACGGGACGATTGCTGAGGCTCGGAGATAAGGCCAAGAGATGCGTTCTTCTTCTTCTCTTCTCAAATGTACAAACTTCACGACCCAGTCGAACAGTCAATGGCTAGCGTCTTGATCCAGCACGCGAGCAAATTTACAAAACACGACAACGAGAATCGGACAGCTTTCTCATCATGTCGAGGAGAGCAAAAACGAGACCCTCAGTCTCAACCACGTTCCTCGCACCAACTCATCCCCATCCCCTATCATATCACACCAACCAATCGTAAGTCTCGGGGGCGTGGCTGGCAGGTTGTTGTTAAAACGTTGTTCGTTTTTATAGCTGGCCGTGGAAATGCAAAAACGTAGGAAAAGGTCACAGGGAGCAATCACATACTGGGAGAAACTAGCATTAAACCCCACCAAGTTAACACAGCACCCCCCCCGCCACTTGGTGACACGTAACAATCTTAATCTCACAGTTTTCCCTACTTAATTTACATTGAGATGTCTCCTACCCATCCACGGACAATGCTACACTATACAATCCTACCTTTACAATGAAATTCCTTCATCTACCCCACAAACATAACAATATGTACAACCTTTGCATAAAATACCTGCCGAACAATCCACACATCCCGTTTTACCCATCAAGCATTCATCTATTCAATTCAAGCACAAGATAATATTAAGGCTGGTAAGAAAACCAGAGGTAGCGAGCATTAATTCCATTCTGCCCACATTATAAAATATCCCCATGGCACTTTGCAGACAATGCGTTGCATCAACGACTGCACACACTATATATATATATATATATATATATATAATATATATATATATATATATATAATATATATATATAAAATCACACACACTCAACTCACAACACTCAACTCAAATGTAGCTTATCAATCACAGCAGTTGCTTTGCTTTAAAGTTTAAACAACAACATTTTCAACACAAACACAAATAATAATAATAATAAAAGCAAGAATGTGCATTTTCCTCCATTAAAAAACCGAAAGAGCATGATGCATCAGCAACAGCTGCCCCTGCTAGAAAACTAATTATGATTAAAGAATAAACCATGCCATACAAAGCGGTGGGAAATCGACAAACTGCATGTTACACAAAAATAAAGAAAAACATTATGAGAATCAAAATCATGAACAAGATTCAGTATCATTAACAAAAAAAAGAAAAAAGTGTGGACCATGCAGGTTGTAGAGGCAAAATTACTTCTTTTATTCCTTCCTAGCAAGTTACTCAGGTTATCGTGCACCTGTCAATGAAGAATGTGAACTATGGAGCGTGTACGTGTATTATATACTTCAACTCACACACCTGGTATGTAAACGCCCCATGTCTGGACGTATTAATAAATAATGTATTCTCAACGTTCCCAACCACTCGAGCAAGAAACACAACGTCAAACGACGTATTTCCTCCAGGTGGGATTACCTACGGGGGAGGGAAAAGGTCAATAAGACAGATGCGATGAATGCTCATGCATTTTGTTACAACCACAGTAGCCATGCTCAAAGTACAGTGCAATCTTCTCACGAAAAGGTGATGTCATTTACAAAGGAAGGTGCAAACAAAGGGTGCAATTAAAACGACGCAACCCATCCAAATTCATACAGTGACTCGATAAATCAACCGGCCCAAAAAAACAAACACCTCCATTTTCTCAAAGTATGCGAGCATGAAAAGCCACCTTTGATTCCATCTTTTCGTTTTTTTTCCAAGCTACAAATCATTGCAAAAATGAAGAAAAGAAGAAAAAGAAGCCTTACCCGATTTTGAAAAAAGGACGCATGGAAATGTGATGTGGTAGCAGATATTGACAGCAGCGTTACAGTCTCATCTGCACTGGGGTTATGTAAATGCACGCTCTCCAATTTTGGCATACCCACTGGCCTGCAGAGCACACAAATCATGTGATGCATTCAGCAAAGCAAACCAAGGCAATGTTTACAACCCCAAGGCAAATTTGTTTAACCAAAGGTGAATTTTTAATTTATGGAGTTCAAGGGGTAGAAAAATAAAAAAATAAAAAGAAAGGAAAAGAACAGGTTAAGACTAAAATAAATACAAGTTGCTTTGAGCAAATTCTGGCACAATATTTACAACTGCTGCCAGATCGGTGAAAAGCAGATCGTGTGATGCCACGTTTGTAGCAGAGCATCGCACAAACCGATTGGAGAATTCAGGTTCTCAAAGGATAAAATGATTGCCAGGCATGCAATCAATGTGCGAGATGAGAGAAGCCGAAAACTAACAAGGCCACGTTTGCCCATGTGTAGAAATCGTTTTGAATCAGAATCGGAGCCTGTAACTCGCACCGACCAAGCCAGCTGTTGTATGACATGACACGCTCCAAATTATTTACAGATCTTACAGGTGTAAATACACGTTTAAAGGTCATCAAGGTTTTGTTTTTTGTTTTTTAAGGGAAAAGGAGGACAAATCAGGACAGTTGAATGTACAATAACCCCAAATGAATGACTTCAGCTTTAATTGCACATTTTTTAATACTCCTCCAGTCAATCATGGAAATCTCATCAATATGGAAACCGATAATAACCATTCAGCTCTTCCAATAGAGCACAAGCAGTTCGATTGAGAGATTTGTTTGCAGACACCAAAGAGTACACCTATAAGTGGTTCATTGCCAAAGCTGTTTGCAACAGGAAGAATGAGCCACAATTAAGAAATAAATCTGGAAAATGATCGTTAGCAATATTTGATAGCATCAGAGTGAGGCCCGATCACAAATGAAGCAGTGCAAAGCAGATGAAAACAAACAAACAAGTGAATTACAAGGTTAACAATGACAGGAAAAATTGCTTTAAAAGGCCAGGATAGTACATCGAACAGGAGGTCGGTGCATAAAACCAGGGTGCTTGCAGCGATGTCAGTTGTTCTTGACTGCAGGATAACGACAGCATCCAGAATCGTGATGCCACCTTCCTAATTGCCTTCATGAGTGTGCTATACATTTAAACAGTGACAGCAAGGTTCATGTCAACTTGCACGCATGTGCAAACATGGAATACCACCATCAGAAAGAACACCCTTCCGTATCGCAAGCGAAGTCACACAAGCCATTTGGGATAATTGCTGGGAAGTTACAGTTCGTCAAATAAATTTCCAAACATAGCGAAGCTCCTCGTTTGTACACACTCTTGCGAATAAGTCTCTGGAGCACACTTCAAAGACCGGTCAGACAAAGCCACAAAGTACCTGCGTTTGAGTCAGGTTGGGAATGGATTGGAGGATCGCATCCAGGGCGATGAATCGTAAAATGCGCCGTTCCTCGGATGGACATCGAACCAGGTGCCTCGTCTGCTCATATTAGTTAGTCGACGTTAAAAATCCCACCTTCTCTTTCACCAAATGGCGAGGTATCGAGAGCAGCCTGAACAAATTACAAACTCCTGCTCTACGCTGCCGGTAGCAAGTAGTCTGTTCTTCTGGATCTCCTTTGAAATCGAACATTAATTGATTTCAATTGAAAACAGCATGTTAAAATTAATATAATATAAACCAGATAAATCAAGGAAAACCAGAAACCTGGATATAGATTGATCAATACAAACCAGATATTTCTCATCGATAGGATATTCCTTTGAAACCAGGTTACATCGCATGCCATCTCAAGAGTGTGGTTGCAGTACGGGTGCAGCTCATACACGCGGGTGTTTGCACATCCCATGGGAATGGCCATCTTCGACACCGAAGGGCAACCATAACCATAAAACGAATAATTTCTTTCCAGCCACAAAATAGCAACGTGTAAAGGATAAATCAAAATGTAAACAGACAGGTTAAGAGTTGAGCAAAGGCAGTCAATTGTTTTTGGGATGTATGAGACTATTAAAGGGTGGGCTTCACCTGCCAGAATACGATTATCCATCAGTAAAGCCATGCATCACATATCTCGAATAAAATGGAACGTTACAAATGGTTCGTTAACCGGACGATGCACTTTTATCAGCACGATGTCGTTATTGTACATGGTAGATATTCATTTTCAGTCCAATTTAACAAGTGTGTTGTGTTTACCATTTTTATTTATTCGTATGTAGCCTGTGGCTGCTTGGCTGCATCTTCTCCTGGGGGTGCGGCTGTGCTGCTGATACAATGCCCCCGTTACCAGTAAGCTGGTACTCATTTCACCGACCTCAGAAGGATGACAGGCTGAGTCAACCCTCCTGGTGTGAATTCAACAGCTTCAGGAGCTTGAACTCAAGATCCCAAGACCTTAAACCAACCAACTTAACCATAAATATATATATATATATATGGCTGCAAAAGTAGGTATACAGTAAGGATTATACCAGTATTACCAGTATTATAATAGTGGTGCTAGGATTCATTTAATACTAGGGCAAACAGTTTGAACATTTGAGGATTAATATGTTTATTATTGATATGTATATTAACCTCCGCCATCGAAGATCGGAGGTTACTGTTTTCAACCCTTTCTTGTGTTTGTTTGTTACTTACGAAATCTTTAGATTTCGTAAGTATATTGATGACTACCGTTTCTGTTTGTTTGTTTGTTTGTATGTTTGTTTGTTTGTAGGCACGATAACTCGAAACGGAAGAAGCTACCAATGTCAAATTAACACAGGGATTCAGGAGGGTGATGGCAAGTGCTGATTAGATTTTGGTCGAAATCGGTCAAAGGTCAAGGTCAAGTGAGGTCAAATATTCGATTTTTGATGGTTTTGGTACAGATAACTCGAGAACGGAAGAAGCTACCAATGTCAAATTACACCACGTGATTCAGGAGGGTGATGGCTAGTGCTGATTAGATTTTGGTCAAAATCGGTCAAAGGTCAAGGTCACAGTGAGGTCAAACATCCAAAAAATGATAACTCGAGAACGGAAGAAGCTACCAATGTCACATTACACACGTGATTCAGGAGGGTGGTGGCTAGCGCTGATTTGATTTTGGTCAAAATCGGTCAAAGGTCAAGGTCACAGTGAGGTCAAACATCCAAAACATTCGATTTTTGATGGTTTGGTACAGAATCATCATAGAAACTTCTGGTTTGCGTCGCTACCTTCTCCAGAGACAGCTTTTATTAGACAAGGTCAGAGGTCAAGTTGACGATTTCGTAAGTACCAGTCTATGACTACTTGTTTGTTATTACGAAATCTAAAGATTTCGTAAGTATATTGATGACTTCTGTTTCTGTTTGTTTGTTTGTTCGTTTGTATGTTTGTTTGTTTGTAGGCACGATAACTCGAGAACGGAAGAAGCTACCAATGTCAAATTACACCAGGTGATTCAGGAGGGTGATGGCAAGTGCTGATTAGATTTTGGTCGAAATCGGTCAAAGGTCAAGGTCACAGTGAGGTCAAATATTCGATTTTTGATGGTTTGGTACAGATAACTCGAGAACGGAAGAAGCTACCAATGTCAAACACACCATGTGATTCAGGAGGGTGATGTCTAGTGCTGATTAGATTTTGGTCTAAATCGGTCAAGGTCAGGTCACAGTGAGGTCAAACATCCAAAATGATAACTCGAGAACGGAAGAAGCTACCAATGTCAAATTACACCACGTGATTCAGGAGGGTGGTGGCTAGCGCTGATTAGATTTTGGTCAAAATCGGTCAAAGGTCAAGGTCACAGTGTGGTCAAACATCCAAACATTCGATTTTTGATGGTTTGGTACAGAATCATCGTAGAAACTTCTGGTTTGCGTCGCTACCTTCTCCGAGACAGCTTTTATGAGACAAGGTCAGAGGTCAAGTTGACGATTTCGTAAGTACCAGTCTATGACTGCTTGTTTGTATGTTTGTTTTGTTTGTAGGCACGATAACTCGAGAACGGAAGAAGCTACCAATGTCAAATTACATCACGTGATTCAGGAGGGTGATGGCTAGTGCTGATTAGATTTTGGTCAAATCGGTCAAAGGTCAAGGTCACGGTGAGGTCAAACATTCTATTTTGATGGTTTGGTACAGATAACTCGAGAACGGAAGAAGCTACAAATGTCAATTACACCACGTGATTCAGGAGGGTGATGGCTAGTGCTGATTAGATTTTGGTCAAAATCGGTCAACGGTCAAGGTCACGGTGAGGTCAAACATTCGATTTTTGATGGTTTGGTACAGAATCATCGTAGAAACTTCTGGTTTGCGTCGCTACCTTCTCTAGAGACAGCTTTTATTAGACAAGGTCAGAGGTCAAGTTGACGATTTCGTAAGTACCCAGTCTATGACTGCTTGTTTGTTACTTACGAAATCTAAAGATTTCGTAAGTAATATGATGACTTCCGTTTCTGTTTGTTTTGTTTGTTTGTTTGTTTGTTGTAGGCACGATAACTCGAGAACGGAAGAAGCTACCAATGTCAAATTACACCACGTGATTGCAGAGGGTAGTCTTCATTACGTGTAGGTCATTCGTGCAAAAGAGAGTAATGTGCAGAGACCCGGTAATAAGGTGTCAAGTGTTTTATTCGTAAGTCTCTTATGTGACATCATGTTCTTGATTAGCCGCTTAGTTTCGAGTTTTTGTCGGCTATTGAGGAAGACTACAGGAACGTGGTAGTGCTGATAGATTTGGTCAAAATCGGTCAAGTCAGTCACGGTGGAGTCAACATTCGATTTTGATGGTTTGGTACAGATAACTCGAGAACGGAAGAAGCTACCAATGTCAAATTACACCACTGATCAGGAGGGTGATGGCTAGTGTGATTAGATTTTGGTCAAAATCGTCAAAGGTCAAGGTCACGGTGAGTCAAACATTCGATTTTTCATGGTTTGGTACAGAATCATCGTAGAAACTTCTGGTTTGCGTCGCTACCTCTCTAGAGACAGCTTTTATTAGACAAGGTCAGAGGTCAAGTTGACGATTTCGTAAGTACCAGTCTATGACTGCTTGTTTGTTTGTTTGTATGTTTGTTTGTTTGTAGGCACGATAACTCGAGAACGGAAGAAGCTACCATGTCAAATTACACCACGTGATTCAGGAGGTGATGGCTAGTGCTGATTAGATTTTGGTCAAAATCGGTCAAAGGTCAAGGTCACAGCGAGGTCAAATATTCGATTTTTGATGGTTTGGTACAGCGAGTCAAATATTCGATTTTTGATGGTTTGGTACAGATAACTCGAGAACGGAAGAAGCTACCAATGTCAAATTACACCACTTGATTCAGGAGGGTGATGGCTAGTGCTGATTAGATTTGGTCAAAATCGGTCAACGGTCAAGGTCACGTGAGGTCAAACATTCGATTTTTGATGGTTTGGTACAGAATCATCGTAGAAACTTCTGGTTTGCGTCGCTACCTTCTCTAGAGACAGCTTTATTAGACAAGGTCAGAGGTCAAGTTGACAATTTCGTAAGTACCAGTCTATGACTGCTTGTTTGTTGGTTTGTTTGTTTGTTTGTGAACAGTATTACGGAAAACTCGTCGCCGGATTTCGACGAAACTTGGTGGGGGATTAGGTCTGGTCCAAGGATCATGCCATTAGATTTTGACTTGGTCCAAAATCCAAGATGGCCGTATGGCGGCCATTTTGAAAAATATTTGAATTTTTTTTTTGCATTTCTACATGTTTTAAGTGATTTCCAACCCCCCCCCCTCCCAAAAAAATTGTTAGAGAAAAAAAATTTTGCACCTTTTTTTTTCAACAAAATTTCGATTTTTTTTTTTTTGCATTCTACATGTTATAATTTTTCCAACTAAAAACATGCCAAAATTATAATTGCGGCTGATTTTGGAACTTCAGGTGGATATACCCACGTAAAATCAATTTCTGTCTCAAGGAATCTAGTTATGACGAATAAATTGAGTATGTAAAGTTAAAAGTAAAAGGGAAAGTTGAAAAACTATAACTCTGTGAGCACTGTTGACGTCAAATTGAATGAATAGGATATCAGGTTCACTTGAGTGACCTAGCAGTATTGGCGGCGGAGGTTTTGCACTCTACCGAGTGCTCCCCTCTAGTTATTGGTATGTTATTATTGATATGCTTGTATAATCAATAAAATACGTTTTGTGCGCACGTTTTGTTTTCATTACTGTATACTTACTTTTGCAGCCATATATATATAGATATTATATAATATATATATATATATATATACATATATATAATAATGTATATATATACATTCATAGATATATCATTATATATATACATGTATATACACACAAATAAAGAAAGACCCACCCACATCTCTCACCTGTGAATGGAGGAAATAGCCAATCAGCTCTTACCTAATCAACTAAACCAGGTGGCTTGGATTATATAAATAATTGACCCCTCCCACACTCCTCTAACCGAAGAACTGCATGTAGGTCTTCTAGGGTTGCTTTATGCAGTTTCTTTGGTTACAGGAATGTGGGAGGGGTCAATTGTTTATATAATCTAGCCACCTGGGTTGTTGATTAGGTGAGAGCTGATTGGCTCTTGCCTCCATTCACAGGTGAGAGATGTGGGTGGGTCTTTATTTATTGACTGCTTTTGACGTTTGCACGTAGTACATGCTTGGGAGCCTCATTGGTCTGCATTGCTGTCTACGTGATCGCTGATGATTCGCCAATAGCGATGAAACTGGTCCGGTAGCTGAGGGGGTGTGTAGCCTTAGGATTCTCATGTGTACTGTGTGAATGTCTTTGTAGTTGTTGAGGAACTCTGGGAAGGTTTCGAAACAGCGTTAGCACTTACTCTTGTGTAAGTCTTCCTGGTTGCTTTACGCAGGCATCTTCTTCGGCTGGAGGAGTGTGGGAGGAGTCTTATATATAATATTATATATATTATAGAATAAAGAAAAGATTTGTATCCCAGGCACCATACTTGAAGATAAATATGATCGATCACTGGAACGAAAGTTTTAAAGGTCTAACGTTTCAAGCTCTCCTTGAGCCATAATTGGAGACAGGATTAAAACTAGAGGGGGAGCACTCAGTAGAGTGCAAAACCTCCGCCGCCAATACTGCTGGGTCACTTAAGTGAACCTGATATCCTATTCATTGTAGGTCAAAACGGATCAGACTCTACTGAACCACAATTGAATAAACTAAACTAGATCGACGTGCATGTAGAAATGCCAAAAAAAAAAATCGAATTTTTTTGAAAAAAACTTGCAAATTTTGTTTTTTTTTTCTCTAACAAATTATTTTTTTTTTGGTTGGAATCACTTAAAACATGTAGCAATGCAAAAACAAAAATTCAAAATATTTTTCAAAATGGCCGCCATATTGGACTTTGGGCCAAGTCCAAATCTATGGCATGATCCTTGGACCATACCTAATCCCCCCACCAAGATTCGTCGAAATCCGTCCGAGTTTTTCCGTAATACTGTTCACAAACAAACAAACAAACAAACAGACAGGGGTGAAAACAGTAACCTCCGTCCATCTTCGATGGCAGAGGTTACAAAACACATACGGTGCCATTTATACATAACGTTGAGAGATTAATCATCCTGATTAATAACACCTGGATTAACTTATCAATTAACTAATACTCCTAATTGCTTCCTTGATACGTTCTGTGAAAGTGCTTGGTGAGATAAGCACGTGTAGTGTGTTTACAGATGTTTTAGCTGATTACGTAATGCTTGATACGCCGGGTGTAAATCTATGTCAATTAATTGAATTGTCATTTGAATAACAGGCCTTTTGCAGCTGGACGTTCGGTTGTTCGCTTATCCGATCACCTCAGCCTCAGTGAAAATGAATTGATTGTCTTGTCCGATGATGTGCATTGACCTGGGAGAGCAGATCCTTTCTACGTACGGCTAACTGGTGTTTGTGTAGCCTTGTTTTTAGTCTCTTCAATGTCGTGGGCTGCACAGTTGCTGCAATTTATTGTATAAATGACAGAAGAATTGTCCTCCCCATTCAATCGGTCTTTTGTTGCATGGATCCTGCGTTTAATGGTAGCCTCAGGTCTATGTGCGATGCCGACTTCAAACGGGACTAACAGGTGAGTGGTAGCCTCTGATATGTTTGTCACATATGGAAGGGCACACCAGAACTTTGGTTTGAGTTGTGTCGACTCGCCGTTTGCCCTCCTCCGCACACACTTGTTCACAAAACTGTAGGGGAAACCATTTGAACGGAACAACTTTCGCAGAAAGTTCCTTTCTTCTTTTTACTACAGTGTTACTACAGTGTCTTTTTACTTCCACATTACTACAGTGTGTTTCGACCCGTCGGAAAAGGGTTCGCAGGCAACTTTGCTTATGAGCCACAGGATGGTTACTGCCATAATGCAGAATCTGGCTGGTATTGGTTTGCCTTCCTGTATATCGTTGTCTGCAGCTCCCCAGATTGCCTGGAAACCAAAACATCCAATAATGCCAGCCGTTGATCTGCTTCCTCTTCCATTGTGAAATGGATGTCGGGACAGACAGTGTTGAGTTGATCTTTGAAAGTGCGAATCATATCTCGTTGTATGATGATGAACGTATCGTCAACATAACGTACCCACAACTTCAGTCAAAAGATAGCAAACACCAGCAATTCCAGTCGTTGCAGCACAGCTTCCGCTATGATCCCTGATATTGGTGATCCCGTAGGCGTGCCTTTTATTTGTACATAAACTTTGCCGCTGAACGTAAATAGTTTTCAGGCAAAAGGCAAGCAGTTCCATGAGGTGCGTAATCTTCAGGCCTTGCCCGGGTGGAGGAGGGGGGGGGGGGTACGCAAATTATCTATGTAAATGTGTATCGTGTAGCACCTCCTCCAGGGTGGGGAGGGTATTACAAGTGTCCACCATTTACAGTACAGTAGTCCTGGCCCACACTTTCCAGTACAGTGAGGTGTTTTTTGAATTATAAGCAGGAGGCATGTTTTTGCTTCATGCACGTAACCTGGGTTATTTATTTTTCCTATACAGAGCTGTCACTTGCCTATACAACGCCCAAATAAAGGTATGTGTCAGAAGAACGTGTTGCATGCTTGGAACAAGCTCGGCCGTCGGGCGGGTACTCTGCGAGTCTAGCGAAGAGGCAACAATTTACAGTCAATAAAAGCTCTAATTCTTCATGGAGAGCTACTAGCCACAGAGTTCTCCAAGGATCTATACTTGGACCTCTTCTTTTCCTATTATATGTTAACGATCTTCATACTTCTTCTTCATTACCTCTTTTTCTCTTTGCTGATGATACAACTATCATCGATTCCAATCCGAGTTGTGACGTTTTCATCATTCGTCTTAATATTGAGCTCCTTAACATTTAATCCTGGTTTAAATCTAACAAACTTTCTATAAATCCCAATAAAACCAAGTATGTTCTTTAGCAAATCCACCAAACCTTTGTCTGACACTATTTCTTCTCTCGACATTGACAATTCTATCGATATTCTGGTGATGTTAAAATAAAACCTGCTTTTGATTCCAAGCAACCCACTTGCCACGTGTCATGTCAAAATCTCCACCCCCCCAACCTGAGGATTGAATTCATCATGTGACTAAAAGAAGTCATGGTGTAGATGTTTATCTTCATCACCATGTGATGAATCCAGAGTGTGTTCAGTTACCAAGTTTCTTGTGGAGCAATTCTTGTATGAATATAAAACTGGGTGGGAAACTCACATTTCAGCAGGACAATGATCCGCAACACAAAGCTAAAGCCACACTGGAGTGGCTGAACAAGAAGAAAATAAATGTTCTTGAGTGGTCTAGTACTTCATAACTAACAGACTGATACACCCACCTAGGATTGGTGAGATGGTTTGGAATTCAATGGGAAAGTGGAGCCATATAACAACAACAACAACCATCCAGTGCCAGATCGGCTTGAAGCACAGGTTCCCTATAACGAACAACATGCAATACACAACATCCCTCCAACAAGGAACATGCAACACACAACCATCCTGACAACAAGGAAAAATATGCAATGCACAACTTTCCCCACAACAAGGCACAATATGCAATATACAACTTCCCCACAACAAGGAGCAACCTGCAATATACAATCTTGCTTCAGAGGAAAGTAGAAAATATGTTAATAAATCAAAATACTAGTTTCCACAAAACACAAGAAACAATCAGTTTCCACTAAAGATAAAAAGATAACCAAACTACATGAAGCAAATATCATCGTTACATCAACATTGAATCATGAAAAAAAAAAGAAAAGGAAGATCAATAACAGAAATTAAAAGAAAGAGAAAAGATAATCATCAAATAAAAGATAAAAGACAGACGACAAAGTGACTATGGTTCACAAACAACATGCAGCTTGTCAATGAGACAAGAGCAAAGACAAAAATGTGAATAAAACTTTACACTCCAATGAAATTTCTGCAATTCCAGAACAACACGTCCAAGCAAGCAGCAAGTAAAGAATGTGGGTGAACAAGCTTTAGCTGAACAAAAAAAAACAACATTATAGACTGGTCTCCGATCGCTACTTTCTCAAACATCAACTCATCCTGAGAATTCTTTTAAAGAAACTTGCTCTCCCTCATGCACAGATTTATCCCCTCTCGTCTTCAGTTCAGTTGGCCTAACCCTTCTCCGCCCTTGGTTCACTGAAGCTTGTGGCGGGCAGTTGTCCTGAAACAACTTGCATTTGCCTTATGGAAAGCAAACCAACTGAGGGTAATCTCAGTTCCTTCCATAAAGTTGAGAACAAGTGTGTATCTACCTCTCAGGAGAGCCAGAAAAGAACATGTTGCTAATGTCGGGTTTTTTTTTTTTAGAAAATGAAGCAGTTTAATGTTTAAAAGAAAAAGTGAAATATTTCAAAATATTATTTAAAAAAAACAACTTTCTTGTCCACACAATGAGAGTTTGAAAGAAAAACCCCAAACAGCAAAATAATGAATCCACCTATAGGAGGCAGGA
Source organism: Eptatretus atami (assembly GCA_035128595.1). Taxonomy (NCBI): domain Eukaryota; kingdom Metazoa; phylum Chordata; class Myxini; order Myxiniformes; family Myxinidae; genus Eptatretus; species Eptatretus atami. The sequence continues at coordinate 32,793,839 of CM068964.1, forward strand.
ATGAGGGGCTTATATAAAGTTAAACATCATAAATAAATCTTTTAAAAGTTACTAGAAAAGAAAGAAAGAAAGAATGCTTTATTCTTTGGCCTGATACAAAATGTTAGTAAAAAAAAAAAACAACGAACAATGAAAGCTTCGAATTACAAAAAAAACGAGATCGCCCGATCATTTCCTATGCGAGGTATAAATTTAATTTAAAAAAAAAATCATTTACTGTAATTTAGGGTATCAAGGCCAGGGAACGACAAGGCCGATTTCCGGCCATGGCGGTGCCCCGAAAAAATTGTGAGAGTCTAGAACTGATATTCGCTGCCGAAAAGTTGACACTGAACGGACTTCAAAAACTTGTGAGGGTAAAGTATTCCAAATTGGAATGGTTCTAACTGCAAAAAAAAAATTTTCGAATTTCTTTATTCACTCTAATCATTTCAAGCAATATTCTATTTTTCCGTTGACCTGACCTAGAAGCCATTTCAAAA
>CM068964.1:32889793-32902862 GCA_035128595.1 Eptatretus atami
TTTTTTTCTTCCTCCCTCCTCCTTTTTGTCCCTCCTTAATGTAGTCCCCTTGCATAGTGATCCATTCCTGCACTACCACTTGACCTTGTCATCAATGATGTTCTGACCTTGGAGAACTACCACACCATACAATCAGGTCAAACAGATAAAATCTGATGGTGCGAGGTCTTGGACTGTGGTTTGTGGGGTAACATTTTCCAAGCTCAAATGCACTGCGCTGTAGCGCTGGCCTTGTGTGGGCCAGCTTTTATTATGATGCAGAATAACCACGGTGATGAGTGCCCTGCTCTGCGTTGTGTGTATTGCTGGCTTCAATTTTGTTCGCAGCAACACTGAATGTGTTGCATTAGTTACTGTTTCATGGTACACATTGAAGTGGGTCTGAAGAACACCACCTTGGCCCAGAATATTGTCATTTTCCTGACACTTGGACATGAACCGTTTAGACGTTTGTCACTGTTCGTGTTTCCATTGCTTGGATTGCCATTTACTCTGATTCATAATGCTGAACAATGGCTCATTTTCGTCTTTGGTGGTGATGCATAAAACGACAATGAATCTCGTGCTTCACATAGCTTGTGAAGACTAGCATTTGTGAGCGTATCTGTTTGTGTCCATCGGTGAGTATATTGGCACACACACTTTGCACAAGCGCAGACTTTAGTGAATTACTGCATGTATTGTACCATGAGGCAGATCTACGATGGCAGCTATTTTGTCTGAGTACACGTCTATGCTTTCATATCGGTTCATCAATCATTGCCTCATTGTCCTCTGTGGCAGCATGCTGCTGTTCAAAGCTCACCTTCGTTAGTCCTTTTTTGAAAAAATTTCACCGCATTCAGTTCATGCTATGTTAAACAGTCATTCTCTTAAGAATGTGGCATTGCTCGATTCCTTTCCTGAGCGAAACCTGATGAGCTAGTTTTGATGAGGTCACCAAGTGCTAAACAAATGACTCGTACTTCCCCTGTAATATTGCACATACTACAGTTGTATTACACACATGAACTATTGGTGATGGTAAAATTTGCTTTATTTATAGATTTATTCTTGTATTTAATGCAAATTCAATTGGAAATTGTTTTGGTTTTTTGCAATGTTCTGTTCTTGTTCTTGGGGGGGGGGGGGGGGGGGTTATTTGGTCATGCATATGGCCTCATGATCTCTTTGGTCTCTGTGTGTCATTAGTTGTGTTTCAATGATGTATTTTTTTTTCTCTTCACTTCATGAAGCAAGCTTTGTTTTGATTGTTTATACTTATTTTCTTCAACTACATTTTGCTTATAAGGCTGTTTATAATATTATCAACACGTCAAATGTATTATTATTATAAGCAGAGCCTACCAGTCGCTTCACTGAGGGACCGATTGGTTGGCCTGTTTGCCAAAAACAGGCCTGCTGGCTTGTTTGTTTGCCAATAGCTATATTGGTCACTTTGGCATTATTTGCGGACTCAAAACAGCTTCTGAGGCCAGGCCACCTAGCCCATGTTAACCACTCCACTCACCACCTTCTCCCACTCTCGTCACCCTGGCCGCATGTCCCTTGCTGATAAAAAAAAATGTTTCCCTCACATGTCCCTGGCTCCCTCTGGTTTTTATTTTTCCCCCATTTTGACAGGCCCCTCCATTTTGGGTGAAAAGGAGAAGAAAAGATGACAAATTTACCCGTGCATTGTGAATTAACTCATCCCCTCCGCACCCGTCCGTGCTGATGTCCTTCCGCTAGGAATGTCTTGCACACAATGACAGGCCCTCCGTTTACGGGGGGGGGGGGAGAAGTGAAGTAGGACAAATTTACCCGTGCGAAGAGTGCTTTAACCTTTGTGTTGCCAGGTAAAGGGAAATAGTAAATACCGTCTGCTGCCACACCAGGTGGTGTTACATGAACACGTTTACATGGGGAATTTACGCCGCCCACACCTCCACGTGAGGCTGTGGCTACATAACCTGTGTTATCACCCACACAAAGTTGTATTTGTACATTAAAAGATGTGGCCGAGAGACAGATCGACACACGCACACTTGCAGGGCTACTTGATGTTGTCCGATACTGATCAAATCCTGAATGGCATTTTGAAGAAATAAAATTTAATTTTTTTAATGCCTCCACTGACGAAGTTGCCGAAGGCATTGTTTTCGGGTTGTCTGTTCTCGATGTACGTATGTACAGTATCTCACAAAAGTGAGTACACCCTTTACAAAAATGTACATATTTGTTTGTAATTTTTACTTCGATGTATTATAAACACAAGACTCAAAGAAATGATAGAGTAGACATTCTGTCATACATGTACAGGCCAAAACATTTATTATGTGGCAAACTGGGCATATCTGTGAAAAGGGGGGGGGGCAACAAAAGTGAGTACACCCTATGTACTTTCTCACATTGAAGTGTTATTGTTTTTCAGTATTTTGTATGTCCACCATGTTTTTTGAGCACAGCAGCTATTCTACTAGGTGTGGAGTTAGCCGGTGTTCCACATGTCTTTGCTGGGATCCTGTTCCACTCCTTGCAATGACTTTTCAAAGTTGCGTGATGTTGGACACCTTTCGTCCTCAACCTTGCATTTCAGGATGCCCCACAGGTATTCTATTGGGTTTAGATCAGGTGACATGCTTGGCCACTCCACACATTGACCTTCGATTCTTCAGAAAGGCAGTCGTCTGCTTGGAACGATGGTTCGGATCGTTATCGTGCTGAAATACAGCTCCTCTACCAAGTTTTTGCAGGAAGGGTAACATCTTCTCCTTCAGATGTCACAGTACATCGTAGAATGCATGTTTCCTCGATGAACTTGAGCTCTCCAGTACTGGCAGCACTCCTGCATCCCAAACCATGACACACCATGCTTGACAGTAGGGATAACGCACTTGTCTTGGTACTGTTCCCAGGTTGCCGCAGACACGCTGCACTCCATCACATCCAAACAAATTGATCTTTGTTTCATCAGACCATAGGACATGTTGCCAGTAGTCCAGGGGCTTGGATTGATGTGCTTCAGCAAACTGTTTGAGAGCTTTCTTGTGGCTCTGCTTCAGGTTTGTGCACTAACAGACTGGCCAGAAGCTGTAGAAATTCTTCAGCAATCTTGGCAGCACTTTGTCTCTTGGAGGACTAGATTCTGAACTTGGCGAACAGTACGTACAGTCATCTTTGCCGGTCTGCCCTGGTGAGTGCAACTTATTGTTGCACACTTCTTGAGAACCTCTGGATGACCTTGGCCATGGTGTTGGGGCTTGCTTTCAAAGAAGCACTGATCTTCTTGTATCCTTGGCCATCTTTATGTGGGCAACGATTAGATCGTTGACATCTTTCGAGAGCTCTTTACCATAAGGAGCCATGCTGCTTTCTCAATGGCGATTGGTACAGTATTTCCTATGCAATTATTTCTTCAGCAAGCAGATTGACAATTACTGCATTGAGTACACGTCTTCACTTTTAACATACCACGGAGGTTGCAACTCTATTGACATGTGTGTTTATTGTTTGGTGCATATTTGTACCTTTAACACTCTTTGACTTAAATATGATGAAAATGGAAGCTGTTTTACCATGCTTGACTTACTTCTTGTGCAGACAATAGCAGGGGTGTACTCACTTTTGTTGCCTCTTTTTCAGAAATTATTCGTAATATGCCACATTGTTTTTTATGGAATGGCAGTTTTGTGCCTACATACATATTGCAGAATGTCTACTCTGTCATCAACTCTAAGCTTTTGCTTCTAGCACAGCTGCTTAAAAAGTTACACTGAATTATTTGCATATTTGTGAGGGGTGTACTCGCTTTTGTGAGATACTGTACATACGTTCCTGCTAATTTTCTGTTTGCTCCACAACCGCTTATCTGATTGATGCAAAATTTTCACTATATATGTGACTACTCATGCAGAATGTTTGCATGATAATTACGACATCATAGGTCATCGTGTTGTGGCAGCCATGTTGGAAAAAACCTTGCACCTCTATCTCTGAAACGCTCTGGAAAAACTTAAAACTTGGCACATGTCAAGTACTCCCGTGGGAATTGAGCAGGGGGTCTTGTGCCTCAGCGCACACCGGATTACTGCCGAGTGATAGTGTGCGCTGCCTAACGAGAAAATGGTGGGGCAGAATAGCAGGCTAAACTAACGTGCGGACCATGCTGGACCAATGGAGGAAAAGACTGAACGAACTGGGTACATTCATAACATAAGCAATTTATTATACAGTTAAACAAAAAAGGCTTTATTCCAAGCAGGTAAAAAGGTGTGCAAATATCTTTAGGCAAGATGAGAAACAGAGCAGATGTAACCTGATTAAAACTTCTACAATCTTATCTTAATCTCACATAACAGGTGCCATCAGGCACACACCTGAGGGAATCAGAGACAACAGAAAGATGAGGCAGTTTGAGGTGTTTACGCCCTCTTTCAATACCTGGTGCGACTGACAGGCTCACACTTTCAAGTCATTTAGGAGGGGAGGAGGAAATAAATATGGGGGTGTCTGAACGGAGTGGGAGTTGCAATGAGATGTGAATGTCGTGTGGAAGAGTGAAGGAGTGCGTATGTAGTTGCTCTTTTAGTATTTGTGTGTAAACGGCAGACGAGATACGATGGGAGAGATAGAAAATGGGAGGAGATAGCTCAGGTGGCACGTGAGAATGTCTGTAAATGTAAATGCTATCAGACTGAGCAGAACATGGATGGCTGCGGAACGAAGCTGGCAAAGAGAAACGAGGACCAAGCAGAGTGCAGATTTTTTTTTTTGTATACCTTGTCGAGGCTCGTGTGAGAGCTAACACACAACGCACATCAAGGGGATGAGACAAGAGGGGCGGCAGTGGGAGGGTCAAACAGTGGGGAACAGACACATTAGGAGATCTGTGGAAGGGAGAGGGATGGGACGGGGAACATGGGGAATAGAAGATGGACATTACAGGGATTTCAGGAAGGAAAGCAGGGAATTTGAAGGAAGTGGGCTTGGGTGGATTATCGGGGTGAAAAGTTCGAGATTTGGATGGGGATGATAAGAGGTGGTGGTGAACAGCTGTTTTGAAAGCCTGGAGGGAAGAATGGGAAAGAATAGAGTGAGGGAGTTTATTCCAAGGGGAAAAGAGGAATGAAAGGGTGAAGGTGAGCAGTGATTCGTGATTTTGGAAGTTTACCAGAAGGGGGTTGTTGGCTGACCTTGAGTGCCCTGAGGAAATGTGGTGGGGACAAATCGCAGAGAGAGCAGGGGGGGGCAAGGCTGGAGAGGAGACTGTAGAAGACAGAAAGACACCCGACCAACTGCGGTGATTGAGTGAGAGGCCCAAAGACTCAGCCTCTTGCGGAGATGCCGATGATCCGAAATGCCTGGTTTCTACAACGTTAAGGTGGGAGGCAGGAGCACCAGCCCAGAGGGGAGAGCAGTACTCCATTAGGCTATGGACAAAAGTTTGTAAGTGGTCAGGAGCTCAGGAGGCCGAGGAAGGACTTTGCACGATGGAGGATTCCCAGTCGGCGACTGACTTTGGAGGCGAGTTTGAAATGTGGCTTTCCCAGGAAAGGTCATGGCAGATAGTGAGACCCAGAAGCTTGAAAGAAAGGACTTCTTCCAGAGTATTGTTGAGAAAGTGGATGGTGGGTTTTCTAAACGGTCCTTTCGAAGAGACATAGTGAGAGTGTGAGATTTGTCTGGATTGAAAGACATGTTCCACGTGTTGGACCAGTTTGTGATTTTATCCAGATCTGCAGTGAGCGAAGAAGCTGCTGCTTGCCGGTCTGAGGGATGACCGATGGTACGGCAGAGGTGGAGTCATCAGCAAAGAGATAGAGAGGATTTTCCAGAGTCGCAGAGATCATTGATGAAAACAGAAAAAGAACAGGGCCCAGAAGCTACTTTGGGAACTCCAGCCTGGACAGGAAGAGGGGATGAAAGAACTCCATTTGGGCCACACGTTGACTGCAACAGGAGAGGAAGTCTGCGAGCCATGAGTGGAGATGGCCTTGGATACCATGGGAAGAGAAGTTTGTGAGTAGGAAGGGTGCCAGACTGTGTCAAAAGCACGTGATATGTCCAGGGATACGGCTCGGATTTCCTGTCTGGCATTGAGGACCTCCATCCATTGTTGGGAGAGCAGAAGCAGCATATCCAGGGTAGAGTGACCTGGTCTGAAACCAAATTGATGATCAGAAATCAAGCCATTGGAGAAGAGGAAGGATTTCATGTCTGAAGCGATGATGGATTCCATAACCTTGCTGATGATTGGGAGAAGGCTGATTGGTCTGTAGTTGCAGGGATCTGTTTTTGCACCTTTTTTATGCAGGGCAGTGATGTTTGCAGATTTCCAAGCAGATGGCAGATGACCTTGAGCAAATGAGGGTGAATAGAGAGAGAGGGTGAGCAAGAGCAGAAGAGCAGGCTTTGAGGACACGTGGGCTGATGCCGTCTGGACCGTTGCAGAATCTGAGTCGAAGTTTTGACAGCAAGCTCTCACCTTGTCAGGAGAAAAGGACACGAGTCCAGGGACAGTTGGGTGCGACTGGGTAAGGTGGGTAGAGAAAGTGATGGGTTTTTGACACAAGATTTAGCTGCAACACCGAGTTTAGGCATTCAGCTTTTTCACGTGCGGTATCAGCAGTGCGGCCATTTGAGGTAAGGAGGGGATGGAGTGGGAACATACCCAGTAGAACAGATTTGGTTAGACGCAACAGATCTTGAGGATGGGTATAAGAGAGGTTAGAGTTCAGACTTGAGATTAGAAAGATGTTGTTTTCTGGCTCTCATAGTAGATACACACTTGTTCCGAGCTTTATGGAAGGAACTGAGATTGCCCTCAGTTGGGTTTGCTTTCCATGAGGCAAAGGCAAGTTGTTTCAGGACAACTGCCGCCACAGCTTCAGTAAACAAGGGGGGAAGGGAAGGGTAGCAAACTGAAGACGAGAGGGGATAATTCTGTGCATGAGGAGAGCAATTGTCTTTTGAAAAAATTCCAGGATGAGTTGATGTTTGATGGGAAAGTAGCGATAGGAGACCAGTCTATAAGTTTGATGGTTGCTTGGAGACCCTGCCATCGGCTTGAGTGAAATGCGACCTCGAGGCGGTGAGGTGGTTCTCTGATAATAGCCAGAGAGATGTCCACTTTGACAAGGATGTGGTCCAGAAGACACGATTGGAGCGGAGGAAGAGCAGCAAATATTGTCAGGGAAATTTGTCAAAATCAGATCCAGAAGAGATGGACGTACCATTGTTTGAGATCCGGGTCGGGGCAGTGGATTCTGATCTGGTGTTGGAGTCGCAGAAAGCTTTTGCTTGAGTGTGCATGACAGGTTGTGAGAAAGGTGAGCGGTGTACGCTTCACACGTTATGTCCACAAAACTTGTGATGAGGGACACACTGTGAAAGTCTGTGACATAAGGGATAGAGAGAGTGTATGGATGAGAGAAGATACGAAGAAATGGTCCCACTGACTGTTGTTCGGATAGTGAGGTGTCGATTTCAAGAGTGATCACTGTTAGGTGTGGATCGGTATCATGGCTACACATATAAACGTCATTGAGCTGTGGCGGTGTGAGGGCATAAGCCGTAGCTCAGAGGTAATTCTGGGGGTGTGGGGAGAGGTGGTAGCTTAGTGACAATGTGAGAGATGAGGGAATAAGAGTTCTTTGTATGAGAGGGAGACGCAACTCCTCGCCAGGAAACGTAGGACTCAGGTCTGTCACCGGAGGAGGGAGTAAAGCTGTGGAGAGACTAACTGGAGAGTCAGACACAGTCTTGGGAGGGTGAAAGATTATCTGGTGGAGCAGATTATTGTCGGTTTGTCAAGTGGCAACCTGTATGAAGGATCTGAAAGTTTGAGCGAAAAGTTGGACTCCGCGGATATGTTTGAGGTCCAGCACGTTATAATGAAGAGGTAGGGGAGGACAAATAAAAAGAAAATTCAGACTTGAATGCTTTGGGGCTTCTGGGGGTCAACTATGGTGGGGGCGATGAGGTGTGGAAGGAAGTAGGCTACGAATGGAGGGCATATTTTGTTGAAAGTGTGGGGGATGGCAAATAGCTAGGGAGGGGCTTACTGAGCGAGAAAAGCCTCTTTGGTGCTGGGGAGAGGGGGACAAGGAGGAGCAAGAGGCAGATGTAATTTGAGCGAGATGAGGCTGAAGGGCAGGGAAGGAGAGCTTTGTGGATGAGAGGGGGGCAACTTGAGAGGATGATGAGGGGATGAAAGGGAGGGGGAATTTTGTGAGTGAGAGGGAGGCTGAGGGAGAAGAGGGATGGTTGCTTTGAGAGTGAGGAGAGGGGTGAGTTGGCACTGAAGTTGGAAAAAAAATGCCTTGGCATGCCTTGCAATGACCGCAAGTGCTGCTCTTGGCTTTTTTGCAACTATTTTTGTAGCTGGTGAAGGAAGAGCTAAAAATTGGATCAAAATATCTGTAGGTGTATCCACACTCCTTTTGGCATGCAGATGCTCCCGAGAACCCCCCCCACCCCGCAAATGAAGCTAAAATGGCCTAATTTACCCAAACTCGCCGTGATGGATTCCAAGAATAACATGGCTGTGCGTTTTGGGAGTGCTTTCCAGCCATGAACGTGCGCTGACTCCAAATGAGGGTCGCTATTAGCGGAGCGCAAAGACTACCATACGTTGAGCAGACAGACCAAGCACGTACTTGCACTTCAAGATACGTGCCAATGTGTTCCGACTCGGCTGTAATGTTTAAATCAAACTTGGTGACATGTATAACTATACTAATTGTAGTGTGCGTGTGTCTCCTCAGTAACTCCAAACCATAAAACCTAGCAGCCTGAAACTATGCATCCATATTAAGAAACTCAAAGGAAGTGCATGACTGAAAATGGGTGTTTGGGTTAATGAGAACACCCTTTTGAAGATAATAACGGCCTTATTTAATTATATCTTTATCAGGCGCATCTCTGTCACCGCTCTTCTGGGGTCTGAAGCCCATGTTTTTGGCCTGCTCAACCATGCCACAACTCGGAACAGGCTGCAACGATTCCCCAACGATAGTTTTTTGTATTCCCCCCCCCCCCCCCACTTTCTACTATCGAATGCCTGTTCATCATAGCTATGATTCACTGTATACATTGCTTTTATAAGTGTTATAGTTTTTTAAATTAGGAGCTTTGACAATTCCATTCATTATATGATGCGATTTTCCACGATATACTCTCACGGACTAATTGAAGTAATATTATTTTGGTTTTGAGGATCGGACATTGTCCTGGCTAATAATGTGTCGATCTGGGGTGAAATCTGTAATTTAAAGAATAACGGTCTTATACCTAGGCCGATGTACGTATTTACTTTAAGCAAGCAAGGCTATGTTCCTTTCATCCATACACAAGAAATGTGAAATTTCCAAAGCATAAAATTTATCTTTTTCTGCTGTTTTGAGAATTATATTGAGTGAACAAAAAAATTTAGGAACGTGCCAAATTAACCAGCTTCATTGAGCTGTACGAGTTCATGCATTCACTGCTAAACGTCATGCCCTGTCCCCAGAGGGACTGCCTCTCCATAGCTCTGCCTCTCCATGCGTCTGCAGGGGTGAAAGCAAATCTGGTAAAAAAAAAAAAACAGACATTTAAAAAAAATAACAAAGTTATAACGTTTGCATGGATCCGAACCGTGTAACACGTGATTCGTGCACAGAGGAGCATGGCGGATTTTCTGCAATGTTTATTTCATGGACGATTGAACTTTGTGATATCTCCAGGTGTTCTGCATAAAGCAGCAACTCTTTTGTGGATAAAGTCATTATTTGCACGATTCATTTTTTCATTGCTGGTGTGTGTGTGTGTGGTGTGTGTGTGTGTGTGTGTGTGTGTGTGTGGTGGTGTGTGTGTTGAAGACTGGCTTTAAAGTTTTTAAGCGATCCTCTGTGGTATGCAGCGACAGCCTGGCCCGTTCCTTATTAATCATTTAATTGGAGTGCTTGCATGAGTGTGAAGCCCTTGCGCGAGCGCCCATTGTCAAATGTGGTACGCGCTACGTCATTCTGAGCGAATTGTTCACTCACTGCAGATGCTTTTGCCGTGCCACATCATTCGAGAGAGTGGTTTGTGCTTAGTCTCCCTGAGCGAGTCGTTTGCCATATTAACATGTTTTCTATGTTACCGAGTCAAATTTTTTTCCATCTTTCACACACAGCTGTTTATATAGATTAATCTTTGTGAACATATCTCTGAAATGTCTATATAGTGCAACATTGTTTTTTGGTGAAAGCTGCTCAAGGTTTTTGTGGGTTGTCTACACTAAGTACTGCAGTTGACTCCAACCTGCAATTCCCAAAAAGTGTGCGTGCATGCGTGCGCACGCTTCAAAAAGCATAACATACTCTCTCTGGACATATCCGGTCGGTGGTTATTTCTGGATGGAGTTTGTCCCTGGATGCGTCCGGGCCGTGTTTTCCCCACATGGGAGTTTGTCTCAGACACGTCCGGATGGCTTTGCTCCAGATGCGTCCGGAGGTTTTGTCTCGGGCTGAGTTTATAGTATGACTGGTAGAAAATTGATTTCAGACATTATTTTGTTTCCATCTTCACTGTTATCCATGCAGAATCATTTTGATGAAGCAGTATGGATCATAATTAACCGCTTCACCGCAGTCTGCCTTCCCTTCTTCTCCTCACACTGTCTTCCCCTCCCCACCCCTCCTCACTCCTGTTCCTTCCACTTCACTCACTCACCCACCTCCCTCTTCCCCTTTTCTCCTCCCCCCTTTAGTATTCCGTCAGCGATGCGATGGTGGTATTTGCTAGTGATGTACTAATGTGGGCAGAGGCATATTTGGCGTCGTCATTGTGTCGGAGTGCCCTTCTCGTGATATCTTTCTTTCAGTCCTTTGGCACAACCATATTGTTGTGAATCCTTGTACTTGCAGTTCCCACTGGGCAATCATCGTGTTTGGTGCCACGCAGCCATCACTGGTGCCGCCCTGGGTACTGGAGGCTTTCCTACTTTGTCTCTTGGTGCAACTGGTGCATGTTGACTTTGGGTTCTGCACCCAACTCTCTTGGTGTGCATAAATATTATAATTTTAGCATGTTGCTTCATTATGTTGTACAAGGTGCGTCATTAGTTGCGTTAACCTTTCTTATTATATGTGTTCACGGTGTTCAAAGGTGATGCAACCTTAATGATATATTTACAAAGAAACAAACTCAGGAACATGAACCAAAATTTCTGAAAGCTTATGACATGGTTATTTTTATCGTGATTGCTTATTGTAATAATGTCGTGCTAGAGTTAGTGGAGTCCAAGGTCTGAAATTGTATTTATGCAAAGAATCCTTGTAATGATGTTCTCAATGTGTGCCACCTCCGTGGTTCAGACAGGCATTGATCCTGACTCCAAAGTTCAGTCCAACTTTTCCTATAGTCTCATGTGCACCTGCCTGGAGTGTCTGACACCTGCTGTCTTAGATCATCCTGTGTGGCAGGGTGAATGGCATACAGAGCCCTTGGCACTCCCAGAACTAGTATCAGTGTCCATTCTGGGCTATGAGATCATGAGTAGTAGCCAAACAACGAGTCTGCTTTGAAGAGCTGCCCGAGAAGTGATGGTGTCACCAGTTGAATGCGGGGGTGCACCATTCTGCACTAAACAGGTCATGCGAGCTGTTTGGATAACCTTTTGGGCTAGATCATTATGGAATTTCTTGAGCATGGCCCAGTAGTGCTCACCGTTGATCGTTCACTGGTTCTGCTGTTTGTCATTTTCAAACCGTGAGGCCCTAGCGTTCCATCTGGCATTGAAGGCGTTTAAGCATGTACCTTAGCCCTTTTCAGGTACCTCTCAGTGTCTCAGGTGGTTCTGCCCCGCCAGAAATGTTGATGCACCGTTCAAGTGGAAATGGCTCATCAATGAACCGGATTGTTGATCAATTGGGCATCGCTCCATCCTGTCACTGAGCCAATTGCACTATCAAGTCTCTGTCACGTGTCATCTTGACTCAGTTTATGCCGATAGAGATGATGTATGGAGAAAGCTTCAGTTCACAGTGAGGATACTCCAGACTGATGTTGGTTTGATGCCTAGCTCCTGGAGCACTGGCGTGAACTTCTTGAGACTCACTGCAGAATCCCGGCCATGGTATCTGTTGTTGGCTTGTCTTGGTTACTGATGCTGCTGCACTGTGCCCTTGCTCTGGTTGTGCACTGTACCTTGTGCTCAAAATGTTCTCACAAATGTGGGTCCATCACGTGTTCTGAGTCATATTCCGGCAGACTCTGTGGTGTCTACATATGATTGGATCTCATACACAGAGCCCACATTTTCTTCTCTGCTTCACCGTCAATGCATAGCTCGAAATTCCAGGGAACAAATACCACGACACATGACCAAACCTGAAAAGGAAATCAGTATCGGTCAAAAATAACCAAAGAAATGCAGGAATCAAAAGTTGTATCCATCTTTTAAAAGCCCTGAATGTGTCAAAGACGCTATCGCACAACAGATGGCCTGGAGCAGGATGTACGAATGAGTTTTCAACCATCCCAAACAAAATACAGTTGCGCTCTATATCGGAGAAATGGAGAGCCATTAGACTGTGGTATGAAAATGATTGTGCACACATTGATGATGTTGACATTTAAATGTCCTTGTGGTGTACGCAAATAGGCTTGGGCAAAATAATTGATTCCCTCCTTGTTTGTACCGGGATCAAACCTAAATTTACATAGCAGATTTACTGCCTGTGACGGTTCCAAGTTCTGGGTCGATTCCTATGCTCTCTCAATTTTTCCATTGAGAAGCCGTTGTTGGTTCATCAAATTGTATTAAAAGTTTCTCCTGTCTTCGTTACAAAACAAGGCAAAAACTATCTCTTTTTTTCTGTCTAGTTTTTTCAAATCGTGAAGAAAATGGCAGACGTGCACTCACGAACTGTGTGCATGTGTCGGATTACCTTTCGGGATTCACAGACGGAGTTAGGTATCATGTCTGTTTAGAGTATTGTGAAATTCAAAATTGTCATTTTTTTTTAACAGCAAGGATATCGCAGCATATTTTCAGCAAATTTAAAAAAAATATTCTGGAGCGATGAGGAGCGGTTGTCTGTTTTTGTTGACAACGATG
>CM068964.1:32902887-32913130 GCA_035128595.1 Eptatretus atami
CTGCTGCCACCACCAGGTGGTGTTACATGAACACGTTTACATGGGGAATTTACGCCGCCCACACCTCCACGTGAGGCTGTGGCTACATAACCTGTGTTATCACCCACACAAAGTTGTATTTGTACCATTAAAAGATGTGGCCGAGAGACAGATCGACAGACGCACACTTGCAGGGCTACTTGATGTTGTCCGATACTGATCAAATCCTGAATGGCATTTTGAAGAAATAAAATTTAATTTTTTTAATGCCTCCACTGACGAAGTTGCCGAAGGCATTGTTTTCGGGTTGTCTGTCTCTCGATGTACGTATGTACAGTATCTCACAAAAGTGAGTACACCCTTTACAAAAATGTACATATTTTGTTGTAACTTTTTACTTCGATGTATTATAAACACAAGATCAAAGAAATGATAGAGTAGACATTCTGTCATACATGTACAGGCCAAACAACATTTAATGTGGCAAACTGGGCATATCTGTGAAAAGGGGGGGGGGGGCAACAAAAGTGAGTAAAACCTATGTATTTCTCACATTGAGTGTTATTGTTTTCAGTATTTGTATGTCCAATTGTTTTTGAGACAAGCAGCTATTCTACTAGGTGTGGAGTTAGCGTGTTCCACATGTCTTGCTGGGACCTGTCCACTCCTCTGCAATGACTTTCTAAAGTTGCGTGATGTTGGACACCTTTCGTCCTCCAACCTTGCATTTCAGGATGCCCACAGGTATTCTATTGGGTTTAAGATCAGGTGACATGCTTGGCCACTCCAACACATTGACCTTCGACTTCTTCAGAAAGGCAGTCGTCTGCTTGGAACGATGGTTCGGATCGTTATCGTGCTGAAATACAGCTCCTCTACCAAGTTTTTGCAGGAAGGGTAACATCTTCTCCTTCAGGATGTCACAGTACATCGTAGAATGCATGTTTCCCTCGATGAACTTGAGCTCTCCAGTACTGGCAGCACTCCTGCATCCCCAAACCATGACACCACCATGCTTGACAGTAGGGATAACGCACTTGTCTTGGTACTGTTCCCCAGGTTGCCGCCAGACACGCTGCACTCCATCACATCCAAACAAATTGATCTTTGTTTCATCAGACCATAGGACATGTTGCCAGTAGTCCAGGGGCTTGGATTGATGTGCTTCAGCAAACTGTTTGAGAGCTTTCTTGTGGCTCTGCTTCAGGTTTGTGCACTAACAGACTGGCCAGAAGCTGTAGAAATCTCTTCAGCAATCTTGGCAGCACTTTGTCTCTTGGAGGACTAGATTCTGAACTTGGCGAACAGTACGTACAGTCATCTTTGCCGGTCTGCCCTGGTGAGTGCAACTTATTGTTGCACACTTCTTGGAGAACCTCTGGATGACCTTGGCCATGGTGTTGGGGCTTGCTTTCAAAGAAGCACTGATCTTCTTGTATCCTTGGCCATCTTTATGTGGGGCAACGATTAGATCGTTGACATCTTTCGAGAGCTCTTTACCATAAGGAGCCATGCTGCTTTCTCAATGGCGATTGGTACAGTATTTCCTATGCAATTATTTCTTCAGCAAGCAGATTGACAATTACTGCATTGAGTACACGTCTTCACTTTTAACATACCACGGAGGTTGCAACTCTATTGACATTGTGTTTATTGTTTGGTGCATATTTGTACCTTTAACACTCTTTGACTTAAATATGATGAAAATGGAAGCTGTTTTACCATGCTTGACTTACTTCTTGTGCAGACAATAGATGGGTGTACTCACTTTGTGCTCCTTTTTCAGAAATATTCGTAATATGCCACATGTTTTATGGAATGGCAGTTTTGTGCCTACATACATATTGCAGAATGTCTACTGTCATCAACTCTAAGCTTTTGCTTCTAGCACAGCTGCTTAAAAAGTTACACTGAATTATTTGCATATTTGTGAGGGTGTACTCGCTTTTGTGAGATACTGTAATAAAGGTCCGAGCTAATTTTCTGTTTGCTCCACAACCGCTTATCTGATTGATGCAAAATTTTCACTATATATGTGACTACTCATGCAGAATGTTTGCATGATAATTACGACATCATAGGTCACGTGTTGTGGCAGCCATGTTGGAAAAAACCTTGCACCTCTATCTCTGAAACCGCTCTGGAAAAACTTAAAACTTGGCACATGTCAAGTACTCCCCGTGGGAATTGAGCAGGGGGTCTTGTGCCCTCAGCGCACACCCGGATTACTGCCGAGTGATAGTGTGCGCTGCCTAACGAGAAAATTGGTGGGGCAGAATAGCACGGCTAAACTAACGTGCGGACCATGCTGGACCAATGGAGGAAAAGACTGAACGAACTGGGTACATTCATAACATAAGCAATTTATTATACAGTTAAACAAAAAAAGGCTTTATTCCCAAGCAGGTAAAAAGGTGTGCAAATATCTTTAGGCAAGATGAGAAACAGAGCAGATGTACACTGATTATAAACTTCTACAATCTTATCTTTAATCTCACATAACAGGTGCCATCAGGCACACACCTGAGGGAATCAGAGACCACAGAAAGATGAGGCAGTTTGAGGTGTTTACGCCCTCTTTCAATACCTGGTGCGACTGACAGGCTCACACTTTCAAGTCATTTAGGAGGGGGAGGAGGAAATAAATATGGGGGTGTCTGAACCGGAGTGGGAGTTGCCAATGAGATGTGAATGTCGTGTGGAAGAGTGAAGGAGTGCGTATGTAGTTGCTCTTTTTAGTATTTGTGTGTAAACGGCAGACGATATACGATGGGAGAGATAGAAAATGGGAGGAGATAGCTCAGTGGCACGTGAGAATGTCTGTAAATGTAAATGCTATCAGACTGAGCAGAACATGGTGGCTGCGGAACGAAGCTGGCAAAGAGAAACGAGGACCAAGCAGAGTGCAGATTTTTTTTTTTTGTATACCTTGTCGAGGCTCGTGTGAGAGCTAACACACAACGCACATCAAGGGGGCATGAGACAAGAGGGGCGGCAGTGGGAGGTCAAAACAGTGGGGAACAGACACATTAGGAGATCTGTGGAAGGAGAGGGATGGGACGGGGACATGGGGAATAGAAGATGGACATTACAGGGACTTTCAGGAAGGAAAGCAGGGAATTTGAAGGAAGTGGGCTTGGGTGGATTATCGGGGTAGAAAAGTTCGAGGATTTGGATGGGGATGATAAGAGGTGGTGGTGAACAGCTGTTTTGAAAGCCTGGAGGGAAGAATGGGAAGAATAGAGTGAGGGAGTTTATTCCAAAGGCGGGAAAAAGAGGAATGAAAGGGTGAAGGTGAGCAGTGATTCGTGATTTTGGAAGTTTTACCAGAAGGGGGTTGTTGCTGACCTTGAGTGCCCTGAGGAAATGTGGTGGGGACAATTGCAGAGAGAGCAGGGGGGGCAAGGCTGGAGAGGAGACTGTAGAAGACAGAAAGACACCGACCAACCTGCGGTGATTGAGTGAGAGGCCCAAAGACTCAGCCTGATTGCGGGAGATGCCGATGATCCGAAATGCCTGGTTTCTACAACGTTAAGGTGGGAGGCAGGAGCACCAGCCCAGAGGGGAGAGCAGTACTCCATTAGGCTATGGACAAAAGCTTTGTAAGTGGTCAGGAGCTCAGGAGGGCCGAGGAAGGACTTTGCACGATGGAGGATTCCCAGTCGGCGACTGACTTTGGAGGCGAGGTTTGAAATGTGGCTTTCCCGAGAAGGTCATGGCAGATAGTGAGACCCAGAAGCTTGAAAGAAGGACTTCTCCAGAGTATTGTTGAGAAAGTGGATGGGTGGGTTTTCTAAACGGTCCTTTCGAAGAGACATAGTGAGAGTGTGAGATTTGTCTGGATTGAAAGACATGTTCCACGTGTTGGACCAGTTTGTGATTTTATCCAGATCTGCAGTGAGCGAAGAAGCTGCTGCTTGCCGGTCTGAGGATGACCGATGGTACGGCAGAGGTGGAGTCATCAGCAAAGAGATAGAGAGGATTTTCCAGAGTCGCAGAGATCATTGATGAAAACCAGAAAAAGAACAGGGCCCAGAACGCTACCTTGAGGAACTCCAGCCTGGACAGGAAGAGGGGATGAAAGAACTCCATTTCGGGCCAACTTGACTGCAACAGGAGAGAAAGTCTGCGAGCCATGAGTGGAGATGGCCTTGGATACCATGGGAAGAGAGTTTGGTGAGTAGGAAGGGTGCCAGACTGTGTCAAAAGCACGTGATATGTCCAGGGATACGGCTCGGATTTCCTGTCTGGCATTGAGGACCTCCATCCATTGTTGGGAGAGCAGAAGCAGCATATCCAGGGTAGAGTGACCTGGTCTGAAACCAAATTGATGATCAGAAATCAAGCCATTGGAGAAGAGGAAGGATTTCATGTCTGAAGCGATGATGGATTCCATAACCTTGCTGATGATTGGGAGAAGGCTGATTGGTCTGTAGTTGCAGGGATCTGTTTTTGCACCTTTTTTATGCAGGGCAGTGATGTTTGCAGATTTCCAAGCAGATGGCAGATGACCTTGGACAATGAGGGTGAATAGAACAGAGAGAGGGTGAGCAAGAGCAGAAGAGCAGGCTTTGAGGACACGTGGGCTGATGCCGTCTGGACCGGTTGCAGAATCTGAGTCGAGGTTTGACAGCAAGCTCTCCACCTTGTCAGGAGAAAAGGACACGAGTCCAGGGACAGTTGGGTGCGACTGGGTAAGGTGGGTAGAGAAAGTGATGGGTTTTTGACACAAGATTTAGCTGCAAACACCGAGTTTAGGCATTCAGCTTTTTCACGTGCGGTATCAGCAGTGCGGCCTTTTGAGGTAAATGAGGGGATGGAGTGGGAACATACACCAGAAACAGATTTGGTTAGACGCCACCAGGATTTTGAGGAGGGAGAGAGGTTTGAGAGTTCAGACTTGAGATTAGAAAGATGTTGTTTTCTGGCTCTCATGGTAGATACACACTTGTTCCAAGCTTTATGGAAGGACTGAGATTGCCCTCAGTTGGGTTTGCTTTCCATGAGGCAAAGGCAAGTTGTTTCAGGACAACTGCCTCGCCACAAGCTTCAGTAAACCAAGGGCGGGAGGAAGGGTAGGACAACTGAAGACGAGAGGGGATAAATCTGTGCATGAGGGAGAGCAATTTTCTTTGAAAAAATTCCCAGGATGAGTTGATGTTGGAGAAAGTAGCGATAGGAGACCAGTCTATAAGTTTGATGGTTGCTTGGAGACCCTGCCAGTCGGCTTGAGTGAAATGCCAGACTCGACGGCGGTGAGGTGGTTCTCTGATAATAGCCGAGAGATGTCCACTTTGACAAGGATGTGGTCAGAAGAACCGATTGGAGCGGAGGAAGAGCAGCAGATATTGTCAGGGAAATTTGTCAAAATCAGATCCAGAAGAGATGGAGTACCATTGGTTGAGATCCGGGTCGGGAAGTTGACCGATTGAGTCAGTCATGAGTGCAGAAAGCTTTTGCTGAGGTGCCATGACAGGTGAGAGAGGTACCCACACCTAGCCAACTGGCATGATGACAATTGAAGTCGCCACATAGAGGAAGAGAGAGTTTGGATGAGAAGATAGAAGATGGTCCATGTTTTCGGATAGTGAGGTGTCGATGGAGTCATCACTGTTAGGTGGACGGTACAGTACACATATAACATGATGTGGGAGTGGAGGGAAGCCGTAGCCAGAGGTATTCCTGGGGGTGTGGGGAGTGAGAGCAGTGCATGGAGAGTGAGGAATAGAGTCTTTGATGAAGAGAGCAACTCCTCCACCAGGACGAGGCTCAGGTCTGTCATACCGGAGGAGGGAGTAACCAGGGAGAGATACTTGGGAGTCAGACACGTCTTGGGGGAGGAAAGTTTCTGTTAAGCAGATTATGTCTGGTTTGTCAGTGGCAACCTGTATGGAAAGATCTGAAAAGTTTGAGCGAAGGCCCCGGATATTTGAGGTCCACACTTTTAATGAAGAGGTAGGGGAGGAGGCTTTGGGTGCAGGGGTGGGGGAGAGGGGAGGGTAGGACGAGGAGGGTTGTTGAAAGTGTGGGGATTGCAGAATAGCTAGGGGAGGGGCTGGATGAGGAGAAAAGGCTCTTTGGTGCTGGGGGAGAGGGGGGACAAGAGAGGGAGAAGAAGGCAGTTGAGGATTTGAGGAGATGGAGGTGAGAGGGCAGTGGAAGGAGGCAGCTTTGTGGATGAGAGGGGGGGCAACTTTGAGAAGGATGAGTGAGGGATGAAAGGTGAGGGGGGAATTTTTGTGAGGTGAAGAGGAGGCTTGGAGGGAGAAGAGTGGGATGGTTGCTTTGAGAGTGAGAGAGAGGGGTGAGTTGGCACTGAAGTTGGAAAAAAAATGCCTTGGCATGCCTTGGCAATGACCCGGCAAGTGCTCTCTTGGCTTTTTTGCAACTATTTTTGGAGCCTGGGTGAAGGAAGAGCTAAAAATTGGATCAAAATATGCTGTAGGTGTATCCCACCACTCCTTTGGCATGCAGATGCCTCCCCGAGAACCCCCCCCACCCCCGGCAGAATGAAGCTAAAAATGGCCTAATTTACCCCCAAACTCGGCCACGTGATGGATCTCCAAGAATAACATGGGCTGTGCGTTTTTGGGAGTGCTTTCCAGCCATGAACGTGCGCTGGACTCCAAATGAGGGTCGCTATTTAGCGGAGCGCAAAGACTACCCATACGTTGAGCAGACAGACCCAAGCACGTACTTGCACTTCAAGATACGTGCCAATGTGTTCCGACTCGGCTCTGTAATGTTTAAATCAAACTTGGTGCACATGTATAATCTATACTAATTGTGTGCGTGTGTCTCCTCAGTAACTCCAAAACCATAAAACCTAGCAGCCTGAAACTATGCATCCATATTAAGAAAACTCAAAGGAAGTGCATGACTGAAAATTGGGTGTTTGGGTTAATGAGAACACCCCTTTTGAAGATAATTAACGGCCTTATTTAATTATATCCTTTATCAGGCGCATCCTCTGTCACCGCTCTCTCTGGGGTCTGAAGCCGCCATGTTTTTGGCCTGCTCAACCATGCCACAACTCGGAACAGGCTGCAACGATTTCCCAACGATAGTTTTTTGTATCCCGCCACTTTCCTCACTCATCGAATGCCTGTTCATCATAGCTATGATTCACTGTTTAACATTGCTTTTATAAGTGTTATAGTTTTTAAATTAGGAGCTTTGAGCAATTCCATTCATTATATGATGCGATTTTCCACGATATACTCTCACGGACTAATTGAAGTAATATTATTTTGGTTTTGAGGATCGGACATTGTCCTGGCTAAATAAGTGTCGATCTGGGGTGAAATCTGATAATTTAAAGAAATAACGAGTCTTATAACTAGGCCGATGTACGTATTTACTTTAAGCAAGCAAGGCTATGTTCCTTCATCCATACACAAGAAAATGTGAAATTTCCAAAGCATAAAATTTATCTTTTTCTGCTGTTTTGAGAATTATATTGAGTGAACAAAAAAATTTAGGAACGTGCCAAAATTAACCAGCTTCATTGAGCTGTACGAGTTCATGCATTCACTGCTAAACGTCATGCCCTGTCCCCCAGAGGGACTGCCTCTCCATAGCGTCTGCCTCTCCATAGCGTCTGCAGATGTGTATATTTGTGGAGGTTTCTGCAGGGGTGAAAGCAAATCTGGTTTAAAAAAACAAAAAACAGACATTTAAAAAAATAAACAAAGTTATAACGTTTGCATGGATCCCGAACCGGTGTACCACGTGATTCGTGCACAGAGGATCATGGCGGATTTTCTGCAATGTTTATTTCATGGACGATTGAACTTTGTGATATCTCCAGGGTTGTTCTGCATTAAGCAGCAACTCTTTTGTGGATAAAGTCATTATTTGCACGAATTCATTTTTTCATTAGCTGGTGTGTGTGTGTGTGTTGAAGACTGGCTTTAAAGTTTTTAAGCGATCCTCTGTGGTATGCAGCGACAGCCTGGCCAACCGTTCCTTATTAATCATTTAATTGGAGTGCTTGCATGAGTGCTGAAGCCCCTTGCCGAGCGCCCATTGTCAAATGTGGTACCGCGCTACGTCATTCTGAGCGAATTGTTCACTCACTGCAGATGCTTTTGCCGTGCCACATCATTCAGAGAGAGTGGTTTGTGCTTAGTCTCCCTGAGCGAGTCGTTTGCCATATTAACATGTTTTCTATGTTACCGAGTCAAATTTTTTTCCATCTTTCACACACAGCTGTTTATATAGATTAATCTTTGTGAACATATCTCTGAAATGTCTATATAAGTGCAACATTGTTTTTTGGTGAAAGCTGCTCAAGGTTTTTGGGTTGTCTACACTAAGTACTGCAGTTGACTCCAACCTGCCAATTCCCAAAAAGTGTGCGTGCATGCGTGCGCACGCTTCAAAAAGCATAACATACTCTCTCTGGACATATCCGGTCGGTGGTTATTTCTGGATGGGAGTTTGTCCCTGGATGCGTCCGGGCCGTGTTTTCCCCACATGGGAGTTTGTCTCCAGACACGTCCGGATGGCTTTGCTCCAGATGCGTCCGGAGGGTTTTGTCTCCGGGCTGAGTTTATAGTATGACTGGTAGAAAATTGATTTCAGACATTATTTTGTTTCCATCTTCACTGTTATTCCATGCAGAATCATTTTGATGAAGCAGTATGGATCATAATTAACGCTTCACCGCACGTCTGCCTTCCCTTCTTCTCACCTCACACTGTCTTCCCCTCCCCCACCCCTCCTCACTCCTGTTCCTTCCACTTCACTCACTCACCCACCCCTCCCTCTTCCCCCTCTTTCTCCCTCCCCCCTTTAGTATTCCCGTCAGCGATGCGATGGGTGGTATTTGCTAGTGATGTACTAATGTGGGCAGAGGCATATTTGGCGTCGTCATTGTGTCGGAGTGCCCTTCTCGTGATATCTTTCTTTCAGTCCTTTTGCACCAACCATATTGTTGTGAATCCTTGTACTTGCAGTTCCCACTGGGCAATCATCGCTGTTTGGTGCCACGCAGCCATCACTGGGTGCCGCCCTGGGTACTGGAGGCTTTCCTACTTTGTCTCTTGGTGCAACTGGTGGCATGTCGACTTTGGGTTCTGCACCCAACTCTCTTGGTGTGCATAAATATTATAATTTAGCATGTTGCTTCTTATGTTGTACAAGGTGCGTCATTAGTTGCGTTACCCCCTTTCTGTATTATATGTGTGTACACGGTGTTTCAAAAGGAGTGATGCAACCTTAAATGTATATTTACAAAGAAACAAACCTCAGGAACATGAACCAAACATTTCTTGAAAGCTTATGACATGGTATTTTCTATCGCTGATTGCTATTGTAATAAGTCGCTGCTAGAGTTAGTGGGAGTCCAAGGTCTGAAATTGGTATTTATGCAAAATCCTTGTAATTGATGTTCTCAATGTGTGCCCCTCCGTGGTTCAGACAGGCATTGATCCTGACTCCAAAGTTCAGTCCAACTTTCCTATAGGTCTCATGTGGCACTGCCTGGAGGTAGTCTGACACCTGCTGCTTCAGATCATCCTGTGTGGCAGGGTGAATGGCATACAGAGCCCCTTGGCAGCTCCCCAGAACTAGTATGCCAGTGTCCAATTCTGGGCTATGAGATCATGAGTAGTAGCCAAAGCAACGAGTCTGCTTCTGAAGAGCTGCCGCAGGGAAGTGATGGTGTCACCAGCTGAATGCGGGGGTGCACCATTCTGCATAAACCAGGTCATGCTGAGCTGGTTTGGGATAACCTTTTGGGCTAGATCATTATGGAACTTTCTTGAGCATGGCCCCAGTAGTGCTCACCGTTGATCGTCACTGTTCTGCTGTTGTCATTTTCAAACCAGTGAGGCCCTAGCGTTCCCCATCTGGCATTGAAGGCGTTTAAGCATGTCACCTTAGGCCCTTTTTCAGGTACCTCTCAGTGGTCTCAGGTGGTTCTGCCCCCCAGAAAATGTTGATGGCACCGTTCAAGTGGAAATGGGCTTCATCACTGAACCGGATTGGTTGATCAATTTGGGCATCGCTCCATCCTGTCACTGAGCCAATTGCACATATCAAGTCTCTGTCACGTGTCATCTTGACTCAGTTTATGCCGAATAGAGATGATGTATGGGAAAAGCTTCAGTTCCACAGTGAGGATACTCCAGACTGATGTTGGTTTGATGCCTAGCTCCTGGGAGCACTGGCGGTGAGACTTCTTGAGACTCCACTGCAGAATCCCGCATGGTATCTGTTGTTGGCTTGGCTCTTGGTTACTGATGCTGGCCTGCCACTG
>CM068964.1:32937013-32952562 GCA_035128595.1 Eptatretus atami
CGTGACTTCAAAGTTGGCAAAAAATGCGAAAATGACGATTTTCATGCGAAAATGACGATTTTCAAAATCAATCTCCTCCATTTCTCAAGCGATCTTGAATTTGATTGTGGCATATAAATCTATGGGACAATATCTAAATTTCTGGCCGGATTTTCGATATTCGCTTTCGTTTTCGCGTCACGTACTTCAAAGTTGCAAAAACTGCCCTACCTTCAGGAGCTATATATTTCTCGCAGAGATGACCGTCACTCCCGCACGGGGTAATTTTTTATATATTATTCATTATTCAATTGAATTGAGAATGGGATAAAATAAATTCAATCAAATAAAATGGAAGACCGAATAGGTACAGTCCTGCATTGGAGTAATCAGAAGGAACCCAAACAAACAAAAAGCAAAGATAAAGTCATCAGGAGGAACCTGGAAAGGATTCACATTGCAGCTGCTATTCCTTGACCCTCAAATCCATCCAGGCACAACCAAGTGAGCCTTATTAAAAAAAAAATAAAACATTTGGCTGCCAGACCATCGCGGAGCGTTCCTTTGTAAGACACGGCCACGGTTTCATTCCAATTTTTATTCATTCATAGTCCGCTCTAATGGTCACCGTTACCTACATCGACGGACTCTCCCATGGCTTGTTGACTATTACATTGATCTCAATGAAATTAATTTTGACACTGTACAACACAAATCAATGTGAACTGGGGTTTAGCTCTAATTTGGGCCAAATTGATGTAATGTCCAGGTATGCATCCACAGAGTATGTAATTTTCAGCACCTCTCTCATTCAACAAGAACAATGGTGGTTTAAGATTCTCAAGACACAAACGGCATGAAGAATTCAATGTATTTTTAATGGTATAAAAATATGCTCATCAACAGCATTAACTTCCATAAATAATAAAAAAATTTCTAGTCAACCTTTAACCCTGACTCCTGACTTTCGGCTACCCACCCTGCTACCTGGAGAAAATCCATCCGCCTCGGGTTATGTCTCAATAGCGCTCTAGTAACTGCGGAATGCCTGGGGTTCTCAAAAGTTTATACACCTTTATTCTATATCAGTTAACATCATGAAGTGGTGACTTCTTATACGGATGTGGACATCCAAGCTTCAATCACAACATAATACCCAAAAGAAATCTACAAGCATAGAACTTTTAACCTAATTACCTGTCTAGTCATCTCACGAGATTCCCATCCAATAACACTCATTAAAACTTACATCACTTAACAAGAAAATAACCAATGCCTGTTTCCTTCTTCTCTCTCTTTTCTGACCCAGCTCAAAAATGGTTTAAGCTCACAACTTGTTAACACCAATCAACGCTTTATAGTGCAAACTGATCGAAAATTTAATAGCTTGAAAGATCCCCGAAAATATGCAAAAAACCTTCCTTTGTAATGGAATAGAAGTATCAAGGCTGCAAAAATTTCTGAAGAAAAATGCTAAACAAGTAATTTTTTTTTTTAAATGCAAAAGAATGTCAGGATGTTACTCCAAAATTTGTAACAAAGTGTATTCACAAGAAATGATCTTGAAACCATCCCTAAATCTTCTCTTTGGGGTGTGGTGCTGGTGGTTAGACTGAGCACACACTCGGCTTGGGTATTCTAACATTGAGAATGGATTCTCGAACTCTGTGCTTGATTCCAAAGAATAATCTGGTTCTCACCAAAATCTATGAATTCCTGCTTAGCACGACACCCAAATAGTATTGTTGCGCACTTCCAAAACCTTCAGTTTAGCAGTACTAGGCAAACTAATGCCTTCCCACTCCTTTTTATCTAAGATTGCGTGAGCAGGTAAGTGTTCTCCGACTCTCTAGTATCAGTGGAATTCAAAGCAATTTTTGGAGCAAAAAACATATTTTGATATGTCTATGAAGTAATGTAAATTTAACACACTACCCCTCCTCCAGCCACATTCTGCAGACGAGCCATATGGCAGTCTAATTAATACTCAAAATGGCAATTTTTTGTCATTAACAATTTGTAGGTTCTTAAGACTCCTCCATACTGCAGTTAACGTTCAATGCATTTCCTGAGAGAGAATGAATGTCCGGGACTGGCAATCTCATGCATTTTCAGATTCGGCGAAAGAAGTATAGTGACCAAATTACGAGACAACCTACCTGGGGATTGGTCTGAACAGGTTTGGAAGGCTTTTTGTGCTCTAGGATTTTTTTATTTTATTTTCTCATGTTTTATTTGCCAGCATTTTGATTGAACTATTATTTATTTTGATTCCAGTTCAACTTTTTTTTTTTTTATCTGATATTTATTTATAAAGGGTGCCGACTTTTTACTCTGTTAAAAGGTACAAAGGGTGCTAAAGTCTCTGCAGGAGGGCAGAGGTCACGCCCTCGGTGTGTTGCTGATTGACAGACAAGCTGGCATGTCATTAAAATCAAGGGCTTTCCACCAGGGTTTTCACTGCTTGAAGTTTCTCACTGAGGGCTCAGGGGTACACCCTTCCGGCATTACACCAGGACTGGATCTTGGATTTTGAAGTATTCACACCTATGCCCCTTTTTGATATTATCACCTTGTTACACTTTTGTTTTGTTATTTAATTTTCATCCTCGTTTTTACCTCCTTAAAAGTTTGCTTTATTGCCATGTACCAATTCTTTTTTAGCAAACTCTTCAAAGCAGATATATTTTTGCTTAGTCTTCCGTGTGCTACCTCTTGTCTGCACCGTTGCCAACTCCTCTTGCGCTTTGCGATCACTCTCCAGAAAATGCCACTTTGCACTTTAAGAGTATTATTTAAATGGTTATTCCTCAATATCGACATATTTATGCTGTTTTGTCAATGCGAAAGTTATGGAACGCTCTTTTACCTGATTAAATTAATTGATCCATTTAAGTTGTAATTTTGAAGGCTTTTTTTTTGTTTCGCCCTATGACAAACAATGTTAGTTTGTTGCCAATGTTGTATCTTCATCTTTGTAAACACCTTTCTCCACTCCTGCAGGTTGAGCCATTCTCAAAGTATGGTCTGCCGTCCATGAAGATTGATGGATGACGCATTTGCTGGAATGGTTTATTCTGGCCATGCTACCCCCAGTGCACTGCTGCCATTCCACAGATGTCAAGAGGGCCACTCGCTCAGCAATCAGACGATGACCGCCCCCACAGGAGGGTGACTACCCCATTGCTGGTAAAGTTTCCATCATGTTATCAGATTAAAGCTATTTATGTACAGTATGTTTCCTTTGACATGGTGAGGCGGGTCTTAACTATTTATTGGATGTTGGCTAATAATGGTGGTTTTGATTGTAATGATTCTTTGCTTTCTTGATTTGGATGGTGGTTGGCATGGGAGAGGGGGGGGGAGTGGTTCAGTGTGGCATGACATTTTTCATCCCCAGTAAAGACCTTGGTGAGCTATAGCTGGCAGCAGAGGCGGTGAAAGATTTTCATTTGGTGATACACAACCTACCTTTCACACTAATATTGTGTGGGGTTTCAGAAGGGCTCAAATGAGGAACATCTGCCGGTGGAAGCGGATAGTGAAGATGGACATCACACAAGAACCATCCCAGAAACCGAATGAGCTGGATGATGCAGATGCTTCTGAGCACATCTACCTCATTTAGCATGAACACCCATCGCTTACAGGTAGAGAGCATGATTCTTTGTTGAGTGTCGAGGTCAAACTGATCTAGTTTAATATGAAGCCTGTATTTTAATGTTTATGATTAAAGATGTGTTACTCTTTTTTTATTTATTTATTTTATTTTTTGCATTCTATCCCACTCGTAGTTTTGTTTAGGAGCACATCAATGGGTTTGGGTCATGTATTATCATTGTGTGTGTTATTGCTTTGCCCAGCTTGTTTTCTAAAAGTAAGTGACAACAGCTTTTAATTACCTACAAGCTAATGCAACTGTCGTTATGCTGGGGGGCGGAGGGAGGTGATGAAAGTGGGAAGAGCAGGGGAGGTGTAGAAAGGGGGAAAGACGGGGAGGTAGAAAGGGGAATAGCGGGGGTAGGGGGAAGAGCGAGGGGGTAGAAGGGTGGGTGTGAAAGGGGGATAGGGTGCTAGGAGGGTGTGGTGTTACAATGAGAGCGAGGGGTAGGGGAAGAGCAGGGGTGGGGGAAAGAGCGAGAGGGTAGGGGGTAAGAGTAGGGGTAGGGTAGACAGGGTAGGGTAAACGGGGGTAGAGCGAGGGGAGTGTTAGAGCGAGGGTAGGGGGTAGAGCGACGGGGTGGGGTGGGGTAAGAGCGGGGTGAGACGAGGGTGGGGTAAGAGCGAGGGGGTGGGGGGTAGAGCGAGGGGTAGGGGGTAAGAGCAAGGAGGAGGGGCAGGGGAGGTGGAGAGCTATGCCACCAAATGTGATGCACCGAGGAGAGATGGGATGAGGAAACAGACAGTTGAGAAAGGGGGGTTAAAGGAGAATGATATTATGCAATATGACGAACACACACACACATAACACACACACACCACACACTAAGGTCAACAGTTATACGCATGACACAACAGAGTTTAATCCGCTTGTCACATGCTGCAAAATCTTTTGATGCTCCCAATCCAGAAAATTGTGGGAGCATGAACCAAAAGTAATCACTTGAAAAATGAATACCTACTGCTTCATGTACGACCTAATTACAAGGACGCACAGGAGAGACCATTCGGCCCATCATGCCTGCGCCACACCAATACCATTTAATCAATCCGTTGATCCCCCTTCCCTTGTTGCAGCCTTTTGGCTGCTTCACTGGTACTCATTCACCACTCGAGGATGACAGGCTGAGTCAACTCCCTAGTGTTATTCAACTGCCAACGGGCTTTAACTAGGACCGAGGATTCCCAGCCCCCACCCCAACCGCTAAGCAACACCAGTTTGATCCCACGTGTTCCCATCGAGCGTACACGACAACAAAGCATTCGACCAGATTCATACTTGTAGAAAAAGGTGAAGAAGGCATTACTATTGATGTGTTGATACATGATTTTGGACTAAACGATGCAGAAATCAAGAAAATGACCAAACACCAAGACCTGAAGAATGAAGTGAGAAGATCCAGGAAGCTGAAGAATGATGAACGACACAGATATTAAACATTGGGCACTACCCTGGCACTCACCTGGTAGTGGTGGATAAGATAATCACAGGCACACACTGGGAGGCATGAGACCCACAAAATATATAATGGAGAAGAAAGTAAATATCTTTTTTTTTTGTTTGTTATGCCAAGAACAACCTTGGTACATCACTTGATAAAGGTTGTGGTCGAGTTTCATCGGAAATGTGTGTAGCACAGACACACCAGACCTAGCAGTCTCCGTTTCAACCTCCTGATGAACCCAACCTACAAGTGGAGATAGCAGGCAACACAACAGAACTCCCACATGCATGCACACACACACCTGATCGGTATCGTTTCACCTTCTGACACCCCCACCCACTACTCGTGAGATCACATCACCATCACACCACACCACACACACGCGCACTTGGTAAATATCGGCAATTTTCGGGAGTCAGTCATTGGTCGGTGTGATTACCGACATACAGTACAGGCTGCATGCAATCCAGAAACCTGAGTAGCTTTCACGAAAAACAACGTTACAATTATATAGACGCTGGGTGTGCTCTGCTTTCAAAAGAATTGGCCACTGTGGCTAATCCAGAGTTTAGAATGATTACCACAGAGAAAGAAATAGCCACATATTTTATTCAAAAGTTTTTTTTTTTGGCAATATGAAAATAGTTACTTTTCAGCTGACGTGGTGAGTTTGATGGGTGAGGTTGGTTGGATGAGTGAAGTTGGATTGTCAGATTGTTGATGAGTGATTGTATTGTGTAGAGTTGAATGAACGACCATCAAGGAGGTGGTTGTGAGGGATGGTATGTGTGTGTGTGTGGGGGGGTATGGTAGTGGGATGGGTGTTGTGGACAGGATTGACCAATCATGCCAGTCAAACTCACTCATCCAACCAATTTCACCCAACAACTTCACTCATCCAACATCTCACCCATCAACTTCACTCATCCAACCAACCAAACTCACTCATCCAACAACTCTCATCCAAACAAACTCGTACTCACTACTGATTGTGTCAAAACTCATCTAGCACCACTGACCCAACGAAGCATGTACGCCGAGTAGCGCTGAATCATGCCGAATCATTCCGGAAAAAAAAAATTTCAAAAAATTAAAATAAATTGAGACGAGAATCCTGGGATCGTGCGTAATTTCGGTCGATTTTTTTTTACTAGAAACTAGTTTAAACTACTAAAGTTGTATATTAAGCTTGTACGAAATCACGCGTTATTCCTGTAATCAAAACATACAAAATGCGCCGTCTCAACGAAGGTTGAATTCTATGCTAAAATCACCAAAATTCGTCTAAAACTGTAAAAAAAAAAACCACTAAAACATGGATTAGCCATAGTGGCTAATGGGTGGTTTAAAATATTAGCCACAGGTAAGGGATTCGCCTGTGGCGAGCGGCAGCGCACACCAGAGACGTTTCAGGAGATGTCTAAACATTATTCTTTTAAACAGCTGCGTGTGATGGGTAAAAATTGTCTGTATTAATAACGCGTTAATACTGCAAACTGCTTGAAATCGGGCATAATCAAATATATTTTGCTATGAGACTCTCAAAAGACAAACGTATAACTTTGTAAAGCAAATCTGATCACCAATGCTTTAGAAACGGCACGAGGACAAAGGAAAACCTGAAAGAACCTCCATAAGATACGGGATGAAACTTTGCCACCACGGCACCATAACGACATGGCATGTCACACACCCACGGAGAGTCTGTGCAGATCCAAATCTACCCATATGTACCACGTCAGTGTGTGCTGCATAGTACCCTCACCTGTAGTCATTGTCTACTGTGCATCCCATCAGACACAACTGTACTGCACAGCCATAAGGGCTTAGCACTCAAGCACTCCACAAGACACCTGCTTGAAAAGCTGAACCAATTGCCTCGATAAAACGATTCACCCGAAACCCCCATGCAATTCCGAATTGGACAAATCAACACTTTTGGGGGGAGTCGGAACTGCTGATACTTTAAAATTTGAGCTTACATCCAAGCCAAAAACATGGTGGCTTCAGACCCCAGACAGCGAGTGCCGGATCGCCTAATAGGATATAATTAGATGAGGTCATTGATTTATCTTCAAAAGGGGTGTTTTAATTCACCCAAACACCCAATTTTCACTCTTGCACTTCCTTGGATTTTCTTTGCATGCATGCAAAGTTTCAGCTGCTCGTTATATGTTTTGGAGTTATGGAGGAACACACACTCACGATGACTTTTATTCGTGTCGATCTGTTGGATATATTTCATTTTCGCTGTGGGATTTTTTGACCTGTTCCATTCTTGTGATTCATTGATGGTGGGAGGGAAATCTATCTCTGGATCATTTCTTAGTGCAGGCAAAATACTTCTTCAGTCATGAAGCATCATGCTGAGGATGAATTGAAGGAGACTGTCGTTGGCCTTCAACGAATTTCCCCGGCAGGCTAGTCAAGTGAGCATTTGCCTGAGGTGCGTGTTAAGTCGAGCACCGCCAGGGTGTCTTGCAGTGTTTACCCCCCCCCCCCCCCACCTACCTGCATGTCACCACTGTTGATGAGTATCGAGATAAATGTTTATAACTATGGTAAAGCTGTGCTCAACCATGCACTTTCATTTTGTAATGTAAACTTTTTGTGTATCTGCATTTTCTTTTCTCCTTCTGTGGTTAGATTTACCTGTGCAGCAAGATGGCAGATCACAAAAAGGCTCACCTTCACCAAACCCCATTGCAGCTTAGTATTCTAATGCACGATCTTACCACAAAAGTCTTATCCACTCATTCTCTTCCTTTTTGAGCCTCGTGGACTCTTCACAATTTCCAGGTGACGGTACAGGCATTAGCCAATTGATTAGATGGGATCCAGGTTTTAAAATTATTCTTTTTTTTGCCAGGACTTGCAGTATTTATTTTCTCTTTTTTTGCTTGTCCTCCCTCCCTTGCTATCCCCAGACCCTCCTTTGCACAGCCACCTCCTCACAGGAAAGTTGTATGGTGATGAAGTACCTTTGCAAAGACGTGCATGCGTGGTCTCGTGCCTTCCGCCATTCACTCGTGCAGCAGAGAGCGATGTCTCGCAGATGCTCACGTTCATGGTCGCTCATTTCGTGTGGTTGGCCCTGGCTGGATTCTTTGCCACTCTGGACAAGCTTGAGATGGTACCTTTAGAAGATGTGTTGAATGCAGAAATTCCCGTGACACTGTGTCCTCGTGAGCCTCTTTCCTGCTGCTGCCGACCGTCCAAAACGTAAGGGCTTCCATTGCTGACGATGTTAGTGGGAGGCCTGATTTTGATATTTAGTATACTCTTGTATCCAAAATGTCCTTTCAATAAAAACCAAAAAAAGTTGTCACCTAATATGAACGAGGTATCTTCCAACTTGGAATATATTCCACAAGTGATTGACTCAATGTTTA
Source organism: Eptatretus atami (assembly GCA_035128595.1). NCBI lineage: Eukaryota > Metazoa > Chordata > Myxini > Myxiniformes > Myxinidae > Eptatretus > Eptatretus atami. The sequence goes on from CM068964.1 coordinate 32,945,490, forward strand.
AAGAATATGTCATTCTGACTTGGTCTTTCCAGTTTCAACATTGCAATGTCAACAGTTTATACTTTGTTATAATTCTTTGTGTCTCTTGCCTCCTTCCGACAGTCTCACAGACTCTCCGTTCGCGTGTGGGTTGAGTTTGTTGATATAAAACTGGGACCATCAGACAAGGTGTGCCGACGTGATTCTTTGCGGAAAAGTTGAAGATCGCACTTGAAGAGCGATCGTGCTGCTTGACGACGTGACCATGAAAGATGGCGAGCCAAGAGAGATCCTCGTGGATCAGACTTGCCCAGGCTTCCCACGCGAAGCATTGAGGCATTGTCTTATTGTCATTGGGTAGGTTTGTCCATTGGAAAGTGACCCCACAGGTTGTTTGCATAGATGTGCTGCTTTCATGCGTTTTGTTCTTCTAAGTTTGCCACCTGCTCGATCTTTTTGCTTGCCATTGACCTCGTTTTGCAGATTACAGCGTCAGTGGAGGCTTGTTTGGACTCTCTTAGGCCCTGTGGGGCATCTACATGAAACGGAGATGATTGACGACGAGGAACTGGTCCCTGCTCCGTGGTTTCATACACACGGCAAGCTGAGCGGAGGGAGCACTCTCTTGTTGGCTGAAGAAAAGCAGCCGAAGAGCCAGTTGAGGCAGAAGTTCTGCCTGGATTACATATGCCTGTCGAAGGCGTGTTCACTGACCTAATGGAGCAGGTCTCCAGCCTGTAAACTGGCACATGGTGCAGGTACATTTATTTGGGCTTGCTGGTGTTCGTAGTCCAATTGGACAACAGTCCAGATAAGATTGAAGGCTCTGTTGCAGAGTAATTTTAGGCACTTGTCAGCGATGCATGATGTCGTTACCTGTCCTCATTTTTATCTTGTGCAGGGACCATAGCTGGCATTCTACTCTCACAGGCCATAGGTAGATGAACCACAAGGCAGCTTCCTGCCAGCTGCAGAGTGCCAAGCTTGGTGTGTGATCTCCATATCCTGCCTACGCTCTACGTGTTTTAGTTGCTCTCCGGCAAGCCAGTGAGTCTTTCCCAGTATATTTGTAATGCAAATGAATGATTTTAGATCGGGGAAACAAATTGATTTCCAAGTTTGCTTTGACTTGAGTGCAAATGCAGTTGCTTGCAATTCTGTATAATGTGAGAACTATCTGAGCTGGCAGGATGGCCTGAAGTATGCACACTCGCATCTAAGCTGTGTTGTCACAGCAGGGTTTCATCGTGTGTGTGCGCCGTCCCTCAGATGGACGTTAAACTGGGTGTCCTTACGAAGAGGAGCGAGCTATCACCAGCACCCTGGACAAATGCCAAATTTCTGCCCGACTACTGTTGAGATTGCAATGGCAACCACTCAGTTTTACCCTCTCCATGGAACTGCTCTCAGAAGCACCGACCCTGTAACAAAGTATGGTAATCAGAATCCAGTGCTGCAAACAAATTGAAAGTTTCCATATTTTTGTATATGTATTGACATTCCAGATATGGCACCCCTTCGAAAGGGGTCGTGAATTTTGTGGTTCTTTGGACTGGAAGCGAGCCTTCGCCGCCACCTGTGGTACGTGCTGAGCCCAGTGGCTTCCATCACCGATGCCCTGCAACTGTTAATAAAGCTTTTCAGGTTGTTTTCTGAAAAATACAATTTGGTTGTCATCTTAAAACATTCAATTTTTTTTTTTGTTTTCTCTTTTCTTCAGAGTACAAGGAAATCTTGATTTCTAACCATGTGCAACTTTATCAACGCTTTCTGAAAATCGAGATAAACTTCAAATCCACTGCAATGCCATCACACATCTAGTTATGTTGAATTATTTATTATTATTATTATTATTATTATTATTTATATTGTTTTTTGCCTTTTGTTCTTTTCATCAAATGTTAACAGTGTCAAAATGAGATTATGGAGAAGACTAATAATGTCAAAGGGCAAAGTCCTAGTGAGTCGAATACCCATTCAGTATGAGACTGCCCGGGTCTTGTATTGCTTCTGTTTCTTTATTTGCTCGTGTGCATTCTAATGCTCTTTTTTTTTCTTTCTTACCCATTTAGCTTTTTCATCAAATTTTACACAACCTTTTCCAAGAATTATGGAGAACAATATGATTAATAAATTTAACTTTGTTTTTTTCCTCTGCCATCGAAGATGGACGAAGGTTATGTTTTTGCCTGTCTGTCTGTTAGCAGAATATCCAAAGTATGAACAAATTTGACCAAATTTAGATAATTGGGTGGGTTATGACGAGATGAATCTGATTATATTTCGGTGAAATCTTGATGCAGTAATTTCAAAAGCGATTCTTCACCATTGAGAGATGGGCCAAAACTATATACTTGCGTCTAGCATGATATCTAAAAACGTTGTGATGGACACAAACTTTGGATAAGTGACAAGAACAAGCCAATTCGATTTTTGTGTGACGAGGACGAATGGTCTGGATGCAGATCTGGCCCATTGGTGGATGAAAATGTAAACTGTTTCAGCCTGGTGAGTATGCACTCTGCTGAGTGCCTGTAGTTTTGTGTTTTCGTTTAGTTTGAGTAGTTTGAGTTAGGCTTTGCGTTTTGGATGCTTTCTAGTTCGTGTTTCAAAATCTTTTCTTACTTTTGACTTTTAAATGACCAGCATTTGCCTCCAAATACTTCTCCATTGCAACAGTGTCTCGATCGTGACCCAACATGAATAGCTGCATCATCCATGTAAAATTTGTCCTAATCTTGCACTGATTTTAAATCGTAATGTTGCACTAAATTTTAACCTTTTTTCACTCATTGTTTGGTACTGAAACTGCATCATATTCAAGCCAAGTTGGTCTGATAGTTATCAATCCTTTGATCCTTTGTCTTCTCTTTCCCTTCTTATTATCCGTGGATTTATAACACGCTGTGGATATCTCACTCCTTGTGTTCTTATTGTTTTCATATTTACTGTACCCCAATAGCCTGTGGATTTAATGTTTTTCTTGCATGTCCCTGCAGGGCGAAGAGAGATGAACAATATGCCCACCTCCTCTCCCACCACACGTGAACAAGGATTTTACCATCACAGTTGTGACGACAGTTCGGCCAAATGACCTGGGCCTCCGTCCGAGATGCGTGCTTCTTCTACTCAAATCTACAGCGACTGGTAATTAGCCTGAACTGTTTTTTGGGATCTGATTGTCAAATGTCTGTCATATCTGCACCGTCTATTCTTGCATGGTAATATTGTTTTGTTTTCTTTTGCAAGTTTTGGTTGTCTCTATTTGGTGTGAAACTCATTTCCATGCAATATTTTTTGGGTTCGGGGTGTGATTCATGAGATAGATTTTGATGTGTCCCTCACTCATTAGCACTATGATCTCCACAGCTGTGCGACCCCAGCTCCATCACTGCCGACCCTTTGGATTACCGACTTTCATGGCACCTCGGACGTTGTTACAAGGTCCTGATTACACCCACCTGCCTGTGCGAAAGCAGGGCTTGCTCCATGCCAGCTATGCGCCCAACTGGAGGCAGCTGCCGGGGAGTGGTCTGTGTTTGTGCTTCTGCATATCAAGGATGCTGGTATGTGGCACTGTGTTTTGAAATGGTACATGATCGTTCCTTTTTTTTTTTGGCTGTTTGAACTATATTGTGACCTTTAAAATGGAGGTACTACACTACCGAAACACATATGGCAATGGCTACATGGGGAACTTGGCTGCTGAAGATTGGTATTTTCTTGAATTCTGCATTTTGTCTTCGACATGTCAAAGGTTGTTGTTTTTTTTATGTTGGATAGAAGATTGCGTGACATGATAAGCTGATGAGCACCATCTGTGTTGTGAAAGATGCACTTAAGAATTTGAATGCCATGGAGTCGTTTGTGTCTGTGCGTTGTTGTATGTACCCAACAATAAACTTGTTTCCCCCCCTGCTCAACAATCAAATTAAATTTTATGTGACCAAAATATTAGCATCCATCTTGTGTTCAAAGTGTGAAAACACTTTTTCAAATACCATTTTCTCCAATTTTTTTTATTTTTCTGTTCAAACTGAAGCATTCGAGCCTGCTATGGTGTGAATTCCCTGTCTGACTTTGAGATTTGTTTTCTTGATTTTTGAGCCATATGGTTTGAAATATTTGATTTGTTGTTTTGAGTGTGAAAGGGTTCAGAGTGAATCCAGTTTTCTGTGTTTTACTTATTTCCACGTCCCGCTATGATTAGACGAATTTGTCAATTGGTGTTGTAAACCTTTGAGAAGAATAAACCGGGCTATCACGCATTTATCGATTGTTGGTTCATGGAGTAATCTTTTGTACCCTGGGCACCTTTGTCTCATTGGCAAATGAACAATTGTTTAAACCAACGCTGATCTTTGTTCAATTGGGATTGAAATAGGAACTTGAACTTGGTAGTTCAAAAGTGTTTGCTGTGTGTTATCAGTTCACTTCTCAAGCCTTGTTTTGGTTTTGTTAGAACACTAAATGGGGGATTTCTATCGGGTTTGAGCATTGTGTGTTTTTTGCCTTGTCCTGTGAGTAATTATTGTGAAACGTTTTTTAAAGAGTGCTGTATTTATTTTGAAAAGGAAAAAAACTTTTTTTTATATCTACCCTAATCCCCTCGCCCGTGTGGTGGGTAAAAGATTAAAATGCCCAAAAATGCAATTACGGGACATTTTAAACATTTTAAATGAAACTTTGTATATGCCGTCAACATTGGGAATGCATGAAATATTAATGATGTTTTTGGATTTGATACTGGTCTGACCCAGGGGTGGGACTTGAGGCCACAGGGTCAAAATGGAAAACTTATCTATGTCATTCCTGGTAAACCTTTTCCATCTTTCAACTTTGCTTGAGCTGGGAACGTGAGGATTTGCGATGGCGCGCCATCGACTTCGCTCTCGTGAAGATTGTAATCTCTAAAGCAACCTTTCCAATCCAATCCTACTTATAACTGTTCACATCCTTGACATCGATTATATCCCTGCCTTTAATTTCACTTTATCCGGTGTTGATTGTGTATTAGTTTTGTATTGTGGTTGTTGCGCGTGTCAAGCATATTTGGTATCACAGCGAAGACTTGCTAATTGTCATCATGCAGGCACGTGCACGAGCATGCAAGAGGTGCTTGGCCACTGTACAAGTGGGCTGACACAGATCTTGACCGTTTTGACGTACCGAACCTCGGTGTGCCTGCGGCCTGGCTCCATTTGGCACGTGCACACCGTGCCCATGCAGAAGGTGACCCCCATCGTAGCACATCCACTTCCTGCAAGCTGGCATTACAAGATTGCCATCGCCTTGTTCTGAGGCACATCGCTTCGGGTGAGTTTCTGATTGTTGGCGATTTCCTCTTTTGGAATTTTTTTTTTACCCGCCACACGCGAAGCGAAAAGCAGATTAAGCAATCGGTTCACTTTGTCTGTCAGTCTCTCCTGTCTACAAACGTCAGTTATGATCGAGAAACAACATAATTTTGAACATGAATCGGAAAAACCTGCTGTCTAACCGTACTTCCACTCTGAGTTTGTCCCTATTCGCATGAGCAAAAAGAGTGACATTATTTTTTTTTTGTTATGCTGTTTGGCAGTCAAACAAAATTGAAAATCATTTCAAATGGGAACATTGTTTTCAGCGACGTCTAAAGGACACAAACACCAGCACGAAGAACTAATGTTAATACTAGAAGAAAACTCGAGCGCACACCCTACACACACAATGCCTGATCCATGAGAACATATCTGCCCAATACATTTTTGATATATCTATTATATCATTTTTGGCCCTATCTCTCAATGGTGAGAATCACTTTAAAAATTCTCGTAGTCTGATCTGGATGGATCTTTATCTCAAAACAAATTGTCCTTGTCGCACACCCGACCGTCAAAATTTCATCCGGATCATCCACAACCTTATGAGATATCCTGACACAGAGAGACAGACAACAGAAAGGGTGAAAACATAACCACCTTCACCTTTGCGGAGTTAAAAGAGCAATCGGAGATTGCAGACCCTCGCCAGGATTTTTTTGTGTGGTTCGTGTACTGATGTGTTACGTAATTAAAAAAGACATAATTAGAACTGCCAATTATTATGACAGTTTCTTCAGATGATCGGTACCAAGACGTCCCCTTTGAACCCCGCTTTTATCGACCCATGACGTTTTTAGTCATCTTCTCGACAGACGTAATATGGTGTAGAGTCCTTCGGTCCGTCCGTCCGTCCGTTGCGAAAATGACGATTTCAAATTCTATCTCCTCCGCCATTTCTCAAGCGATCTTAATTTTATTGTGGCATATGAATCTATGGACAATATCTAATTTTGATCGGGCCGGATTTTCGATATCGCTTTCGTTTGTGTACGTGACTTCAAAGTTGCAAAATGCGAAAATGACGAATTTCATGAAATGACGATTTTCAAAATCTATCTCCTCCTACATTTCTCAAGCAATCTTGAATTTTATTGTGCATATGAATCTATGGACAAATAAATTTGGTCAGGCCGGATTTTCGATATTCGCTTTCGTTTTGTCACGTGACTTCAAAGTTGGCAAAAAATGCAAAATGACGATTTTCATGCGAAAATGACATTTCAAAATCAATCTCCTCCATTTCTCAAGCATCTTGAATTTGATTGTGGCATATAAATCTATGGACAATATCTAAATTGTCTGGCCGATTTTCGATATTCGCTTTCGTTTTCGCATCACGTACTTCAAAGTTTGCAAAAACTGCCCTACCTTCAGAGGCATAATTTTCTCGCAGAGATGACCGTCACTCCCGCACGGGGTAATTTTTTATATATTATTCATTATTCAATTGAATAGAATGGGATTAAAATAAATTCAATCCAATAAAATGGAAGACCGAATAGGTCAGTCCTGCATTGGAGTAATCAGAAGGAACCCAACAAACAAAAAGCAAAGATAAAGTCATCAGGAGACCTGGAAAGGATTCACATGCAGCTGCTATTCCTTGACCCAAATCCATCCAGGCACAACCAATGAGACCTTATTAAAAAAAAAAAAAAACATTTGGCTGCCAGACCATGTCTGATCAAGTTGAAATTTTAAAACATGCATCCTCATCATATAATCATATTG
>CM068964.1:32957976-32976258 GCA_035128595.1 Eptatretus atami
TTCCCCATCCAAAACCATGATCTTTTATACCCTCATTAATCCACCCCAAACCACCTCCTTCAAATTCCCTGCTTTCCTTCCCAAAAGTTCCGTTGTATGAGGTCCTGAAAGTCCGTGGTGTCCATCTTGTTTACCCCGTGTACCCTGCCCCATCCCTCTCCCTTCCACAGATCTAATGTCTGTGTTCCTCACTGTTTTGTCCTTCCTTCTCCTGCTCCCCCTCCCCTTATTGTATGTTCTGTTAGCTCTCATACGAGCCTCGACAATGTATACAAAAAAAAAATTTACTTGGTTGCCCTGTTTGCTTTAAAATGTAAAAAAACAACCTTTAACCCAAAAAAATGGACCAGATTACCCTGAACTGACTGTAAACCTCACCATCTTGTCCATTCATTCCTAGTGTTCCTTGGTAATCTAACACTGTCTGCATTTTCCACCAACCTTCCTTTCCTTTGAGCAAATCACCATCTCAGGTCGGGGGGATTATTTCGTATTTTTGAAGGTTTAAGCCACCGCTGGTTAAACTTGGACCATGATGAAACGGTGGTTACATTCTGTTGTAGGTGGATGACGAGGCCCGGGAGTTGGAGGCGTGGTTCACTTCACTTATATCGCTGGGTTTGCGCCTCGAGAGGTTGCCGTGCCGCAATTGCAGAGATATGCTCTGCCAAGCAGGTACCCATTGTGTCGTGGCATGCCGATCTCATTTGCGTGTGGGTTTGCTGATGCTCGTCCCTCATTTTAACATTGACCTTCCCCTCTTCGTGCCCATCCCAGAGATGGCGAATCGAGTGACCAATATGCTGCATGTTGCCCTGAGTCTTCGATCGCGGGATGCCGACAGTGGTACTGCTTTCACCGACCTGTTGAACTCTCTCCAGCACCTTTCCAAACTCCCGCTCACGGACGACTCTGCATTGGAAAACTTGCGCACTTCACTCTGCGCATACAACTTGGCCCTCACGGCCCATTAACCTACGTTCACCCACAGACACTCAGTTTGAAAGATGGCCATTGGTGCCATAGCTTCAAGATCTCAAGGTTGCGGTTTCTATGGAAATCCCTGCCAGCACGCCGTTTGACTGTGTCGGTGTTTGTGTACCGTTTTGCTTCGGAAGCGATGACCTCTTCACTGATATTTTTGTACTGCACATAGGGAGATGTTCTTTTGTGGGCAAAGAGGGATGGAGGTCTGGGTGAGGGAGAGAACCAATGATTTTTTTAATTTTTTTGGGTGGCGCCGGTGGATTGAGGGGAGAGGGATGGATGGAGGTTGGAGAAGAGAGAGTGGGTTTTTTGTTTGAGGTGGGGGGGGGGTTCTAACTGATGTGCATATTTGTGATTGGGGATGGATGGAGTTCAGGTGAGAAGAGGAGCAGTGTTTTTTTTGGGTGGGGGGTTCTACGTGGAGAAGGAGGGAGGGAGGGGTTGGTGGTTTAACTGGCATTGCATCTGTTGCTTGACAGGTTTGTAAAACGTGAACAAGTATGTTTAATATGTGAAGGAATACATCTGCGAACAGCCGAGTGGTGACTTTTTAAAATTTTCTCTCCATTCTGTACAGTTCATTTGTTCAAAGTGATGACCTTTTTCTTTTTTTTTCCCCATCTCCATCAGAGTTTTATTCGGCATGACAAACACACTATCCTTCACAAAAAAATGAATGTGTACACTTTTTTCTTCTGCCCCCCACCCCACTTTTTTTTTTTAAACTCGTCATCTCATTGGGTTCTTCGTTGGTATAAATTGTTTGACAGGGGCGAGCAACGGATTGTCACCGCTTAAAATGTATGACCTCACTGTGGTGAATTCCCTATACAAGAACAGAAGTTAAATATACATTTTTTTCTCCAAATTGCTGAACTTAAGCAATGCTTGTTGAAGTTGATCTAAGGTTTTTTTAAAGCAAAATTTAACTCGTTATACAAAGAAGAAAAAAAAAGAACAAATATTGGATGCTGTGATGGATGTGAAAATTTGATACCGTCTTGATGATTTAGTGGTATATTTTGGTGTTTGCATGGGTTGTTGCAGAGGTGTTATTATGGAACTTTGATGGTGAGTTCATGCCCGGGTGAACCAATTTATATTTTTTTAACTAAACAAGCATCATATTTGGTTTTTTTTCTTGCTGTTCCGGCACGTCGTCGGAACGGTTCAAGGCCATTTGAGAAGGCTTTTGCCGGTGATTTAAAAAAAAAAAACTATCGAAGCTTCTGAATGGAGACCAAGATCGTTTGATTTTCTTCTGACCTTGTATTTTAAATTACAGCGCACTTGTTACTGTTCAGCAGGGCGTGATCAGCGTTTCTGAACGTGTAAGGGTTTCAGATCTCTCAGTTTCACGGTCGGACACGGACTCGACGATGCCTGTATGTATTATTCTTTTCTTTATTTTTTGTATATGCCTTCTTTTGGCTGGCAACAGAAACTTTTCGTTTTGAGGCGTTTTTTTTTTTATTATATGTAGATCTCATTCTTGAGTTACGCTGGTGGGATTCGGTCATTTACGAATGGGGTGTGATGCTCGTTTATGGTTGTGCGTGTGTGTATCGAATGGAATATTTAAATGTTTGTGCAAGTACATGAGCAATTCTGTGTTTTGATGCATTTTCTGCTTTCAATAAACTTGTCTAAATGCATCCTCACTTTTCTTTTGGTATCTGAGATCGAGGCTTGTGGAAGAGTGAGGTCACTGAGGGTAAAAATGCAACTAACTGAGATTGGGGCAACAGTTTGATGCAACAAGCATGGAAATGAATGAACAGAAGAAGAGAAAACCTTCGGAAACCCTTGCAAGTAACTGGGGATTTTGTACACAGTCAAGACTCATGGAAGATTGGATGCCCAGTTTAATGTCCATTCAAGGGACAGCACACACATTGATGAATCGCCCTGCCTGGTAAACACTCGGATGACAATTTATAGCTGGCCCAGGATTCAAACCCAGGTTGGACAGCTCAGACGAGTGTGTACCTCTCCGCTATCCTGTCATGTTTTTTTATTTTTTTTTGGGAGTGGAAAAAATGATGGAATTGGGTGGTGTGGTGATGTGAGATGGTGGTGCAGTTCAGAAGTGCTAAAGAGGGTCAGTTTGTAGATAAGTGGGATTGAACAGCCTTGAATACTTTTTCTTTGTTGGTGATTTTAGTGGAAACTGTTTCCAAACTCATATGTTGAATGTGTTTCAGAGTGGATGGGTTTGATCTGTTGCTCTGCTTGAGAATAATTTGCGATACTCTTCTTTTGTAATGGTGCAATATAATGTAATAATTGTGCACTTTTTGTTAAAGGCATGAAGCTCGACGCAATTTCAGTATTCGACCAATTGATAAAATCTCAAAAAAAAAATTATTTTCTCTTTTTTTCGACCCACTTGACCTTTCATTAAAATGGCAGTCATATTCAAGCTGGCCACCAACCAATGTGCTGAAATATCAGATGCCATAATAATGGGATAAACTGAAGATTGAAAGTGCAAAATTTTGTTTTCCTCTCGTGTTTACTGTTTATCAACATTTTGTCGACAACTTGTATTTCAAAATGGCCAATATTTTGAATATGGCATCGGAGTAAATACCACAATTGCCCTTACAAATCGCATGTTTTGTCTTTTTTTTGTTTTTTTTCTCAGGGATAGTTTGAGAATGAGTATTAACTACTGTAGTTAGATTTGTTTGTAGATAGTGGTGATGGCTTGATGAGATTTGCTGATATTGGCTAAGGGCAGCTAGGCATCACATTTAACATGTCAGATATGGACCGACTGGCAAATGCGCACTTTGTCTGCCGGTAATGTCAAACTATTGTGTCCAGCAAATTCCAGACGAAGACATCTTGGATCTGGGTACAACAGTTTGGCCATGAACATTCAATAGTTTTGCGAATTAAAATGTCTGCCAATTAACATAGATGTTGCCACCCTTCTGTGGGTGGGGGATTTGCTGAAACATTTGAGATAATAATATTCAGTTGCTCTTTTCACAGCTGTTTCTTGCGAAGTAAGGCTTAATCTTGATAAACAGGACTTTCAAAATAATGCAATCCACTCCAGAATGCTCGGCGCACATTCACAGAAACTGTTAGCAACGAGGTCTATCTGGGTGGCCGGTGGCCAAATGTATTTTATGGGTGCCAAAAGAATTGTAACAAAATGGCTCACAAAGCTTCTAAAAGATGCTGAAAATACTTGGAAACATAACTCTGAGAAAGGCCTTTTCACAACGAAATAGTTGGAGAACTTTGACCAACTTGCCCAAAAAGATGATATCTTGCAACCCACACGGCAAAAACTCCTGATAATGTGGACCTGTGGATGGGGTGTTCTACACGACCTTCTCCATCATCCTCGTCAGTGAATGGACTTGGCCTTGTGGGATTACCTCGTGTGAACATAACAGGCTTTGTGATTTATTCAGCATTTCAGCAGAAAAAAATAAAAAATGTTAATCCCGCGTCCATCCTCATAAAACCCCCCATAGTGGATTAGATGAGGGTGATTTCAAAAAATTGTGCAAAGCATCATCTGCTAGTGGGGTATGCATACACACAAAGAAGCATAACGAAACGGCTCTCTATTGTCACTGCGTTTATTTCATTTAATTTATTTTCATTTACGGATGTTTGTCGGGTTGTTGTTGTTTTGGTTTTTTTGTTGCGCCCTCCCCGTCCTCCCACCTGGTGTGATCGGCCGTGGTCGCGTGCGGCGATGCGAATTTTCAGCTATTGTCACATTGCGGTCGAGCGTTAATATCAGCGAGTCAGTGGTTAGAATGAGCTTTATAATTATTATAGAACAAATTGGTTGGTGCACCGTGTCTTCATAGAAATATAACTCCTGCTCCTTATGTGCTCTGACATATCTAAGTTATTACAAACATCTTACGGTCACGGTCATCACGGTCACGGTCATCACGGTCACGATCATCACGGTCACGGTCACGTAGATTTACAGTTTACCAAATATGAAGAACACAAAAACAGCCTTGTATTTGGCTAACTTATCGATTCATTGAAACTACTTACTGATTTTCCCACTCGTCACCCTCGTCACTTGGCTCGACTCGAGGCTCAGTGACGTCATCATGAAATTCCCTCATGACGTAAATGTGAATCTCCACGAGGCACAACTCCATGGCAATCAATTTACACAACACGCACACACGCACGCACAACGTACATACACACACACGTACACACACACGTACATACACACACACACGTAACACACACACACACGCACGTACATACACACACGTACATACACACTACACGACACACGTACATACACACACGTACATACACACACACGTACATACACACACACATGTACATACACACGTACATACACACACGTACACACACACGTACACACACACGCAACTACATACACACACGTACATACAATACAAACACGTACATACACACACACGTACATACACACACACACATACACACACATGTACATACACACACGTACATACACACACACGTACACACACCACACACGTACATACACACGCACACACAACGTACACACACACACGTACACACGCACGTACACACATGTACATACACACACATGTACACACACGTACATACACACACACGTACACACACACGTACATACACCACCACAGTACATACACACACGTACACACACAATACACACACACGCACACACACGTACACACACACGTACACACACGTACACACACCGCACGTACACACACACGTACACACACGATACATACACCACCACGTACATACACCACACACTACATACACACAGTAACACACACATACACACACGTACCACACAATACACCACACACATACACACACACGTACACACACGTACATACACACGCACGTACACACACGCACACACATGTACACACACGTACACACACGTACACACACGCACACACACGTACACACACACGCACACACACCACGTACATACCACACACACATACACACACACGCACGTACCACACACACTGTACTACACACACATGTACACACACACACGTACACACACGTACATACAACACGTACACACACACGCACGTACACACACGTACACACACGCTACACACACGTACACACACGCACACACACGTACACACCACGACACACACGCACGTACATACACACCGACACACCGTACATACACACACACACACACACACACACACACACACACACACACACACACACTTCTGAACAATTTCCTGTAGACCCTGTCAGAGAACGAGAGACCATATCCACAATCACTTGGAAGGAAGGCGTCTCTTGTTCCCTCTGTGAGTGAACACCTTTTCACCATTTGTGAACCACTCATCGCACTCGTTCCGCATGCACAACCTTGAAGGGCACATTCAAGCCCACATGCAGCACCTGAAAACGACTTCCATGGGGGATTACTGCTTCCAGAAGAATAATTTCAAAAATGCTCACCCCATCTCGTTTAATCCCCCCCACCTCGTTTAATCCCCCCACCTCGTTTACCCCCCCCCACCTCGTTTAATCCCCCAACCTCGTTAACCCCCATCTCGTTTAATCCCCCCCACCTCGTTTAATCCCCCCCACCTCGTTTACCCCCCCCCCACGTTTAACCCCCAACCTCGTTTAATCCCCCCCATCTCGTTTAATACCCCCACCTCGTTTAATCCCCCCACCTCGTTTACCCCCCCCCCCACGTTTAATCCCCCAACCTCGTTAATCCCCCCATCTCGCTTAATACCCCCACCTCGCTTAATCCCCCAACCTCGTTTAATCCCCCCCATCTCGTTTATACCCCACCTCGTTTAATCCCCCCACTCTTACCCCCCCCCACGTTTAATTCCCCAACCTCGTTTAATCCCCCCCCCCCACGTTTAATCCCCCACCCTCGTTTAATCCTCCCATCACGTTTAATCCCCCCACCTCGTTTAATCCCCCCATCTCGTTTAATCCCCCCCACCTCGTTTAATCCCCCCACCTCGTTTACTCCCCCCCCCCACGTTTAATCCCCCACCCTCGTTTAATCCTCCCATCACGTTTAATCCCCACCCTCGTTTTACTCCCCCCCCCCCCACGTTTAATCCCCCCACTCGTTTAATCCCCCACCTCGTTACTCCCCCCCCCCACGTTTAATCCCCCACCCTCGTTTAATCCCCCATCTTCGTTTAATCCCCACCTCGTTTACTCCCCCCCCCCCACGTTTAATCCCCCACCCTCGTTTAATCCTCCCCATCACGTTTAATCCCCCACCCTCGTTTAATCCCCCATCTCGTTTAATCCCCACCTCGTTTACTCCCCCCCCCCCCCACGTTTTATCCCCACCCTCGTTTAATCCTCCCCATCACGTTTAATCCCCCCACCTCGTTTAATCCCCACCTCGTTTAATCCCCTCCATCTCGTTTAATCCCCGGTAATACGGTAACATAAGTGGGCGTGTTCCGTTAGCAAGCAGCTTGCTTATGCTTACTGCTTGCCAAGCACCTCCCTTGATCGCTTGCCAAGCGGTTGACACGGAACGACCGGCTTGGAACACCTCAACACCCCCTATTGTTCACCCAAGAAAAACAAAATATCCACTCATTCCTTATTTTGGAAATGGGCGACTCATCAAAATCTCACCTTCAATACTGAATGTTCATAGAAAAGGTCATCGGTCTCTGCAGTGGTGACCAGTGACCACCGATGCAACAACCATTGTGAATATGCTTAAACCGAGCGGAGCATCCAAAACATTCTCTGGTTATGCAAATCAGATCTACCTGCCGTCAATCATAAATCTGCCGTGTTTGTGTGTGTGTTTGTGTGTGTGTGTGTGTGTGTGTGTGTGTTTGTGTATATGTGTGTTTATGTGTGTGTGTTTGTGTTTGTGTGTATTTGTGTTTGTGTATATGTGTGTGCATATGTGTGTTTGTGTGTGTATATGTGTTTGTGTATATGTGTGTTTGTGTATATGTGTGTTTATGTGTGTGTGTTTGTGTGTGTATATGTGTGTATTTGTTTGTGTATGTGTGTATTTGTGTGTGTGTTTGTGTGTATTTGTGTATATGTGTTTGTGTGTGCATATGTGTTTGTGTATATGTGTTTGTGTATATGTGTGTTTATGTGTGTGTGTTTGTGTGTGTATATGTGTGTGTTTGTGTATATGTGTTTGTGTTTGTGTATATGTGTTTGTGTTTGTGTATGTGTGTATTTGTGTTTGTGTATATGTGTGTGTGTTTGTGTGTATTTGTGTATATGTGTTTGTGTGTGCATATGTGTGCATGTGTGTGTTTGTGTTTGTGTTTGTGTTTGTGTGTTTGTGCGTTTTTTGCCATTTTTCTCGAGATGGCCAAACGGATCTTCGTCAAACTTTCCGAGGTTCATCAGTGAGTGTCCTCGAGAGTGTTTTTGTCGAAATGATTTTTTTTGAATCAATGTTTTTTAAGACATCGGATTGTAATTGTTTTTTTTTTTAATACCTTAGCCTTTGATTTAATTAAAATGAGTTAATTGTCATCCAGATATGCGATGCACATCCAATGAGAAGTACTTTGACAGTGCGTTCTTAAAAATTACATTGAATAAGAAATAAATTAATTGTATTAAATGGGTGTTGGTGGTGATGGTGGGTGTTGTGGTGGGTGAAAACATTTTGGTGATGAAATGAGTGGTGTGGTTTAGAATACTCATGTGGATCCATCCTTTGGATGCTCACAAAACTGAAGACACAGACCAATTGATTGTGAAGATTGCAGCTTGTCGTGGTGCCAGCGATGACAGTTGGTCTTGATGGAACGTTAACGTTTATCCGAACAGAGAAGTTCAAAAATGTCATGCGCTGGGTGGAACTCATCTCGATGACAGCTTTCGCTCTTTTCGCTATTTGACTGGAGCCCATGCTCTCGATGGAAGGCACATTGCACCCAATAATCTTACTCACAAGTCTTTACTATCCTGTTGCCATGCCAGTGTCAAAAGTGAAAGACGGTGTCAGGACACTCTCTATCATTGCTTGATCGAACTTGATCAACACAGGGCGAACGACACTGAAACTTTTCAACCTTCTAAGAAAGAACAACCATAACTGAGCCTTCTTCCCACAGTCTTGAAGGCTCAGCGATGATTGTTGATTGGTGTTTATCTCCCATTTAAGAATACTGGAAATATGTATCCATAAAAATTTAAAACAATTGACAATTTTCATCTTCAGCATCATAAATATCCAAAGGTTGAATGAGATCTTTGTTTTTTCTGGAAGTCAGCTATATTTTATATTGTCTTTATGATGTTGAGGTCATATCATTTGTAGTTATGTTATTAAACATATTAAACAATGTTATTAAAACTATTAAACAATGTAACAATATTAAATGATCCCCGATTCCATTTCCTTTCTGGGTTTCAGGCCCCCAGCAAAAAAGGGGAAAAAACAAAATTTGATTTCTTCAAAATGCCAACTAAACAGGATTAGAAGAGCACCGGGTGGTGCCGCATCCTCCTGCGAGCGCATGATACAATTATATATCTGAATTGTCATGGCATGTCAACAGTTGGCTTTTGTTTACTTGATGAGAAAGACTCGGTTGAAAACAAAATTGAGGAATCTTTTAAATTTGTCAGATAGTTCAGTTTCAACATAACAATTATTTAAGCTGCATTGTATGAAAACAGCCATAAGCCTGGTGTTGGCTTATATTAAGATCTTAGGGTCTTTAGAGTCTGAACTCCTGCCGTGCAGTTGAAATAACACCGGCTGGATTGACTCAGCCTGTCAACCCTCCGAAGTCGGCAAAATGAGTACCGGCTTACTGGAAATAGGGGGCACTGCATCAGCGGCACAGCCACACTTCTGGAAATGATGCAACCAGCAGACTCTCGATTGAAGGCAGTATACGAAATGTAGAACGGTCATAAATTTGGATTTCTCATTAACTTGATTTTTTTTTTTTGTTTTTCAATGATAACAGATATTTCGACTGACTGGTAAATTTGTGGCAGCCATTTTGAAAATCTGTGGCCATTTTGAACGAAATTTGTGCGACTTCAGATATAATATTGACTAACATGCCAGTTACTAATAAACGTGTCAAGTTTTGAGCATTGACTACAACTAGATGATTGAAAAGCTTTGGGGGTGATTTCCCAACGACTTGGTGGCCAATTTGAAAATGGTGGCCATTTTAAATTATTTTCAAGTGGGTCTTCATGAAATTTTGATCACCTTGGTAATGTAGTCCGATCATGCAAAGTTCAGCACTTTTAACCCAAAGTTCACAATTGTGTCGATTCTCTGCACCATATTGCCCCATTATTGGTATAGCACTCAAGGTTAGAGTGAGGTACTTGTCCTGTTTTCCTGGTTTCATAAAGGGACCAGTTTCATTGTTTGTTTGTTTTCTTGCTCTTTAGAACATCTTCACGAGGAAACTACAATTGTTTCTTTTCATCATGACGTTGAAGCCATTTCTGAGAATAACATTTTTCAATTGCACGAGAGGTATGTGCAGCATTTTTAAATACATGTGCAAAGTATGAATGGTATTCGGTAAATGTGGGTGGTATTTGTGCTGCAGGGTGAAAAAAAACCTTTTTCAAGGAAGTCACATCAGTTGCTCATCTCATTCCCTTGACCTTTGCAATGCCCTGCTAATATTCTCTTTGGTTCTCCATTTCCTGTTTAATTCTACCTCTGTATCCATCTTGTCCACCCTATGCATTCTCCTCTACCCCTTATCCTCCCCATACCCTTTGTTTTGTCCAAGTCTCAATTTATTTTGTCTTTCAACTCAGCTGTTAGTCGTCGTCGCCCCCCCCCCCCCCCGGATTTATTTGCATAGTCACGTGATGCACCAGTGGATCACAGCTCATGTGGCCTTTCTCGCCAGCATAGAGATTCCGCCATGGACTGTATAACAATAAAACAAAAAAAAATTCACTTTGAAGGTGATGAAGGACTCTAGTCTGGGACTCCAAACGTTCTTGCAGTTCCTGGTAGGCTTCATCCCAGTATCCATGGGAGGACTCGAAGGAAAGATTATACAGCAATGTATTTAGGTTTGTGGATAAGGTGTGTTTGATTACCATGAGGTTAGGGGACAGTTAGGGTGTTGGGGGACATGGGGTTGGGGAACACGGGGTAAACAAGATGGACACCACAGGGACATTCCGGACCTTACACAACAGGGAACTTTCTGGAAGGAAGGCAGGAAATTTGAAGGAGGTGGGTTTTGGGGTGGATTAACGGGAGTAGAACAGATCATGGTTTTGGATGGGAGAAGATAAGAGGTGGTGGTGAACGGCTATTTTGAAGACCTGGAGGGAAGAATGGGATTGAAGAGTGTGCGGGAGTTCATTCCAGAGGCGGGAAAAAAAGAGGAATGAAAGAGTGAAGGTGAGCAGTGATTCGGGATTTCGGTAGTTTCACCAGAAGGGGGTTGCTTTGGCGAACCTGAGCGCCCTGTAGAAATATGGGGGGGATATCAGAAACAGAGCAGAGCGGGGGGGGGGGTGAGACCGGATAGGAGATTGTAAAAGACAGAAAGACCACCGACCTGCTTGTGGTGAGAGAGTGAGAGACCCAAAGACTCAGCCTCACCGCGGGAGAGACCAGAGATCCTAAATACCTTGGTTTCCACAGTGTGAAGCCGAGAAAGGTGAGAGGCGGAGCACCAGCCCAGAGGGGAGAGCAGTACTCCATCAGGCTGCAGACGAAAGTTTGCATGTGCGGAAGCTCAGGGGGCAGGAGGACTTTGCATGAGGGAGGATGCCCAGTCGGCGACTGGCTTTGGAGGCAGGTTGGAAGTGTAGCTTTCCCAGGAAAGATCATGGCAGACAGTGAGACCCAGAAGCTTGAAAAAAGGCTTCTTCCAGAAGATTGTTGAGAAAGTAGATGCCGGGGGGGGGGGGGTCCAAACGGTCTTTTGGAGAACATAGTGAGAGTGTGAGATTTGTCCGGATTGAAAGACATGTTCCCCGTGTTGGACCAGTTTGTGATTTTACCCAGATCTGCAGTGAGTGAAGAAGCTGCTGCTTGCCGGTCTGGGGGATGACAGATGGTACGGCAGAGGGTGGAGTCATCAGCAAAGAGATGAAGAGGATTTTCCAGAGGGTCAGAGAGATCATTGATGAGAATGATCACTTTCTCATTGAAAGCTCCAATACTTCCAAACACAGCCATATTTCTTTGTTTCTTTGGGTTCCGAAACAATCAACAACCCTCGTCGCCAATTTGTTATTTCCCAGACAGGTAAATCCACTGAATTATTCCAGTCTGCATAACTGCGTGGATGAAACATGACTCGGAAGTGTGGAATAAAAAAAATTATATTCATGTTTTCTCAATTATAATTGATGCTGGTACTTTATAAATTTAATTTTTGTACTATAGTCGTCAGTACTATAGGCTGTCAGTAACGTTTCCCTTTTCCAAAGAGTCTTTTGACCTACATATTGATAAAAGGAATATCTTACTCTGAATAAAGGTCTTGCTCGCTGCAGAGAAACAGGGTGACCTGGTTGATAACACTGAAAACTTTTGCCATGATTGTTATTCTCTCCCTCCCACCCAAAGTGGACACGTATTGTAGTTTTGAGTTATTTTGCCTAATGCTTATCAGCTCATCCCGGAGTTGAATTCTTTGGAATGTCAAACTGTGTATAAGAGGGATGACTTCAGGCTTCTGTTTCAGTGAATCATTCAATGTTCTTCCTCCGTATATATGAAATTAAAGATTCTCCTTTTGTATGCTGATTCAACTTGTGGAAATTGAGTTCTTTTCCACCACAGAAGTATGGAAGCCTTAACCATGATTCAGGTAATGCGCACTACCTCTTCACGACGATGGATCATTGACATTGATGACGTCAGCTTCCTTCATATTCCATGATACAACACCTGACACTCTCAACTCGTCGCTTGCTGCGGTATTTTCATTGTCATCAATATTGATGGTTTGTTTTGTGCGTATTATTTTAATTGCTTTGTGTGAAGGACCTCTCAGATTAATTTGGAATGTAAAAAGTTTTTTGTTATCATATATTAATAAATATAAACACTTGACACATTGTAATACAAGCACTCAACGTTTGTCTGCCTGGCTTTGCAGCCACGATGAGCCGCCATGGTTTTCTCGACACGAGATTCTTCTTCGTACAAATACAGGACATTATTCGTATTTCCCCGGCGCTATGACCGCACCATCCCTTGGCACCTTGGTGATGATTTCTCCACTCCGGATTCGCTGCACGACTCACCGACTCACCCAAAGTCCGATCAGAGCTCACCTCCCCTTTGCCATTCCAGCCCACAAATGATTTGAACATTCCGTCCAACACCCGAAGGCCTGCTTCTCCTTCCCTGTAACCCATCCTCTCCACACCCGCACCTCCCACGTTTGTTCTCCCATGAAAAACATGTCCCGACAAGTAATCTCGGCCATAGAATTTGATGAGTACCCCTGTAACTGTTCATTTAATTGTCCATCTGTGTATTTCATTTGTTCTTCATTGATTTGTTTAATGTTTGTCCCTCATACATAGTTAAGTGAAGTTAAAGTTACTTTAGGGTTATCAAAAATGTGTCCTGGGAACGCATCCCCCCCCCCTCCCCATTATAACACAGCGTCCGTGGGAATATTATCTTGTCTGCTTAATGTCGTTTTTCTTAACGTTGTACTGTACTGTCAAGGAATGCATCCAGGACATTCTGAAAACTTTCTTTAATGTGTTTTAAATTATTTTTTTTATACAATATTTCTGAACATATCACACTTTGCAATTTCGTTTCATTTATGCAATTTAATTAATTTATTATCTAACTGTCAGGTCAGTCTTTTGGGACTGCCACTGGTAACAGGTAACCCAGTGTGCTACCTGCCCCTTTGCCTTCCGGGTCGGGTTGTCGGTGACTAAACCGACATCCCTCACTGGCTTTGCCAGTGGACAGGTTGACTGTGACACCTTGCCAGGACTAAAAACGACACCTGATAAAGGGCGGATGAGCTCCTTTCTGGAACCAACAGCCATCTAGTATGGAGATGGTGTCTCCTTAAAAAAAAAAAAACTCCCAATGGGGGGGTAGGAAAATTTATTTTTCCACATGACCTCGTTACCCCCTTCTGCACAGTGGTCCTGTGAAGAGGTTTCCTTGTTTCACGACTCAGTGAAGGTTTTTCCAGTTTTTTCCTTTTCTTCTTTTTCTTTCTTGGCCCCGTACCTAGAGTGGCTTCATGCCTTGTTTGGGGCAATTTCCATTAAAAAAAAAACAAAAAAAAACAAGACTTAAGCCATAGATAAGTCGATTCTGAGTACAAGTAGAGGCCCGGAATTCCGGGGGGGAAAGTATCCGAGAAACACAGCAACTCCTTGTGTATGTCGTGTCTGGCGAAAACGGGTTTCAGAGCCTCAACCATGTAGTTTGCAGTGAGTCCTAAAAATGTGTATAACTTCAGCATACTTTGAGAAGTCATCCACAATCAGAAGGAAACACTTTGCAGCAAAATGCAAAATGTCACCCCTCGTTTCTGCCATGTCGCAGGGGCAGACCACGTGGCAATGGCGGCTCTTTGCTGTTATCTTGTTTGTACTTGGTGCATGTAATGCAACTGGCAACAAGACGTTGTACATCCTGGTTGATACTTTGCCATTAGACAACTTGGCGTGCTCTGGTTTTACATTTATCTTGCCCAAAATGGCCTTCGTGTATTGTTTGGAGAACTGTAGGCCTGTGTGCAGCAGGAATTACCAAAGACTTACCAGGAAAAACAATCATACTATTTACTACATTGTTACACTGGTGTTGCCACAATCAGCTGGTGCTGGCGGTTTATACGTGCGTGGGTGAGGGACTGTGGTGCATACTGTGAATGGTGCGAAATGCTGTGTGCCTTTATGTTCGTACGTTTGAGTGTCCTTCAACACATCTTTTTGCTTGCCGAAAGTGTTGCCAATTATTCCAACACATTCAGCATGAAACATACCTGCAGCTCATCTCTGAAATCCAAGAAGGGTCTGATGGATACAGGCAGGTTCGCTTGGTGCATTGGTCAGCCAATCAGAATGTAGCTGGACTGTTGTTGAAAATTGTTATCAGCAGTTACATCATGTAATATTTCCAGTTTGTTCTGGTTGATCGCATGGAGGGTCACTGATTGTTGTACCCACAACCGCATGTCCTCGAAGACGAAGTCATACATTGGGATTGGGCCACTCGGTGCCCTTGACAAAGTGTATGGAATGGGCAGTTCAGCTTTCCAGGAACATATTTGATAACCATGTCATAATGCATAAATGGAAGCAGCATCAACTGAAGCCGAAGAGAAACTCTGTGTGATGGTTTCTCGTCACAAGAGAGTAGAGGTTGATGGTCGGTCTACACGTGTCTTGTAATCGGAGACATTGTGGTGAAACCTCTCCAAGGCAAATATCACCCTTAACCTCTCTTTCTTGATCTGGGCATAGTTCTCTTCGGCAGTTGTCAATGAACGAGATTCATATGCGACTGGCCAGCCATCGTGCAGTAGACGGGCCCCGAGTCCGGTTGATGATGCGTCCGTCAGCCTGCACAACAGACGGTCTCGATGGTTCAAAGAATTTGAGCACAGGAACAGATGAGATGGCTTGGTTTAGCTTACTGAATGCTGCCACAAACTCTGCCTGCCACTCTGAATCTTTCTGAAGCAAATTTTGAAGCGGAGTTTTGATTGACGACATGTCAGGAATTGCACGCGATAAGTAATCATGCTCAGTATGCACTGAAAGTCTGCCTTGCCTGTCGGCATTGGCATAATACACAACTGCTTGGACCTTTTCCTGATCTGGCTTAAAGCCTTCAGCAGAGACAACATGTCCCATGTACTTCACCTCTGATACCTTCCATTGGATCTTTTGCCAATTAAATTATTATTATTTTTTTGCCGATAAAGATCACACACTTTTATTCAGTTGTCATGTGGTAGGACATGACATACAGAGATCATGCGACACAAGATCTCCTAAACCTGCATACATTGATGCACACTTTCCACACTTTCCTGCACACTTTCCTTCCCTTCTGGTTAGTGATGGCCACCACCATTTTAACGTGGTGAAATCACAGAGAGACAACAACAGAGGCTGCAGGTTTGGGAGAACAACTGGGTCAGGAGGATTGCGGGAGTGAAGAGGGTGGATAGAAGGAGGATGGACGAACTGAGGGAGGAGATTGGTGTGCAGATGAGCTTGACGGGGAGATTGATAAAAAGCCGGCTGAGATGGGCTGGACACTCGGTGCAGATGGAGGAAAAGAGAATGGCAAAGAGAGTGGATAGATTGAGGGAGCAAGGTAGTAGGAAAAGAGGTGGACTGTGGTTGAGATGGGAGGATTGTGGGAGGAGGGATATCAGTAAGGTAGATGTGGTTGGAGAGTGGAAAGAGTTGGCTGAGGACAAGGGGAAGTGGAGGAGTATCGTGGTCAAGGTAGGGCAGAAGCTCGGTACCATTGGACCTCTCCCCTTATAAAGGGAAGAGAATCAGAAAAAAGAATCCACTTTAGCAATGATGTGAATGACACTACTTGCTGTGATGCTGTTCGTAATTTTTTGTTGTGTCGTTCACCCAAATGTTGTTCCATTATCTGTAAAATATGAGTAACTTTCACCTCGTTGCTGATGTGTTTTCAACACACTAAATAAATGATCATGCATGTTTTTGACGAGATGTGGCAGGCAAGTCCATAGGAGCCCAATTGTGCACCTAAAGGTGCAGTGTTGGCACCAAAGTAGAATTACACACACTATCTTGCGCGCGGCCTTGAGGCTGCTGGTTGCCTCATTGGTTAGGGACGCAGCTATGCCACTGATACAGTTTCCCTCTTACCAGGACACCGGTACTCATTTCACCAACCTTGGAAGAATGACAGGCTGTCAACCCCACCTGGTGTTAATTCAGTGGAAAACAGGGCTCGAATTCAGGATCCGAGAATTTCAAGCCAGCCACCCTAACCGCTAAGCCAACACCAGGCTTAAAGTCGAATTAAATTATACACATATTCTTTATTGAGATGTATTGTGATGTGTCCTCTTTAAAAGAAAATGGTCGCCTTGGGCCCCTTCTGAGTGTTGACCTGGTGCCGTTTTAAACCCCGCTCTGCTGAACACGATTTAGGATCTGGAGATGGATCTACTCCACTCTCCAGAGAGGTGTGATGTCAATTAAACATGACATTCTATCACTATGCCTGGGGATCCTAGCGTCCTGAGTTCCTGAGTTCAAATCCCATTCAGCCGTTGAATTAATACCAGGTGAGGTTGACTCTGCCTGTCATCCTTCCAAGGTTGGCAAAATGAGTGCCAGCATCCTGTGTTGGACTGGTGACCCGTCCAGGATTGTGCCCACTAGCCAAAGAGACTGCTTTACGCAGCACCAATGCTCTGCACAGAGTATGGTCCCAATGGATGGATGGATACTATCACTGGTTTGCAACTATTAATAACCCGCATCGTTTGTAGTTTTACTTTCGAAGCAAACAGAAATGTCTTCACAAATTGTGCATTCCTGAAATTGTGATGCTCAAGCTCATTCACTCACTTTTCTTGAAATTCTTGTTTGAGAAAGTTCTGATGTGAAATGATGTCATGTTGTTTTGTTTCTAAAATCTTAGTACTCAGACGTCATAAACAGAAAATAATTCTCAAACCATGGGTGGTTTCACCATTTTCGTTGCAAACCAATAAATACAGAGACAGCAGGAGAGCAAAGGAGTCGAGACACTCGGGCTGTATGTTCATGCTTTTGGAAGTTCGAGTGATCCTTTCTTTCCGCTTAATCTTTCTGAACCAATAACCATCCATAAGAACAGGGTTTCATAAAGAAATAAAAACAATCATACACCATAACTGGATTTGATCTTCACAAGTTCCCACGTTCTACTCAAAGGAAGAAAGGTACGTTTTGTACAATTTATTGTTAAAATTACAACATAAATACAGAATCAATTTAGAATTGTTAAAAAAATCTCATGGGTTGAAGTTTTGAGATATTTGATGCATACATTTATTTTCCTCCATTGTATTCTAATGCCCGTTGAATAAGTAATTTATTATTTCCCATCATTTTTATCATAACACAAACTGTTTCATTTGTAGTACAAGCAATAAAAAAAACATTTATTAAAAATTAGAAAGGATGTCAGGATGTTAGTCCAAAGCATATGTAACCAAGGTCACAAGAAATGATCATGTGATACCATCCCTACATCTTTCTTTGAATAATGGTTGTCCCAAGAAAATGTTATATCGAAGACACACACACACACACACA
>CM068964.1:33011236-33029066 GCA_035128595.1 Eptatretus atami
CATAACTGATGTTCATTTACTGATGTTCATTACTTGATGTTCATACTAATGTTCAATACTAATGTTTCATACTAATGTTCATACTAAAATAATGTTTCCATTACTAATGTTTCATACTAATGTTTCTTACAATGTTCATACTAATGTTTCATACTAATTTTCATTACTAATGTTTTCATACTTAATGTTTTCATACTAATGTTCATACCATGTTCATACTCATGTTTCATTCTCATTGTTCATGCTTTTGTCTTGCTGATGATTCATACTGAATGTTCCAGTTTACTGATTTCTATACTAATATGTTTTTACTTTGTTCTTTGCTGATGATCATTGTTGATGTTCATGCCGATGTTCAAACTCATGTTCATACTTCATGTTCATATAATGTTCATAATTTGTTCTTGCTTGATTGTTCATACTCATGTTTCAACTGATGTTCTGTGATTTTCATACTAATGTTCATTGATAATGTTCATACTAATGTTCATACTAATGTTCATTCTAATGTTCATTCTAATAGCTCATGTTCATGCGATGTTCATACTCATGTTCATGCTGATGTTCATATCATGTTCTACTGATGTTCATTCTAATGTTCATACTTTGGTTCTGCTTGATGTTTTCATACGTCATTACTAATGTTCATATTAATGTTTCATACTAATGTTATTACTAATCATTACTCATGTTCATATTGATTTCATACTTGAATGTTTCTTTTTGCTTGATTGTTAACTTTTATGTTCATTAATTTGTTCTTGCTGATGTTCATACTCATACTAATGTTCATACTAATGTTCATATTTGATGTTTTTCATCCTTAAATTCATACTCATGTTATTATCTGTTTTTATACTGATGTTCATACTTGTTTCAACTTTGTTCATTACTGATGTTCATGCTGACTGTTTCATTGCTGATGTTCATACTAATGTCATACTAATGTTTGATACGACTGTCATTAATTGTCTTCTATGTTTATGTTATTGTTCATGCCGATGTTCAATAAACTTCATGTTCATACTCATGTTTCATTACTCATGTTCATAATTTGTTCTTCTGATGTTCATACTGAATGTTCATGCTGATATTATTACTTTAATGTTTCATACTTTGTTCGCTGATGATGATGCTGATGTTCATGCTGAGTTCATGCTCATGTCTACTCATGTTTCATACTTTGATGTTCATTATGTTCATGTCATGTTCATGACCGAATGTTCACCACTCATGTTCATTACTGTATGTTCATTACTTGATGTTCATACTTTGTTCTTGCTGATGTTACATACTAATGTTCATACTCATGTTTCATACTTTGTTTCTTGCTGATGTTTCATACTGATGTTCATGCTGATTTCATACTAATGTTCATACTTTTTCTTGCTGATGTTTCATCCTAAATTCATTACTCATGTTCATACTCGTTTTCATACGATGTTTTCATACTTGTTCATTACTTTGTTTCATTAACTGATTTCATCTTTGTTTCTTGTGATGTTCATGCTCATATTCATACTGATGTTCATACTTGATGTTCTGCTGATGTTCATTACATATGTTTTATATTAATGTTCATACTTTGTTTCTTGCTGATGTTCTACTCATATAATGTTCTTTCATTATTTAATGTTATTAACTAATGTCATTACTAATCCATACTCATGTTTTCATACTTGTTTCATACTAATGTTCAGCTCATGTTTCATTGCTTCATGTTTCATGCTCATGTTCATACTGATGTTCACACGATGTTCATGCTTCATGTTCATACTTTGATGGTTCATAATTTGTTCATACTTTGTTCATTACTGATGTTTCTTTCTGATTGTTCATACTGATGTTCATGCTGATATTCATAAAATGTTCTATACTTGTTTCTTTCTGATGTTCATACTTCATAATTAATGTTCATATTTAATGTTCATACTAATGTTTCATACTTATGTTCATACTCATGTTCATATCATGTTCATTCTGATTGTTCATACTGATGTTCTTGCGGGTTTCTTGCTGATGTTCATACTGATGTTTTCATATGGTTCTTTGCTGATGTTCATACTTTTGTTCTTGCTTGATGTTCATTACTGATTGTTCATTACTGATGTTCATACTAATGTTTTCATTACTTTTGTTCTTGCTTGATGTTCATACTGATGTTTCATGCTGAATATTCATACTAATGTTCAATACTTTTGTTCTTGCTTGATGTTTCATTCTAATCATTTACTCATGTTTCATAACTCGTTTTCATTACTGTGTTCATACTTTGTTCATACTGATGTTTTCATAACTTTGTTCTTGTTGATGTTCATGCTCATATTCATACTGATGTTCATACTGTGTTCTTGTGATGTTCATACATATGTTTATATTAATGTCATACTTTGTTTCTTGCTTGATGTTCATACTCATTTACTATGTTCATACTATGTTCTACTAATCATACTCATGTTCATAACTTTTGTTTCATACTAATGTCATTGCTCATGTTCATGCTCATGTTTCATTATTGATGTCACACTATGTTCATGCTTTCAATGTTCATACTTTTGATGTTTTCATAATTTGTTTTTCATACTTGTTTCATTTATGATGTTCTTGCTTGATTTTTCATGTGATATTTCATACTAATGTTTCATACTTTGTTCTTTCTGATGTTCATACTTCATAATAATGTTCATATTAATGTTCATACTAATGTCAACTAATGTTCCATACCCTATTGTTCAACTCATGTTCATTCTTGAGTTTATACTTGATTGTTCTTTGCTGATGTTCTTGCTTGATGTTCATACTGATTGTTTTGCTTGATGTTCATACTTTGTTTCTTGCTGATGTTTTCATACTTTTGTTCATTTATGATGTTCATACTAATGTTCATACTTTGTTCTTGCTTTGATGTTTCATACTCATGTTCATTTACTTGATGTTTTCATACTGATGTTAATACTTGATGTTCGTACTTTTTCTTGCTGATGTCTCATGCGATGTTATTGCCGATGTCACGCTTGATGTTTCATACTTATGTTCATGCTGATGTTCACGCTGATGTTCTCGTTTTGTGTTTTTGCTGATGTTTCACGTTGATGTTCACGCTTTGATGTTCATTACTTGTTCTTTGCCTTGCTGAAATTGTTTTGAAAATATTTGTATTCATGCAATGATTGGAATTCTTTCGTTTTTCTTCGGACAAAACAATGTCCTTCTTGCAGTGACTCGATAATGCGCACGACTCCCCGAAGAATTGTTGGGATGTGTTGAGGTGGGACCAAACGGGTTGCATTGGAAGTAATTGCAGTCTGCCAATGTAGTGGAGTATAACAAGCCACTTCCGGGGCTTGCGATCTTCTCGATGTCGTTCGATTTGGGCGCACTTGTCCGAATGACCTAGCCTTCAGTCCGGCTGTGCCAAGGTGGAAGCAATACTGTGAGAAACTGCGGATCCTTCATTCACAGTGTGTTGCTCTTCAAGGCTGACATTTGGATTGTTGTGGTGTTTCATGATGGACCACATGTCCGCAAAGCCATCAATCAGCAATACTCCAATAGGATTATCCATTAGGATCAGGAACACTACAATTACAAGTTCCTCCGTCATTTACCTTTCACCAACAATGGTTGTTAAATCGTATTCGAGGTCGTTCTCAACCGGTGCTGCAGAAACCATGGGATATACGCTATGGGTTAAATTATTGTTACATGTTGATAGAATAATTGAAAACGTCCCATGGTGTAAAAATGGTTTTCTATGACAGCAGAACCATTCAAAACACTGGTTCACGTGACACTTACCCGAGCAGTCTTTCATTTGAAAGGGAACTGGTTTGGGGTCTGCGAGTGGCAAATTGAATTGGTCATGATGATTTAAAATGCCGGGAATACTTTGTCTAAGTACTGTTAAACAGGAAGGTTTTTTGAAAGTTATTAATAAGGGAGATTTGCGTTCTACAGTGTCAAGTATTTATTGTTGTGGGTCAGGATCGGTATGGACCGAGTCCACAGGGTGCTCGCTGGACCACACTCGCCCTCATCGGAATTGAGATCGGAAACATGGTCTTCACATGTTTGTTGTTACCTCTTAGAGACCTTAATACCTCAACTGGGCAGCATTGCCCTCAAGTCCACCCATCTACTTATTACAGCCAAAGCAAAAACCATGGGTTGCCATAGGCGTTGGGCATTGGCTAACCAATTACTGGAGCCAATCATTTTGTGCGTTAAAAATTTCGCATCTTTCTATTACGTTACATGCTTGCAGACAAAATGAAAGAAAGACATTAGTCGAGAGATTTAAAGATGTTCATTAAATAGCAATCTTTTATTTTCATTGCAAGCAGGCAATCTTCAAAGATTGTATTGACAAGAAAGGAAGCAATCAAAGTTCAAATGCGGCGGAAGAGCCAAAATTAAACCATCGCATACACAGTTTGCCGAATCGAAAGGCTTTACACCCCTTTTCAAATTTTCACTTTGTTTCCCTTGTAGTCTGGAATTTAAATATCCATTAAATAAGGACTTTTTCCATCTTTATTTACACATCATAACCCACCAATTTCCAAGTTTGAAAAAACGAAATTTCAGAAATTAATTAAAAATACAGAACTAGAATATTTTGGTTGGATAAGTGTATCCACCCCCTTTATAATAGCAATTGTAAGTTTAGCTTAGGTAAAAACAATCACCTTTCAAAATTTTCACGCACTAAGTTAATTTGGCCTTCCACCTGTTTTTAAATTGGAGTGATTTGAGTTTCAGAATAAAATCAAGGCTGTTCCTGTTAGGTTTTCCTGCTGCTGGGTCGTGCATTTTCACAGCAAAGACTCAACGTGAGTACCAAGGAGCTTTTTCAAAAGTCCTCCGGAATTAAGTTGTGGAAAAGGCCACAGATCAGGGGTATTTGGGTATGAAATATTTCTAGGGGCCTTTTGAATATCCTTGGAGCACGTCATTAAGAGTGGAAGGCATGTTTGGTACCACCAAGACCCTGCCATAGATCAGCCGATACCTCTGAATGGATGACCAAGCAAGGAGACTGACAGAGAGGCCAACAAAGAGGGCAAGGGCAACTTAGGAAATAGCTTCATGCCTTTGATGTCTTAAAGATGTCACTGTTTGTATGTGACAAACATATTTCTCAAGGCATCCACAAAATCTGGCCTGCACCGTTGTGTTTTGGCAAGAAGGAACCATTCCTCAACATGCCCACCTTGAGTTCCATTTGAGTGTGCAAAAAAAAGCCACTCTGGAGATCTGAAGTCCATGTTGGGCAAAAAGTCTTGATGGTTGACGAAACCAAGGATGGAACTTTTTGGCTGAAATAAAAAACTGTACGTTTGGCGTTGAAACCCAAACGCCAGCACATCACAAAGAACACCATCCCTTTACGTGAAGCATGTGGTGGGCAAGATCATGTTATGTGGAGTTTCTTATCAGCAGGGGACTGTGGGCACGTGTCCAGGATAGAAAGTGAAAATGGATGGAGCAATGTACAGAAAAATCCAATAAGGAAAACCTGCTGCCTTTCTGCAAGAAAGTGAAATTGGGAGGAGTTCAACCTTTCAGCATGGACATGACCCAAAGGACCACAGCCAAAGCTACACTGGAGTGATTAAGGAACAAAAAGCATAAATGTCCTTGATGGCCCAGTGAGAGCTCCTGACCCTAAATTTCAATCGAAAATCTGTGGGCATTACTTTGAAGATTGCTGTCTATCACACTCTCCATGCAGCTCAACTGAGCTTGGAACAGTTTTTACAGAAAGAATGGGTAAATATTGCCCAATTCAAGGTGTGCAAAAGTTGGTTTAGAGACCTATTCCCAGATTCACAGCGTAATTGCTGTCAAAGGTGTTTTACACCAAAATTACCTCAGGGGGGTGGGACACTTATCCAACCAAGAAAATTCTCGCTTCGTATTTTCAATTAATTTTCTGAATTTGTTTTCACTTGAAAGTTGTGGGTTATTGATGTGTTAATAAAGTGGAAAAGTCTGATTTAATGCAATTTAATTGCAGGGCTATAAGCAAGAAAAGATGGGAAAAATTTTTGAAAGGGGGTGTAGGAGGACTTTCTATAGGGACTGGAAATTGTAGGGGAAACTCTTAAAGTTTTCTTTATTTTCGACGTTTCTGGTGGTTTTAATGTAAAAAAAATGGGTGACTTCACAGGAGAAGCTCAGTGCATCGAAAAGTTCTCGATGAGGAGATCCAACACGCAAGTTCAGTTATAATTTCCGTAACAAGGTTTTGAAGGAATCTAGCAATCACGGACGAGTTACAGAGAGTGGTACTTAGAGTTTTTAAGGAGAGTCCAAGTTGTTCAAGGAACAGAAAAAGTACTTGGTGACCAAGCACGGGATGCAGCAGATGTTGGAAGGAGTGCGTGAATCATTTCAACAAGTCCCAGAAATCAATTTGAACATTGCATCCAGAGAACTGGGGCTAAAAAATCACCATTGTGCACAGGATTTTACATAAACACTGAAGCTTTTATGCCGATAAGGTGCAGTTTGTGTTAGGAACTTAAACCAAATGATGGACCCCAACGCAAGCGTTTGCCTTGGGAATGCTGTCACATAGAGGATGTACAAAGATTACCTGAAAAAGGTTCATGTTCATAGAGGAAGCTTGTTTATCTTATTGGGGATGGTCACCAGCAAAATGTGAGGATCTATGGCTCTGAAAAACCCCACGTGGTCATCCAAAGGTTCAATGCGTTGGTTGTGGTCTTCTCCATGAATCACTTTGTTTGGGTCTGTTTTTCTTGTGTGGGACACAGTGACCTCAATTTACATTGAACATGGGTTGGAGGATTTGGCCTTTCACTGATTTAGGGACCTGGCAACCTTGATGAATTTTCAAAAGGACAGCACTCACTACCTCATTGAGCCTTTTCGGTCGTTTGAGCCGTCCCTGAATTAAAATTTTTCGAGGTCGCTGATATTGGTGAGATGGACCAACCCACTTGGCCCCCACGTCACAGAACATAACCCCCTTGGTTTTTTTTTCTGTGGGGGTTTGTCAAAGATGTTTCCAACATCAAGGTTTGGCAAACTTGCAGGATCTTTTCATTCTGAGATCGCAGCTGCATGCACACTGGTGGACGCAAATGCTGAGCAGGAATAGGGCAAGAACTCGTGTACTTATGACTGCTTGATTCCTTGCACCGATAAACGGAGCTCAAGTGAAGGGTTTGCTGTGTGCACAAAAACTTGGATGAGTTTCTGCACCATATAAACTAAAAAGTTATCATTGATGTCATTTGTTGGTTCTAAATATATTTAATAACCAAATCTGTCCAGGTGTTTTTGGAACACTTTATAATTATTACGGCTTTTTTGGAAACATACCCCAGGGGAGAGCATACTGGACAACAAAGGAGGACCTGAGGATGAGTTATTTATTTGGGTCTATTGCATAGATAGACCTTTCCCCTTCGTCTGTGGGTGGTACGTGTTTGGAGGTTTTGTCGTGGTTTTTAGGTGTGATTTCTTCCTTTCGCCCCCCCTCCCCCCTCCCCCCACTCTGCTCCTTCAACATCCATCCTTTACTCCATCAGGTCCATTACCCCTCTCCACCCTATTTTCCTTTCTTCAGCACTTTGTCTTTTCTTCTCAAGTTATTCTTTGTCTTTCTTCTTCGGCCTCTGATTGAATATTACCATGTGTCTTTTTGTGTAAGTTAAGATTGTATTAAGAAAGACTGTTTTACAGTTTAAATCTGCTCTTTTTGTTGCCTTTTATTTTTTGCCGTTATTTGCTTTTAAATGACTTGTGTGTGTGTGTGTAAAAATAATTGTTTGTTCTTATTGCTAAATCTGTCTTTGGTTGTCCTTTCCTATCATTGGTTCGAACAACAGTCTACAAGTGATAGTTTTTGACAGGAAGTTGTACCATCACCTGATTGCTCTGTTAGCGTGTGCTGCACTTATCTGTTTCTGCTTATGCAAGAAGTCACCAGGATGTGGGCATCGAGGGCATTGCCTGTAATTAGTTGCTGTGCCAATAGAAAGTTATCGATGGAATCACTTGAAGCGTAACCCTTGAGGTCGGTACGTTTTCAAGTCAAGCTATACGGCTGTTGTAACTACTAGGCCATTAGCAACGTTAGTTATCTGTGGTCGGTGGCCTCAGGACAGAGTTCGGGAGAAACTCGAGTTGCTTCACTTTGTGATTGAGCCCCGAACCCGGGCTGCAACATAAGTATTTCATGATTCACACTTATGTTAAGCTGTCTTAAACAGACGTTATGGAGCTTTGTTTGTAATTGTGCTGTATTTAATTTCTTTTTTTCAGCTTCACTCTTTATTCATCAACTTTCATGCCTTGTGATTTTCAATAAAAAATAAACCACTGGAGTGAGGTGGCTATTCCCGAATCCCAAGTCATTCTTGAATTTGGCTGACTGTCTAAATATGTTACCAGTTACCTTGGGAGGACAGTACAGGGATTGCTTCCCATGAGGAGTGGTCGTAAGTGTAATATGGACCATTACATTTGACCCTTCAAAGTGAGGATGGTGTGTGTGTGTTAATTTACCAGGTACTTCAGCCCGAAGGCTGAAGTGCATGGCTTATGCTGCATGGGACAGTCTTTTGGGACTGTGTGGTTTTGGCCGTATGGTGAAAGTACACAACAGGTTAAATCTGCCTTTTGTGCCTTATTGTTTTTTGCCTGTATTTGCTTTTAAATGGGATGCTTGTTTGTGTGTGTCGTGTAAACAAATAATTGTTCGTTGTTATTGCCAATCTGTCTTTGGTTGTCCTTTCTTCTTGAAGTGCTGCTTATGCTCATTGTGGACAGTCTTGTTTGGACTGTTTGGGAGTTTGCTGTAGGGTTAAAGTACACACCTAAAGTTGTTAAAATGTTTTTGAATTTTTTTTATCACCTTTTTATATAAGAAAAGGGCTTCCGCATAAAAAGGGGTCATGGGGACCTATCCTATTTGAGGAGTGGTCCACTGTCATTACTTATACATTTTATTCTGGTCCTTTTGGGGTTGGGATGTTTGTGTTTGATTGACCATGTACTTTTCAACCTTCAAGTTTGATGGCTATGTGCATCTCTGGACCGTCTTGTTTGAACTGTGGACTTTGATCATGGGGGCCAGGGTGCGCATCCCCAAGCTGTTGTAAATGTTTTCTATTTTTAAAAAACTTTTTTTTTTTTGAATAAAATAAAAGCCTCCATTTTCACCCTTCTTCATTTGGGTCGTTCCTGAATTGCCATGAGGGGACATCATAAGTTATTAATTGTTATTCTTGTTTGGCAGCAGCTTTTATCAGCTTTTGACTAAATTATGTCATTACCCATTAATTCCATAAACACAACCCGTAAAAGCCATGAGAAGGTGTCAAAAAATTTTGTGCCAGGGAGTGAAAATAACCGGGAGATTTACCTGTTTCGGAACCCACAATTTGGCTCGTGAACAGCAACAAGGAAGAGGAAGAAGAAAAGAATTATAGGAGACTGATGAAGCGATTCGAGTCCAGATTATTTTTTGGAATTGCAACATTTGGGCCGGAAGAAGAATATGGTGTTACGGAGATGTTGAGGGTCGGTGTATCTTCAGGATTCGACCATGCTTGAATCGATTTCCGGTCGACACATGTTACAAATACTTCCTTACAAATCATGTAATTGTTTTTAATAACAAAGGACAAATAAGTATAGATTGCAGTGGTGTGCATATCGTACATTCTAATTACTTTTACATTAAAAAAAAAAAAAAGTATACAGAAGGAAAAAAGATGCGAATGTTCGCTTTTGGAAGAAGAAGGTTATTGCATTTTCATCCTAAAGGAATACAAAGTATCACCACAGCGTGGTGATACTGAACCAGGAACAAATGTCTGGCGACACCAACACGCTCAATTAATACGAAGGAAAAGGCCAAATCTTAGGTCTCGTGGGAAAGTTACGGTAACTTTGCCATCATCAAAGCTTTGCCGTTTGACGACAACATCTTATACAATAGTGCTTCCAGTTTACGCAATCCAAAGGTTCCCATCACTGGGTGTTATGGGAATCCTGTGTTGCCTCTTCATAGCTCCACAACTTGGTGCATGCTTGAATCTCCACCGTTTGTAGGTAGGAAGTTATCGAATTAATAACCACACCCCGAGCATTTACTTGGGTTTACTCCACCTCTTGGCCTACAGTCAAGGTTTTCATGCTTTTTGAAAATAATCGAAGAAACATTTACAAATTGTGCCAGATTCAAGTTCCACCCAGGAGTTTGTCATTCTTTCAGTTCGTTCTTCATTCAGAAGGGAAAACAATTGAGAGGAAGCCTTCACTTTGTTCTCATTGAAATCACGTTTCCTCCTGTCAGGTGCAGCAGTAAAGGAACATTACGACATAATCGGAAAGCAAATCATTCATGAAATCAAAGCAATTAAAACAATTAATGATGGACAGGCGAAGATTAGATCTAGGGCAAGAATATTGATATGAAGATTTCATAAATAATACATGTTTGGTATTAACTGCAATGTTGCCTGTTCATGTCCCAATCTTGAATCTCTCACTCATGATGAGGGAAACACAGGTTCAAATTGCTAAATTGGCATATGTGCTTATTCATTTGTCGAATGTCCATATATTCCTGATCTATGCAGCACAGTTGGAGTCCGTTCCGCGTAGCTCAAAATATGGGACAATGTTGCTTTCTCCCTCACATGAGCCCCAAATATCAATGAAGATAGGTCAGGCACCATCTCCCTGGACATTTTCTCGATATTCCACACAGTCTGCCATCCTGCTTTTTTGCTGCCAATTATCTCTGCCTGTGAAATACAAGGCCACCTTCATACCTGGCTTTTCTAACGTTCCTCCATTCGGCGCAGTTCAACGTGTTGTCTCAACGGAACCCTTTTCCTTCTCTCAGTGGAGGCCTAGAGTGCACTTCTTGGTCAGCATCTTGGACTCGACTCGCTCACTAAATAAATGACCTCTTTGATGTTTCTGGAAAACCTTTGCTTTCTGTTTTTTACTTGCTATCTTCATTTCCTTGGACAGACATACAGAAAGCTGCCATCATACTGCTGAATCATGCAATTGGTTATTATGTTGGTTTGACAACATGGAACATTATAGTTATCTGGAAAAAGAGAGGGGGGTTCTATAGATAGATTGTGCTAAAGAATTAGTTATGGACCTATTCTTGGTCGTGTAGATTAACAACTACATTATGATCTGTCAGAGATCAGCCATACTTTAATATGTGCACTGAGGGGGGCAGTGCCATCCTTTACGAGCAGTATAGGGTTAAGATATGTAGTGGAAACCCTCCTGTACAGCAAGGCGGGGGGGGGGGGGAACCTGTTGGTACTTGGTTTTACAATGGACTTACATGAGCTGTTGATTTAGGGACAATAGGAGGATGAAAAAGTGAGCTGTTGGGGATGAATATGCTCTGGAGAAGGACAGGATGGCCAAAAAGGCAGTGTCCGCCCCAAGCAATTGGTCCCACTCATTGCCACCCCAACGCTGCAAGAAAGTGGTCCTTGGGGCTCAAAAAGCTCTTGGTTACGTCATTATGTCATGTGGGCATATTGGAGATCCAATTGGCTGGTTGTTACAGGAGAAACCAATAGCAAGTCCACAATCCCTGTCGAGCAGTGTACAGGCAGAGGAGCTGCCTCTTTCTTGTCTCTTTGCCCCTCACTGCCATCCATCCTTATCACCATTTCCACTCACTCCTACCATGTGCCCATATCAATCCTGACGACCACTCCATCGTAGTATGCTTGGAAAACCAGATTGTAGCCTGCCAACTCCCTCCCTACCCCCATTGTTTGGTTGTTTGCGGGATAGGCTTTATAGTTTTTTCTTGTATATTATTCCCCACCCCATCCCTCTCCCTTCCAACAGATATCCCATTGTCTTTGTTCCCCATTATTCTTTTGTCGCTTCCCCCTCCCGCCCCTCTTGTGTTCCTGCCTTGTTGTATGTTTCTGTGATTAGCTCTTACATGAGCCGACTTGGTATAAAAATAAAATAACAAAAACAAAAAAAAATAATAAAAAAAATCGCCCATAGGGCAGGACTTGATGAAATTCATCGCTTCATGTATAATATATGTGCGTAGGTGCGCAATACGCAGTGTACACCATTCAACATGGCGTATAATACACACACGAATCGCTATGTTTTTAAGTTGTCAATGAAATCGATAAGATTTTGCAGAGTTATTTGAGAGAAAAAAAAAATCAGGCCGGTGCGGCTTATATTGCTTGACTTCACGTGCGTATTGCGTTGTGTATTACGCGACGCCTACTCATAGTGTTTTTTTGTGAATTGCAATATGAAGAGAATAGATCTGACATCACATAGATTCTTTTGAACCCCGATGGTTCAGATCTGCGT
Source organism: Eptatretus atami (assembly GCA_035128595.1). Taxonomy (NCBI): domain Eukaryota; kingdom Metazoa; phylum Chordata; class Myxini; order Myxiniformes; family Myxinidae; genus Eptatretus; species Eptatretus atami. The sequence goes on from CM068964.1 coordinate 33,023,609, forward strand.
ATGATGAGAGGATTGTTGTAATATTTAGAGGCCGAGGAGATTCGTTTTTAAATTCTGTTTAAATTGTTCACTGTGAATTGGTAATTTTTCTGAATATTTTGTTGGCATTATGATTCATAAAGTGAATTTCATGTACTACCATGAATAAACCGTAGATAGCACTTACCATGTAAATTAAAATACCTGTCACCTTCCGTAATCGTAACGGATGTGTACCAATTTTTTAATCCACTCAAGTACTTTCCCCTTCCTACGTCCGTGTTTCCCCAAATTTGAATAGTAATCTGTTAAAGATTTGGCGGGAGCGTGATTTTTTGAAAATCGGCCCATGCTAAAAGAACGGTATTCGCGATTTCAGGAATTTTTTCCTGACCTTTGACCTTTGACCTTGACATGCCAAAAAGTTATGGTTTTTCTATTCTGGTGGCCAATAAGTCAATTGGTGAAGTTTCCATTGACATTCGACTCGAAATATGCGACCTGTTAGGGCAGAGTACATCACAAACAAACAAACAAAACAAACCAACATACTGACAAAATCGTTAGCATTTTCGTTCAGTAATAAAAGTGCGTGTTGCTTCCCTACTCAAAGTACAAATGAGTTCCTGGTCTGTTCATTTTACTTTACATGAGCATCTCGTCTCCCTTTCTATTTGTTTTAATTAAAACCATTATTTGTTAGGAAACATTTTTTCCTTGCCTTTTGACCTTGGCGTGCACCAGGACAACCCTCAAAATTCAGTTTATTTTATTTAACGGATCCTTTGGGGATTGTAATCTGCATTACTTGAATGCAATGAGAGTAAATTCTGAAAGCAGTTGAATTTCAAACACCCATTTTTGGTCATTCGCGGAGTACAAAGGACCATTCTCCACGATGGGGAGATGTAGGGCCTAACCTGCTTGATGTGAAAAAATCTTCATTCCTGGTGAAGTTCACAGTTGGTATTCTGTTCCGTCTCGAAAAACTATCCCACCTATCTATTTCCGGGTCAAGTTCGAAGCCTACCTTCAGCCATGATCTTTAATGGAAAAATTAGCACTTCCAAACTGGGCATCCTCCATAATTTTTCTTGAAGATCAAGACCTACTTGACAGCCGACAAGGCCTTTGTCCATAAACCTCAATGCAGTACCGCTCCCCTGAATGGGTTGGCACTCCGGGCATCACTTCTGTTGCTCCTGGAGTATGTGGAATCCACAGCTCTCAAATTATTGAAATCTCCAATTGAGGCCGACTCATGAAGCCTGTTGCTCACCACATCGCATGCAGGTCGGTTGGCCACCATATTTTTAATCGCCTCTCTCAGTTCCAGCTTCTCTGCTCTTTGTTGTTCCGAACCTTCCCCAGCAACTTCCAGGATGTTATTGTGGTTTTCATTTAACCCTCTCCTGGTTCCAACTTTCCAAAATCCAAGCTTTATCATCACACCTCAACTCTTCTTGCCTTTTTCTTCTCTTTTTGTGGAATTGCCTTCCGGATTTGCTGCACTCTTCAAACCAGGGTTTTCTTAGCGCGGGTACACCACTGTCTTATGTTATCCCCAACCTTACCCGCAATGTTTTTGACCCTACATTAACCCCACCTCACACTTGCGCTCTTACGTTTTTGTTGTTCATTCAAAAAGTCGATAACTTCTTGTCAAAGGTTACTTGGTTTTCCTCCCCTCTTATCTCCCTTTTCCTGTTCATTCTTTCCTTTTGCTAAAGTTTTGTGGTTCCAAATTTCGCCTCTTCCTGCTCAGTCAGTACTTCGCCATTTATCTCTGCCACTCACACTTCCATTTATTAGATCTTGCCAAAAACATTCCTTGTAAAGTACAACGGACATCTCATGTCTTTGGGCCTGCATTGAGATTACCATCACCACCCCATGAGTCATAACAATACAGTACGTAAAAAACAACATAACATAAATAAAATAAGACTTTTTTTTTAAAAAATGAAGAAAAAAAAACCCCACACATTTCTTTTTGAATATTGTGAATAATCTTGGTACAACAACTTTTTATGGAACACCCATAATTACTGCAGACCTGAAGACCCGAGACGGAAAATGTGCATATAAAACAAAACCAAAGGAGGTGGTTCCACATGATTAGAAGGGGGGAATACAGACCATTTACACCCAAAAGTACGTACGATTGTAAAATTCCAACAAGTAAATTAAATATTTATTTCAAAAATTTCTGTTTAAAGACGTAGGAATTTTGAATTCACAGCCCTTCATCATGTAATGTTCACGTGCATTCTTTATCGACGTGAAACGGTTAAGAGGGGTTTTATTAATTACACATTCATAAAATTATGACATCACTTGCGTTATACCTTAGTTCTATATTCTCAAAGAAAGAAGCATTTTAAGTTAAAATATAATGTGTGTTATCGAATATAATTATTCAAATTTCAGTGCTGCAAACCTCCAGTAAAATCTTAAACTTCTTTATATAACGGAATGGACTCCTTCATCGTTATCTATTCAAACAAAAACATCATTAGTTCTCTCCAGGATGCATTTACTCAATGTTCATGTTATGGAGAATTCTTCATTGATCAGCGTTAATCTGTTTCAAAACCTTTATAAAATTAAAATGTGAGTCAACAACTGAGCTTATTTAACACCTTGGTTCTGCTGTGACATCATGTCTTATGTCCGCACATCTCACGCAGTGGGATCAGGCGGACCGCCAATTTTCTGGGGCACGTGCTCCACCTCGCATGGTAAATGTCGCTTGGGTTGTCCATAATGGTCACCATTGTGCTGTGGAAGTGAAGAGGATGAGTCGTGTAATTTAGTCATGAGTGTAGGCATATTGTTTGGCCCAGCATCTTATTTCCATGTAAGTATGTATGCATGTTGAGTAAAGGAGATTCTGGGGTTTGGGGAGAGGGTAGGGATATGTAATCGACAACGTCCATTAATATAGAATTCTTCTTCCATCCAGGATATCACGTCGTGGTGACTTGTGTGATATCAAGTCACCTTGTCGGTACAGGATGCCTTGAGTACCATTCCAGAGACTTCCTGCTCGTTCTTTACAGCAAAAATGACCTGAGTGAATTAGGTTGGAGACAGAGGGGGAGAGGAGCAGGTGGTTCACAGGAGAGGAACTAAATTATTTATGGAGGAAAAACAATGAAGCAATTGAGTGATAACAAAAAAACAGCACACACCTTTGTGTGCAGGGTAGCTTTTTACAAAAAACAGTGTTGATGAACAAACTTGGATTGACCATCGGACATAGACATGGAGAGGAAATTTTATATGTATGTATATACAAGAAACATGGATTTGACCAATATATGTTAAACACATTAAAGGATCCAAGCATTTTTGATGTTTATGATGGACAAAAGAACACCGGCAATGGACAAAGTTGCAGTTTGAAAGTGAAAGGCAAGTTGATTGGTTCCAGCGAATGGACCCACGTGGCGGAGCGAAGGTGAGGCTTTGAGAATCATTGCATTTAGGGTTTTGATGGAAGGTTTTCTTAACATAACAGAAGCCAGTTGACAATAACCGAAGTGAATAGACCAAAAGTTCAATTCCACAGACTCCCTTAATGAACAACACAAACAATACAAGTCCCCGATATGTGTCAAGGAACTTTCAGACAGGGAAGGGAGGCCATTGAGGCCAATAAACACGTACTCTAAGATTGCCAACCGGATGAGTTGTTATATACATGATCTATCCATTTTAATGCTGAGTGTCTAAGTTAAGGAGCAGCAGGTAACATTTTTAAAGTCTTTGGTATGATTCAGCCAGGGTTTGACCACCAACCTCCAGATTCGAGGCAGACACTCTAACCATGACAACACCGAGCGTTAATACTGTATAAATAATCCTCAAAACGCAGGGCAGATAGTGAGTTTGCTATCAGGCACAAGTATCGTGACTGCTTTGTGAGAGAATCATCTATTCAATTCTGGTTCCGAAAACATTTCCTCCTCCATATCACAACTTTATGGAGGAGATTTTGGTTGAAAAATAGAAACGGATCACGCTCGGTGCTGCTGGATACAAAAGTTCGCCTGACATCCTGGTTATATAACTTATGCGATAAATTGCTAACATTTGCTTCTGGTGGTGTGTATTCACTGTATTACGGGTTCAGAACGTGGAAAACTTCGCTCAATCAACGGCCTTTGTTGTTATTCTGTCTACTTATATTCTTGTTGTTTTTTATGCGTTTTCCTGTTTCATACTCTTGATGCTTTTTTGTTATCTCTTTCTTTCTTTTGTTATATTGTATGTTATGTTTTCATTTATTTTTTATTTGTTAGCTATTCCGTTTCATGTTTTGTTTGTACCATTTTCTTTATATTTTCGTTTTGTTTTCACTTTTCTTTGTGTATGTCACCAATACGATGCAACTACTACGTACCACTGTGCTTGCCTTGTATCATTCGTTGAATCCAAAGCTGTTACAAAGGCAGAGAACTATCATTATGAGTCATTGCTGTCATTTGCATTTGTCCAAAAGGAGAAAACAAATATTGCAAATCAGAACTATATCCTCCATCCCACCCACCCTCCCCTCTAAAGTACCTGATTCTTCACATCCTTATTATGAAATCAAATGATTTTTGAAAGGCAGTACAATTTGTTTTTGTCTTTATTGTCTTGGCAAAGTATCAACCCCTTCTGCCCTATTAAACTTAAAAGCATTCCACTTTTTGTGGGCCATGTAAATTCCATTAACCGCAGAAGGTAAAGGAGCGGCCACAACACTTTCACATTCAGTATGTCGGGGGAATCAATTTGTCACCTGTTCTCACCAAAGTAAATAACACTTAGGTATTCAAAAGAGCAAGAAAAACAAGTAATGCAAAAACTTACATCGTGGGCGGCTTGACCCCGCTTCTTTACGCCGAGTAAACCCGAACTTGTTGATACTCCATTCTTTCTCAACTCGATATAGACTTTGGGAATTTGAATTGATTGGTAAGAGAAAGCAGAGAGATACTTTCATTGCAAGAAATACAAAGGAAAATGTCTACTTTGTGTTTTCATTACCCAATTAAGGATCTTTTCCTGGGAAGAATTATTGCCGGCATGATGTCTAGTCCTGTTTAACTGCAGCAGGAAGGCTGAATGCGACAAAACACCGAAATACCCTCACAACATGCGTAGTACTCAAGGACCAAGTTAGAATTCATTACCTAGTGTTCCTTGTGCAAAATGAGCTTTCCGCTGCAAAGTACAAATACTCTCCTGGAAAGCGGGCAACAGACAGCAACTCACTGAAGCTTCCTCCCGATCTTCCTCACTAATGTTCATACTAATGTTCATACTAATGTTCATACTCATGTTCATACTCATGTTCATACTCATGTTCATGCTTTGTTCTTGCTGATGTTCATACTGATATTCATACTAATGTTTATACTTTGTTCTTGCTGATGATCATGCTGATGTTCATGCCGATGTTCAAACTCATGTTCATACTCATGTT
>CM068964.1:33038250-33052196 GCA_035128595.1 Eptatretus atami
TCTGCTCCTTTCAACAATCCATCCTTTACTCCATCGGTCCATTACCCCTCTCCACCCTACTTTTCCTTTCTCAGCACTTTTCTTTTCTTCTCAAGTTATTCTTGTCTTCTTCTTCGCCTCTGATTGAATGATTACCATGTGTCTTTTGTGTAAGTAAGATTGTATAAGAAAGACTGTTACAGTTAAATCTGCTCTTTTGTGCCTTTTATTTTTTGCCTGTATTTGCTTTTAAATGACTGTGTGTGTGTGTGTAAGAAATAATTGTTTGTTCTTATTGCTAATCTGTCTTGGTTGTCCTTTCCTTCATTGGTTCGACACAGTCTACAAGTATAGTTTGACAGGAAGTTGTACATCACCTGATTTGCTCTGTTAGCCGGTGCTGCACTTATCTGTTCTGCTTAGCAGAAGATCACCAGGTGTGGCATCGAGGGCATTGCCTGTAATTAGGTTGCTGTGCCAATAGAAAGTTATCGTGGAATCATTGAAGCGTAACCCTTTGAGGCCGGTAGTTCAAGTCAAGCATATACGGCTGTGTAACTACAGCCCATTAGACCACGTAGTTATCTGTGGTCGGTGGCCTCAGGACAGAGTTCGGGAGAAACTCGAGTGCTTCACTTTGTGATGAGCCCCGAACCCCGGGCTGCAACAATATATTCATGATCACACTTATGTTAAGCTGTCATTACAACAGACGTATGGAGCTTTGTTTGTAATTGTGCTGTATTTTATCTTTTTTCAGCTTCACTCCTTATTCATCAACTTCATGCCTGTGTGATTTTCAATAAAACACTGGAGTGAGGTGGCTATTCCCTGAATCCCAAGTCATTCTTGAATTTGGCTGACTGTCTAAATATGTACAGTTACACATTGGGAGGACAGTACAGGGATCTGCTCCCATTGAGGAGTGGTCGAAGTGTATGACCATACATTCTGACCCTTCAAAGTGAGGATGTGTGTGTGTTTAATTTACCAGGTACTTCAGCCCGAAGGCTGAAGTGCATGCTTATGCTCATGGGACAGTCTTGTTGGACTGTGTGGTTTGGCCGTAGGGTGAAAGTACACAACAGTTAAATCTGCTCTTTTGTGCCTTTTGTTTTTTGCCTGTATTTGCTTTTAAATGACTGCTTGTTTGTGTGTGTGTGTAACAAATAATTGTTCGTTGTTATTGCCAATCTGTCTTGGTTGTCCTTTCCTTCATTGAAGTGCATGCTTATGCTCATGGGACAGTCTTGTTGGACTGTGGAGTTTGGCTGTAGGGTTAAAGTACACATCCTAAAGTTTGTTAAAATGTTTTTGATTTTTTTATCACCTTATTTATATAAAAAAGGGCTTCCGTCATAAAAGGGTGTCATGGGGACCTACTCCTATTGAGGAGTGGTCCAACTGTATTACTATACATTCTGGTCCTTTGGGGTTGGGATGTTTGTGTTTGATTGACCATGTACTTCAACCTTCAAGTTGATGTGCATGTGCATTCTCATGGGACAGTCTTGTTGAACTGTGGACTTTGATCATGGGGCCAGGGTGCGCATCCCAAGCTGTTTAAATGTTTCTATTTTTTAAAAAACTTTTTTTTTGAATAAAAAAAGCCTCATATTTTCACCCCTGTCTCTTCATTTGGGTCTGTCCTGAATGCCATGAGACATTCATAAGTTTTATTAATGTTATTCTGTTTGCAGCTTTTATCAGTTTTGACCTCAAATTATGTCATTACCCATAATTCCATAAACACAACCCGTAAAAGCCATGAGAAGGTGTTCAAAATTTGTGCCAGGAGTGAAATAACCGGGAGATTTACCTGTTTCGGAACCCACAATATTGCTCGTGGAACAGCAACAAGGAAGAGGAAGAAGAAAAGAAATATAGGAGACTGTGAAGCGCATTCGAGTCCAGATTATTTTTGGAATTGCAAATTGGGCCGAAGAATGTGTCGGAAGATGTTGATGATGTATCTTCAAGGATTCGACCATGCCTTTGAATCGATTTCCGGTCGACACATGTCAAAATACTTCCTTACAAATATGTAATTGTTTTTTTAATAACAAAAGGACAATAAGTATAGATTTGCATGTGGTGTGCATATCGTACATTCTAATACATTTACATTAAAAAAAAAAAAGTATTTACAGAAGGAAAAAGATGGGAATGTTCGCTTTGGAAGAAGAAGGTTATTGCAGCTCATCCTAAAGGAATACAAAGTACACCACAGCGTGGTGATACTGAACCAGGAACAAATTGGTCTGGCGACACCACATCGCTCAATTAATACGAAGGAAAAGGCAAATCTTATGGTCTCGTGGAAGTTACGAGTAACTTTGCCTCATCAGCTTTGCCGTTTGACGACAACATCTTATACAAAGTGCTCAAGCTTACGAATCCAAAGGTTCCCATCACTGGTGTTATGGAATCCTGGTTGCCTCTTCATAGCTCCACAACTGGTGCATGCTTGAATCTCCACCGTTTGTAGGTAGGAAGTTATCGATAATAACCACACCCCGAGCATTTACTCTGGGTTACTCCACCTCTTGGCCTACAGTCAAGGTTCATGCTTTGAAATAATCGAAGAAACATTTACAAAGGCCAGATCAAGTTCCACCAGGAGTTTGTCATCTTCAGTTCGTTCTTCATTCAGAAAGGAAAACAATTGAGAGGAAGCCTTCACTTGGTTCTTCATGAAATCACGTTTCCTCCTGTCAGGTGCAGAGTAAAGGAACATTACGACATAATCGGAAAGCAATCATTCATGAAATCAAAGCATTAAACAATTAATGATGGACAGGCGAAGATAGATCGTAGGGCAAGGAATATATATGAAGATTTCAGTAAATATAACATGTTTGGTATTAACTGCAATGTTGGCCTGTTCATGTTCCAATCTGAATCTCTCACTCATGATGGAGGGAACACAGGTTCAAATGCTAATTGGCATATGTGCTTATTCATTGTCGAATGTCCATATATCCTGATCTTGCAGCACCAGTTTGGAGTCCGTTCCGGTCACTCAAAATATGGACATGTTGCTTCTCCCTCAACAATGAGCCCCAAATATCAATGAAGAGGTCAGGACCATCTCCCTGGACATTTCTCGAGTATTCCACACAGTCTGGCATCCTGCTTTTGCTTGCCAATATCTCTGCCTGTGAAATACAAGGCCACCTTCATACCTGGCTTTCTAACTTCCTCCATTCGCGCAGTCAACGTGTGGTTCTCAACGGAACCCTGTCCTCTCTCAGTGGAGGCTAGAGTGCACCTCGGGCAGCATCTTGGGACTCGACTCGCTCATCTAAATAAATGACCTCTTTGATGTTCTGGAAAACCTTTGCTTCTGTTGTACTGTATCTCATTTCCTTGACAGACATACAGAAGCTGCATCATACTGCTGATCTGCAATTGGTTATATGTTGGTTTGACAAATGGAACATATAGTTATCTGGAAAGAGAGGGGGGTCTATAGATAGATTGTGCTAAGAATAGTATGGACCATATTCTTGAGTCGTGTAGATTTACAACTACATTAGGGATCTGTCAGAGATCAGCCATACATAATATGTGCACTGAGGGGGCAGTGCCATCCTTTATCGAGCAGAATAGGGTAAGGATATGTAGTGGAAACCTCCTGTACAGGCAAGGCGGGGGGGGGGGGGGGGAACCTGTGGTACCTGGTATTTACAATGGACATTATCATGAGCTGTTTGATTAGGGACAATAAGCGAGGATGAAAAAGTGAGCTGTGGAGCTCTGGAGAAGGACAGGATGGCCAAAAAGGCAGTGCCGCCCACAAGCAATTGGTCCCACTCATTGGCCACCCAACGCTTGCAAGAAAGGTGGTCCTTGGGGCTCAAAAAGCTGGTTACGTGCATTCATGTGGCATATTGGAGATCAATTGCTGGTTCGTACAGGAGAACCAATAGAGTCCACAATCCCTGTCAGCATTACAGGGCAGAGGAGCTGCCTCTTCTTGTCTCCTGGCCTCCTCACTGCCATCCATCCTTATCACCATCCACTCACCTCCGACCATGTGCCATATCATCCTGAACGACCACTCCATCGTAGTATGCTTGAAAACCAGATTGTGCCTGCCAACTCCCTCCCTACCCCATTGTTTGGTTCGTTGGGGGATAGGCTTTATAGTTATTTTCTTGTATATTATTCCCCACCCCATCCCTCTCCCTTACACAGATATCCCATTGTCTTTGTTCCCCATTATTTTGTGCTTCCCCCTCCCGCCCCTCTTGTGTCCTGCCTTGTTGTATGTTTCTGTGTATTAGCTCTTACATGAGCCTCGACTTGGTATAAAAATAAAATAACAAAAACAAAAAATAAAAAAAATGGCCCATAGGGCCAGGACTTGACGAAATTCATCGCTCATGTATTAATATATGTGCGTAGCGTGCGCAATACGCAGTGTACACCCATCAACATGCGTATAATAACACACACGAATCGCTATGTTTTAAGTTTCAAATGAATCCGATAAGATTTTGCAGAGTTATTGAGAGAAAAAAAATCAGGCCCGGTGCGGCTTATATTGCTGACTTCACGTGCGTATTGCGTGTGTATTACGCGACGCCTACTCATAGGTTTTTTTGTAGAATTGCAATATGAGAGAATAGATCTGAATCACATAGATCTGAACCCCGAGGTTCAGATCTGCGATGAATGAGAGGATTGTGTAATATTAGAGGCCGAGGAGATTCGTTTTAAATTCTGTTAAATTGTTCACTGTGAATGGTAATTTTTCTGAATATTTGTTGGCATTATGATTCATAAGTGATCATGACTACCATGAAAAACCGTAGATAGCACTTACCATGTTAAATTAAAATACCTGTCACCTCCGTAATCCGTAACGGATGTGACCAATTTTTAATCCACTCAAAGATACTCCCCTTCTACGTCCGTGTTTCAAATTTGAAAGTAATCTGTTAAGATTTGGCGGAGACGTGAATTTTTGAAAATCGGCCCATGCTAAAAGATACGGATTTTCGCGATTTTCAGGAATTTTTCCTGACCTTGACCTTTGACCTTGACATGCCAAAAGTTATAGGGTTCTATTCTGGTGGCCAATAAGTCCATTGGTGAAGTTCCATGACATTCCGACTCGAAATGCGACCTGTAGAGCGAGACGTACACACAAACAAACAAACAAAACAAACCAACATACTTGACAAAATCGTAGATTTCGTCAAGTAATAAAAGTGCGTGTGCTTCCCTACTCAAAGTACAAATGAGTTCCTGGTCTGTTCCATTTATTTATCATGAGCATCTCGTCTTCCCTTTCGTATTGTTATAATAAACCATTATTTGTAGGAAACATTTTCCTGCCTTTTGCCTTGGCGTGCACCAGGACCAACCCCAAAATTCAGTTTATTTATTTAACGATCCTTGGGGATTGTAACTGGTTAACTTGAATGCAATGAGAGTAAATTCTGAAAGCAGTGTGAATTCAAACACCATTTTGGTCATTCGCGAGGGTCAAAGACCATTCTCCACGATGGGAGATGTTAGCCTAACCTGTCGATGTGAAAAAATCTTTCATTCCTGGTGAAGGTCACAGTGGTATTCTGTCCGTCTCGAAAAACTATCCCACCTATCTATTTCCGGGTCAAGTTCGAAGCCTCACTTTCAGCCATGATCTTTAATGGAAAATTAGCCAGCTTCAAACTGGGCATCCTCCATAATTTCTTGAAAGATCAAGACCTACTCACAGCCGACAAGGCCTTTGTCCATAACTCAATGCAGTACCGCTCCCCTGAATGGGTTGGCACTCCAGCATCACTTCTGTTGCTCCTGGAGTATGTGGAATCCACAGCTCTCAAAATTATTGAAATCTCCAATAATGAGGCCGACTCATAAAGCCTGTTGCTCACACATCGCATGCAGGTCGGTGGCCACCATATTTTTAATCGCCTCTCCTCCAGTCCAGCTCTCTCTGCTCTTTGTTGTCCGACCTTCCCCAGCAACTCCAGGATGTATGTGGTTTTCATTAACCCTCTCCTGGTTCAACTTCCAAAATCCAAGCTTATCACACACCTCAACTCTTCTTGTTCCTTTTTCTTCTCTTTTGTGGAATTGCCTTCCGGATGCTGCACTCTTCAAACCAGGGTTTCTAGCAGCGGGGTACACCACTGTCTCATGTTATCCCCAACCTTACCCGCAATGTTTTAGACCTACATTAACCCCACCTCACACTACGCTCTTACGTTTTTGTTGTCATTCAAAAGTCGATAAACTTCTTGTCAAAAGGTTACTTGGTTTCCTCCCCTCTTATCTCCCTTTTCCTGTTCATTCTTTCCTTTGCAAGTTTTGTCCAAATTTCGCCCTCCTGCCTCAGTCAGAACTTCGCCATTTAATCCTGCCACTCACACTTCCATTTATTTAGATCTTGCACAAAAACATTCCTGTAAAAGTACACAGACGTCTCATGTCTTTGGCCTGCATTGAATTAACATACCACCCCATGAGTCATACAATACAGTACGTAAAAACAACATAACATAATAAAATAAAACTTTTTTAAAAAAATGAAGAAAAAAAAACCCACACATTTCTTTGGAATATTGTGAATATCTTGGTACAACAACTTTTATGAACACCCATAATTACTGCAGACCTGAAGCCCGAGACGGAAAATGTGCATTAAACAAACCAAGGAAGGTGGTTCCACATGGAGTAGAAGGGGGCAATACAAGACCATTTACACCAAAAGGTACGTACGATTGTAAAATTCCACAAGTAAATTAAATATTTATTCAAAATCTGTTTAAAGACGTAGGAATTTTGAATTCACAGCCCTCATCATGAATGTCATCGTGATCTTATCGACGTGAAACGGGAAGAGGGGTTTTTATTATTACACATCAATAAAATTATGACATCACTTGCGTTTATACCTTAGTTTATATTCTCAAAGAAGAAGCATTTAAGTAAAATAATGTGACGATATATTATTCAATTTCAGTGCTGCAAACCTCCAGGTAAAAATCTAAAACTTTTTATATAAACGGTAATGGACTCCTTCATCTTATTTATATCAACAAAACATCATTGTTCTCTCCAGGATGCATTTATAATGTCATTGTTATGGAGAAATCTTCATGATCAGCGTTTAATCTGTCAAAACCTTTATAAAATTAAAATGTGGTCAACAACTGAGCTTATTACCACCTTGGTCTGCTGTGACATCATGTTCCTTAATGTCCGCACATCTCCACGCAGTGGGATCAGGGCGCGACCGCCAATATTCTGGGGCACGTGCTCCACCTCGCATGGTAAAGGTCGCTTGGGTGGCCAAAGGTCACCATTGTGCTGTGGAAGGTGCAGAGGATGAGTCGTGTATTTAGTCATGAGTGTCAGCATATTGTTGCCCAGCATCTATTTCCATGTAAGTATGTATGCATGTTGAGTAAAGGAGATTCTGGGGTGGGGAGAGGGGGGAGGATATGTAATCGACAACTGTCCATTAATATAGAATTCTTCTTCCATCCAGGAATCAACGTCTGTGTGACTTGTGTGAATATCAAGTCACCTGTCGGTACAGGATGCCTGAGTACCATTCCAGGACTTCCTGCTCGTCTTTACAGCAAAAATACCTGGTGAATTAGGTTGGAGACAGAGGGGAGGAGGAGCAGGTGGTTCACAGGAGAGGAACTAATAATTATTTATGAAGGAAAAACAATGAAGCAATGGTGATAACAAAAAAACAGCACACACCTTTGGTGCAGGGATACTTTTACAAAAACAGTGTGATGGAACAAACTTGATTGACCATCGGACATAGACATGGAAGAGGAAATTTTATATGTATGTATATACAGAAACATGGATTGACCCAATATATGTAAACACATAAGGATCCAAGCATGATGTTTATGATGGACAAAAGAACACGCAATGACAAAGTTGGCAGTTTGAAAGTGAAAGGCAAGTTGAGGTTCCGCGAATGGACCCACGTGGCGGAGCGAAGGTGAGGTTTGAGAATCATTGCATTTAGGGTTTGATGGAAGGTTTTCTTAACATAACAGAGCCGTTGACAAACCGAAGTGAATAGACAAAAAGTCAATTCAAGACTCCCTTAAATGAACAACACAAACAATACAAGTTCCCCTGTGTCAAGGAACTTCAGCGCAGGAGGAGGCCATGAGGCCAATAAAACGTACTCTAAGATTGCCAACCGATGGTTGTTTATATACATGATCTATCCATTTTAAATGCTGAGTGTTAAGTAAGGAAGCAGCAGGCAACATTTTAAAAGTCTTTGGTATGATTCAGCCAGGGTTTGAACCACCAACCTCCCAGATTCAGAGCAGACACTCTAACCATGACACCACCGAGCGTGATACTGTATAATAATCCTCAAAACGCAGGCAGATGAGGGTGAGTTTGCATCAGCACAAGTATCGTGACTGCTTGTGAGAAAATCATCTATCAATCGGTCCGAAAACATTCCTCCTCCATTCACAACTTTATGGAGGAGGATTTGGTGAAAAAGGAAACGGATCACGCTCGGTGCTGCTGGAGACACAAGTCGCCTGACATCCTGGTATATACTTTTATGCGATCAAATTTGCTAACATTGCTTCTGTGTTGTTATTCACTGTTTACGGGTTCAGAACGTGGAAAACTTCGCCAATCAACGGTGCACCATAACGATGCAACTACTACGTACCACTGATGCTTGCCTTGTATCATCGTGAATCCAAAGCTGTACAAAGGCAGAGAACATCATTTATGAGTCATTGTGTCATTTGCATTTGTGCCAAAAGGAGAAACAAATATGCAAATTCAGAACTATATCCTCCATCCCACCCACCCTCCCCTCTAAAGTACCTGACTCTTCACATCTTATTATGAAAATCAAAATGATTTTGAAAGGCAGTCATTTGTTTTGTCTTTATTGTCTTGGCAAAGTATCACCCCTTTCTGCCTATAAACTAAAAAGCATCCTTTTTGTGGCCTATTCCATTTAACCCAGAAGGTAAGAGCGGCCACAACACTTACACATTCAGTATGTCGGGGAATCAATTTGTCACCTGTCTCAGCCAAAGTAAATAACATAAGGTATTCAAAGAGCAGAAAAACAAGTATGCAAAACTTACATCGTGGGCGGCTTGACCCGCTTCTTTACGCCGAGGTAAACCCGAACCTTGTTGATACTCCATTCTTTCTCAACTCGATTAGACTTTGGAATGAATTGATTGGTAAGAGAATAGCAGAGAGATAACTTTCATTGGCAAGAAAATACAAAAGAAAATGTTTACTTTGTGTTTTCATTACCCAAGGAAGGATCTTTTCCTGGGAAGAATTATTGCCGGCATGATGTCTAGTCCTGTTTAACTGCAGCAGGAAGGCTGAATGCCGACAAACACCGAACCCTCACAACATGCGTAGTACTCAGGACCAAGTTAGAATTCCGATTACCTTAGTGTCCTTGTGCAAAAGGAGCTTTCCGCTGCAAAGTACAAAGTACTTCTCCTGGAAGCGGGCAACAGACAGCAACTCACTGAGCTTCCCCGATTCCTCACGGTACTTCAGCAGGCCGTGCTGGTTTTCTAACGTCTGTGCTGTTGTTGAAAGCACAAACAATTCGAGCAATGTGATCAAACTAGAGTTTTGTTTGGCAAGTTATCAAAACAAACATAAACGTTTTATCCTGGATTTGCAATATGTTATGGGTGCTTACCAATCTTGTAAGCACAAAGGGTGGTTTCGGCCGAACAATCATAAATAGGAAATAACAGTGAGTAAATGTCATTGACCACAAGCTCCTGATTCCTAAATAAACAACTACAAAGTACAATTACTGGTGAAGTGTAATTGTAATCTCTGCCTCGAGGTCTCTTCAGGCATTCACCACAAGGTAAAGAACCACCCTTGAGACCGACACCTCTTATCATCTGAGTGAGTTGTGCATCATTGGGCCAAAGCCAGAGACACGCAATTCAATTTCAGCTTGAACAGTGTGTTTGAACTGTTCATACAGTGGTAAGGCACACAAACTGACACTGTGCTACGATGCCGATAGGTTTTGAATCTTACTGAAGGAGTTCTGCAAGTAAGACTGTGCAGCGTGGTGTTGCACAATGAGGTAGTTGGACTGGTAATCGATGGTGGAACGCCACTGGAGCACTGCATCCAACACTCGCTCACGGTAGTGCAGCAGCCTCTCTGCCATCCCAGGAGAGGAGGGATAGGTCAGGAGGACAAAAGTTATCATCGTTCGTAATCCGCATGGTTACAGATTTACAGAATACATTGCAACCGAGAAGAGCACTCGGTAGAGCACACACCTCCACCACGCAATGCCTCATGCAGTGGAACATATCAGACCCAATACATTTTTGAAATATCATGCTATATGTTGTTTTCAGCCTGATCTCTCAATGGTGAAGAATCACTTAAAAAAATTCTAGTAGTCGGATCCGGATCCGGATATTCACCAAAATCTAATCAGTTTGTTCTTGTCACACACCCAACCTGCCCACAAAATTTCATCCAGATCCGTAGACAACTTTTTGAGATATCCTGTACACAGACAGACAAACAGAGAGACAAACAAGAGAAAGACGTCATGCAGAGCACAATACTTGCAAAATCCACCTCCCCATCTCCAAAGGTTGCCAGAGATACATACATCAAATTGTCCATTTCATTAAGATTAAAACTGACAATCTTAATAACAGCTCAGGTCAATTGGATGAAAATTGATTATTTTTCAGATTGAAATTGATGATTTTAGAAGTTTGACCTTTTGATCTCAAACAGTTGATTTCCCAATTCAGTGACACAATATGCAAATCCTGTTCAAATTTCAAGTTGATAGGTCAAGTTTCTAGAATCGTCATTTTTTATCCAAACGATGACCTTTGACCTTTGACATCAAAATCAATAGGCTTCTCGTTGAGACTACCTCCACAACTTGTTGAACTTTGTGAAGATTGGTTTTAAATCGTGATCTGCAGGCGTTGACAGTCAAACAGACAGAATAACAAAATCGACGAACCAATATACTTGAAAAATCTTCGATTTTGCAAGTAACAAACAGAAAATCAAACACACAAACAGACAGACAGGGGTGAAAACATAACCTTTTTCTACATTCGGTGGCAGAAGTAATAACAGGAGACTCAATGTGGAACCATTTGATTGAAATAAGGAGCTTTCCATCAATTTTGTTGAAGGCACAAAGAGGAGCTTCCATACACATCTTATGCAGGCCAAGTACAGTGAAAGAGAACAATTAATTTTACCATAAATGAAAAGGTCAATAATAGAAAAACATTTGAAATGCAATCTGCTGCAAAGCAGCCGAGGAAAGAATGACTACAAATGGGAATCTGTGCTTATGTGTCACGGCATGAAAGGTTGTTTATCAGAGTCTGCTCGTGGGCAAACGTCTCAGCAGATCACAAAGTCTCACCGAGTTCCCCATTGCAGGACACTTCAAAGACGGCCCATTGTTCCCATTCAGTCACTGGCTGGCTCCTTAAGGAGAGAACCTCCGCCACCAACTCCTCAGCCGTCATGAGGGCAGACACCTGAGCACAAGGCATTCACACTGAAAACTGTGATAAGTGATGATGTACGACCTTCCCAAGAGGGGAAGATGCTGCTTCTCTTGATTGATGCAGTGTTGTTGCAGGGGAACTCAAACACAAATATTTTTTTTCTTCTGAAAACCAATGAAAATCATTAAACATGGTCTAATTTGAAGGGAAGGAAATTTTGAATTCTTTTTGCCAATCATAAAGTGCTGAAAAAAAAGTCCAAAAGTCCACCTTGTTGTACTGGTCGGTTTTTGATTTTCAACAGTGACGTCACACTCGGATCCAAATGGTGGGTTACATAGAGAAACAGTCTATTTTGAGCTCTGATTCTGATATTGATTCCATCATCATTAGCAACTCTGAAGGTTATCAGTATGTTGAAATTGATTAGTGAGATTTTGAATAAACTATTGGAGACAAAATTAGTGATGGAAATGCTTTTGGGGGAATTATGAAGCCGCATCGTTTTGAGCCTTATGCAAGCCATTCAGATGAAGATGGTGACAATGGAAATGTTGTGAATATGCGACCAGCATTTTCATCTTCACTAACAGATTGGTAGATTTTGTTTTTCCCATTCAATTGACGGTTTATAAGGGATTTTATATTAATTGATAAATCAGTTATATTACTCCAGCAGAAATACCCGTCATCGCCTGGCAGCCAACACCACACAGGCACATTCAGACACCGCCGACAAAATGGGCGACAAATGCTTTGTCCCACCATCGCAGGTTGACCAGGTGTCCTGTATGTTTTGGGATAGTCCCATTTCATATTTTCCCGGAATGCTATTTGTGTCTGAGTTCGTGTCCGTGCTGTTTTGGAGCTATGTCATGCCATGCCATGTCGTGCTGTGCCTTGTCGATGTCCAGCCCCAGTGGACACACAGCCAAACTACACAGACATTTCAGATATACAAACCCTCATTCTCTCTCTTTTCTTGAATGCCGATCGTGCTGAATTAAAATTTTCCTTGGATGGTAATTTATTGGATCTTGGAGTTGACGCGATGGCATCTGGGACACTGGAATCTAGGTTTTCGAGCTCTTCAGATGCAGACGGCAGGGTGATGGCGGTGTTAGCCAGCACATCTAGCAAGGTGAGATCGGTCACCGGCAGGCCAACACAGGTGTTTGATTCACCACTCAAATCACCCGTGTACATGTGCTGGTAGCTGGGTAGAGTTGGTCCTTCAGTTTTGAGTGATGGCTGTTTCTTCCACTTAATCATGGGGATGGCATCCTCTCTCAATTGTGGTGGATAAACACAAGATCTAGCCATCTCTGTTGTTTCATAACATGCTCTGTAACATGTTCTGAGCACAAAAGTGAACATTTTTAAGGTCTGATCCCCACTCCGGTATTTCTGACAAACCTCGTCCAATTTCTGGCAAACCTAGGGTCCTTCGGCCATTGGTGATGTAACATGAAACCATCTCGGTTTGTATTACGACAACCACCAAGGAAGCATCGACTCAGCATATTTATGGAAAATCGAAAATTATTCGATGTTTGAGTTAAATCGTACCGCGATGTATCCCGTAAACAGTATGAATATGGCGGTCAACTTCTGAGTGTGACGTCATGACTAATCGTGAAGAAGAAGATTTCGACTTTTAATCACAAAATTACTTACTTTTTCAATCGCAAATCAGAAAAAGACACATCGTATCTATTTTGTCGGATATCAAAGGATAGATTAGTGTCGAGGTGGTTTGATTGTTTGGGTTCCCCTTTAAGGAAGTGGTCACACACCATTTTTAAAATGCTGGTGAAACAACGGTCTTTAAATAGAAACTTAAAACTTTACCATCGATTTCTATAACACCCGATGCAGCAACACACCTTCAACGTAAGGCTACAGTCATTTTCCTTCTTCCGCAGGTAAACTTCGAGAATCAAGTCCCCGGCAGGAACCTGCTGCAGAGTAGTAGTTGGGAGAAGCTTTGAGTTTGAGAAAACAGTTTTAGTCAATAACATGGAATCACAAAAAGAAAGAAAACTTTGCGTCAAACTCATTTTGTACTCATTTTATTCCAACAAATCCTGTTTCTCAACTGCATTGTATTTCCTGAGGCTGATGCCATTTGGCTTATCATTCTTGCGGTACCTTCACACATTGTTTACCTTAACTATTAATTTTGTTATCTTTCTGTGTTTTTATTTTATTATTGTACAAGTTCAAGACTAATGGAAGAGTAAGGTGACAGCAGGTAAAAAGGCAACGTACTGACTATGGGGCAGTTGGGGCGACATTTGGACAAAAGTATCAAAGGCATGAACAAGCAGGAAAGGAGGAGAGAGAGGAGTGGAGGAAATACAGCAACTGGCAAGTAAGATAGTTGAGTGAGGTCATGTTAATGGGGTTAGTAATGATCACAGATAGGGATTTTTTTTT
>CM068964.1:33052206-33070856 GCA_035128595.1 Eptatretus atami
AGTTTGGGGTGACATGAGATGGTGGAGCACCACATGCTTGAAGCTCAGCTTTGCCTTTCCCCCTTTCTCCTGAAACCCCCTGAGGGTGGCCTTGTATGCTGCAGGAAGCGAGCTTGGGAAGCAAATTAAGGTGCCAGACTGAGTTGATCCCCCGAGATATGTCCAGGGAGACGGTGCCTCTAACTATTGCTGAAAGAAGAGCGGTCGCATGTCCAGAGTTAAGTGAACGGTGTAGAATCCAACTTCATAAGAGGTGATATTTTACTTTTTCTTTAATCACATATTCACCATTAACTTTCCAATGCCCAGATCTCTTTATTCTTTCATTTCAGTTTGGTTTTAGACTGGGGGTCTGTTACGAGTTAAGTCCCCAAGCATGCATCATTTGACATTTTGTAAGGGCTGTGGCTTGTCCATTGATGCAGTGATCCCTTTCGGTTAAGGCAGGGATAATAAATTTGATTCGGGTGACGGAGATAGGCATCTTTTGACAAAAGGAATACGAGTTAAGGATTTTTAATGCAAAAACATAAAGGTAGATGATACAACCAGCTTTACATCTCCATTCAAAGAATGGCATAATCCACCCCCTCCTGGCACTGCACCATGATAACAATTTTAGTTTCATTTGACCACAGGAAAATAGTCCAGGAAAAATGAGGTCAGGACTGGAGAAAAAAAACCCCATACATTCTAGTCAAAATTTTAATTCCTGCTCTAACCTACTTCGGGCACTGCATCAGCAGCACAGCTGTACTTCCAGGAATGATGCTAACCGCAGTTATGTGCTGCACATGGAATTGCCTAAACCACTGCACGGAATGAGTTGAAAGATGGTGGAAATAATTTCACAGCACTGAGTCAGGGTGGGATGAGGACCCCAAATATCTCTATGTAATTGTGTATCATATGGTGCCACCTGGTGGAAGCTGGTATAACACACCATAAAAATGGGGCACTTCACCAACCCATAAAGATGGCTTATATGCTAGTAATCAAACATGTCGGTTTAATTTTCCATTATAGAAACTTAATCATAATCTACATCTCTCTATCTATATAATTACTAAAACTCTCATCTTGTATGTATGCATGTTCCCGAAATACAGCCAAAACGGTACACGATAGCGCAAAAATTTTAGGGCCACATTACTCACCATTCTCCTGCGGTGTGCAGTATCAAGTTTTGTTCAAATCGGGCAACGAAAAAAAAATATTAAAAAATCAATTCCCGATTCAGTCAAGTACTCTTCGGGAGTATTTGATCAACGCAAACAACCTCAGCGGTACAGCTTGCTGGAGCTATCTTTTTTTTTTTCTTGAAATGATTTTTTTTTTCATCAACCGCTGTCACAACGGAAACCCAATGGGTTCACGGGTCGTCTAGTACGATATAAAAGCAAAATGTTTCTTTGTTTGTGACCCTACTCCTCTGAGCTCCGAAGGTTAATCGACACGAAACTTGATAGGATAACATTGTTTACCATGGTGCACTTAAATCAGGGTTATAAACAGTCATTTACTCACAATTCATAAATTATAAATACCCGAGCTGCCACCTGTTGCCATCTCCGCAAGGGTATATCCATATATACAATGCTTCATAAAAAGTCCATTTTTATTGGTGAGGTGGTAACCTCTGATCATCAAATATGGTATCAAATGTGAAAAATAACTGTCAATTAAGCTGTTACCATGATCGGTAAGAATGGCGAAGAAGAAGTCACGTGACCTCTCAAATGCGCTAATCGTTCCAAAACCGAACATCGTACAAACACAACCCATACATTGATTTAAAGTTATTGTACTGCTCATTTCATGACATAACTCCCAAGGGTGAAAGAAGAATGAGTAGAAAAAAGGTTACCATCTCAGCTTACTTACTTCACCAAATATACATACATTGTATAATTTAAAAGAACCGAGTTAACATTGCCATTAAATTTTTTTATCGTAATTTGATCGTACATGTTTGATTAATTTCTTTGTAGATGCCTCACCTCAAATGAGCAATTTTTTGGAGTGTGTATTCTTGGTAGAAACAGGAATTCAGTGAAAAAATTCAGTGACCAGATATTGTAGTGGGTGGAGCCGGTGGAACTTTTTTTGTTTTTCAAATGGTTTCTGGGCACTATCACAGAAATATAAATATTCAATCACAGGTGAGATATATTTCATTTCTTACAATATTATCGATATCTCCGACCTCTTAACGATGTCTTATCTGAGGGGCCATTCAAAAATTACATCCCTAACGCGTGGCAGCTGGGGTTTGGAGTGAGGTGGGGGGTGGGTGTATGTGCGAATGTTATTGAGTTTTACATTTACAGGGGGTTGGGTGTGTTTCCAGAGCTGTTATGTAACAACCTTTTTCGTTACATATTAAAACAAGTGGTGACAGGCACAACAAATCCCGCCCATTTAAGGCATAAAGTTATTTTGGGGATCAAATTTAAAATTTGATACATCCTTAATGTGAATGTTGATTATAAGGAATAGAATAAGGAATATTTTATCTTAGTTTGAAGTCAATTAAACCATTTTTGACGAAGTTATGACCGTAAAATGATGTTGACCTTTCAAGGCCACTAAGGTCAAAGGTCATGGTGTCAAATGAAAGCCAATAAAGGACTTGATATATGTCTTCCATAGTAAACACGTATATTCCTATCCTTTTTTGATTTATAATGGAAAATTGTAATTTTGACCGATGACCATGACCCCAAAACTTCGGACCCAACCGATCTTCATAAATATGCATTTTTCACTCTAGGAATGGGTAGGATTATAAGTGCCAAATCGAATAAGGTTCACTATAAGCTTAGTTTGAAGTAAATCAGATCATTTTTGACGAAGTATGAGCGAAAAACGATTTTGATCTTTTTGTGACCTTGACCTTTCATCCAATTGGATCCAAAAGTTAATGCGGTCATTTAAGGTTCATTGCCCACCTGTGGATTAAATTTGATAGTGTTTGCTAAAGCCGTTTTGCCGTAAAGTTGCTAACAGACAGACAAACAAACAAAACAAGCAGTCATAGACTGGTACTTACGAAATCGTCAACTTGACCTCTGACCTTGTCTAATAAAAGCTGTCTCTAGAGAAGGTAGCGACGCAAACCAGAAGTTTCTACGATGATTCTGTACCAAACCATCAAAAATCGAATGTTTTGGATGTTTGACCTCACTGTGACCTGACCTTTGACCGATTTTGACCAAAATCTAATCAGCGCTAGCCACACCCCTCCTGAATCACGTGGTGTAATTTGACATTGGTACTTCTTCCGTTCTCGAGTTATCGTGCCTACAAACACACACACACACACACACACACACAACAAACAAACAGAGGACGGAAATCTAAAGATTTCGTAAGTAACAAGCCAGTAGCGGACATGGGTGGTCGCGACATAATTGCATACTAGTCATACAGTTTTTGACGGATCGGGCTGAAATTTTTTGACAAAGAGGTTGATTATAGTGCGCATAAAAGCCTGGAAGCCCATTTTTGATTTTCGAAAAAATTGATTTTTTAGTATTTTTCTAAAATTTCAAAGTCCCTTTGCTAGGCAACGGTGGTGCCCATAGCAACGGTGATCAAAATTATAGAACTAGATCCTGGTATGAACTACCTGTCAGTTCTCAAAATCTGACCCTGTCAGAGCTGTCCTTACATACGTTACGAATTGGAATTCGCGCACTCAACATACAAGAAGTTCATGATGCTACGTAGTATGCACGATAATTCATGTTCTAATAGTCACCTTCATTCTTATGCAGATCGATCAATCGTGCTGTCTGTACGTCTATTCATTATATATAGTAGTCGGAGCGATCATAACACACTGGAGACACCACCCCCTCTTTTACGAAGAGGAAGAAGAGCCCTCCCGTCCCGTGATTCATGACGTCAACAACTCCCTTCCACCCATGATTGAGCGGGGATGGATCACGAGGGCATGAGTCACGCCGGCGGCGGAGGGGGTGGAGAAGGATAAAGAGGAGATCCTTTCTTTGTTCGGGTGGAGAGTGGTCGTTCAGCAGGCCGTCGGGTCCTGTTTGGCTTGGTTAGGGTTGAGGCTTTTGGAAGCTTTTTGCTTGCTGAGGAGTTGTTCAGCAGGCCTTCGGGTCCTGCTTGGTTCGAGTGGGTTGGTGCTCAGGGAGCTTCGGCCTCGGCTTGGCTCGGGTGGAGACTTTTTGGAGAGCTGCTTTGTTTGGAAGAGAGTTGAGCGGTTACTCGGCTCGAGCTGCTGGTGGTGGTTCTTCTTCTTGGTTCGTGGAGCTCTTTGTTCTCCGTTTTGTTCCCGGCTTAGTGCGACTCATCGGCCTCATCTTGGAGGTGGCTCCTCGGGGAAGCGGTGCATCGACGGGAAGGATCGGCGCCTCGTCTCACCAGCACATGTTGAGAAGCGCGGAGGATTTGCTGGAGCTCGGGAAGAATCGTGGCTCACGGCGATTGGGTCCAGCTCGCTCTCGCTGGAGCCCAGGTCCAAACAACTTGAAGACCACACGAGGTGGAGAGGTTCGATATAGGTCCTGGGTTTCAGCTCACCTGTCCTCTGAGCTGGAGCCCGTTATTAAAGGCCTCAGCCACCATTTATTGGGTGTATGTGTGTGTCGTACGTGTGTTCGTGGGCCTGTCTAATAAGTACGAAATTGTTAAGTGCTTTGTGTGCTGTAAATGTTTGCATTGCATTTCGTATAGTCGGTATAGTTCTGCTCTTACGTGCTTCCTAAGTTCCCCATTATTATTAATAAATACGCCAATTGTTAAATGTTTTCAGCTTGTCGCGTCGATTCTTTCATTGACTGAGCATTTCGTGTGTTGGGAGTTAGAAACCGTTGGTTTGCCGTAAAAGGGGGACATTCGGACCGACGGTTCTCGGCGATTAAGCCGCTCGGAATCGCGCACGGGACAGGCTCGCCTCAGCGGCTTGTTCCTTACTAGTTCTGTCGAGGGTGGAATAACCCGGAGTTGGATCACGTGGGTATTTAGGTAAATTGAAGATTGGCAATCGACCCTACCCCACGTGGTCTGCCCATTGGCGTATTTCGGTTCTTGTACAAGGACCCGTCGACTCAGACTTATCCGGTGCGATCTATATTCTGGGCGATCGGTCGCGCCGACTCGACTTGCGGCTCCTCAGAGCGTCGGTTGCGGCCGACCCCGGACCGTAACAATACAAACAAACAACAACAAAAAAATGATGGTAAATAGACATCCTATTTTTGAAGGACTACTATTTGAAAAATAAAACCTAAATCAAAAATCGGCTCGAGTAAAATTTTCTAAATATCTCGAAGTGTTTAATTCCGAAGTCTCATTTGTCCACATTCAAAACTGTAGGACAAATATTGAAAATACCGTACGCGGTTTTTTGGCGCTGCATAGCAACGGGTGGTTGCTTAAGGCCCGTCACACCTTGACGTTTTAGCCAGCGTATGCTGACGTATGAAAAATTTGTCTAAAACGCTGGCGTACGTCGAATACGTTATGGGTAAGTTTGGTATACATTAAGAGCACGCTGAAGCACGCTGGCTACGTCGTAGTACGCCGAGCTCGTTGACAAATTTTAGGCATGCTCAAAATTTTTTGACGTATGCCAACGTATGACTCACACGTTCCGCATACGCTGGCCATAAGTTGTAGGCACGTTATGCAATTGTTGACACACGTTACTTGTAAATTACTCATAAGTGAAAACACGTCGAGGTAATGTTTAGCGTACCAAAACTTATTTCTAACCTATGAGTAACGTGCTTTGAACCTGTGTGTAACGTATCTCCAACGCATATTGACGTATGTAGACGTATTGACATCCTCCGGACGACCACAGAACTACTGAACGTGTTTCTAACTTACAGCTACCGTATTGGCAGCGTTTAGGGAATTGATAAATAAAAATGGGCTTCACAGGAAGAACCCATCAGTGTTTCAGACTCCATGGTGATAGATGTCCATGTCAGTAGTATCAGTAGTAGTAGTAGTAGGTGAGTGTGTCAGTAATAGTAGTAAGTAGTAGAGTAGTAGTAGGTCCATGCAGTAGAGTAGGAGCATGATGGGAGGGTGTGCGTGATGATGGATCCTCCTTGCGTCCGCGTCCACGGCCAGGAGACTTCTTGGCAGCATTCTTCGAAGTTTTCTTCGCATGACGATGATGTTGACATTTCGATGTCTGGCTTGGTTATGATTAAAATCTTCAAGCGCAGCGTCATTTAAATAGTCGAGCGGCAGCGATTTAAATTGTTGAGGGCAGCCTATTAATAGGCTACGCCACGTGATCGTCGGCGATACGTGCAGAGCGCTATGCATAAGTTAGACTATCGTTGGGCATAGGTTGTGAACGCCGACAACACGCTAAGCATTCATTGGTATAAGTTATCTAAAGTTATCGAAACGTTCTGTGTACGTTACTAATACGTTATGCATAGCGTCCAACTCGTTATGAATACGCCCAAAACTGAAAAAACATCAATAGTTCAGCGTATGCCAGCGTTTTATATATATTTTTATACGTTGCCATACACTGGCTAAAACGTCAAGTGTGACAGGGCCCTAAAGGCCCAGTCACAGCTTGACGTTTTAGCCAGCTTATGCCAATTTTTGAAAAATTTGTCCAAAACGCTGGCACATGTCGAATACGTTATGGGTGAGTTTTGGAAACATTAAGAGCACGCTGAAAAACACTGCCATACGTCGTTGTACGCTGGCTTTCATCGTTGTACTTTGCGGTTGTCCTCAAATTTCCATGCTTGAAATTTTACGACTTATGCCAGCGTATGACTCACACGTTCCGCATAATGCTGGCCATACGTTGTAGGCACGTTATGCGATCGTTGAGACACGTCGACATACGTTACTTCTAAGTTAATCATAAGTCGAAACACGTCGAGGTAATGTTTAGCGTACCCGAAACTTATTTCTAACCTATGAGTAACGTGTTGTAGGCACGTTACGCGATCGTTGACACACGTCCACACACGTTACTTGTAAGTTTTTCATAAGTCGAAACACGTTAAGGTAATGGTTAGCGTCAGTGTTCCAGACTCCCTGGTTTTTTTTTCTTTGGTATGACGGTCATGTTGACACTGATTCTAGTGCGGTTCTGATTTAAATCGTTGATCGGCAGCCTATTAATTATATTATATTATAACCGCACTAGAAATCGAGATGTCAACATCACCATCATACCAAAGAAAAAAAAAACCAGGGAGTCTGGAACACTGACGCCAACCATTACCTCAACGTGTTTCGACTTATGAAAAACTTACAGTGGGAGAACAAGTATTTGATACACTGCCGATTTTGCAGGTTTCCCACTTACAAAGCACGAAGAGGTCTGTAATTTTTATCATAGGTACACTTCAACTGTGAAAGACGGAATCTAAAACAAAAATCCTGAAAATCACATTCTATGATTTTAAATAATTATTTTGCATTTTATTGCATGAAATAAGTATTTGATCACCTACAAGCAGAAAGAATTTCGGCTCTCACAGACCTGTTAGTTTTGTCTTTAAGAAGCCTCCCATTCTCCACTCATTACCTGTATTAACTGCACGGTTTGAACTCGTTATCTGCATAAAAGACAGCTGTCCACACTCAATCAATCAGACTCCAACCTCTCCACAATGGGCAAGACCAGAGAGCTGTCTAAGGACATCAGGGACAAAATTGTAGACTTGCACAAGGCTGGATGGGCTACAGGACAATAGGCAAGCAGCTTGGTGAGAAGGCAACAACTGTTGGCGCAATTATTATAAAATGGAAGAAGTTCAAGATAACAGTCAATCTCCCTTGGTCTGGGGCTCCATGCAAGATCTCACCTCGTGGAGCCTCAATGATCATGAGAAAAGTGAGGGATCAGCCAGAACTACACGGCAGGACCTGGTCAATGACCTGAAGAGAGCTGGGACCACAGTATCAAAGAAAACCATAAGTAACACCTACGCCGTCATGGATTAAAATCCTGCAGCGCACGCAAGGTCCCTCTGCTCAAGCCAGCGCATGTCCAGGCCCGTCTGAAGTTTGCCAATGACCATCTGGATGATCCAGAGGAGGAATGGGAGAAGGTCATGTGGTCTGATGAGACCAAAATAAGCTTTTTGGTTTAAACTCCACTCGCCGTGTTTGGAGGAAGAAGAATGATGAGTACAGCCCAAGACACCATCCCAACGTGTGAAGCATGGGGTGGAAACATCATTCTTTGGGGATGCTTTACTGCAAAGGGGACAGGACGACTGCACCGTATTGAGGGGAGGATGGATGGGGCCATGTATCGCGAGATCTGGCCAACAACCTCCTTCGCTCAACAAGAGCATTGAAGATGGGGCGTGGCTGGGTCTTCCAGCATGACATCGACCCGAAACACATAGCCAGGGCAACAAAGAGTGGCTCCGTAAGAAGCATCTCAAGGTCCTGGAGTGGCCTAGCCAGTCTCCAGACCTGAACCAATATAAAATCTTGGAGGGAGCTGAAATTCTGTGTTGCCCAGCGACAGCCCCGAAACCTGAAGGATCTGGAGAAGATCTGCATGAGGAGTGGGCCAAAATCCCTGCTGCAGTCTGTGCAAACCTGGTTAAGAACTATAGGAAACGTCTGATCTCTGTAATGCAAACAAAGGTTTCTGTACCAAATATTAAGTTTGTTTTTTCTGATGTATCAAATACTTATTTCATGCAATAAAATGCAAATTAATTATTTAAAATCCTACAATGTGATTTTCAGGATTTTTGTTTTAGATTCCGTCTTTCACAGTTGAAGTGTACCTATGATAAAAATTACAGACCTCTACGTGCTTTGTAAGTGGGAAAACCTGCAAAATCAGCAGTGTATCAAATACTTGTTCTCCCCACTGTACAAGTAACTTTTGTCGACGTGTGCCAACGATCGCATATCGTGCGAACAACTTATTCCCATCGCATGTGGAACATGTGAGGCATACGGCAAGTACGTCGTAAAATGTTTAACACGTTTAAAATTACAAGACGTACTCCACTTACTACGACGTATGATAGCGTACTTTAGCATTCTATTCACGTATACCAAACTTACCCATACCGTATTCGATGTGCGCCAGCGTTTTAGAAGCATTTTTCAGAGGTTGGCATACGCTGGCAAGATCGCCAAGGTGTGACTGCGATGTTGACACTTTCATTTCTCAGCGGTTATGATTTGAATCGTTGTGGGGCAGCCTTTTAATAGGCTACGCCACGTGATCGTCGGCGATACGTGCAGCGCGCTATGCATAAGTTAGACTATCGTTGGCATAGGTTGTGAACGCCGACAACAGGCTAAGCATTCGTTGGTATAAGTTATCTATAAGACAACGAAACGTTCTGTGTCCGTTACTAATATGTTATGCATACGACCAACTCGTTATGAATACGTCCGAATCTTTAAAAAAAACATCAAAAGTTCAGCGTAAGCCAGCGTTTTACATACATTTTGATACGTTGCCATTGCTGGCTAAAACGTCAAGGTGTGACTGGGCCTTTAGCAATGAAACTCAAGCGCGCACACTCCCAGCCCATATGGCACGTGTTCACCAAGTTTCATCAAAATCGGTTTGCTGGTTTGTGCTGTGGAGCCTCGCGTTACCACACACATACACACACCACACACACACACACACACACACACACGGAAAACCCGACAATAAGGGTACTCTAGCGACCACCCAACAAACCGGACGATTACAATATCCCGCTCCCTCCCTCGGGGGCGGGATAATAAGTCATGAAAGACATTTTGGGTGTTTCTGGGTGAGTTTGCCCGTAACCTTGAATGAGGTTCTGATTGAGCACTTCTTTATTAGCCATGGCTTTACCAATAGATCTCACTGCAAACTGGTCGATGGAAGAAAGAAAAATGATGCCACCTCCCTGATAAGAGGAAGAAGAGGCTGCAGCAGGAAAATAGGTTGTCGATCTCAAATATATAAGCAAAATGTATTTTTTATTGTGATCTTACTGCTTTGAGCTCCCAAATTAATTCGTGATGAAACTTTCTATGATCAGATTTTTAACCACGATTCACCTAAATAGGCATTTTAAACAGTCATGAAGAGGTCATTTGCCCCGGTTAGAATAGGTGTACCCATATCCCTGTGTGTCGTATGAGGCGACCAGGTTGTGTCAGGAAGGGCATCCGGCGTAAAAAACCTATGCCAAATCAATATGCAGACACTAAAACGGATTTCCATACCGGATCGGTGCGAGGCCGGGTTACCAACGACCGCCACCGGTACCGTTGGTCAGCAGGGTACCGGTCGGGGTAATCCTGAAGGAGGATTTGTCAAGAGGGTATTGGAGGTGAGGAGAGTGTCTGACCGAGTGATGAGTGTGAAGTTGGAAATTGAAGGGGTGATTATGAATGTCATCAGTGCATATGCCCCGCATATGGGGTGTGAGATGGAGTATAAAAGAAGATTTCTGGAGTGAGTTAGATGAAGTGGTGGAAAGTGTATCCAAGGATGAAAGAGTGGTGATTGGAGCAGTTTCAATGGGCATGTTGGGGAAGGAAATAAAGAGGATGAGGAAGTGATGGGTAGGTACGGTCTCAACAAGAGAAATGTGGAAGGGCAAATGGTGGTTAGTGTTGCAAAAAGAATAGAAATGGCAGTGGTAAATACGTATTTCAAGAAGAAGAGGAACGCAGGGTGACGTACAAGAGTGGAGGAAAGTGCACACAGGTGGATTACATCTTAAGCAGGAGATGCAACCTGAAAGAGATTAGAGACTAAGTGGTGGCAGGGGAGAGTGTAGCTCGACAGCATCGATTGGTGGTCTGTAGGATGACTTTAGAGGTGAGGTTGAGGAAGAGAGTGAGGGCTGAACCAAGGACCAGATGGTGGAAGCTGAAGGAGGAAGACTGTTGCATGGAATTTAGGGAGGAGGCGAGACAGGTGTTGATGGTGGTAAAGATGGGTGGGATGATTGGGCAACTACAGCAGAAGTGGTGAGGGAGATAGCTAGGAAGGTACTTGGTGTGACATCTGGACAGAGGAAGGAAGATAAGGAGACTTGGTGGTGGAACGAAGAAGTACAGGAAAGTATAAGGAAGAAGGGGTTGGCAAAAAAGAAGTGGGATAGTCAGAGAGATGAAGAAAGTAGGCAGGAGTACAAGGAGTGGCGGCGAAAGGCAAAGAGAGAGGTGCAAAGGCTAAGAAAAGGCATATGACGAGCTGTATGAGAAGTTGGATACAAAAGAAGGGGAAAAGGATTTATACCGATTGGCAAGACAGAGGACCGAGCTGAGAAGGATGTGCTGCAGGTTAGGTGATAAAGGACGTAAATGGGAATGTGCTGACTAGCGAGGAGAGTGTGTTGAGAAGGTGGATGGAGTACTTTCAGGAGCTGATGAATGACGAAAATGAGAGAGAGAGAAGGTTGAAGAGGTGGAGATAGTGAATCAGGAAGTGGGGTGGATCAGTAAAGATGAAGTGAGGACTGCTATGAAGAGGATGAAAAGTGGAAAGGCGGTGGCCCAGAGGATATACAGTGGAGGCATGGAAGTGCTTAGGAGAGATGGCAGTGGGGTTGTAACCAGATTGTTTAATAAAATCTTGGAAAGTGAGAGGATGCCGAGGAGTGGAGATTAAGTGTACTGGTTCCGATTTTCAAGAACAAGGGTGATGTGCAGAGCTGTGGAAATTACAGAGGGATAAAGTTGTTAAGCCACACCATGAAGGTGTGGAAAAGAGTAGTGGAAGCTAGGTTGAGAGGGGAGGTGACGATTTGTGAGCAGCAATATGGGTTTATGCCAGGAAGGAGCACCACTGATGCGATGTTTGCTTTGAGAATGTTGATGGAGAAGTATAGGGAAGGCCAGAAGGAGTTACATTGTGTGTTTGTGGATTTGAGAAAGCTTATGATAGGGTGCCAAGAGAGGAGTTGTGGCATTGTATGAGGAAGTCGGGAGTGGTGGAGAAGTATGTGAGGATCGTGCGATAGGTTATGTACGAGGACAGTGTGACAGCGGTGAGGTGTGCGGTAGGAATGACGGACCGGTTAAGGTAAAAGTGGGATTGCACCAAGGATCGACTCTGAGCCCTTTCCTGTTTGCAATGTTGATGGACAGGTTGACGGACGAGATCAGACTGGAGTCTCCATGGACTATGATGTTCGGATGACATCATGATCTGTAGGGAGAGTAGGGAGCAGGCTGAAGCGAGCCTCGAGAGGTGGAGGTACGCACTGGAGAGAAAAGGAATGATAGTCAGTAGGAGTAAGACGGAGTACATGTGCATAAATGAGAGGAAGTGGTGGTATGGTGCGGTTGCAAGGAGTTGAGGTGGGGAAGTGGATGGGTTTAAATACTTGGATCAACTGTCCAAGTAACGGAGAGTGTGGTAGAGAAGTGAAAAAAAAAAAGTGCAGGCAGGATGGAGTGGGTGGAGAAGAGTTGCAGGAGTGATTTGTGACAGAAGGGTAGCTGCAAGAGTGAAGGGGGAAAGTATATAAGACGGTAGTGAGACCAGCTATGTTGTGATGGTTTGGGCGGTGGCGCTAACAAAAAGACAGGAGGCGGAGCTGGAGTGGCAGAGTTAAAGATGCTGCGATTCTCGTTGGAGTGACGAGGATGGACAGGATAAGGAATGAGTATATTAGAGGGACTGCGCAGTAGGACGGTTTGGAGACAAAGTGAGAGAGGCGAGATTGAGATGGTTTGGACATGTGCACAGGAGGGAAGCGGAGTATATCGGGAGAAGGATGCTGAGGATGGAGCCGCCAGGTAGGAGGAGAAGAGGAAGGCCAAAGAGAAGGTTCATGGATGTGGTGAGGGCGGACATGCGGGTGGTTGGTGTGACAATGGAAGATGTGAAGGATAGAGCAAAATGGGACGGATGATCCGCTGTGGCGACCCCGAACGGGAGCAGCCGAAAGAAGAAGAAGAAGAAGAAGAAGATGAAGAGGTCATTTGGCCCATTATTGCCATGCTGCACTCCAGAATTAATATATACAAACATGAGGTAATTTATTTACTGCAGCTTCACCCTGTATGGCTGTATATCCCATTAGACAATTTACACCCCTTAGACCCTTTAATACCCATTTAGATCCTTTTGAGATATATAGAACGTCTTCGACCCTTTTGACACTTTTCAGACCTATGGAACTTTAAAGACCCTTTGGACAATTTCAGACCACTTTTGCTCTTTCATCCTTAGACTCCTTTGAACATTTAGACCCATTTGAGACCTCGACCCTTTAAACACCGAGGACACTTTTATGACCCTAAAGATACTTAAAATACTTTAGACCCCTTTTTGACCTTTGAAGACCCATAAACCACTCTAGATCCCTCTGCACCCCTTAGAAAAATCGAAAAAATTCCCCCGAAAATAGTTTTTGATTACCTTTCTCGTGCACCATTCGCCTTGCATCACAAGTTGCAATGACGAATCAAAACTGATATCCCAAAGTGAAACTCATGTTGAAAAGTAAAATTGAAACTACTGATCTATGGATCATCGAATGTAAAACTAGAATGAAATGCTGTGAGAAATACTGAATGGAAATTGCCAAAAGCAAAGCCACGGGGAGTATAGAGAGAGAGGGGGCAGGTTGCGGACTGAAGAAGCGATGTGGAGAGGAATAGGTGTCTGTTGGTGGTCAGTTGGCATGGAAAGAACTTTGGTGATCTTCCATCAAGCAGTAGGCCTAAAACATGCCGAAAATCGTTTCCCAGCCGAGCTTTCACTATAGCACCCTCACATCCAAGCACTACTTCAGAGGTACAACAATCATGGATTGGAAATCTTCGCTGGTGGAATGGAACGAGGTTGCCAAGGTTACCAGATCCACCCACTGCAATATTTGAACACCGATTATTTACACTGAATTACTGTTTCTACCAATACACACTCATTTGAGATGAGACTTTGCTCATTTGAAGTGAGACTTCGATGAACCCGTCAGTGACGGGTATCCTGCTAGTCATTATATTACAATAAAGATGAAATATGACCTGATTCTGACCTTGTTGATCCCTGTGGCATTGTGCAACCGGATAATGTAATCCATCTCCTGCTGCCTCAGCCTCAATTGCTCTGCTTTCACCTGCAAATGTGAGCCAGAAAAAAAAAACTGCACTTTAGGACAGGCAGCATCATGACGAGACCAGGAATAAAACAATCGAGTTATGACGTATCTGTTCAACCCAAACCCAAAACACGAGTTAAACATTTTCTTGTTAAAGCAAGGCAAACCATACGAGCAAGGATTTCAAAATTCATGTCAGACAAAAGTGAAAATTCATAAAAGAAAACACAAATTGTGACACAAATCAAAATTCCCAAAATTCTCACATTGAAGATGGAAACATAATCAGTGATGAGATCTTCAACAACCCTTGCCTCATCTGAGTTGTCACCGTTAGAATGAAACAGTGATGGAGTAAACACAATAGAGAGGTTGTACGCGTTCATCTGATTTAAACTGGAATACACCTGGATGCTTCAGAAGACAAACACAAGACAAGTGTTTTAAGTCCACACACACACACACACACACACACACAGACACACACAGACACACACAGACACACACACACACACACAGACACACACACACACACATTCCCAAACTGTTAAGAAATTATTGCTTTGACAGCATGCTGCAGAGTATCTGACCCAGGTGATATGTACTCACAAATAAAGGTGCCCAATCAAGGCAGCAAGTGTCGCCTCATTCACAAAAGGTAGCAACTCAAGCAGGGAGCGGTACTTCTGCACTTTTGTATCCTCGTTGGGCAAGGCTGTACCGAATACAAGGGCAAAACTGACAACTGCACTTTTGCACCCTTCCGACCAGATTTGTCATTGAAATGAGTTGCGGTCAATAAAGAGTTATGTAAAGAAAAAGCTAAAGGGGGAAAAAAAAATTCCAAGCAAAATGTATATATTGACTACCTTTTGTTCAAAATGTCAGACGTGTCAAGATGCTTATGATGCAAATGTCTCAGCTTGTTTTACCTAATTGCAAAGGAAGCATCATACAAAGTTTTGTGTTTGTAATGTGTAACGTTTGCATATAGAATTAATAACATAATGCTGTGAATATCTCGGGAATCCGCAGCTAGCAACGCTCTTTAATTGTGTACGGTAAACACAGAAATATACAGGATGACACTTGTGGCTGAGAATGATGTTACTCTGCATGATATATGATGTTTTGTGAGAGGTGGCGGACTGAACCTCACCAGCCACCTTGGCCCAGGCATCGCGACTGGAATACGTAAACAGGCCCCCGTCGAGCTCGCGAAGAAAGCGTTTGAGTACTGAAGCTACGTCGTCCACTTGAGTGTCGTTGTCCCGCAGTCTTACAGCACGTGCGTCATCCCAGAAGTCAGCCAACAGCGCTGTGACACGTGAACTCACGCCAGCCTTGCGGTATATGCCCTCGGATACCAGGCCTGTACAAGGTGAATTCTTTATTGAGATCAAACAAAGCTAAACAGGTCAGCTGTATCTGTAGAAACTTACAAGATGAAAAAAATGCATTGCCTGGGAAAAGGGTAACAATGTGGTTATCAGTAATGAGGCTTAAAATAACAATTGTCTCTCAAGGAGACTTTTACACACCATTCCGCGTGACAAAGTCGATGCACTTGTCGACAGCAATGGGAACGTCTTCATCCGTGAGGTGCTGCCGAGCGAGTGACCGTCCGTGCGCAGCTGCGGCCTGCCGCAGAGCCGTGTGCCAGCTGCTGAAGTCAATGCGGCCACAGCCTTGCACATACAGCGTCCTACAGGAAGTACGTAAAGAACAAAACAAAATTGCATTATGGAGTTGCTGGTTGGATTACTCGAAGCATTCTATAACTAGAAAATATAATCAGACACAAATACGTTGATGGATATGCCTCTCTCCGCATTTGATGTCAACCCACAATTCGGTTTTATCTCAATTAAAGGCCGCATGAAAAATTAAATGTCGGACGAGAGACAGCGTGACAGAGAAAATAAAAATAAGTAGATGAGAGACAACATTCACCAGCCTCTGTGGTGTAATGGTAAGAGTGACCGCTCTGAGTCTGGGAGGTCGGTGGTTCGAACCCTGGCCGAGTCGTACCAAAGACTTTTAAAATGGTACATGCAGCTTCCTTGCTTGACACTCAACATTTAAAAAGGTTAGAGCATGGGCAAACGACTATAGGTTGGTATTAATAGCACAGCCTTTGATGGGTCTAATGGTCTCCTCCTGCGTCAAAGTACCTTGTAAGGGAACTCCTATTATATAACATGAGATGTCTCTAATTCAAGTTATGGTGCATAAAATTATTCTTAAAGGGCACATGACGTTTTTCATGTGATGAAGCCAAAAATTGAATCAGTTCATCTTTCTATTGAAGTCTTCACTTGTGTCAAGTTTGGTTGAAATCCCTGTGTAGTTCTCAAATTATTGCAGTAAGAAAAAACACACCAATAACAGACACATGCATGGAGGGATGGATGCACGCACGCACAGATGGAAAGCTGCACGGCCAACCAAAAAACTTGACTGTGGCCTTCGACTGCGGAGGAATAAAAATATGGGAGAGGTTCTGACGATGAGAACGGTTCAAAGATAAACCAAGACATACAAGGAGGGTTGGGTGGAGAGCCTAGAAGTTTGCACACCAGCCTTTACACTTTCTGGCCCGGGTTTGAATATCGACCCAGTTAAAATGTGTCATACCGGTGTTCTGCGTGCAGGGCGAGGCATCATTGTGTGCGCCATCCATCGGAAGGACATTAAAGCCGGACATGTCTGTCAACACTGGCCGTTGATGGACATTAAATATCCCCTGGTATATTTTACAAAGAGTCTGTGAGTCATTGCCAGCACCCTCAATAAATCACACTTTCCTACCTAAATCACCTTCAGTTGAATGTCAGGCCGAGTTAGCCAGTTCGTCAAAGACTTTCACCAAAGGTGTTCCAGGTGGGAACGATTGGGGCCATTAAAGGAGTGAATGTGGTAAATGACAATCCAACTCCTTGGTGTCCACCTCTCACGGGCCACAACCAATGAAGTAATTAGAACAGGAAAGTAAAACAGAGATAAGTACATGAGCAAAAACTTGAGTTTGACCAATTTTACCGTTTCTTTTCGCTCAGGATGAGCACTTCCTTCCGGCCATTATGTTCTACAGGGCTCCCGAGAGCTGCAAACAGGAGACATAATGACTGTTAGTGCCACAATGCGTATCAACCTAAAAGCTGCACACCTGAGTTAGCCCTTCCAGAGAACAAAGCATTGTGATTGGGAGGGGGGGAGGGGGGGAGAGAAACATTTTCTTGCTGAGTTGGGTGCAAGTCGGTTGGTTTGGGAGTAGAAGCTAGTGTCAGCCTCATCTCCATTTAGTGTGTTCCTGAAAGGTAAAATGTGATCTTTGCACCTGTAGTAACACCATGGTGAAAGTAACTTCTCATGCTATGTTGAATATCTTTTGTTGAGGGGTTAATTCATTTTAACTCGCAAATACAAAGCGTCACATCACTGACAGGAATATTATGAAGGGGTTGGAGAGAAGGAGGGAGAGAGGAGGGAGGGGTAGGATAGAGTAGAGTCCCTTTAAAGAGAGAGTTGCGACAACTAACGATTTGACGCCATTTTGAGTCCATTAGGTGCCGGTGCGCGTGCGGAGCCGCCGTATGGCGCTAGTGCATTGAACCGTGTATTCCATTATGTCTCTATGTATGAGAGATGGGAATGGTCTTTTCCATGTTGATAATGAACAAATTATGTGAAGATGACAAAATAGAAGATTTATGACAACTAAGAGCCATATGATAAAGAAGAAATTCACAGAGCTGGTTGTGATTTAACAGTCACAGACATTTAAACCATGACAAAGAAGAATGAACTAGACAAGTCCACGTGCTGCTTATTTCAGCTCATTTTAATTTCAGGGAGGCGAGAGCAGACTCGAACTCCCACCTCCCTGGTTATACATGTACATGTACAATACAATGTTAAGAGTTATCTTTGTATTTCTGCAGTTGTTTGACCTTGTTTATCGTGTGTGGTATATATTTGTGGTTGTTTAATTTCATATTTAAATTATTAATCTAAACTTTGCTGCATGTTGCCGATCATATATTAATCCCACCAAAAATAGATTAGCCCACCCCACCCAGCCCCCTCATTCCTCTCTCTCTCACACACACACACACACACACACACACACACACACACACAATCTCTAATACATATCCAAATTACATATTTACAAACACACACACACATACAAATTATAAATTGAAAGTCACAAAACACAAGTTAATGTCCTCACACATTCAAATCAACAGAGACAAATACATACATTCAATGCATGCCCCTCCCCCCTCATGCCCCCCCCCCCCCGAAGGTAAAAGGCAGTCCCGACCATTCTACACTCAGAAGTTAGATGGGCTCCCTTCTATGCTTCTATGGGGTGTCGACCTGTTTAGTATCCTGAGATCTGGCAGTCCACACCCACACCAAAGATTTGAAATCTTTGGTATAACCTACTCTTAAAAGCTCGGGTTAGGGTTTAGGGTTAGGGTTAGATTTAGGTTTAGGGTCAGGTTTAGGGTTAGGGTCAGAATTAGGGTTAGTGTTGAACCTAACCCTGCCTTTGAAGAGTGCACCATGTTAGCCCGTGGGCCGAGTTAGCCCGGA
>CM068964.1:33076135-33087577 GCA_035128595.1 Eptatretus atami
CTTGTTTGTCCCAAACAAATACACTCGTTCCGATTCTCCCACGCAACACAATTCCATTGTGAATTCAAAGCTGCATTAAAAAAAAAAACATTATTATTTGTGAGTTTTTAATTTCAAGTTTTTATTCAGACATAACCACCAAAATAAATAAGTTGAGACATATGATGTCATTGATATGATTCAACAACCATCTACCAGCACAAATATGGTGCCAGATACCTCATGCTAACACTGCAGGTACTTTCACTTACCCATGTTGGTTCAACGAGCCAGGACGCGTCACGCTAAGACAGCAGACATCACGCATGTAGATGCGCCCGCTCGGCTGTATGGTTCGCTCTCCTTCAAAGTAACTCAAAGTACCACCCTCAAGCACACAACGCCGGCGGCAGAAGTCTATAAAACAATGAAACACCTCAGTCACCCACCAGATGAGCAGTGAGTGGAAAGTGGAGAAGGATTACAATAAAGTAGAAAGGCACATGCGGTGTGGGTCAGATGTGCGGTGTGTACGGCATAAGAAAAGTGCTTTCCTTGGATTAACTGCCAGTATTGCCATTCTGTATGTGGGTGATATTCAGCAAATCCCTGAAACGAGGTTTGTGCAGATGTTGCGCAAACAAATGTGGATTTCTTCTTTTTCTTTCATATGCAGTGCATGGCTGTGGGTAGCATCATTTGCTGGAGGCAAAGTTGTGCTGCTGATGCAGTGCCCCCTGTAGGCTAGAGCAGGAATTTTAAATTTGGCCAGGGTGGCAGCGATAACTCGCCGACTTACCGTGGGATCTTTAGCGTCTTCCAACTAATGCTAGCAGATGGGTCCTGCTGCTTAACGTCCATCAGATGGACGACACACACATTCATGCCGGTGTTTCGCAGGCAGGAAGAGGCATCAGAGTTATATAGCTGGGCCAAGATTTGCACCCAGGCTGTACAGCTCAGTGGT
Organism: Eptatretus atami; assembly: GCA_035128595.1. NCBI lineage: Eukaryota > Metazoa > Chordata > Myxini > Myxiniformes > Myxinidae > Eptatretus > Eptatretus atami. The sequence continues at coordinate 33,077,082 of CM068964.1, forward strand.
GGGTGTGCATTCCAAATGTGGGTAACAAAGTACAATTAAGATCAAATAAGATGGTAATTAAACAGATCTAAAAAAACAAACCTAGTGACCCATTACAAGGTAAAACAATATGAGTGATTGACAGAAGCATTCGTGAAACAAATTCCCCTTTGCCATGAAACCGTATGTGGTTAACTGCCGTACCATCTCGACCCTTCCTGTCCAGTACTGCCTTGCTGCTCGAAGGTGTCTTGTAAAGAGTACCAGCACATGATGGGAATCTTTGGCCTGCCAGTCCAGGTACTTTAGTTTCGTGTGCTCTCAGCCAATCTGCTGAAACAGGAGTTACAGAATTATCTGAAAAGGAGGGGTGATGAGGGGAGGAGCTCATTTTTAGAGTTATAACACTGGGGAACAAAGTTTTTGTTGCATTGATGCCAGCACTTGATCTAACCTAATTTGATGTGCTGAATTCAAATCTGAAGTTAGTTTCTCTCTGTAAGCTTTAGATTTTTTGCAATCCACCATTATCAACATTTATTTGGTAAGTTACAATTTGTATTAAAAGCAAATTTATATTAAACATATATTTTGCAATTCAACATTATTTGGTAAGTTACGATTTGATTAAAAGTAAATTTAAATTAACATATATTTCGACATAAAGACGATCCAACAGCTTGGTGATTCAGAACAATTGATAAGGATGGAATGCAAAGTTCAAATAGGTCCTATTCAGGCAAGAATTTGCGCTTGTAGCTCTTGCGTTTGTTGACTTCCACAGGGCAATCTCGTTTGATGCTCCAGCAGTAGTCTGCCATCATATTTTTGTCCCATCGCCCTTGGTAGCGCTCTTCCATCGTCATGAGGTCTGATGGAAGCGCTCTCCCTGTTCCTTACTTACAGCCCCAAGGTTCTCAGGGAATTGATCAAGGTGACTATTCAGGAAATGGAGCTTGACACTCATGTTGCACCCAAGATCGCGAAAAGCCAACAGCATTCTAGTAACCAGAAACTCGTAGTTATCTGCCTTTTTGTTACCAAGAAAGTTTTGTATAACTGCGACGAAAGACAGCCACGCTGTCTTCTCCTTGTCATTCATTTTCCTTACAAATTACTCATCACGTACAAGGACACGAATTTGAGGTCCATCGAACACACTGCTTTGATCTTCTCGAAAGACAAAGCAGGAAAAGCAGAAACTATATGTTGAAAACATTCACCATCAGTACTCAATGCCTTCACGAACTGTTTCATCAAGCCGAGCTTGATATGGAGTGGGGGAAAAAATCATCTTCTCTCGGCTAACGATTGGGTCATTCACAATGTTTGGCATGCCTGCGTCCAGAGTTTCACGATGGCCACTCCTTCTGGAACCAGTGTTTCTCTCGAGCTCGGCTGTCCCACATGCAGAGATGGCATGGAAACTTTGTGAAGCCTTTCTGTTGACCAAGGAGAACGTTGACAATTTTCAGGTCCACACAAATGATCCAGTTGTGCTCGTGATATTTGAGTAAGTCAATGATCATTTTTATGTCATTATGTTCTTCTCACAAATGCACTGAGTGACCAACTGGAACCGCTCCATAAACATTGCCATTGTGCAAGAGAATACACTTGAGGCTGCGCTTAGAGGTATCCAGAAATAATCGCCATTCTGTTGGATTATATGAAGCAACACCTAATTGCCTGAGAAGACATGTGATATCGTGGCAGTAAACAAACTGCTTGTCTTCTGAGAAAACGGCGACAAAGATCTTGTCCCGCTTTCGGAATATGAAACATTTGCAGAGTGGTCAAGTAGATTTTTTTTCTTGCAGCCTGGAGGCTAATACCTCAGCTGCTTTCTTGGAGAGCCCCAAATCACGCACTAAGTCATTCAATTCCGGTTGGCTAAACTGCTGAGGGGCTGATGACTGTTTGGTATCAGATGAGGAGGCTTCGGATTCTGAAACCATTTCTTGAAGCCCGTCATCATGACCCTCGTGCTCTTGCTGATCATGTTCACTGCCTTCATCTTCAGATAAGACAAAACCATTAAAAACTGGAACGGGGAGTTCCTCAGAGTGCGGAGTAGGTCGAATTGCTGAGGGAATACAGGGATAGGAGATCTTTTGGCGGTTTTTCTTGTCGACACCCTTTGTGTTGACCATTCAAAAATAGCAGTCAGTTACGTGGTCCTTGGGTTTTCACCAAACCATGGGAACTCCAAAAGGCAGACCCTTTCGTTTTCCTTTTGTCCAGTCACGAAGCATTTCCTCACAATTATGACACACAATATGAGAGCCCATTTCTTGTCTTGGTCGCCAAGGGGAACATCAAAATAGGCTTTATAGGCACGCCTTACAAACTATGTTATATTCGGCTTTTGACGAAGTAGTGTGTTAGCAGCCACATACATAACAGAATGCATCAGGATTATTTACACATTTATGTCTTATTGAAGAAGTCATGATCAGATCTGAAACAAAAAAAAACATAAAGTTAAAGAATATATATCAATAAAGATAAATAAATATCAATAAAGATAAAGAAAATTGATGTCAAATAAATCGTGAGCAAATCTTTAGCAGCAAAACGAATACGGTCTATAGTTATTTAGCAGTTTAGGCATCGTATATTTCCACTAAAGTCCAAAATCGCACCCCGAGTTCTCAAGTCATCCTAGTGCAAATAGCAATGGGTGTCCTTTTTTGCGAAAATCGCAAGTTTCAAATTGCATGAAACTAGAGCATGTAGAGGAGAACAGATTTCAGATTTGAAATCAGCATTGAAAAAATACATAGAGAATAAGTTGAAAAATCTCATGCAACAGATAATAAGAAAAAATTTGTTCCCCAGTGCTATAATCTACAGGTTTCCCATGTAACTCCTGCAAAGGTGTTCTCCATTATTGTACTAAAGGAAAATAAATAACAAGTGAATGATGGAGAAAGAAAAGGATAAAGTAAGAAAATATGGAAAGATGATGAAAGAAAAGATGAAGAGGGTGGGTGGAGGGAGAAGAATGAAAGGATAAAAGAGAAAATATAGGAGGAAGAATAGGATGCATGCAGTAGAGGAAGATCTACTCATAAGATATAGATAAAAACAGAGATGACAAACACACTGAACAATAACCGGAAATAAAATAACAAAATAAATAGTAAACCAAAATAAAATGGTTATGATGAGGTGTGAAGGTGGGAGGAAGGAAGAAGGCAAATGAGAGGAAAATGGTTCTCAACAGGGCTCTTCAATGAGAATAATTTAAAATACAAAAAAGGCAGTATAATAGCGAACGAAGTGAGCTTAATACTTAACGCGTGCACGTGAGAGAATAGGAAACAACAACAACAACAACAACAACAACACAATAGCCCTGGCTATTTGGAATCCGTGTCGTTGGCTATGACCATTTTGCTTCCGTTTTTGTTTTGTTTCCGGTTTTTGTCATGGGGAATGATGCATGCCGGGAGATCATGACCGGAATTGTTTATTTATTTATTCAATTATCTTTTTCCCAAAGTTAATTTTATACTTCCGAAAGTGATTTTTTTCATGACCGGAAGTGTTTATTTAGTATTTAACATTACCGGGAGTGATTTTGAAACTCTTTCCAGAACTTTTAATTTCTTTTATTCTTGACCAGAAGTGATCGTTATTTATTTATTTATTCAATTATTTTTTCGCCAAAGTTAATTTTAATAAAGATATCTCCCGCATCATCAAAAAATATTTTTTAATCGTGATTTACATTATTTGATCGCTGATCCCGAATCCAGGCTGAAGTAACCGGAAATTGCGTCAAAATCATCAGCTGTGCGGCGCTTACATGTACCACGGTACAGTTGGCAAGTATACAGTTGTGAACTAGTTTTATGTAAAGTCAGAAGTGAATGTAAGAAGAATTCTACGTTCGCTTCTAGGCTTTGCCTATTCCATATTATTACAATACAAAACAAGAAAAAGAGCAATCAGAGATTGCAGACCCTTGCCAGGACTTCTTTAGAGTGGTGTATTTTATTTTATTTTATAGGTTTTAGGATAAATATAATATGGCTGCCAAACCATGTGACCAATGACATCATATGTGTGAATCTTTTGTCCTTCATGGATAGGCGGTCATACGTGTAAAGTTTCGCCTCGATCTGTTCAGCCACTTCAGAGAAGAAGATTTTTGAAGGTTAAAAAAAACAAAAAACAATATGGCTGCCAAATCACGTGACCGATGATGTCATCAATTTTTTTCTGTGGACCATTTTATCCCGAGATGACCCTCACAAATTTTCCTACCGATCAGATGTAACGTTCTACATATGCAATTATGACATCATAACAAAGGCACCTATGATGTTAACAAAGCAAAAAGTTTTTCCAACATGGCTGCCACACCACATGACCTATGACGTCATAATTATGATTAAAACATTCCACATGAGTAGTTGCATCTATGGTGAAAATTTCGTCTCAATCTGACAAGTGGTTGCAAAGAAAAACATGAAAGTTCTGTGTGAACAAACAAACAGACAGACAGACAGACAGACAGACAAACAAACAGTCCCAAATGCAATCTCCTCTCCTTTGACGAGGGTAACTAGAACGCCACTCGGCAGAGTGCATACCTCCGTCAGGCTGAACAGTTTACATTTTCTATCCTACTAATAAGCCAGATCTGGATTCAGACCTAAAACAAAACTAATTGGCTTGTTCTTGTCACCTAACCAACTCATTCACCAAGTTTTGTCATAACTCGTCCTCAACTTTTTGAAACATCATGCTGTGTATCGTTTTTGGCACTATCTCTCAATGGTGAAGAATCACTTAAAAAAAATTTAAATTCTCGTATCCAGACTTGGATCTTCACCAAAATCAAATCAATTCGTCCTTGTCACACACCCAACCTGTCCCTCCAGGTTCATCTGAATCTGTTCACAACTTTTTGAGATATAGTGCTATTTATTGTTTATAGCCCCATCTCTCAATGGTGAAGAATCTCTTAGAAAATTGTAGTATCCAGATCTGGTTCCGGATCTTAACCAAAATCTAATCAATTCATCCTTGTCACACACCAAACCTGTCCAACAAGATTCGTCCCAATCTGTCCACAATTTTTTGAGATATCCTGCTCATAGACAAACAGACAGAGACAGACAGACAGTGGTGAAAACATAATGTCTGTCCACCTTCGGTGGTGAAGGTAATAACAGCAAATGCACACAAGGATGTATAAAACACGACAAAAAAATTCATGAAGTAAGGTGAAGGATGGAAATGTGGTGGAGTGAAGAATGTGGTCAGACAGGGGTTAATATGAAATACTTGGATGAGTTATGAAAGGAAGGTGTCAAATATGGGCCTTGTATTGGTCCTCCAGAAGAAAGAGAACAAAGAAGATTACAAACAAGAAAATTCGGAGAAAAAAAATAGATGGGAGATCTTCACTTAAATGCTAAAGACAATAAACCCACAATGAGAATAAAGACTTCAAAAAACGAAGTAATGAAAGGAAACAGAGGCTAAAAGGAAGGACTGGTAGGTTACCTAAGTGGTGGTTGTGTTGCAAGAACTGCAGTTGCAGCTGCTGGCCAGCTTGTTCTGCCAGCTTTAAGGGGTCGTCAGGCAGTTCCGATAAGTCAGCGCCGCAGAAGACTAGAGCCATGGTCTCCAGCAAGTCTGATGTCATCACCGAGGTGCACAGTGCCTGTAGAGAGCATGGCATTTTCTGTAATTTCTAGTTTATACACAGTTTGCCTTTGTCGTGATATATTCGTCATTTGACATGCAAGAGCACATCGGGAGATGCAAAGCAAAATTCAGAGATAACATCTTACAACAAGATATTTGAATGTAATACAATGGAGTCCCATTTTAATAATGAATTAGAGAGTTCATAGAACACCTTACCCCATACAGTCTTTAGAAATAAAGGACATGGGTGGGATCTGCGAGCAGCAAATTTGATTTGTCGAGTTGATGTAAAATGCCATAATATTTTTCCGAGTAAAGGTACTGCAAAACGGAAGGTTTTTGAAAGCGAAAAGAAGGCGATCTGTGTTCTGCAGTGTTCAATTACTGTATATAATTCAATTCAAATAAAATAAAACTTATAAACGTTGAAGAATATTTTTTTTATCAGAATTTTACCGCAGTTGATGCAGCATCATCTTATTTAACATGTTCCTTGAGTTATTTGTGCCTGTTGTTTGTGTCCTTTATGACATCCTTAAAAACAGGAGGTTTCCTGCTTGGAATGATTTCCAATTTTGTTTGACTGCCAGACAGGCAGAAAGAGTGAAAAAAAATTATCTCGCTCCTCTCCACGCATGTGTGATCAGAACAAATTCAGATCCAAAGTACTGTGAAACTCCAGGTTCGTTTTCCAATTAGTTTTCCAATTCGTGTTCAAAATATAACATTCAATTGAAAATAAGTTCTTCCTCGATCATAAACTGATCTTTGTGGACAGAGAGACAGACAAAGTGAACCAATTGTTTAACCCCTCTTTACGCTTCGAGCTAGTGGGGTAATTGTGTGATGACGAACGGCACTTTTGGTGGACAATCCTATTTTAAGGAACAAATTTCAACTCGGTATAACCAGCAGTAAAACACCAAAATTGTCTATTTTTCTTAAAAAGATTAACAAAACCAAACGAGCCATTGCGGAGAAATTGACCGAAACACTCAATTATAACCAGTTAGTTAAGCACGAGTGTTGGCAAACCAGGAGCTGCAGGTCAACCTTTATGAAGCGAAACATTGATCTTTATCTTTTTTGGGGTGATATCTAGGGATTGACGTCACTCTCACCCTCCTTGAACATTAGGGTGGCACCATTTTACTGGAACATTGCAGTCCCAGTTTAAATAGTTTTCAATACAAAGACCAGTCTATAAAATGTAGGTGTTCGTTATAATGAGACTCGACTGAGTTGTCTTTTCCTGAAGTTGTTTTGAGAAGTTTAACAGAATCATCAAAACGAGTGTGTTGTGTTTACTGTACTTAATTAAGACCGTTTTTGTTATCACTTTTATTTCTGTTTACAGAAACCTCAGATCAGAGAGGAGCCAAAGGACAGATGGAAGAATGTTCAGGGAATGAAAAAGCATCAAATGGAAACAGCAAGACAAATACGTCGTACTTGAGTGGATGAGGGGCAGAAAGTGAGATTATAAGAGAACAGGGTTGGTTGTGGGAGATGCGGTGATGATGGGCAGCAGTTTTGAGAGATTTGAAGGAGGGACATGAGACAACAGATACAAGGAGTGAGGACTCTGCATATGAGAGAATAGAAGGATGTAAGGATTAGAGGTGAGCGTTTAGCTTATAATTGGAAAGGATGACCAGGTGTGGGATTTTGGAAGAATGTGTTTGACCTGGGCAGGATGGAGGAGTTTGCATGTAAATGCAGCATGTGCACCGTGCATGTGATAACACACAAGGGGTGGTTTGTGATGCATTGCCCATGGTTGTCACAAATAGTAGAGCGCTTCTATAGTTTAAAGCAATCACCGCAAGTCTGCACTCAAATCAAAGTTTTCCAATCATTGCACACCATGTGATTCTGCTGCACCCGATGGTGCCAGCAACAAGTTACTCTGTACCTTAAAAATTATCCTCAATAAGCGACTTTCAAAAAACGAATGAACGACAACGAGGCCTTTTGCACAGGAGCTGTGTGCATGTTTACAGTGACCCGGTTCTGCTCAATGGGCACTTTTAACCTGCCGTTACTGGCATAAAATCTGTAATTCAAATGGTCTTTTGAATGTAATTTTCAGCATTTAGACGAAAGAGTGGAAATTTCAAAAATGGATAAGCATAATTAATCTGTTCCTGAATGAAAATTGGACTCATGGAAATACAGGATATATGAGACATATCCGTAAGAAGAGGTACAGTGTTGAGTTCGTACCATTTCCTGTTAGTACTGGCAGCAGTGGATACAACACGTGTACACGCGCGTACACGTACACACACACACACACACACACACACACACACACATACTTCTACTTTTACCAATAGATGTAAAAATCTAGTGTAAATTATTTTGTGGCCCAGGAACCAAACAAAAAATCTGTATTTACAAGGGCACTCACAACAAATACACCTCCCACTCCCCCCTCCTCCCCCCCATTTCCCTTTCTTTCTAACCATGATTAATAGCAAATGTCATCATTTCAAACTGGCCCTGTGCATTGACAAGCCCCAGATATGACCTTCCATTCGAGTTAAGAAGTACCCAAACCAGATCTGGCATCTCCCTCTGGGAAATCTGCCTGAATGTTAGTCATGATGGCATCATCTTTCCAATTGCAGATGTCCATTAAACAAATCATCAAGCCTACCATGTTTACACGAGGTAGTCCCACAAGGTTCAAAGTCCACTCACTGTCAGGGATGATCGAGCAGGTCAGGTGGAACGTCCCGTCCACAGGCATTGCATGGGCCCGTATCGTACGGAGTTTTTGCCGAACAAGCTGCAAGATATCAACTTTTTGTGAAAATTTATCAGAAAGTTTTCCAAGTCTTTAGTTGTGCAGAGGCACACCCCATTCTCAGAGGTACTTTTACAAGTATTTTCGGATATTTTTGAAAGCTTTGTGATTCGCTCATCATGTCTGTGCTACATCAACACCACATTAATTAGTGTAGCTAAAAGGGTTGACCTTATGTAGTTTTTCTTGGTTGCTTTATGCAGCTTTATTTGGCTGAAAGAGCATGGGGCTTAACTTGTGGAAATCTTAGCCATCTGGGGTGATTGATTGGGTGAGAGCTGATTGGTTATTCCTTCCAATTACAAGGGAAAGATGTCATTGAGTTTTGTTATTTGTATGATAACTGCTATTGCATTTCACATCATGCTACACGCTTGGGACCACGCTGGGACCATGTCGTTGCTACCACGCTGTCGCTGATGACTCGCCAACAAGTGATGAAACCAATCTACTGCCGCTGAGGGGGCATGTAGCATTGGGATTCTCATGTATGTGCTACTTGTGAATGTCTGCAGCTGTAGAGGAACCCAAGTAGAGTTTGAAACAGCAAAAAGCTTACCTCGTGTAGATTTTTTTGGTTGCTTTATGCAGCTTTATGTAGGTTGCTTTATGCATTTTTCCTTCCTTTGGAAAGTCCACTCAGGGGGAGCGAACAATGGAGGAGTTCTCGGTAGCAGCGATGGGTCTGGCAGTGTCACATCCGTGTCCTGTAGCCTACTTGCACATATGTGCCTTTTCCAGTGCCACTGCCTCTGGGGGCTTTGATTAACATCTCTCTTCAGTGCTGCCTGAGTGTGCTGAGCTCCGCCGAACTGAACCACTGAACTGGACCCCAAACTGAATCACCGAACTGGATCATGAACTAAACCACTGCCCAACTGGACCATTAGCACCACCTGCTGAGTTGTTTTCCACAACAACGCTCCACCCCTCCACTCTCATTTACCCTGTGACAATGCACTCATTGGCTCTCCCTGAGAAACCTGGTGCAGTCACACATCCACCGCTGCCGGCAGGCCGGTCTTTATATCAGCATGCGGCCATGAGGTGAATCACATTCTCCTCAGAGAGGATCTGCTTAATTTGCGGAGCCGGGTTGACAGTTTGTGATTAGGAAAACACATAGACAGATAAAAAAGGAATTATTGAAGGGGATAAGAGGGTGTGGGGGGGGGGGGGTGAAAGAGAGTGGGGATTTAGACATATACAAGTATGGAGGGAGGGGAAACATGATTATCATCTCCTGAACAGACTTAAACACATGTCCTATCATTTTTACACAGACACTGCATGCTTATGCTGCACATGTGCTGAAAGCAGAACTACGCTGTGTTACTCTCATTAAACCCAAATTACATCTCAGCAATGACACACACACACACACACGTGACTTGGGTGTGGATGATGTGCTGAGGAGCTGGCAACGAGCGTAGATGGTTCTGTGGGCCAGGCAGAGAGGACGGAAATGGGCCTGAGGCAGTGCGATGTTGTTGGCGCCTCAATCGCGATGCCGAGTCACCCACGGGGCAGTGACCCTCGCAAACCACCGAAGCAGGTGGAACATGCACTGCAAATTGTGAAGCCTGCACCTCCTTTGATAAGAATAAAGACCATCTCACAAGGGGACAGGGATCGGAACCAGGCCGAGAGATGGTTGAGATGCTTCCTGTCTCCTCAAGAATGAAGTTCAACAAGGGAAACCTCAACAATGAGTGTTGGAGCATAAAGGAGAAGGTTTTTCTCCATTGTAAAGTCTATTCGAGACATGAGCAGTGGGGGAAGACCGGCAAGGGGGGTAGATTAATGGATCACTTGAAGAAGACGAGATTGGCCAACAGAGTGGAGATGGTGCCATTCCACAAATTACAAAAAAGTTGTCATCCACATATAAATTTCTAAATAAAAATAAAGTAAAACAGATAAAGTTAGGGCCAGAAGACAAGCAGAAGAAGATATAAGGAGGAGGGGAGCTGTGGGTTCGCCGGGTGATGGACAGTGGGATGGTGGGAATGTGGCTGCGGTAATGTGGAGAGGG
>CM068964.1:33108143-33135434 GCA_035128595.1 Eptatretus atami
TTTGGAACAAACTCCCACACTCTCTTCAATCCCACTCTTCACTCCAGGTCTTCAAAACAGCTGTTCACCAACATCTCTTGTCTTCCCCCATCCAAAACCATGATCTTCTCTACCCCTGCTAATCCACCCAAACCCACCTCCTTCAAATTCCCTGCTTTCCTTTCTGAAAGTCCCTGTCATGTAAGGACCTGAAATTCCGGGTCGTGCCCATCTTGTATAGCCCGTGTACCCCACCCCATCCCTCTCCCTTCCACAGATCTCCTCATGTCTCTGTTCCACACTGTTTTTTTCCTTCTCTCTCTCGCCCCCCCATGTCTCCTGCTCCCCTTGTTGTAGGTTCTGTGTGTTAGCTCTCATATGAGCCTCGATGGTGTATACAATAAAAAAGCCACTTTATAACTGCTGGCAGTTATGACCGGGTACCAAGACGTCCCACTTTGATGCAACCCCGCTTTGATTGGACACCTGACCCTGACCCATGACGTTTTTTATGATCACTCAAATGAATTTAGAATGGGATTGTAATAAATTCAATTCAAATCAAATGGAAGACCAAATAAGTACAGTCCTGCATTGAAGTCATCAGAAGGAACCCGAACAAGCAAAAAGCAAAGATGAAGTCATCAGGAGCAACCTGGATAGGATTCACATTTCAGCTGCTACTCCTGTAGCCTCAAACCCATCCAGGCACAGCCAAGTGAGCCTTGTTCAAATAAATAAATTAATAAATAAATAAATAAATAAAATGATTGAAAAAAAAGAATCCAGATAAAAAAGTTTAATAATTCTGGCTGCCAAATTCATTAAAAATGAAAAGCTGACATGTCTTGTGTCAATAAGTATTCAGCCCCCCCATTAATACTTTGCAGAAGCGCCTTTGGCAGCGATTACAGCTTCAAGTCTTCTCGAGTATGTCAGTATCAGCTTTGCACGTCTGTATTTGGGGATTCTCTCCCATTCTTCCTTGCCGATTTGCTCAAGCTGTGTCAAGTTGGATGGGCAGCGTCGGTGAATAGCAATTTTCAAGTCTTTTCACAGATTCTCAATGGGATTCAAGTCTGGGCTTTGGTTGGGACACTCAAACACTTTCATGTTCTTGTTCTGAAGTCATTCCAGTGTTGCTTTGGGTGTATGCTTGGGGTCATTGTCCTGTTGGAAAGTAAGTCTTCACCACAGTCTAAGGTGTTCTGCACTGTGAATCAGGTCCTCCTCAATGATTTGCTTGTATTTGGCTCCATTCATTGTTCCCTCTATCCTTACAGTTTCCCAGTCCCTGCCGCTGAAAACCATCCCCATTGCATGATGCTGCCCTCATCTATGCTTCACGGTAGGGATGGTGTTCGATGGGTGATAAGCTCTGCTTGGTTTCCGTCAGATGGTGCACTTTGCATTCAGGCCAAAGAACTCAATTTTCAGCTCATCAGACCACAGAATCCTTTGACTCATGCTCTCAGAGTCCTTCACGTGCCTTTTTTTTTTTTTTTACAAACTCCCAGGTGTGCTGTCATGTCCCTTTTACTCAGGAGTGGGGTTCATCTGGTCACTCTCCCACAAAGCCTGGATTTATGAAGTGCTGCAGAGACTGTTGTCCTTCTGGCAGGTTTTACCCGTCTCAGCCAAGGAACTCTAGTTCTGTCAGAGTGGTCATTGAGTTCTTGGTCACCTCACTGATCAAAGTCCTTCGTGCTCAGTTTGGTCAGATGGCCAGCTAGGAAGAGTCTGGGTCATTCCATATTCTTTCCATTTCCTAATGATGGAGCTCACTGTGCTGTAAGGAATTTTCAACACTCTAGTAATTGTTTTTTCCCCTTCCCCAGATCTATGCCTCCTCACAATTCTATCATGGATTTCTACGGACAGTTCCTTGAACTTCATGGGAGAGTTTCTGCTCTGACATGCACTGTCAACTGTGGGACCTTATATAGAAAGGTGTGTTTCTTTATAAATCATGTCCAATCAATTGAATTGGCCTCAGGCGGACTCCAATCAAGTGGAAAAGACATCTCGACGATGATCAAAGGAAATTGGATGCACCTGAGCTCAATTTGGAGTGTCATAGCAAAGGGGTTGAATACTTATTGACACAAGACATTTCAGCATTTTATTTTTTATTAACTTGTAAAAATTTCTCAAAAACATGTTTTCACTTTGGCATTATGGGGTATTTTATGTATAACGGTGATAATTTAAAAAAAAATTTAATCCATTGTGGTCAATACACCTACCTTCGTTAGGCATCAGATATGAAGCTTGTGGCCAAGTTTCCTCAAAATCATGTGTTTGGTTCAAGCGATAATGACCGACCGACTCACTCACTCACCGATGGACACCGCTCAATCGCATAAGCTCACCGGACTAAAGTGTGAGGTGAGCTAATAATAATAAAAATCATCATAATAAAATTATTACCTCCATCACCGAAGGTGAAGGAAGTTATGTTTTCACCCCTCTATGTCTGTTTGTTACTTGACGAAATCTACGATTTTGTCAAGTATGTTGGTCGGTTCAGTTTGTGAGTTTGTTTGTTTGTTTGTATGTACGTCTCGCTCTACAGGTCGCATTTCGAGTCGGAATGTCATGGAACTTCACCAATGGACTTATTGGCCACCAGAATAGAACCCTATAACTTTTGGCATGTCAAGGTCAAAGGTCAAGGTCAGGAAAAATTCCTGAAAATCGCGAAAATCCGTATCTTTTAGCATGGGCCGATTTTCAAAAATTCATGTCTCCGCCAAATCTTAACGGATTCCTTTCAAATTTGAAACACGGACGTAGGAGGGGAGTATCTTTGACTGGATGAATTTCGTCAAGTCCTGTCCCAATGGGCCATTTTTTTTGTTTGTCTGTTTGTCTGTCTGTCTTTATGCAGGATATCTCAAAAAGTTATACACAGATCCGTATGAAATTTGGTGGCAAGGTTGGGTGTGTGACAACGACGAACTGATTCGATTTTGGTGTACATCTGGATTCGGATCCGACTAGTATAATTTTTTAGTGATTCTTCACCATTGAGAGATAGGGCCAAAAACGATAATATAGCAAGATATTAAAAAAATGTATTGGGTCCAATATGTTCTCTTGGATCAAGCATTGCGTGGCGGAAGTATGCACTCTACCGAGTGCCCTTCTCGTTATTATATGTGTTTGATTGATTTAAAACTGGATATGGTGTATGTATGTAATCTGGATATGGTGTATGTACTGTAAAAGCTCTTCCATGAGCCTTACATCAATGTTGAAAAACCCGAAGCACACTCATGCACAGACTATGGAATTTATTCAAGGAAGCAGCATTTATGTGAGAGATACCATTGGTCATTATTTTGTGCCAACAATTCAACCTGTCGAACAGGATAGCTCAGAGGTAGCACACTGGCTAGTATCGTCTAGGTTTGATTCTGGTCTGGTCTGTGTATAATACGCTGAATAGTTTGGGTTGGATATTTTATCTGACTGACTATAAACTGTCAGACTGGTGCTGCACAGGCAATGTTGTATCAATGAGTGCGCCATCACTCGGAAGGACAGTAAGCCTGGTGTCCCATCTGCTATAATTTATTGCTGGTGGACGTTAAAGCTCCCACGTTGTCTTGAGCAAAGCATAGTCAAGTTGCTAGCACCCTGAGCAAATTCCAAATTTCTGTCCCATCTCTACAAAGTCTAACCTTCGATTTTGGCCTCTGGCATTTCCTTGTCCACCAAGGACCAATGGTCCATGACAGAGCTTGAAACATGGCCAGGATAAGTAATAAACAACAACAAATTTTCAATCTGATTTGGTCTCACCTCGACAAGGTTCTCTGTCCAGATTTTTCTGTCCATCTTCAGACTCCTCACTTTCGAAATGTTTGGCCCAAGTGCTCGGTGCTGCCCTGCACAGGGATGGAGAGAAAAGTGCAGACATTGGGTGGGCTTTTCTCGGCGTGGAAGAACCCGGCGCCCAAGTTGAAGCTTGGAAAACAAAACACCACATTTTCTAGTGTGAGTCATTGCAGCAACAAGTAAACTTCATTCCCTGTAAAGAATTCTCCACACTGAGACACAAGGCACAGGCTAGAAACAGGACATTTTTGCATTCAGTTGAACTGCAAGCCAAAATAGATAAACAAAGAACTGAGAACAAAAGATGAAAATGAAATGAACGCGATTGTCATCAAACTATATTTGAGCATATTTAATAAAAGACAAAGAAATCTCACAAGAAGTGCTTTCCAAACAAAATGTAAATCACCGTCAAAAATACTTTTATTCTGCATGTGATTATTAATCAAGGGAACAAAGGCAATGTGGATGAAAACGACCAAAGCCAAAGCCACCTGCAGTGCTGCACACTCAGCAAATGCTTTTGTCCAGTTTCATCCTTTGCACTGCTCTCTTCCCAGAAAGCCTCCACTTATTTTAAACAGTCACAGCGATCTTGGCAACTTAAATGAAGACCAAATATTTCATCATAATCGTGAAAACTGCCTAAAGGCTGAAGCTTTGTGATGAGAGCATCGATCTGATTTGAGTTTGGAAGGTGCCTAGTTCGATTCTGACCTTGGCTGAATCCTACTGAAGATGATTTTTCAAATTGGAGTAAGGCGAGGGAAGGGGGGGGGGTGGAGGACGGAAGGGATGAACAAGCTGGATACAAGTTCAAACCCAGCAAGAAAAAGGCTGAAAGAAGAGAAAAGGAAAATGAGGGATGCAACAACCACAGAACAAAAACACTAAAGAGGGTAGAGAGAGATATGAGAAAAGCACGATAAGCTGCTGGCAAGGAAGGGTGGGATTTGGGAGAGTTGATGAAGGTAAAAAAAGATCATCAATATAAATAATAGCCTTATTCTGTTTGTTTGTTTGTTTGTTTCTGTCTGTCTTTCCAATGATTTTATCTTAAACTGCTCGACCAGGGACCATAATATCCATATCATTATAAAAGTCTTTGTCCTAGAATTTCTAGCTCTATATTATTTTTTCCATTATTATGAATGACCTTATATGTTTTTTAATCAGTTAGCTCACCTATTGACTATTGTTTTTACTGAAGAATCGCAAGATGGTGGAATCACGCGAGATTGTAAATTAAATGTTTTTCCGTCGTTATTTAATTTTAATGTTGTGTATTTATGCATCATGAAAAAGATAATGAATTTTGGATCACAAAGAGTTTGGGTGGGAGGGGCAGAGAGTTGGGAGAGGGTTGTTGAGGTTTTGTGAGGACTTGGGTGGGGAGGGTTTTTGAAGACTTGGAGTTGGGAGGGGGAGTTGAGGACTTGCGGTGGAGGTGACTTCATCAATTAACTATTATTTGCATAATATTGTTGAAGTTACATTTTACATTATGCATAATTTCCGCAGGACCTGCTAGTGCATTTGAATGGGGGGATGGCTAGAGGAGGAGGTGAACGGCCATCTAGAATCCCTAGAGGGAAGGCCGAAATCAAACAGACTGGGGAAATTGGTTCCACAGGTGAGAGAAAAAGAGGAACAAATGGGTGATGGCAAGCAATGAAGCTGGATTTTGTGAGTTTCACCACAAATGTGTACTGGCAGACCATGTGTGACTCACAGAAACCTGGCAGGATGGGGGAAGGTATCGAGAGGGTGACAGAACACAGAAAGAGCAGAGGATGCAAGACCAGAAAGGAGGAGGCAGGTCACAAACCTGTCCATGATACTGGAGTAACAGGCCCAGAGATTTTTCTTCATTGCGGGAGATTTCAATGATTTTGAGGCCCTTGATTTCCTCAGCAGTGAGATGTGCAATGTATGTCACAGGGGGTGCCAGCTCAAAGAGGAGAGTAGTACTCCAATGAGCTGTGTATGAAGGTTGTTTAAAATTTGGATTTGACAACAAAAGACGGTACGGTATGTACTTACTGTACGGTATGTCCATGGCAGAGGATGCTCCATCTGTGGTTGACTTTGCAAGTCAACTCTGACATGTAGTTTGTCCAAGAGAGAATTGTGGTTAATGTATGGTGAGACCCAGAAGTTGGAAGGACTGAACTTCTTCAAGAGGTTTTTTTTAGGGGGGTTTCTTCAGACATCCTTCTTCATAGACAGAGACAGTATGAGATTTGTCAAGGTTCAAAGACATATTCCGAGTGTTGGACCCGTGACTGATTCTATCAAGGTCTGCAGAGAGGAAACAGGTTGCTGCCTGCCTATCCGAAGGATGAGAAATGATAAGGCAGAGGGTGGAGTTGTCAGTGAAAAGATAAGAAGAGTTTTCCAGAGAATCAGAAATATCGTCGATGAAGATGAGGAACAAGAGTTGGCTGAAGACTGCTTTAGAGCATTCCAGCCTCGACAGGGAGAGATGACGTAAGAAATGGTACGTGCTGCTTCCTTGGTTGAGGATCAGGATTTAGAGGATAAAGCATAGATAAACCATCTGGGTTGGCATGCGATGGGAAGGGGGAGGGTTGGGGTTGGGGTGGGGGGTAGGCAAGAGGATGGCTCTCATTGAAATTCCCTGCTGACTGTGGACAGAAGAGCGATGCCGCTGGATGGGGCCACAGGCATCCATAGTGCTCTGTGAGGTTACTTCCCTCAAGCTTAATGGCTATGTTTGTCTCATGTTAAAAAAGGTAAAATCCTGTGTTGTCTGCATGTGTGTGCAAATGCTCTTCCCTGAGCCTTGCATCTTATCCACATGTTTGTAGGAAAGTTCGTGAAACATTAAAAGGGGATTCTGCAACTCGGAATATTCTACAACTCTACAACTCCGAATATTTCAACATTTTTCCAAAATTTGCGGCTGAAAAGTCTTTCTATGGGGTCTAAGGCTCATGGAGGAGTAGCCACACAAATCACCCTCACAGATGCAGACAAGTACATGAGCCAATACCATTTTAAAAGTCTTTGGTATGACTCAACTGGGGCCAGAATCAAACCGCCGATCTCTCAGAGCGGACACTCTCACCATTGCGCCATCATGTATGGTATGCACCATTCATTCATATGCAGTAAAATTATTCAAATGTTCTATTTGCTTCATCACCAAGGAATAGACAAAAATGATAATCATCATGAATCAACTGTTAAAAAACATGTGCCTAAAAGTTTTCATTTCATGTGCTTTGGAGTTATGATTCAAAACACAAGATTCATGGCCAGCTGTCAGAAGGATGACAGGCTGAGTCAACCCCCTGGTGTTAATTCAGCGGCAAACGGGACTTTAACTCAGGACCCAAGGATCCCAAGCCACCACCCTAACTGCTAAGCCAACACCATGACATGTTTTAAATGGATATGCTGCTTCTCCTCTCCCAAAAATGGATGGAGGCCATCAATATCAGACATGAGATCGGGGCCGTCTCTCTAGACGTCTGGACATAGCCCAAGCTTTTGATGCAGTCTGGCATCCTGCCCTGCTCTCCAAATTGTCTGCCTATGAAGCCAAGGCCAACTCCATTATTGGATGATTGACTTTCACCACTCTCATCGACAACACATGGCTCTCAATGGAAACCTTTCATCTCCTTTCCCTATCAAGGCTGAAGTACCCCGAAGGCAGTGTTCTAGGTCCCATCTTACTCCTATTCTTCAACAATGACCTCACTGACTCTCTGGAAAATACTCTCTATGTTTTTGATGATCACTCCACTCTCTGCCATGACATCTCTCATCCTTCTAACGGACAGGCAGCAGCCTCTTCCCTCTCCTCAGACCATGACAAAATCACAAACTGGTCAAACACTTGGAATATGTCTTTCAATCCTGAAAAATCACACGCATTTATTCTCTCGCTCTCTCTAAAAGGACTGTATTACAAACCTTCCCAGGATCTACTCTCTCCCTCCACCCTGCTGTTGGTGTCTCTCCTTTCTCCTGTTGTTCCCTTTATGTTGTGTCCTGATTTTTTTCCATGTCAAAACTCTTCCATGAGCCTAGACCATGTAAAGAAAAAAAATATATAAAAAAAACCTATCCCCCTTTTTCCCATTGAAACAACAATTCAACATTCGTGGCATTTTTCAGGAACGTATCCCCTGCAAATGTCGGGGTCTTACTGTACGGTATGTCCAATATTCTCCAAATTTCCCTGAGGCAAGTATTAAACAAAGCGAGTAATCATTCGGAATGGGGTTATGCATCAAGTAAACGTCACAATTGGGCCATAAGGGTGTGGGGGGGGGGGGGGAGGGGGAATATCGCACATCACGCTTGAAGCCATGCCAAGAGAAATCACATATGAGGACCCGAGACATGTTATAAACAATCCATATACAATCCCAATATAAACTGATGCCTGAAAAATCGGACAGGCAATGAGATACATAATTTATGTATAAAGACTCATTTAAGCCCCTTTATTAGCTTAAGATCATTGTGGCCAAGCTAGCGGCCTACCTAGAGGCCTAGCAAGTCGAGACGGCTCAGGTATGTTCATTTGCAGGGGATGCAATAAGCATAGAATGGGTTTCCTCAAAATTCATTTCAGTTTTGTGTTAAATAACAGCAGCAACTATTTAAAAAGGTAACCATACATCGGACAGAATTGACTGAATAGTTTGTGGTTACAATAATTTTTACTTCCAGTAGGTGTGCCCTATGAAATGCCACAATAAGCTATTTATACACCTTAACATGGAGTTCTTCCAAGGTGGAAAACCCCCTTAGGGAGGGGGAAAAGTCCTTCTGGCAAGTTTGGTTGAGATTCGATAAGTAACGACCAAATTTATCGCAGTCAGACAGACAGACAAATGCCAAATTGTGTATTTTAGTATGATCAAAGTACCATTCAAAGCAGAGAAAACGACAAGCAATCGTGCGTTATGGTTGAACGGAAGTTGCATCGAAATTAACTGAAACATCCAAAAGGAAAAACGTGTTGTGATGTTATCTTGGGGGTGCAGGTGACAGTGAGTGAGAGGGCAGTTGGACACACCTGCACACATTTTGCAGATAACTACACACAAGTTGATGGAGGCCCACGCCGGATTGGCCGCTCCACAGTCTGCGCACGTGCGGTTACTGTGGTTGGACCAGATTCTCTCGGCGATTTCTGAGTTTGAAAGAGCCTCGGACGTGGCTTCTCTCAGAGCTTCCATCCACTCCTCCTTTCCTTTGTCCGTCTCTGCCGTGAAGCTGACACAAAGATTACACGATTGGGTTGCTGTTGCACCTGCTGGTTCCATGATGCGTGTATACATTTGTATTTAATTTGCACCAAATATCTAAATAGAGATTAATTTTGCACAAAATCTGTGCTTTTGACAAAGAGCCTTGGGTTTTTATTATATCGGTGCTGTCAATTGCAGTGCCTCAAGAGGGCACTGTTTCATGGAGCATGTCACCATTCACAGGAGACCGAAACCAGCTGGGGGCCACGGCCCGGCCGTAAGAGCACCAAACAAAATCCATCCATCCATCCATTGGGACCATACTCTGTGCAGAGCATTGGTGCTGCCTAAGCAGTCTCCTAGGCTATTGGGCACAATCCTGGACAGGTCACCACTCTGACACAGGATACCAGCAAGCTGGCACTCATTTTGCCGACCTCAGAAGGATGACAGGCAGAGTCAACCCCACCTGGTATTAATTCAACAGCCAAGCAGGATTTGAACTCAGGATCCTGAGATCCCACGCCCACCACCCTAACCATTAAGCCAACACCAGGCATATCAAACAAAATCCCAAGCATTTACCTCTAGCTGGCCATTAAATCGTACCTGAAGGTTTTGTAAGGAGTCGTGAGCTCAAAGGTTCGCCGGTCAGAGTCTTTCACCATGGCCACATTCATTTCGATCATGGTTATCCCGACCCTCACCTGGAAATCCTGGCAAAATGAAAGGATTAAAAAAAACATTCATTCATCAAGAGTAACAACAAATGTCAATTCATCAAAATGCTTCATTATTTCACAAAAAGTTCAAAACGAACAGGGAAATTGAGGTAGATGAAGAAGAAGGCATTCGTGCAATTCAAGGCTTTGACAATGAAAGTGGTAACCACAAGGTCAACAATATGCATGGCTGTGTGTTGATTTATTGTATGATGTCACATGTGGAAGCATGAAGCTATAGATCATGCCTGCTCATGTCCGTTCGAGTAAACACACTGCTGACCCAGTTAGAGGTGCATTTCATGTTTTGCTCACAATTCTCAAAAAGCTTTTCACACGACTCGAGCAGATGGTGTACAAACAAAAAATGCAAACACGAGAGATGAGATGTCATAAGAGGTGCCTGTCCACAACACAAAAAAGTACCAAACTATAAAGTTTGCAAAAGTCACAAAAGGAAATGAGTAATACAGTGATATCAATATGACAGAGAAAGGACAGCAGAAAGCCAAAAATATCAATGACAGCTGTGGTCAGTTATGCCATTATAGCATTTGGGAAGAGTCAGCGTCAGAACGATCTTGTTGACTGTTTCCTGCCCCTTCTTGCTGACAAGTGCCACCCACAAAAAAAATCCACTGAGCTCATACATTCACACGGCCGTGGATCCTCGTAACATGGCTTACATCTCAGATTGCCTAAATTTTTCTTTGTGAAAGAAAATGATGGCTGCAGCGACAGCGAGTATACAGAGCGGTAGAACTTGATTGAGATTCCAAAGTTATCGATGGCGACTTCATCGTTGTGTGATTGTGCGATTATCATACAATTATCGTGCGAGTACCAAGTGCGATTATCGTGTGATTGACGCACCTTTAGCACAGCCATTACGATTGAAAAAATATTGCAGAATCCATGGTTAAAACGGCATTTTCTAGCACGACCGGTCGGGCGAGTATTCATGACAGGCTCACAGAGCCAGTCGGAGAACACTCAGATGGCAGGTGGAACAGGACCACAAATTGTGGCAACACTAGGCAGTATTAGACAGCGGGCTGCAAAAGGAACAATTAAATGAACAGCAAATCACAAGAGGATGAAGAGCTCGTCATTTAGAAGAATTTCCCATAATTGTACCTAAAGATCTGCCAGAAAGACTCTTTCTGATACTCCATGTCCTGGCATTTTTCCAACAGTACTGACATAGCAGGACAAAGGCTTTGCGTGTTGGGGCCTGGATATCACCCTGATGGAATGTTACACAATAGCAGATGGACACACATGATGAACAGTAGCTATGTATACATCGAGAAGAACCGTATTTTGCATTGATTGCACAAATTTGGGTGAACAGCTTGTTTGATGGTTCGTTCCCAACGGATCATATGCATCATTATGCCACCACCTCATATACTGTGTTAGTTTGTCCTGTGTAGAGGCTCATGGTAAAGCTAAGAAGAGTGGGTGACGGAGACAGCAGACTATGAAAGCAATGAAGAGACATGAAGGGGTCGGAAGTTATGAGGAACTAAAGACAACACGGATGGGTGCAGGTACTTTCATTTTTTCATTCAGAGTATTTTGGGCAATGCTACCTTTTCATCGGTAGTACTTCAGTGCTCATTATAAGTTGCTCTGAGGGTATAAAGAGTCGACCACAATATCTAGACTGGTATCATATGTGGACCAGAGCAGGTGGGACAGAAAGATTATCTCCATCCTGAAGGTCATTGTTGAGCCAGGTGGGATTTTACTGACAATCGGATAGCACCAAAACAGTTTGGCACGAAGCTGAGAATCTATATCTTTAATACCGCTGCCTTCAGCTGCATTTTAACAGGCAACATCTGACATATCAGTCCAATGTCCTCACCACTAGACCATCACCATGTGATAGGACACGAGATGCCAGTTAACGGACACCTTGAAAACTGCAGGGAAGGTGGAGTTAGAGTTGGTATTCAAAGGCAGGATTAGGAAGGCATCAAAGAGTGAAGATGGGATAGAAAGCCAAGAAATTGGTGATAATCAAATTGAGAGAGAGTTGTCAACTGAGCAGATGTGGAGAAAGGTCAGGTCAGGTCAGGTCATGGACGTGAGCGTGCGCCAGAACAGTGTATTGCTGCGTCCACTTTCCGCCGATACTCCAGGGGCCTCCATCTGGCCGTCCCCTGGACAGATTGCTGGCCCATCACCATCTCCTTGAGATGCCAATCAACGTGCTGCACCCACGAAGCATGTTCTCGGCTCGTTGGCCTCCACCACTCATGAGACTCTCTCACTGAGAGAGTCTGGTAAGTAGGATAAGCATCAGGAAAACAATACACACGTCCATACAGCCGCAGCTGACACTCCCAGACAACAGAGTTAACAAATCTCATCTGAATCTCTCTCAGCAAACGCTCATTGGATACAAAGCCTGACCAGCGAGAGCCAACTATTCTCAGAAGAGACCTGGTACCGAATGCGTTTAGTCTCCATCTCAGATTGTTGGTTAGAGTCCAAATCTCACATCTGTAGAGCAAGACTGGAAGCACCAAGGACTTAAAGACTCAGACTTTCATCCTCCTGCATAGGTACCGACAGCACCGCACCCCATGATCCAGTGAGTCCATGATTCTCCAGGCCTGATCCAGACATCTATCGACCTCTGACTCACAGCCAGCAGAGACATGAATATCACTGCCAAGGTAAGTGAATCTCTCCACAACCTCAATATCCTCACCACAAACAGGCACAGACAGGACAGCAGCATCCAAGATGTCATTGAAAGCCAGAATCTTAGTTTTGACCCAGGAAACCCTTAATCCCAGCGGCTCCGACTCCTCATTCAGCACCTCGAGGGCCCCCGAAAGGATATCTAAAGTCTCCGCAAAGTTGACTGCATCATCTGCGATATCAAGGACTGCGATCTTCACATTCCCAAACGATGCACCGCAGCTTGATCTCTCAGACATCCTCAACAGAATCCAGTCCATACAAGTGCTGAAAAGAGTGGGGGCCAGTACACACCCCTGACAAACTCCAGTAACAACTGGAAATAAGTTGGAGATGGTATCACCACACCACACAGCACACTCAATACCAAAGTGTAGTTCAGAAATCAGATTCATCAGTTTTGGTAGCACCCCACGAAGATCGAGAATCCTTCAGAGGGCATCCCGCTTCAATGAATCAAACTGTTGGCGGAGATCAACAAAGGATGCGAGCAGCCCTTGTTGAAACTCTCACCTGTGTTCGGGGAGGACCCAAAGAGCAAGGATACGGTCTATTGTTGACCTCTTTGGTGTAAAGCCTGACTGCTCTGAGCGCTGATGCTCAAGCAGATGGTGGCGAACCCTATCAAGAATGATCCGAGCATAGACCTTGCCCGGCACTGAGAGCAGCATCATCCCTCGGTAGTTGTTGCAGTCCTGGTGATCACCCTTCCCTTTCCGGAGAGGGACAACAAGGCCCCTTTTCCAGTCAGTTGGAATGATGCCTGTGCTCCAAACAGAACAGAGAACTGCATGCAACGACCTGAGTACAGCATTTCTACCAGCTTTGAGAGGTTGAGCATGGATACCACAGATCTCAGGAGCTTTACTTTCCTGGTAAACCTGCTCAAAGTAACCGGCCCAG
This sequence comes from Eptatretus atami, assembly GCA_035128595.1. Classification (NCBI taxonomy): domain Eukaryota; kingdom Metazoa; phylum Chordata; class Myxini; order Myxiniformes; family Myxinidae; genus Eptatretus; species Eptatretus atami. The sequence goes on from CM068964.1 coordinate 33,121,543, forward strand.
CGGGCCTTCACTTCAAACTCCTTTGTCAAGGGCTCACCACCTGCCACTCTAACTGCAGTATGCCGAGGGTCAGGCTTTGAGGAATGCGATGCACAAATTCCTGTGTAAGCAGGAATAGAACTCATTTGACAACAAGTGATGCTCTACCCCTTCATTGATTTCTCATACATAGGCCTCCTTGCCCTCAACGAAGGTACAGTTTTACACCATAGGTCCCTGAACAGCTCAGCTCTGCCATTAAGCCTGGCTCTGCGACTCCGGTCAAGGTGTCCAGTGTCCCTTAGGAGAGGAAGTTCTTCTTCACCTGACAGTGGGTTCCAAGTCATCCAGCAGCAACATCAAGGATGGTATTGTTGAAGGAAGGCACTCCACAACTCTTCAGGATTCCATGAAACACGCAGACCACCCAAAATTCCCACTCAGCCTGTTTGCAAACTCCTTAGCTACCCTCTCATCCCTGAGCTTTTCAACATCCAGCGTAGGCTGGGATGGTGCTGTTCTCCTGAATTTGAAATGCATCTTCAGAGTTGCTACAAGAACCCTGTGGTTGGTACTGAGGAACTGAGCACTCCGGTAGATCCTGCAGTTCTGGAGCATCTTCTAGCGACCATCAATGAGTACATGGTCAATCCATTTTGCCACACCAACAGCATTGGAATGCCAAGTCCAGAGATGAACATGTGGGTGCTGAAACCATGAAACAGCCATCCAAAGTCCACGATTTGCTTGCAACTTCAAGGAACTTTGTGCTATTCTGGTTCACAGCTCCAGGCCCATGGGGACCAAGACATATCTCATAACCATCCCTATAAGTGTCAGTTGATGCAATGAAATCCCCCTAAGACTAGAAGAGTATCTCGCCAGAGGAACTGATGAACCCCAGACTCGAGTGCAGCAAAGAATGTCTCCTTCACAGTGAGATCACTAGCCTCAGTCAGAACAAATACAGAGACCAGGGAAATAACACCCAAAGTGTGATAATCCTCAGTCCCATAATACACTTATTGACTGGTGTTACCTCAATTATCATAGGAGTCAGCTTATTGGACACAGCTACAGCAACTCCTTGGGCATGGTAACCATCAGAGCAACCAGACCAGAAGTAGGTGTAACCACCCACCATGATCTCACCACTATCCGGTCTCCAAACCTCAGAGAGTGCTGCAATACTGATGTTCAAATGCTGGAGCTCAAATGATAACAGAGACAGGTGATCATCCTCTGTTAGAATGAGGACTTTCCAGGCACCCATCAGAAGGGAAGGGACCACCTCAGGTTAACCTGAGGAGACCACCGTCTGAGGGACGACACCTCAGCACCTCCCTGACACACGCCACAGTAACCCGAGTCAGGAAGGTCACGCCATGCTTTTCCTCCTATCATCAAAGAATGGGGCTTTGCCTTCCAAATAATGGGGTGAAGGCTTTGTCCCAATTCCATCATACGGTGAGCTGCCCTTTGCAGGGAAACTGCACAGAAGGTATTCCCACAGAGTGGGTATTCTGGTTTATTTGTGTTATTTGTTTGTTTTGCGGAATGAATTGTTTTACGCTGGCCGGAGTGCAAATCCTGCCACCAACTTCCTAGAAAGAGGTACCCGACTGCAGGAGGATGTTTGCAGACACAGTTGGGTACCTAATATGTATGGCCATTGGCTCATAAGTTGCTCCTCCACCCTTTGATAGGTTTTGTTTTTAATCCTGCTGGGTGTCCATATCCATACACCCTCCTCATCAGGAAGCCTTGGCGGGAGACGATTTAGTCGCCAACATCTCGACCGTGAAACAGGTTAGTACAAGTTTACATCGTACCTGCAGCAAGTCATAGATATGATCTGGCTTGACCTGATAAAAATAGCAAGACCAAGTCAAATTCTTCCTAAAAAGCAAATCAGTTCTTACAACATTTAGTTAAAATTTCTTTGATAATTATTATTATTAGCTTACCTGGTTAGCTTATCTGGAATTTAAATTCCAGATCAGGTATTGTCATCGTGCACTGTCCATCTGTCTCCTATTTCGACTTTTCCAGTCAAGTCGCTGGGCCAATCTGGCTGAAATTTGGCAGCAACGTTCCTCTCTTGACTATTAAAAGGGATTGCAAAGCTCGTTCCAATTGCATGACTTTAAGTAGGTCGAAATGGCGGTCGCGCAAATTCCTTCCAAAAATTTCGTTTCTGGACCTACCAGTCAGAATGCTACCAAATTTGGGTTGCAACATTAGGCCAGGGTAGGGATGCTAATTAAATTGCAGAAGTCATGCTGATCACGTGACTGGAATTGTGTCAAAATGGCCGACTTCGTCAACTTTTGTGAAAATCGTGTTAATTCCCTTAAAAATCTTCTTCTCCAGACCCATCAGTCAGAATGCGACCAAATTTGGGTTACAGCATTAGAACAGGGTCATGACGTTAAATTGCAGAGGTCATGCCGATCACAAAACCGGAAGTGCATGAAAATGGCGGACTTCGTAAATGTTTGGGAAAATCATGTAAATTCCTTCAAAAACTTTCCTCTCCAGACCCACCAGTCAGAATGATACCAAATTTGGATTAAAATATTAGGCCAGGGTGCAGATAAGCTACAGGCCCAGTGGTCCTATTTTTTTAAAATAAAGAGAAAAGATACAACTGGTTCTTTACCTGAAATGACTTGTAAAGCCATAACCTCTCCCCAGACACAGCCAGGTAGAGCGGTCTCCTACAGCCCTTCAGTTCAAGTGTGCCATGCTTCTCAACAACCGAAAGGCCCACCGGAAGATTAGCTGCGAGTCGATCTTGCAGGGCTTTGTGGAGGATAGCCACCCATTCCCACTTGACTCCTAAAGAAGCAGTCATATGAGTGGTAAATCACTTTCATTGGAAAAAAATTGTTGGATATGTTCAGTGAGTGTCTAATTTCCATTGATTCATGAATGTATTAGGTCATTATGCTCACAGGGGTATAAATATCTCAAGTTTCAATGATCTCAAGTCTCAAAAAAAAGAAAACAATGCTTCAAAGCAAACTTGCATCATCTCATTCAAATTAACAAATCACACTAAGTGTTCCTGTGCCTCGAGTTTCATATTTAAAACACATGCTGGGTATAAACTGCTCTGGTTATTCTAATCTGTAGAAGTGAGACATACAAAGTAACATCATTACTTTAACATCACAAACCAAGTTATAATAAATGATCAAATTGATGATGTTATACATTATCACAAACCAAGTTATATTAGCAATCAGCTTGATGACATCAAATATCATCACAAACCAAGTTATAGTAGTGATTGACTTGATGACAACAGTGCAATGACAATGTAAAGAAGATACTGAACAGCATTTATGCAAGCACAGCTCAGCAGTAAAATGCAATACACTCCACAATTGAAGATGTACAATACACTTTGGTAGTGTGGAGGAGGGTCAGAAACTTTCAGAGAGGAAAGCAAAATAGAGGTGGGAGGGTGAGAGGAAGTTAGGGTTAAGGTGGGGGTGTGGCTCAGATAATCAGAATCAGATAAATGATCACCACAATTCTTCGCTCACCGTCTGAATCTGCTCGGAAGGTAAAAGTCCTGTTGGGCGTCCTGACATCAAACTTTGTGTCACTGTGAGAAGCCACCACGTTGTTGATCGCCCATAGGGGTATAATACCTTTTGAATAAACCTCCTGCACATTGAGGTGAAACAAAGAAAACAAATGGTTTCTACAACAAGGGTCTGATTCATTCCACCACAATGACATTTTTTTGAGCAATTGGCAAAATAAAGTATTATTTTAATACAATAACATGGTGACAGGAATACAATTAAAACACCATTGAGGGTAAAAAAAAACACAAGAAGGATTCATAATCCATGACTCAGTGGCCTAATGGTTCAAACTCTGGCCGAGTCATACGAAAGACTTTAAAAATGGTATGTGCTGCTTCCTTGATTGATGCTTGGCATGTAAAAAGCATAGCACAAGGACAAACAACCATAAGTTGGCAACCATTTCACAGGCTTTGATGGGCCTAACTAATGGCTTTCTCTGGCATTGAAGTTCCTTGTAAGGGAACTCATATTACATCCTTTATGCTGTCCCGTCATTGCCTAATAGTAGTTGTAGATTTAGGGTAGCCGTATTCTTGGGAGCATTCTTGACTACTCTTCATTGTTCTACATTAAAAAAACCTAAAACTCACACCAAGCACACAACAAAACTCGAACAGCACTCAGTAGTGTGCATACCTCTGCCAGGCTGAACAATTTACCTTTTGTATCCCACTGATGGACCTTAACCAAAATCTAATCGGCTTGTTCTTGTCACCTACCGAAATCATCCACCAAGTTTTGTCATAACTCGTCCAGAACTTTTTGAGATATTATGCTAAATATCGGTTTTGGCCCTGTCTCTCAATGGTGAAGAATCATTGAAAAAATTCTCAGATCCAGATCTTCACCAAAATCGAATCAATTTGTCCTTGTCACACACCCAACCTTTCCACCAAATTTCATCCTAATTTTTGCCTAACTTTTTGAGATATCCTGCTCACAGACAGACTGACAGACAAACAAACAACTCGGCCAGCACTCTGAAGAACGCATAACCACCAGGCTGAGCAGTTTATGTTTTGTATATCACCGACAGACCAGATCTGATCCTGTACCTGAAACAAAATCTAATTGGCTTGGTCTTTTCACCTAACGAACTGGAATACAAAGTATTTTTCATTACCCATTAACAACTTTTTAAAATATCATTCTAGATATCGTTTTTGGTCCCATCTCTCAATGGTGAAGAATTACTGAAAAAAATAGGACCGCAAATCCTGAAGCTCACCTGAATCAGGTTGTGGTCCAGCATTATCAAAATTGTGTGTGTAGTTTTGGAGGAGAGAGTAAATACCTATTTTTTTGGGGGGGGAGGGTCAAACTCCCTCAGACCTCCATACACCTTGATTTTTCTATGCTGTGAACAAACTTTGGTACATCATGGGTGATGAAGGTTGTGGTCAAGTTTCATCGAAATTGTGTGTGTAGTTCCGGAGAAGAGAGCAAATACCTATTGGGGGTTAAAGCCCCCCCCCCCCACCCCATAGACCTGAATGAGCGCAGATTTTGATGTGGTCAATCAGCCTTCATAAGGCATCAGATATGAAGCTTGTAGCCAAGTTTAATCAAAATTGTTGTTTGGTTCAAGCGATAATGGTTGAAGTGTTACAGACTCACTGACTGACTTACCTACGGACACTGCTCGATCGCATAAGCTCACCGGACTGAAGTCCAGGTGAGCTAAAAAAAAAAAAATCCAGGCTGACAGACAGGGGTGAAAACATAACCTTCGGTGATGGTGGTAATTAACTCGGTTTCATAATCTTTAACAAAACAACTTTTGAAAGGAAACTGGGGAAATGTATTGGTTCGTAAATGCAGAAGCGCTCCTGTTTGTCAGTCATTAATCTGAAAAACAATGTTTGTTTGTATCCTTTTACATTTTAGCTTCCCCTCCCTCCACCCCCACCCTCTGCTCTGAGCATCTTCTCTACAGGTTGCTGAACAATATAATGGTTATCAGATTTGAGATGACTTGCTGCCCAAAGTGCAATCAGAAAGAGATTTCAGCACTTTCAGTCTAAAGCCAGGAAATATCTCCTTTCAACATTCTCTAGAAATTATTTCCGGTTTGATTCTGCACTACATACTGAATAAACTCAATAGATTTAATCTACATAACGTAGAATAAAACAACAGAAATCACAAATATGCGGCCGTGTGAATAAAAGTATGATTTCTCGACACCCTACAGTATAACAATACTATTTGTAGGTACATAGAATATTGTACTTCTAGTCCACGGGCCTAGTACGGAAATTTGATTTGGCGGTCCCACCTGGCGTGACAAAATCTCAGTTGGGTTTTTTTGGAACGGTCTATGGCTAGGGAATATATTTTGATGTGATGATCATTGCACAATGGCAGCTTTATAAGAGTTTTGGGACCAAAACCACGTGTTTTTTAATTCCAATTAAAAAAAATTGGATTCCATTGATAAAATTCATTTGAGAGTGGTATATGGTTTTAATTAACTATCTGCAATTTTTTTGAGTGAATTTCATGCATTTTGACTTATGGTTGCCATGGAAATGGCCATTTTTGGTCAAAAACTGCATTTTAAAAACAATTTGAAATAACTCAAAGAATTTAAGTATTGAATGACTCGGTTTGGTAATTCATAGGACACCAAATACTAGAAATACATCATAATCAATATACCAGAGAGCAAAAATACTACTGATGACTATATAGACTGATAAACTCTTCTAATTGATGAACTTCTGTTTACTCTTGTATTTTTCAGGATAAGGCTTGTTGACAATGGAAGGTGAAGGTAATCAACTGCCACCAAGGTAGCCACGTACAGACTGCTTGATCCACTGCACTGAGGATGATTCTAAATTGGTATCACCACAAAACCGAGATTCATGGCAGAGTTTGTTGAGTGCAGCAGAAATCAGAAATCATGACTATTTTGAACATCACAAAGGACCTGCCAGAGGGGGAAATCCCATCAGTGCAATACCATCTTAAATGCCGCAGCAAATTTACCCATAAAAAGCTTCTACATGAAACGACTGCCAAAGGGACCAACAAAGAGGACTTTGATGATCATGAACATTCTCGACAGGGTTCAACAAGGCAAGAGGCAAGTTCATCTCGAGTGGATGAGGCGAAGTGCATCTTTTCCCAAATTGTTAACAAATACCTTAAGGGGCAGAACTCTAAGGAATGTCTGGCTCAATGCACTCAGCTATGTGCTGATGCCATAGTCAGACAAGCTGCTGTAAGAAAGATAGACCAGAAGATACTTGCTATTGTAAGCAAGGACCTGGTGGCAGCCGAAGGCCATCACCACAGGTCATGCTACCGTGTATACATGAAAGAGGTGTCTGCATCAGACAGTTGCGATGGCATGGAAGGTAGTAGTAAGGACGATGATGCTATCTATCAGGCGGCAGAGAGCAACTCATGCAGAGCCAAATTTACATTCACAAGGAATGAACTCTTTTCGATGCCTGAAGTGATGCACATGATCGCCCACATCACGCCATATTTCTTCAATGAATGTATTTGGCATTCACGAGGTTAAATACTCAAGCAAAAAGCACATTCGTCATAAGTTGGAGTGTGAGGTTGGGGAATCACTTCATATTGTTCAGAATAGCAGTGACAAAGTGTTGATATTTCCTGACCATCTGTCAAGGGATTTCTGACAATATGGAGCTGAATAAGGAGTTAAAGGCAATCCATTCATCTGAAACTTGTCCATTGTCAATGGTGAGAAAAACTGCTCTTCATATGCGTACTAATATCAGAGACCAAGATGTGATGGAGGAATGGCCTCCTCAACCATCACAGCTCACTGCAGAATCAGAAAGCCTCCCTGCTGCAGCTAAACACATTCTGCAGGTGATCATTACAGCGCATGAAGAGGTATCGAACCAGAACATTCATGTTGAAAGGCAGATAACCTCGATAGGTCAATATATAATTTATGCACTCTTAGATGGAAGATGGCATCCACCAAAACATGTCTTACTGCCTCTTGTAGTGAAGTGTCTCACAGGAAATGCTGAGCTTGTCCAAATTCTCAATCGACTGGGACACTGTGTTTCACACTCAATGACGGAGCAGATAGAGACAGCTCTTTGTATGCAGAAGTTAGGATCTCTAACCATCCAAAATGTCATTCTATCAACTGACATTCTTATCAACCTGATCACCACCCTTGTGTGGGACAATACTGATACACTCAAAGAAACCATGAGCGGTGGGGAAACATCACATTGTGTCAACAGCATTGCTATTCAATATGAATTCATTGGGCCCCACCTTGAAAGGCCGAAGCCAAATGATTCAGAGGATGATGACACACAGCTCGATGAACTTTTTGATGAGATGATGAAAGTGATGATCACAGTAGTGCCAATAGAGTGGTTAATTCAGATCGAGCTGAACAGTAGGTACCTCAGACAATTTACTAGGCATACATTTTGATGAGTGTAAACTGACTGTGCATCAAGTGCCATTCTTGTACAGTAACGACGTTGCAAAATGTACAAGTTCCAATTTTCAATCAAACGCACTCGCGTGTTTTGCAGAATTTTTGAAATAGAATTTTTAAAATCTAGTTTTACCCCAAAATGGACTTATGACGAGCAGAACTTGTTTCTAAATAATTGATATCTTTTTTTTGAGTATGTGGAGTCCATTTAAATGCCAGAGAAAATGTATGCTTGATATTTTGAGTGTATGTCTGGACTGACAACCTACTATGTACGTATCCTCGATGTATCATCTATATTCTACAAGTTGCGTATCAAAAAATACGAGGTCTTTATTTACCACAAATCGCATAGAAACATTGGTGAAAACACATTTTATTTATTTAAAAGAATGTGTTGCACCATTATCAATCATATTCCATCACCATTTTTGTACTCCCATTTATATTTTGAATTTTAGAAAATGGCTTTGACACCTGTTTGACCTCAAAACAACCTTTTCACATCAAAGCCATTTGTTTGAATTATTGTGATGTATTTCTGGTATTTGGTGTCCGATGAACTACCATACCTCGCCAGTCAACAATTCAATTCTTTGAGTTATTTCAAATTGTTTCAAAAATGATTTTTTTAAATGCAGTTTTTGACCCAAAATGGCTGTTTCCAAGACAACTATTGTTCAAAATGCATGGATTTCACTCAGAAAAATTGCAGATAGTTAATGAAATCCATATACCACCCTCAAATAAATTTTATGGATGAAATCTGTTTTTTTTTTGTTAATTGGAATTCAAAAAACGTGGTTTTTGTCGCAAAACTCTTATAAAGCTGCCATTGTGCAATGGACATCACATTAAAATATGCTCCCGAGTCATAGACCTTTCCATAAAACCCACTGAGGTTTTGCCACCCTAGTTGGTACTGACATTTGCTCTGCCCTATGGACTATTCCTTTCTTTGAGGAGTTGCAATTTTTAAAAATGAAAAACAAAACAAAAGTAGAACCCCATTTGCAGTAAATGCTTCGTTTGCAGGAAATGACAAGATTCCAAGGAAGCATCCAAGGTTCTGGATTAAAGTTGAATCCTGGGGCAGGACGGATGATAATGGAGCATTGATGGCTCACATTGGCACCAGCTTTCGAAAAGAAAAGGCAAAAGGTTCCAGCAGCAGGTTTGGGCAACATCAATGACTCTTATCAAATCCAAACGGATTTCAGGCCCTCGTTGCTGAAAATAAACCACTCGAGAAACCAGGGTTTTATGATTCCACTAGCATAACCCGCGCTCTGCGCGACATGTTGGGGTGGGTGTGTTTGAGAAAGGAACTGATGCAGAGTATCAGTAGTAATTTTACTTTAATGCAGTAAGTGGAATACGATTTCACTGTTTCAGAACCATTTTATTTACTTTTTTTTTGTACCATGCACCTCATATGGTCTTTGAGATAATGTAAGCCGAATATCACGTTACTCCGACGAACAAAGTCGAAGATAGCGCGACACGAAACCACAAATTCGGAAATAATACATAAGATTAACCGTGCTTCAATAGCTCATGTAATCAGGGGAGACAGCTGCATCATCCAACCATATTTTGCCAGATCAGAGAGAAAAATAAGACTGTCCCTCAAAACTGATAATGTACCAAGAGGAATATTTTGCGAACGCTTGTGCAAACACTGTGTGGGGAAGGAAATGATCTCACCTTCTCATTGTTATAGTAAGCGAGGTATTCTCCATCAAACTTCACCCAGCGTCTTTGAAACCTGTAGCCTCTGATGGGGGTAAAATAACAAAATTTGGTTTCAATCATAAATAAAGTACAGTATTATACAACATGATCTACCTCAATATTGATAATAATAAATGTCAGTGTTTATCAGTCAGTCAGTCAGTCAGTCAGTCAGTCAATCAGTCAGGGTGTCTCCTCCATAACTCCAAAACCATAAAACATAGTGGCCCGAAACTTTGCATGCATAACAAGGGAACTCCAAGGGAGTGCAATAATATAAATTGGGTGTTTGGATAAATTAAAAAAACCCTTTTAAAGATAATTTCGGAGGTGCTCATCACAAAAAAAATATCAAATAAGCCTGACAAAGATGGTGGTGCAGCATCTTGGTCAGCCCTCTGTCAACTTGTTGGGGTCTTCATCCGCCATTTGGTTTGGCCTGCTCAACAATGCCTTGACTTGGAACAGGCCGCAATACTTTAATAATAAAGCACTCAAATTTTTTTTCACTATCCTCTCTCATATCATTGAATGCCTTATTTTCATCCCTTAGGATCGCTGTATATATCACTTTTGTAAGTGCTATAGTTAGGAGCTTGGAGCGATTTCATGCATTATATGATGTTATTTCCCATAATGGACTGTCACGGACGAATTAAAGTACTGTCGGACCCGGACATTCAGGGTCCCCCTATTCGCAAACCTCGAATATTCACAGGCCATAAAGTATGACCTACTTCTACATTCATGCTTCACATATATTCATGTTTTGGGTTTGTTTTGAACTTCAGGACTTGTCTCCTATATCCACCGCTGCTGATATCAATTAAGCCTGGAAATTCTTCAACAGAAACCTGCTCTCTCTTCTGCACAAATTAATCCCATCTCATCTTAAATTAACTTGCCCATCCTTCCGCTCTTGGTTCTCTGAATTATGTGGCGAGGCTGTTGCTTTAAAACAATTTCCATTCTCCTCCTGCAAGGCAAATCCGATTGAAGGAATTATATTGAGTGAAGAAAAGATTGAGGAATGTGGCAAAATTAACCAGCTTCTTTGAGCTTGTTTCATTGAGTGCAACAAAAATAATGTTGTCTCCAGGTCAATTAACACCGATGCTGGATGGATGAGCCAAACTGGCTTTTTCTCCCTCAGATGACGTTCCGAATTATGGCAGACAATGCGCGTGCGGGTCTTGAGGAGAAACACGAAAACCTTCAAGCTATTAAAAGTAGCAGGTTTATTCCCGAAACCACAAACAACCAGGGGAAGATCGACTGGTGCAGAGATACGATGATGGGTAGTGGTGGGGAAGAAATGGGGACAATTAATAAATAATTATATACATTGAGAATAAAAATGAATCTAAAGAAATCAAAGGTGCCACACACCAGACTCAGTCACTGACGGGAAAGGACAAAACCGGGAGACTAAGCTCTGGTGGTAGCGGGGAGAGGATGGGTGTGGAGCAGACACGAGCAGGCGATGATGAGGGATGATGAGGTGATGGGCAGGACAACAAACAGGCTCCGGGTGGCGAACAAGCACAAGGCAAAGGCAGGCAGGCAGGACGGCCTCTTGAGAGAAAGCTCTCCTCCGCACTCTTTTCCTCCCTCGAGTTTTACTTCAACCTCTCTCCATCCTCTCAGACCTCCACAGTTCTTCTCAGACCTCAATGTGCCTCACCGACATACCCAAACCACCCGATTCAGCTCCTCTCTCTTTTTCCCGGACAACACTCCATTTCCATGATGGAGTGTCACGGACTAATTCACAGACTGTCTCAAAACTCCCCTTCTCTTCCTCGCTCTCCCCTTCCTCCCCACCTCCTCTCCTCTTCCTCCTCTCCTCTCTCCCCCCCTCCCTTCTCCTCTCTCCCCCCTCCTCTCTATCTCCCCCTCTCTCTATCTCTTCCCGCCCTTCCTCCCCCCTACTCTCTCTCCCCCCCTCACTTGGTATGCCCATCAGCGAAGAGACGGGTAGTATATGCTCGTTAAAACTAAAAGATGATTGAAATACCGATTCTGATAGCTATACGATTGGGATTGTTATCCCCACACTTTTTGAAAAAAAACACTGGGGATATTGTAATTGGCTCCCATCTGTCTGTCTGTCTGTCTGTCTGTTCGTCTGTCCATCCATTACACTATCTCCTCCTAAACAGTTCCTCAGAAATTCACCAAACTTGATCATTATGATCACGACATGGCACGAAGGTGCAAGAGCAGTGTCATTTTTGGCCTGTCCCCCCAATGATGGGATAAAAAGGTCAAATACCAAAAAATGCAAATACAGTACAGGCACATTTTAAAACATTTTTAATGAAACTTTATAAATGCAATCAGCATTGTGGGATGCATGAAATATGTAACGATTTTTTGGGATTCGACTTCCGATTCATTCCCCATGGGGTGTGGGGACCTATCGAGTCACAGGGATCAAAACTGGAAAAAAAATTAAACTCAAAATTTGATATTGGGTCATTCTCGAAGGAACTTTTTGTCATCTTTCAACTTGGCTTTAGGTGGGAAGCATGGGGACTTGTGATGGCGCACCATCAACTTCACTCCAGTTGTAATTATAATTGGTCATGATTATTGCTCACCTTGTAAAGAGATACTCCTTGTTAAAACTGACAGCTTCCATAAGCTATAGATAGTGAGATTAAAAGTTTAATTGTGTAAGGGACATAAAAGCTAATGCTCTGAAATAAACATTATTTTACCTTTCTGTGAATCAGAAGTTCCTCCGTGAAATTGATAGCTCTGTAGTAACTGCGATAGTATATCTATGGTTACCATCGGACATCAGTGGTACTAGCGATACTCCTCTTTATAGAAATCGATGATTCTCCACAATCAATCAGTACTATTCTTCTCCGTATTCTAAAAGAATGCATGTCAGACTGGGATTCAATGATGAACTTGCCATGTTGGTTGCATCGCCAGCGAGGTGAGGTTGTGGCACTGATGCAGTGCCCTTGCACATTAAGATAGCACTTTGGAATATGGCCAGGTCTCCGGCACACAATGCGTTTTCTTTTTCAAAAGTACATGACAAGATTAATTAATAACTAGCATCTACAACACGATGTCTAATCAACTTGTTTATCACATCACATAATCAATGAATTTAATGTCGAGACCCTGAGGATTGAACTCAATCGAGCTTTGCTCGGGGGTCATATTGCAAGCCTCAGATTATTATTTTATACAATACAATACAAAATGACACTTTTATTATATGTGTTACAAATGGAAATAAAACAAACAGCACGATTAACGTTTTTCATTTTATATTCCATCATATAATATATTGTTACGGCTGTGGAAATTCGCAATACACCATAAAGGGTCCTTAGATCAGTTATGATGCTAAGTTCATTGAGTTATCCCACACCTGTTGTTTAGGGGGAATATGTGTGATTCATCCGGGCTGCAACGCTTTGAGTTAGCCATTTTTTTTCTCTATCGTTATTTTGGACCATTAAGCCGCCAACAACTCAAACACCACCACCTTCGCCTCTTTACCTCCACAACTCCATCCCTCAACATCGCTTCACCGCCATTCCAAGCGACGCCCGCCAACCACCAAACCACCACAGCAAACCCCCCCACCTTCGCCTTCTCCTTCCACAACCATCAACCACACCACCAGTCAACACCGAACGTCGTGCTGTCCAGAGCCTGTTCGATGATTCTTGCCGAACGCAGCAAGCCACGAGTGCACATGGATCCTTTTAGGAGAGAAAACGGATCAGGAAGGCTTCACGCCCCTTTTCTTCCATCCAATGACTGAGCATCGGGTGGCATGGCCCGCCTCCGAACCCGCTGTGAATGCGTTCCTTTTAGGAGAGGAAAACGGACCAGGAGAGGCTCACGCCCTTTTTTTCCATCCAATGGGCAAGCGTCGGGCGGTGTGGCCCGCCTCCAAGCGCGTTTTGATCCGCGAATCTGCAATACAAGCTCCTCCCCCGGTCTATAAAGACGCGAGCACAACGCAGCTCGGGGAGCTTGTGGAACGTGTGAAGAAAGTGAGTGGAGAAAGTGGGTGCAGAAAGGGGCGCAGAAAGTGGCGCTGGTCGGAAGTCGTGGAGTCTGAGGCGTGTGTTTGCGGGGATCGGACG
>CM068964.1:33143594-33200655 GCA_035128595.1 Eptatretus atami
TATAATATGTATATATTGTTACGAATTTCGCCCGCCCGGCGTGCTATCGGCCACGTAACTCAAATCACGACGCGTCGCCCACCGGAACGGACAATTCAGTCATGACCCTCTTGGAATACTACGCCAAGGAGCAAGCCACGGGTGAGGGTTTAACCTCACCACAACCCAGTCCGCATTCTACCCGCGCGAAATAGGGTGAATCGCTGAATGTCGATATACCTAAGTACCCGCATGGGTAGCGTACCGAGGAGTTGTACCACGCCGCAGGTCGACTCCGGACACGAACCGCTTAAGCGGCTCGTTCCGTGCTGCAGGGATAACCGAGCGGAGTTATCGTCGACCTCGACGGTTCAGATTACTTACTGGGTGTCTAAACCCACTACCAATCCCTTACGTGATGCAAGATGGAACTTTCAACCGAAGGAAAGGACGCAACGAAACGGGAAACAATTTGACAAGCACTTTTATTACACACACACACAGACAAGCACGTAATTTACAATCACAGTTATACAAAAACAATGCACGTATACAGTCAAAGCAAGAACACAACGCAGAGTTACAACCGAATAACACAATGTACAAGCACTTATACGGGTTTATTAGTAGACTGGCGCCACACACACACATTTATACCAAAAGCAAAGAAAACACAAGCCACCCTCACGGGCAAGGAGGCAGACAGGTCCGTGGACCAAATGAACGTGTGACCTGGGTGATCGGCCAGGTCCACGAGACCGAAGGGGTCTTACCCGCGCCCTTGTGCGCGGATGGCGGGCTAGCCGCAATGTTCGCGTAACGCGCTTGACTCCGTGCCCCTGGTATGGTCGGTGAGCTCCTCCAGGCGTGCGTCGCACAGGCACCACGGTTGGGTTGGGGAACGGACGGGGTTACCGGCGCTATCTCAGCGCAGATTGGGGGGGGGGAATTGTGGATGCTCGGGGTTGGGAGAGGGGAATGGCGGACGCTCCGTCCCGCTAGCGGGGTCCCGGGACCGCACCGACTCCGGCGAACTCTCGCCCCTGAGCCCTCTTCCGCGTCCCTGCTCCACTCCGCGACTCGTCCCTCGACCTCCACTCGAGCTCCGTCCCCTTCGCCGTCCGATCCCCGCAAACACACGCCTCAGACTCCACGACTTCCGACCAGCGCCACTTTCTGCGCCCCTTTCTGCACCCACTTTCTCCACTCACTTTCTTCACACGTTCCACAAGCTCCCGAGCTGCGTTGTGCTCGCGTCTTTATAAGACCGGGGGAGGAGCTTGTATGCAGATTCGCGGATCAAAACGCGCTTGGAGGCGGGGCCACACCGCCCGACGCTTGCCCATTGGATGGAGAAAAAGGGCTAGCCTCTCCTGGTCCGTTTTCCTCTCCTAAAAGGAACGCATTCACAGCGGGTTCGGAGGCGGCCATGCCACCCGATGCTCAGTCATTGGATGGAAGAAAAGGGCGTGAAGCCTTCCTGATCCGTTTTCCTCTCCTAAAAGGATCCATGTGCACTCGTGGCTTGCTGCGTTCGGCAAGAATCACGAACAGGCTCTGGACAGCACGACGTTCGGTGTTGACTGGTGGTGTGGTTGATGGTTGTGGAAGGAGAAAGGCGAAGGTGGGGGGTTGCTGTGGTGTTTGGTGGTTGGCGGGCGTCGCTTGGGAATGGCGGTGAAGCGATGTTGAGGGATGGAGTTGTGGAGGTAAAGAGGCGAAGTGGTGGTGTTTGAGTTGTTGGCGGCTTAATGGTCCAAAATACGATAGAGAAAGAAAAAATGGCTAACTCAAAGCGTTGCAGCCCGGATGAATCACACATATTCCCCCTAAACAAACAGGTGTGGACTAACTACACATGAACTTAGCATCATAACTGATCTAAGACCCTTTATTGGTGTATTGCGAATTCCACAGCCGTAACAATATATTATATGATGGAATATAAAAATGAAAAACGTTAATCGTGCTGTTTGTTTTATTTCCATTTGTAACACATATAATAAAAGTGTCATTTGTATTGTATTGTATAAAATAATAATCTGAGGCTTGCAATATGACCCCGAGCAAAGCTCGATTGAGTTCAATCCTCAGGGTCTCGACATAAAACATTGATTATGTGATGTGATAAACAAGTTGATAGACAATCGTGTGTAGATGCTAGTTATTTATTAATCTTGTCATGTACTTTTGAAAAAGAAAACGCATTGTGTGCCGAGACCTGGCATATTCCAAAGTGCTATCTTAATGTGCAAGGGCACTGCATCAGTGCCACAACCTCACCTCGCTGGCGATGCAACCAACATGGCAAGTTCATCATTGAATCCCAGTCTGACATGCATTCTTTTAGAATACGGAGAAGAATAGTACTGATTGATTGTGGAGAATCATCGATTTCTATAAAGAGGAGTATCGCTATACCACTGATGTCCGATGGTAACCATAGATATACTATCGCAGTTACTACAGAGCTATCAATTTCACGGAGGAACTTCTGATTCACAGAAAGGTAAAATAATGTTTATTCAGAGCATTAGCTTTTATGTCCCTTACACAATTAAACTTTTAATCTCACTATCTATAGCTTATGGAAGCTGTCAGTTTTAACAAGGAGTATCTCTTTACAAGGTGAGCAATAATCATGACCAATTATAATTACAACTGGAGTGAAGTTGATGGTGCGCCATCACAAGTCCCCATGCTTCCCACCTAAAGCCAAGTTGAAAGATGACAAAAAGTTCCTTCGAGAATGACCCAATATCAAATTTTGAGTTTAATTTTTTTTCCAGTTTTGATCCCTGTGACTCGATAGGTCCCCACACCCATGGGGAATGAATCGGAAGTCAATCCAAAAAATCGTTACATATTTCATGCATCCACAATGCTGATTGCATTTATAAAGTTTTCAATTTAAAATGTGCCTGTACTGTATTTGCATTTTTTGGTATTTGACCTTTTTATCCCATCATTGGGGGGACAGGCCAAAAATGACACTGCTCTTGCACTTCGTGCCATGTGCGTGATCATAATGATCAAGTTTGGTGAATTTCTGAGGAACTGTTTAGGAGGAGATAGTGTAATGGATGGACAGACGAACAGACAGACAGACAGACAGACAGATGAGCCAATTACAATATCCCCCAGTGTTTTTTTTTCAAAAAGTGTGGGATAACAATCCCAATCGTATAGCTATCAGAATCGGTATTTCAATCATCTTTTAGTTTAACGAGCATATACTACCCGTCTCTTCGCTGATGGCATACCAAGTGAGGGGGGGAGAGAGAAGAGTAGGGGGAGAGAAGGCGGGGAGAGATAGAGAGAGAGGGGGAGAGAGAGAGAAGAAGAGGAGGGAGAGAAGAGGAGGTGAGGGGAGGAAGGGAAGAGCGAGGAAGAGGAGGGGAGGAAGGGGAGTTTGTGACAGTCGTGATATAGTCCGTGACACTCCCTCATGGAAATGGAGTGTTTCCGGGAAAAAGAGAGAGGAGCTGAATCGGTGGTTGGGTATGTCGGTGAGGCACATTGAGGTCTGAGAAGAACTGTGGAGGTCTGAGAGGATGGAGAGAGGTTGAAGTAAAACTCGAGGGAGGAAAAGAGTGCGGAGGAGAGCTTTCTCTCAAGAGGCCGTCCTGCCTGCCTGCCTTTGCCTTGTGCTTGTTCGCCACCCGGAGCCTGTTTGTCGCTGCCATCACCTTCATCCCCTCATCATCGCCTGCTCGTGTCTTGCTCCCACACCCATCCTCTCCCCGCTACCCAGAGCTTAGTCTCCCGGTTTTGTCCTTTCCCGTCAGTGACTGACTGTGGTGTGTGGCACCTTTGATTTCTTTAGATTCATTTTTTATTCTCAATGTATATAATTATTTATTAATTGTCCCCATTTCTTCCCCACCACACCCATCATCGTATCTCTGCACCAGTCGATCTTCCCCTGGTTGTTTGTGGTTCGGGAATAAAACCTGCTACTTTTAATAGCTTGAAGGTTTTCGTGTTTCTCCTCAAGACCCGCACGCGCATTGTCTGCCATAATTCGGAACGTCATCTGAGGGAGAAAAAAGCCAGTTTGGCTCATCCATCCAGCATCGGTGTTAATTGACCTGGAGACAACATTATTTTTGTTGCACTCAATGAAACAAGCTCAAAGAAGCTGGTTAATTTTGCCCACTTCCTCAATCTTTTCTTCACTCAATATAATTCCTTCAATCGGATTTGCCTTGCAGGAGGAGAATGGAAATTGTTTTAAAGCAACAGCCTCGCCACATATTCAGAGAACCAAGAGCGGAGAGGATGGCAATGTAATTTAAGAAGAGATGGATTAATTTGTGCGTAAGAGAGAGCAGGTTTCTGTTGAAGAATTTCCAGGCTTAATTGATATCAGCAGCGGTGGATATAGGAGACAAGTCCTGAAGTTCAAAAAAAACCAAAACATGATATATGTGAAGCATGAATGTAGAAGTAGGTCATACTTTATGGCCTGTGAATATTCGAGGTTTGCGAATAGGGGGACCCTGAATTCCGGGTCCGACAGTACTTTAATTCGTCCGTGACAGTCCATTATGGAAAAAACATCATATAATGCATGAAATCGCTCCAAGCTCCTAACTATAGCACTTACAAAAGTGATAATACAGCGATCCTAAGGGATGAAAAAAGGCATTCAATGATATGAGAGAGGATAGTGAGAAAAAAATTGAGTTGCTTTATTATTAAAGTATTGCGGCCTGTTCCAAGTCAAGGCATTGTTGAGCAGGCCAAACCAAATGGCGGATGAAGACCCCAACAAGTTGACAGAGGGCTGACCAAGATGCTGCACCACCATCTTTGTCAGGCTTATTTGATTTTTTTTTTGTGATGAGCACCTCCGAAATTATCTTTAAAAGGGTTTTTTTAATTTATCCAAACACCCAATTATATTATTGCACTCCTTGGAGTTCCCTTGTTATGCATGCAAAGTTTCGGGCCACTATGTTTTATGGTTTTGGAGTTATGGAGGAGACACCTGACTGAGATGACTGACTGACTGACTGACTGACTTAAACACTGACATTTATTATTATCAATATTGAGGTAGATCATGTTGTATAATACTGTACTTTATTTATGATTGAAACCAAATTTTGTTATTTTACCCCATCAGAGGCTACAGGTTTCAAAGACGCTGGGTGAAGTTTGATGGAGAATACCTCGCTTACTATAACAATGAGAAGGTGAGATCATTTCCTTCCCACACAGTGTTTGCACAAGCGTTCGCAAATATATCCTCTTGGTACATTATCAGTTTTGAGGACAGTCTTATTTTTCTCTCTGATCTGGCAAAATATGGTTGGATGATGCAGCTGTCTCCCCTGATTACATGAGCTATTGAAGCCGTTAATGGAATCATAAAACCCTTGGTTTCTCGAGTGGGTTTACTTTTCACCACGAGGGCCTGAAATTCCGTTATGTGATTGATAAGTCATTGATGTTGCCCAAACCTGCTGCTGAACCTTTTGCCTTTTCTTTTCGAAAGGCTGGTGCAATGTGAGCCATCAATGATCCATTATCATCCTCCTGCCCCAGGATTCAACTTTATATCCAGAACCTTGGATGCTTCCTTGGAATCTTGTCATTTCCTGCAACAAGCATTTACTGCAAATGGGGTTCTACTTTTGTTTTTGTTTTCATTTTTAAAAATTGCAACTCCTCAAGAAAGGAATAGTCCATAGGGCAGAGCAAATGTCAGTACCAACTAGGGTGGCAAAACCTCAGTGGGTTTTATGGAAAGGTCTATGACTCGGAGCATATTTTAATGTGATGTCCATTGCACAATGGCAGCTTTATAAGAGTTTTGCGACAAAAACCACGTTTTTTGAATTCCAATTACAAAAAAAAAACAGATTTCATCCATAAAAATTTATTTGAGGTGTATTGGATTACATTAACTATCTGCAATTTCTGAGTGAAATCCATGCATTTTGAACAATAGTGTCTTGGAAACAGCCATTTGGGTCAAAAACTGCATTTAAAAAAAATCATTTTTGAAAACAATTTGAAATAACTCAAAGAATTGATTGTTGACTGGCGAGGTATGTAGTTCATCGGACACCAAATACCAGAAATACATCACAATAATTCAAACAAATGGCTTTGATGTGAAAGGTTGTTTTGAGGTCAAACAGGGTGTCAAAGCCATTTTCTAAAATTCAAAATATAAATGGGAGTAAAAAATGGTGATGGAATATGATTGATAATGGTGCAACACATTCTTTTAAATAAATAAAATGTGTTTTCACCAATGTTTCTATGCGATTGTGGTAAATAAAGACCTCGTATTTTTTGATACGCAACTTGTAGAATATAGATGATACATCGAGGATACGTACATAGTAGGTTGTCAGTCCAGACATACACTCAAAATATCAAGCATACATTTTCTCTGGCATTTAAATGGACTCCACATACTCAAAAAAAGATATCAATTATTAGAAACATATATATATATATATATATATATATATATATATATATATATATATATATATATATATATAAAGCCTCATGGGTTCCCAATACCACAACTCAAGGTGAAACAAGGAAGGCTCTCTGGGAGAACATAATTTCACAAATAATGTCATTATGTTCAAAATCATTGTTACAATTTGTTGATAACTGACAACAAGTTAGGCATCATGATTAACCAAAATCTTACAAACACGTTTATGAGACACAATTCCATAAACATATGATGTAAAATAAGTGGTGATGTAGGACTATCTTTTCCTTATGAATATCCATCACCCTTTCATATGTCGGATTAACAGAGGTTATCAAATAGACAGACACATAAAAAGTTGTAAAAACAACAAAATGGTGAAAAACAATACAACAAACAAAAATTAAAATAAATTTCCTAATTAATATATTTCCGTAAGGTGTCACGATTCATGGACCAAGCTGTGAAGTTTTCTGTTCTCAAAGTTTTGTGCCAAGGGTTCTCTTCAGGATCGTTACTGAGCCCAGGACAGCTTCCAACTGTAGTTTGTTTGCAATAATATTCCCAGGGATGTTTTTTTAATATCTCTGTGAGGTTCTTCTTCATCATTCCCGTGAGGTTCTTCATCATCACTGATACAACTTTGGCATTCTTCAGCTTCCAGGGTATTTTCACTTCATGCTTGAGGTCTTGGTGCTTGTTCATTTTCTTGATTTCTGCATCGTTATTTCAAAATCACTGGTATTAACACCTCAATTAGCAATGCCTTCTCTCTTTTTTTGTACCGAAGTATTATATCTGGTCGCAATGCTTTGTTTTCGATGTTCACACTCGATGAGATCATAAGGTCGTACGTGAGCGGTACTTCAACGTTTTCAGTGATTGCTTTTGGTTCATTTTCTCACAAATTTTCTGTAACTGGAATATCAACATTTTTGCAGCTGTGCCAGCAGATTACTTTAAAAACTCTGTTGTGTTGTTGTGTGTACAGCTGTTCTGACACTTTTTTTTTTTCGTGTTCGGTCATTAAACGTCACATATCATTCTCTTTGCTAACCCCACCTCCACCCCTCACCTGTCTTTTTATTTCCTCCACCCTTCTCTCTCACTCTGTCCTTTCTTCGCTCCCCACTCCTAATAAAATGCAGCCCTCTCTCCACACATGTCGCTCTCTCGCTGTCTCTGCCTGTCTGTCTGTGTGTCTCCCACCCCTATCTCTCTCTCTCTCTCTCTCTCTCTCTCTCTCTCTCTCTCTCTCTCTCTCTCTCTCTCTCTCTCTCTCTCTCTCTCCGCACCCATCTTCCCACAGTGAATAGCAATGTTTGGTGTGGTGCCGCTCTCCCCACCTCCCCTCTAACTTCCCCACCTTCATCGTCTCTGCCTCCCCTCCCCCCTCCAACCTTACACCTTCCTATCTCTCTCTCCATCCCTCTTTCTCTCCCCCCCCCCTGCCGCCTCACCCACCCTTTTATGTTCCCATCAACAAAGCAACGGGTTGTATTTGCTAGTAATTAATACTTTATAGCTCCCTCATCAGGCTGACAGGATGGCCTTCAGGTACGCCATCATTCTTAGCTGTCTAGCCTGGGCTAGAATTTCGGCCCGGTTACAAACTGTCAGCCCAGTGTTTCACAAGCAATGTGATGCACCAAAGAGTGTGGCATCCCTCAGATGGACATTAAACTGGACACCCCATCTGCTGGCATGAGTTGGTGGATGCTAGAATCCCAATGGCATCCTTCGTGAAGAGTAGGTAAGCTATCGCTGGCACCATCAACAAATTACAAATCCCTGCCCTAACCTACAGAGGGCATTGCATCAGCGGCACAGCCACACCCTCAGCCAATGATGCTACCCTGCAACCTTGTGCTGCTTCTACAAGAAGAGAAGCTACCTCATATAATCAGCGAAGAATTGTTTAAGAACATTTGTGGATGAAAATAAGCATCTGATAATCTGTCATAGGATCATAGCGTTAAGCACATTAAAGTACGATAGGTACTGATGGGCTCATTCTGAAGCCACGTCCAAAATACATGTAGATGTTTGTGTGTGCGAACTAAATCACTCACGTGACAGGGGGCTGCTTCTCGAGCCAGCCGGCCTTGATTGAAGGGATCTCACTTGAGTCGCAAAAGTGTGAGCCTGTAATCCAACTCACACCATTGTCATGCTCTTTGGAAACAGAGGGCAAATGGGTTTGAGAAACAGATGATGATGGGAAGTCTTCAGAAGACAACGAGAGGAGCGACAGGGCATCGCCTCTGAATGATAAGTGTGACGGAGAACGTACAGCTGGATCGAGCAGGCTGAGGCTGTGGAAGAGAGAGGTGAGAAGTCAAGATGTCATAATTTTGGACATGTCATCCACATCCTGCCATTTCATGAGCTTTCATCCTTTGGGAGAGGTGGGGAATCAGCATCACGTTGCAAAAACATTAAAGTGCTGTGCTTGGGTATTGTATAAGTTTGAAATCAGTATTAAATCTTGCACAATTTTCCAATTTATGTTAAGGACTTCAGCAATTAAGAGGTAAAACAATACAAGTTAAACAAGCCATGTCTATAATGTGACATGCCAAGAACTAGCACGAGTTTATTTCTCAGAAAGAGGTTGTTTTCACGATGATTACCCTTTCCTTCAATAAAATATCAAGCTTCGTAGCTTGTAATGCCTTTCCTAGATTTCGATTTTGAAGATAAACTCGAAGCTCAGTCAGCCTGGAGTAGGGAAAATGACCCTATAAGTCGGTGAGAAAGAGAGAAAGACAGAAAGAGCTCGAAATACAGAAAGAATGACAAAAACACAAGGAACTAGAAGGGCACTCGGTAGAGCGCATACCTCCGCCACGTAATGCCTGATCCACGAGAACATATCAGGCCCAATACATTTTTGAAATATCATGCGATATATCGTTTTTGGCCCTATCTCTCAATGGTGAAGAATCACTTAAAAATTCTACTAGTCGGATCCGGATCTGGATCTTCACCAAAATCTAATCAGTTCGTCCTTGTTGCATACCCAACCTGTCCACAAAATTTCATCCGGATCCGTCCACAACTTTTGAGATATTCTGCACACAAACAAACAGACAAACAATAAAAAGACGTCATGCAGTGCACAATACATGCAAAATCCACCCCCTCTCCAAAGGTTGCCATGGATACATCAAATTGTCCATTTCATACAGATTAAAATTTGCAATCTAAATCAAAGTTCAGGTCAATCAGATGAAAATCGATTATTTTTCAGATTGAAATTGATGATTTTAGAAGTTTGACCTTGAGTTGACCTTTTGACCTCAAAACTATTTGGTTTCCAAATTCAGTGATGCACTATGCAATTGCTGTTAAATTTTCAAGTCAATCGGATGAAAAATGACGATTTCAGAAATTTGACCTCAATATGGCCTTTGACCTTTGAGCACAAAATCAATAGGCTGCTCAGTTGAGACTACCTATACAATGTGATAAAGTTTCATGACGATTGGTTTAGAATTGCGACCTGTAGGTGACAAACATACAGACAGACAGACAGACAGACAAACAGACAAACAGACAAACAGACAAACAGACAAACAGACAGAATAACAAAATGGACTAACCAATATATTTGAAAAATCTTCGATTTTGCCAGTAACAAACAGACAGAAATGGGTGAAAACATAACCTCCTTCACCTTCGGTGGCGGAGGTAATAAACTTGAACATAAACAAAACAAAACATGGACATTTCTAATCGGACATAAGTTTCAGGCAAAACGAGAGATTAATAGTTCAATCGGTGTGCTTTGCGGTGTGCCATATGAAGGGGGAAAACCAGTAATTAAGGTCAATATAAAAATAAATGGCACATAGAATATGGAAACATAAACAGACTGTGGTTTATCACAAGACATCACTTTATGATCATAGTTTAACCCCATTAAACTCAGCCCGCCTGGGGAATGAGTCAAGGCCCAAAGCAGCTTGAGCAAATCTAACGCTGTTGAATGTGAAACACAATAGGAACAGGGTTAAACATTGCATCGTGAAAAAATAAAACATTTAAGAGGTCATGGAATGAGAAATAAGAGAGACAAGCCGGTAGGCGACGAGGGAGATTCGCTAGGATCGAAGCGCTGGATACGATGCTTTTCATTTGACCGATCCACCGCGAAGATTCATTGCCAACACGTATTGGTTCACATACAATTGTTCCTCTGCCTGGCAAGATTTTTCCTATTGCGTAATTTGCCAACTGGCTCCCTCAGAGTGAGATGGAGGAAAGTGTAAATGACAAAAAATGTTCTACCAACCATGCTCTATCACCATGCCAAGACGCTTTCGTTTACATCTAACCGTTTCGCCTTGATGATATTAATTTATAAGGGTCTCGTTTCTCCACATTCAAAACTGTAGGACAAGTATTGAAAATAGTGAACGTAGGTCGAGAAAAAGTATTTTTTCGAATTTTGTGTATTTCAACCCCGACCACCTTGGTGATCGAATCTGGGAAAATGCTGCGGTTCAATTTTGTAGTAGTTATTAAACTCTATCCATACACCGAATTTGAACGTTCCCCGTCGACGGTTTCCGAGGTCAAGGTACTTAACAATTCCCTGGTTCACCACCTTTCCGCATTCGGAGGGCTGCCATTCGGAAACTATAGAGAGATAGAGGAAAGTTATGTCTGTCGCGATAACTAGATGGGGATGCAAGGAATAGGCAGGAGTTGGTCCGGTCGCTCTACCTATCATAGAAGCCGCGCTACGTCAGTTACCGTTTGGGTTCTTAAAACGCGGGTTTCGGCCGCTGCATAGCAACGGGTGGTTGCTTAGCAACGCAACTCAAACGCTACACCTGTCGCCAGTTTCATCGAAATCGGTTTGCTGATTGTGCTGTGGAGCCTCGCGTTGCAGACACCACACCACACACACACACACACACACACACAACACACACACACACACACACACACACACACACACACACACACAGACAGACGGAAAACCCGACAATAACGGATATAGCGAATCCCAATGAGTTTGTGGTTCAAACCTTCATACGGAGGGAACGAATGATCGATGAACTCGGACTCGATCTTCCCTTTCAAAACACAAACAATCCATTAAAACGAGCGTCAGGAAGCACAACATGTCGGACGGAGTGAACGTCACGTACCGGGTCCGGAATCTTAATCCTCGGTGAACCGACCATGGACCCGTCCGAGGGAGAACCTCCTGGAGGGACCACGGACCCGCGATCTGAGGACGAACCCCCCAGACTGAGCACGTTTCCTCCATTCGAGCTGCTCGTGGATCCCGCGGGGTGTTTGCCGTGTGTGGTTTCGCCCGAGAGATATCGGGTCGTCGTGCACCATCCGCCACTGTAAGGTTCAGTGTGCCGAAGGACCGGACATTGTTGACGACGAGACGTTCCAAGAGAAACAAACCACGTGATCATGAACCTTGTTGAGTCACGGTTTCTCGGTGGTCGATTCGCCACCGGTCAATCACGTGACGTAGCAAATCACCGACGAGCACGTTTGGGTTCTTAAAACGCGGTTTTTCGGCCGCTGCATAGCAACCGGTGGTTGCTTAGCAACGAAACTCAAACGCGCACACTCCCAGCCCATATGGCACCTGCGCCAAGTTTCATCGAAATCGGTTTGCTGGTTTGTGCTGTGGAGCCTCGCGTACACACACATACACATATAAACACACACACCACACACACACACACACACCACACACACAGACGGAAAACCCGACAAGAACGGATATCTAGCGAATCCCAACAGTAGTAAAAGAGATGACGACAAACAAAGGAACAGCAGGCTCTGAACTGAGCAGTACAATAGTCCACCATCTAAAAGGAGGAGTATGTGTGATGTCTACATCTTCAGTTTGGAAAGGTTAATTTCTACAGCAGCCATTTTGAGCTGAAATATTCTCCAGTGAGAGAAAATTGTTGATTCAAAACTCAGGCAATCCTAAGCCAACAGTCAGAGAGCAGAGGTTGGGGAGGGGATGGCTATCGCCGAAACAAAAATATTGGGAGACAGATATCAAAACAAAACAACAGACAGAAAGAAAAATAAACAAAAAAGAAAGAAAACATCAGATGAGAGACCAGAACAGAGATAAAAGGCAGATTAGAAAAACCAAAAAAACCAAAACAAATCCAATCGAGAGAAATCTGGAGAATGCTTTCCAAGACACACAAGGAGCGAGATCCCGTGAGAGCCGTCTCAGGTTGATACCTTCCCAAGGGATTTGGCCTTTGAGAAAGCGGAAGGAAAAGCATCGGCGCGCCTTAATCAAGAACGACTGAGCAAGCAAGGAGTAGACCACTCTGTTAGTCCTTTTCACACACGGCATGAAATGTCTCCAAAAGCTTCCTCTTTCTCCAATGGCAAAGCAACATGGCATGGCCTCATGCATTGTCCATTACAAGTTCCAAACTTCTCATGAGAAATCAATTATGCAGTGACGGGATAGCAAAAATGATATAACATGAGTTCCCTTCCAAGGAACTTCAACGCAGGAGGAGGCCAATATGCCCATAAAAGTCTGTGCCAGTATTGCTAACCTATGGTTGTTTGTCCAGGCTCTATCCTTTTAAATGCTGAGCATCAAGAAAGGAAGTAGCACGTACCATTTTTAAAGTCTTTGGTACGACTCGATAGGTTTGAACCGCTGAACTCCCAGACTCAGAGCGGATGCTCTAAACATTAAGTAACTGAGTCTGTTGAAAATAAAATAACTATAATAAAATAAGGATGATAAAATAACTCTGATGCACCGCATCCTTATTGAAGATACATTCAAATTTAATACATGGATACAAGACCATTATACACAGGTGAGATGAAAAGAACATAATAAAACAACTCGATTGTATATGTCCACTCTTTTGCTCAGATTTTGAAGCCGTGCCAAACACTCCCGAGACGCCGCCTTCTCTCACGGAGTACTGAACGCACATCTGCAGATCTGCTGAGCAGGCATGTATGGCAGCTTGCCAAACCAAAGGCTTTTTTTTACACCGTTTGTATTTTTTTTTTTGCAAAAATGAGCTTTGGAGTTAAAGATTTTGTAATGTGCCAACATAAACTGACGAAACACGAGTCCCTGTGCATACTTGCTGCCACTTCTGGAGTTTAGTCCGTCTTGTTCGACGAACACACAGTCATTGCGTGATCCTTCCCAGCATATCTTCTGCATGGACTGTGGTTCCTGTAATCACACGGTTATCAATTAAGGAAAGTTTGCTTTGGATGACGCTTTTGGAAGCAATCAGGTATGGAAACTGGTTTAGAAAGCCAAATATTGAAAGGGATGAGAGAAAAGGAGAAAAAGAGGGAAGAAGATTTTTTAAAAGAATGGAAGAAAAGTAAAAGCGGGACACAGGAAACAGTGAGAGTGAGGCACACCTTATTGGAAGAATGTAGAATGTCATCTTCTTCTTCATGAATAGCAAATACCAAAGCATCTGCATCAAAAACATACAGAAAGGTGGAATGTTGTATCAAAGAGAAGTACAATGAAACTCCATCAGACAGAGATTCCTCTTGCTCTGGATTCAGAATCCTAGAGCCGGTGTTCATCCTACGAATGAAGCTTGCTCTATTTAGTGTGGGATGTACCTCGGATGGAGAAATCAACAAATGCAATAAAAGCTAAGAGTTTACGAACATTAGCAATGAGCTACTTGATAAAAACAATAAATATGGTTGCTCACAAGTAACTGTGATATTTCATTGGCCAACAACACTGTTTGAACACGATGGTATTGACGTCAAACCTACCAGGCTCAATGTCGGGTGTTGCTTCAGGGTCACCAAGGGTTGTCTGTACTTCACTGGCCAGCTCATGGTGCTGCTTCATCGTGGTCCATTCCTCGCTGGTCGTGTCACTGAGGGTGCATAGTGTGGGCAGGAAGAGTGGTGAGCTAGGGTGAGGCGCTTCCGTCCTGCCTGCTCGCCTGTACAATCCGACCGCAATGCAAAACACCTGCTATGGATTAGCTCCAAGCACTGAAGCGTCCGATCCACCAGTAAGTTCTGCACAAATCTCCACTCTACGATCCTCACTCTCAAGTGACATTTGAAGAAGTCCTTTGGTACAGTTCCCAACCTGAAATGGGTCTTTTCGCCGCACCAAGTGTCAACGGGTTTTGTCAAAAAGCTGACATGGAAAGTCCAAGGAAAAGGCCCAGTATACAAATTCCAACAATCAGATGCAGACACATGTAAGCGGAGACAAACGTCCACCGGGTGCTATTGGACTCAGAAATCTGATTGTTGTGGATGAAAGACAATGGATGAAACAATCTCACCGCAAAGAGAGAGAGAGAAAGAGAGCGAGAAAGCCTTCTTCACTCAACGATTAAAAGTCATACACATCCTCCGACTATATCACTGACAATAACAAACAAAAAGGCAAGACGTTAGAAAAGCTGGTTAAACTTTGAATTGTAAAAGTTTGTTCCCTGCCTCTCCCTCTCTCTCCTTTCTCTGCCTTTCCTTCCCCCCTTCCCTATTTCCCCGCCTCTATTGCTTGCCTGTTCCTTTGTGAGTGAATTCTCTCTCGCCTACGCCCACGTGCTCCAAGCCTTGCCTCATCGCCTTCCGAAAGTAAAGTTCACATTGATGGCATATTGACACAGTCAGCACACTATCAAACCAATACACATTTATTTGAAACACTATTGAATTAATCCGTGAGGGTTGGTGTACCACATATATCTGAACTTACTATCATACCCCAAGCAACTCCACAAGAAGAGAATCGTGCATATATGCCAATACTCACATACGACCAGAAAGTTTTTACACAACAGATTTGTACACATATAAACCGTATTTAGATTCGGCCTTGAATCTCAAAAGCGAAATCCATCATGGTTTCAAAGTGGTTTTTTGTGCTGTACGCCTTCCTGTGTGGGGTTTTGGTTTTGTAAACAGCACATTGGTTGAGGCGTATAGCATCATTCCAGGCACATGATTGTCCATCAGCTTCCTGAACATGCACTATTCGAGTGGGCAAAACGAATCGCTTTGTGAGTGTGGGCAAGTGCAGCGTTGAACCAGCAAGGTCACTTACAATATCATTCAAAAAAAAAACACTACATTTTTATATACATACATGTACGTATAATATATAATATATATATTATATATATAATATATATATTAAATAATTCAAGCAATCTGTGTGTGTGTGTGTGTGTGTGTGTGTGTGTGTGTGTGTCTGTCTGCGACCGCAGTTTCTCGACGACCGCCGGTCCGATCTGATTGAAACTTACCAGGATACTGCCGGGGCTCCGCGGATGTGCCTTTTCGAGGTTTGATATCAATCGGACGAGCGGTTCCCAAGTTACAGCCATTTATCTGTCGACCAATGACAAGACACGGTGGTATGACATCACGAATGACATCACAATTATGTTTATTTATTTATTATTATTTTTTTTTTTTTTGCACGATTGACAGTCCGATCTGATTGAAACTTGCCAGGAATATTGCTGGGGACCCGAAGATGTGCCTTTTCAAGGTTTGATATCAAGGTTTGAGAGTGGGGGCGAGAGAGAGGGGCGAGAGAGAGGAGCGAGGGAGGAGGGGGGAGAGAGGAGGGCGAGAGAGGGGGGGGGGAGAAAGGGGAGGGAGAGAGGGGGTGAAAGAGAGGGGGCGTCACAATTCAAGAGAGGGGGAGAGAGGAGGGGGCGAGAGAGGGGGGGTGAGAGTGGGGACGAGAGAGGGGGTGAGAGTGGCGGCGAGAGAGAGGGGCGAGAGAGGAGGGGAGAGGAGGGGGGAGAGAAGAGGAGCCGAGAGAGGGGGGAGAGAGTGGGGGCAAGAGAGGGGGGATGAGATTGGGGGCGAGAGAGAGGGCGAGAGGGAGGGGGAGAGAGGAGGGGCGAGACTAGGGGGAGCGAGAGAAAGGGGGCGTCACAATTCTTTTCTTCGTTTGATATGACATCACAATTGACGCTGGGATGTGAGTATGTTTCCCAGGTGTTTCCAAAGTTATGGCCATTTATGATACAGTTGGTCCGATCTAATTGAAAAAATGCCCCAATCCAGTGGTCGTTTACGAGAGCGAAGGAACGAAGCTGCACATACTGGCACGCCTCACCCACGAGAGAGGGTACTGGCACGAGAGAGGGGGAGAGAGGAGGGGTCGAGAGAGGTGGGGAGGGGGGTGAAAAAATGCCCCAATCCAGTCGTCGTTTACGCACCTAAGGGCCACACCTACGGGCCCGCACTAGTGTATATAAAAACACACATACACATACATATATTTACATATACATACATATATACATATACATGTATATAAAACACATACACATACATATATTTACATATACAAATATATATATATATATATATATATATATATATATATATATACACATCACACACACACAAACAATACATATATTTACATATACATACATTATACATATATATGTATATAAAACACACACACATACATATATGTACTGTATATAAAAACACACACACACATACATATATAAATTATACATATGTATATACATATATATATATATATATATATATGTATATACACACACACAAACACATACATATATTTGCATATACATACATTATACATACATAACACACGTATAATAGATATATATATATATATATATATATATATATATATATATATATATTGTTACGGATTTTAGAATCCGGTCTGATGAATGCATCCACACATCCAGGTCCTCAGACAGTTACTTCCTTAAATGCATGTTCAGATTGCCCCATCCCCATGTCTAATGGGATCTTAAATGTGATGCATTGAGAAGGGTAAAGGACAGATCCCTCTCTTATGGGAAGCTTTTTTTCTTTATGACAGACATGTTCACACACATTTCTTTCACGAGCTCTGAAGCTCGCCCCCATTTTTCCTCAGCAACATTCTTTCGCGAGCTCCGACGCCCGCTTTTCTGAGAGCGCACGGGTCGTCATGGTAACCATGTCCCAATGGGGCGGGGTGAGCTTGGGGCGGACGGCACCCGCGGAGATGGCCGGGGATATAAAAACGAGCGAGAGAAAGCGAAAGAGGGACGTTCTGAGAGGGAGAGACGTTCTGAGATATAAAAAAGTGAGGAAAAAGCGAAAGAGGGACGTTCTGAAGAGAAAGAGATATGGAAGAGAAAAAGTGAGGAGAGGAAAAGCGAAAGGAGAGAGGAAAAAGCAAAGGGCGAGAGAAGCGACCAAGAAGCGGGTGTCTGACCAGTGCCGAAGAGACAATTCGCCCTTCCAGTACTTCAGCAAGCGAGCGTGTGGTGCACGTGTGGGTGTGAGCAGCGCCACCAACAAGTGAGGCACGGGTGATCACCAACAACACCAGGGTCTAAACCCACGATGGACGATCCCTCCAGACGTTGACTGGCGTTCAAGGCTGCCCGCGCAAGAGGGTGCACGGCAAAGCTGAGTGCTGGCGACGGACGTGACATGCACGCATGCATTTTCAGGATGTTTTCGCTTCACGGACGACTTTCTGGTGAGCGAGACGATTCTCCCCCTCCCTTCCCTGAATGATCTGCTGGGTACCCTTGTCTGCGTTTGCTGTAAGTAAGTCACCCCCCGATAAGCATCTTCTCTTTGTCTCTTTCCTGGCATTTTGATTGATTTTGCTTTGAAATTCATTCTTTATTTCACTCAGCAAATAAAAGGTTCTTTTTATTTATTTATTTTATTATTAATAAATTATTTGTCGATTTCCAACCTGTCCGTGTTTGTCCTTTCCTTCATTGGTCTCGCATTGTCCGAACCGAGGTAGACTGGGAGGTAATTACCACAGATTTGACCAAAAATCGTCGCACGCACCAGCGGTTAAAATGCTCGCCGCCCTAATTAAATCTATCAGATAACATTGGTGCTTTGCCGAGGGCGTGTTCCCTGCTCGGGTAACCACGTGACCTCTAGTTAAAGGAATAATTAGACGGCGGACATTGGAACTCGTAGTTGACTGGGTGGCGTTCGTGGTTTTAAAAAAAACCCACCGCACCATAACGTTAATTGTGAGCGGTGGCCCCAGGTCCGGCTCTACCGACGACAACCGGGGATTAATCCCCTGAGTGACAAGCTGGTGTCTCGGAACCCGTCACCGCAACAATAATATATATACTGTATATATATATATATATATATATATATATATATATATATATATATATATATATATTATATAAATGTAGAATGTAGATATACACTCGTAAATATCACCCATCGCTTCGCTAATGGTAATACTAAAGGGGGCGGAGAGAGGGGGTGAGGAAGAGGGAGAGAGGGGTGGGGAATAGGTAGAGAGGGGTGGGGAATAGGTAGAGAGGGGTGGGGAAGAGGGAGGGAGAGGTTGGGAGAGAGAGAGGGGTGGGGGAGAGGGAGGAGGCGTGGGGTAGAGAGAGCACTGAGAGTGAAGAGGTAGAAGGCAAAGGAGAGAGGAGAGAGAGAGAGGGAAAGTGAGGAGGGTGGGGGAAGGGAAACAGTGTGAGGTGAGAGGAAGGGAAGACAGATGTGTGGTGGAGCATTCATCGATTCATACAGTGAAGATGATGGCGAACAGTGTGTGAATGAATGTGAATGAGTGAATAACAGTGAAGATGGAAACAAAATAATGTCTGAAATGCATTTTCTACTGGTCATACCATAAACACGGCCTGGAGAAAACTCGTCCAGCCATAAATACCTCTAGACGCTTCCGGAGATGAACATCACCCGGATGGACGCATCTGGAGACAAACATCTCCGGACACGTCCGGAGACAGAGACAGACAGAGAGAGAGGGGAGGGGAGAGTGAGAGAGGAGATGTGGGAGGAGGGTACTGCACTGTATTGGGAGTGGGTAGAGCAAGGATGGGAGAGAGATGGGGGTAGGGGAGTTAGCAGAAAGAACATGTTATGCTTAATGAACACACACACACACACACACACACAACGTGCTTGGCCTACATCGGCAATTTTCCGGGAATTGGCAGGTTGGAGCCAATTGGGTGTTAATTCAGAGAACCACTCGTGCTCGCGCAGGGAATCAGAATTCGCCCAGGGAGCCAGTGTGATAATCACTACAGTACATACTGCATACAACCCAGAATCCTTGAGTAGCTTTCACTGAAGAACAACATTGCATTTATATAGATGTTTCAGGATATGTTCCAAATATTATTCTTCATGAACAGTTGTATATGGAGGGTGGAAAAAAAATTCCTCAGTAATTTGAAAACACGTTAATGCGGCAAATGGCTTGGAAATCGGGTGTTAATTCAGAGAACCACTCGTTCAGGGTGACTGAGCACGGACCACTCGCTCAGGGTGACGGAGCAGGGACCACACGCTCAGTGACGGAGCACGGACCACTCGCTCAGGGTGAAGGAGCACGGACACTCGCTCAGGGTGACGGAGCACGGACCACTCGCTCAGGGTGAAGGAGCACGGACCACTCGCTCAGGGTGACGGAGCACGGACCGCTCGTTCAGGGTGACGGAGCACGAACCATTCGTTCAGGGGTGATGGAGCATGAACCACTCACTCAGGGTGACGGAGCATGAACATCTGCAGCAAAAGTATCTGCAGATAGTGAACGATTCACTCAGAATAATGTGGCACGATCGACAATGGGTGCTCGGCAAGTAGCTTAAGCACTCATACAAGCACTCCAATTAAATCGTTGATAAGGAATGGTTGGCCAGGCTGTCGCTGCATACCATAAAGGATCCCTTTGACTTTAAAGCCCGGCTTCACCGCGCACGCAGCAGTTAATGAAATAAAATGAATTAATGAAATAAAATGACTTTATCCACAAAAGAGTTGCAGCTTAATGCAGAACAACCCTGGAGACATCGTAAAGTTCAATTGCCCGTGAAATAAACCTCGCAGAAAATCCACCATTTTGCCTGCTCATCCGTGCACATGTCACGTCGTACATCGTTCGCCATCCGCACAAACGTGACAACTTCTTTTTTTAACGTCCGATTTTTACCAGATTTGCTTCGATTATCTGCAGAGCACATCACAAAACATCTGAAAATATAGACACAAATATGGCAGATGCTGTGGCGAGGCAGTCCGTCTGGGGGACAGGGAGTGAGGTCTTGCAGTGAATGCATTAAATCATACAGCTCAGTGAAGCTGGTTAATTTGGTTACTCAACATAATTTTCCAAACAGGAGAAAAAGATAAGTTTAATGTTTTGGAAATTTCACATTTTCTCGTGTATGTATGGAGAAGGGAACATAGCCTTGCTTGCTTCAAGTAAATAGGTATACCGGCTTTGTTATAAGACTCGTTATTTCTTTAAATTATCAGATTTCACAACAGATTTTGACACTTATTTAGTCCGGACGATATCCGATCCTCGAAACCGAAATAATATTTCGATGATTTACTTTAATTAGTCTGTGAGAGTATATCGTGGGACATCGAATCATGTAATGCATGAAATCGCTCCAAGCTACTGATTTGAAAACTTATAGTACTTACAAAAGTAATGTACACACCGATTCGTAGCTGTGATGAACAGACATTCGATATGAGTGAGGAA
This sequence comes from Eptatretus atami, assembly GCA_035128595.1. NCBI lineage: Eukaryota > Metazoa > Chordata > Myxini > Myxiniformes > Myxinidae > Eptatretus > Eptatretus atami. Next base: position 33,164,600 of record CM068964.1, read on the forward strand.
AGTGAAAAATAAACTTTATCGTTGAGAAATTATTGCGGCCTGTTCCAAGACGGGGTGAGGTTGAGCAAGCTAAAAAACATGGCGGCTTCAGACCCCAGCAAGGTTACCCAGAAAACACCTTGAGACCCCAGACAGCGAGGTGGCAGAGGATCTCGTGATGAAGAATATAATTAAATAAGGCTGTTAATTATCTTCAAAAGGGGTGTTTTAATTAAGCCAAACACCCAATTTTCACTCTTGCATTTCCTTGGATGTTTTGCTTATATGCCTGTAAAGTTTCAGGCTGCTAGGTTTTATGGTTTTGGAGTTATGGAGGGGACACACACACACAACACACACCTTTTATTAACATTGATCATTATATATATATATTATATATATATATATATATATATATATATATTATATATATATTCATATCCATCCATCCATTGGACCAGACTGTACAGAGCATCAGTGCTGCCAAAGCAGTCTCCTGGGCTATTGAGCACAATCCTGGACAGGTCGCCACTCCAACACAGGATACTCGAACGGCTCAATAATCCAGCAAGCTGGTACTCATTTTGCCGACCTCAGAAGGATGAAGGAGAGTCAACCCCTGGTACAACAGGCTGGTATTAATTCAACTGCTGAGCAGGATCTGAACTCAGGACATTGGGATCCCAACCCCACCACACAAACCAATAAGGCAACACAGGATACATACTGCACAACACACAAGTATATATATATTGTTTACGAATTCGTGCCCGCCGGCGTGCGATCGGCCACGTGACTCGAATCGCGACCGCCTCGCCCACCGGACGGACAATTCAGTCGTGACCCTCTCGGACTAACGCCAGAAGCCAGTCACGGGTGGGGGTTTAACCTCACCACAACCCAGTCCGCATTCCACCCCGTGCGAGGTAGGTGAATCGCTGAAAGTCGATATACCTAAGTACTCGCACGGGTAACCTACCGAGGGGTTGTACCACGCCACAGGTCGACTTCGGACACGAACCGCTTAAGCGGCTCGTTCCGTGCACAGGGATAACCGAGCGGAGTTATCGTCGACCTTGACGGTTCCAATTAATTATCGGGCGTCTCGCGCCACTCGAACCTTACGTGAGCAAGATGGAGACCCAACAGAGGAAAGGACGCAGCGAAACGGGAAACAATTCAACAAGCAAGCATTTTATTTACACAGACAGGCACAAAGCACACATATAGTCACACAGTAAGAATGCACATATATCAAATGTAATGCGAAAAACAATAAAGCAACGACGACGCAGAGCTACAACCGACTAACGCGAACACTCGGCAACACTTATACAGTTTTACTTCTCCGGACACGGCGCCACACACACACGTTCACACAAGAACCAAAAGAAATGGAAGTCGCGACTTCCCTGGTGTGTCGAGTCCTTGGCGACCATACTCCGAGCTCCGTGCCTTCGCCGTTCCTTGTGACCGACGACTCCTCTCAGCTCCACACGACGCGAGGAAAAAACCAGGGAACTCCACTTGACCCGTGGTCGAAAAAAAGACAGCGCAAGTCCTCCGCTCCACACAGACGCGAGAAAACCAGGGAACTCCACTTGACCCGCAGGGGAAAAAGACAGCGCGCCTCCTCCGCACTCCGTCGCCTTCGCGTCCCTTTATCGTGGGGCCCCGCCCTCACTCCGCCCCCGTTTCGGTCCACCCTCCTTCCAGAACATGCTGGAACTTCCAGAAGGGCGTGGTCCTCCGTCCAATCGGTGACGCTCACACCGCCATGGCATTCTTCTTCTTCCCTCGCAGGGTGTAATCCACCGCGACGGCCGCATTCTTCGGGGGGGGGGGAACGGGGCCGCCTGCTTTCCCTCGAAGGCCAGGCTCTGGCAACCGTGTGCCGAGTTGGACGCGGTGGTTGTTGTAGTGGTGGCGTGGTTGGCGTTTGTGTATGGTGGCGTGGTTGGCGTTGTTGTAGTGGTGGCGTGGTGGCGTGTTGTAGTGGTGGCGTGGTTGGGGTTGAGATGTGGTTGGTTCGAAAAATAAAGAAAGAAACAGAAAAACGACTGACTCAAAGGATCGCAGCCCGAATGAATCACATTAATTCCTCCAAACAACGGGTTTGGGGCTAACTATACATGTTACTTAAAAGATATCTCACTACGGACCTGAATGGTGGTTGCGAATTCCACAGCCTTAACAATATATATATATATATATATATATATATATATATATATATATATATATATATATACCACATATAAATACACAATATGATATTCTGATGTTCCAAACTCTGTTACAGAGCATCAGTGCTGCCAGAGCAGTTTTTTGGCAAGGTTATACTGGGTGGTTTACCATTGCCTTCACAGCTGTAGTGGGACAGGTGTTTGGAATTTGTTCATTGTGCTGGCGACAGCTCGCCTACTCTTCATGCAGGACACTGTGCGATCGTTAACATCCATCAACTAGTGCTGTTCGACGATACACTCAGTTTTACATCCATCCGAGGGACAACACACACACACATTCATAAATTTCTCTGCCTGCGAAACACCAGGATGACAGTTTATAGCTGGGTTAGGAATAATAATATGAAATGAATAAATCCGACAGTTGAGGCGCCTCTCACACAGACTCAAGTACAGACAATGGGGAAACAAAATAAAAAGAAAACCCTTCCTTTCAACTATTCTTGTACTTAGCTTGGCCCAGAGCTGGTCTTTTATGGCCTTGGAATCGAGGCGTTTCCACCAGCACGTGCATACGTGCACAAAATGGCACTTCTCTCATAGCAGGACAAACGTATGCCAGGCAATGCACGAGCGGAACTCAACACTAAGGCTCATAGCCCCAGTGCAGCTGCTTATGACATACACGAGGTTCGGGGTCTGTTTCTCACGACTCAACCAAGAGTCAAAGGCCAGCGTCTTGCTTCACCACACGAGCCAAATCACCTCAATACAAATTCAATGGTTGTATCGTCCTCCTCGGCGTGCGCTCACCCTCCACTCTCACCTCTCCAAACAATGCGTCTCATGCCTCCGCTCTGATCATGGCTCTCCAAAAATTGCCAAGCCTGAACTCACGCCTCTGATTCTCTTCTGAAGCAACTCTGTCTCGTGCATTCCTCACACTGACCTCGTGCGTGCGCTCTGCCGATCTCTCGTCCTATACAGTAGGAAAGCCTCCCACGCTCTCTTCCTCTTTAGATGTCACACCTAACAATCCTCCGCCCCCTTGCTCCAGCAAGTACCTCTTCTCCTTGATGAGGCTCGCAAGTTCTGCAGGGAATGCCTTGGCAATGTCATGGTCCGTGGAGGCACACTCCCCGACAAGCTTGACGTTGTGCAAATTATATCTTGCCTTGAAGTGGTGGAACCACCCCCTGCTTGCTATAAATGGGCTGGAGGAACCGCTTGTACCCGCCACGCTCGTGCTTGCACCACCCGCACCAGAGAGATGGCCGTGCAGGAGCTTCGCCTTCTCTCGTATCGGTGGTCCACTTAAACTTAGAGGCATACCCTTCTGATTGTTATCCTCGATCCTTGGAAGCCATTTTCGAAGAATGAATGGAGCGGTGAGAGGCAAGACACAGGTCCGAGCAATGGGAAGAGAATGATGGTGATCCAGGATGCGGTGAGTAGTCTGCGCATTGTTTGAAGGGGATTTTTTACGGGTGATGATGTATTCGGCAGCTGATAATAGATATGAGCGATGTCACCGAGTAATTAGTCTGCATATATCTCGCTGCTAATTACACTAATAGATATGCTGAACGTTTCCATTCATTATTCACAGGACATGGCGTCTTTCCTATCTGCAAACAGATTATGCTGAGCGTATTTAAAATGTAACAGCTCAGATGGTGCTGTTTGTAGCAAGATGGTGATTTACACGAAGATGTGCTGAATGTTTCCATTGTGTCATGTCCGTATGTTGCGACCTGGTAATAACTGGATACATCAATAGATGCTGTTGGTGTTTTCATTCTGTAAGTGACTCACAGGGGATGGCATCACGGGGAATGTGTTGTTACACTGGTGAGACATCCCGCGAAACTATGTTTCTGCCACGAAGCTCCAATGCAGCATGTACAAGAAGCAGGTCATGTTTGCGGCTCGTGCAACATATGTTTTTTTGCATATGTACAGCATTGTACTGCACGTACATCCAAGCTGCTTTGTGCATGGCTCGTGGAAGATTGTTTTAGAATTCTGTTCTGCTCGTGGCTTGTGAAAACTGTAAATACGTGCGGCAATTTCCTGCGAATGTAGGAGCATGTTGCAATTTTATATCTCTATATAATATACCAAGCTTGCACACTAAAACTCGGCTCGCCGTCACACAAATCCCTATGAATTGCTGTGGACTTAGCGGACATGCCGACAATGTTTGGGAAGTCTTGGCGTTGCATAGTACCACTTGCATTTTGCACAATGCGTATTTTTGTCATTCGCCCGTGTACGGTCTGTCGTCTGCTACCAGCTATGTTGTACTGCTATCCCGTGCATGTGCACGGGTATGGCTAGTATATTATATATATATATATATAATATATATATTAATATATATATATGTGTGTGTTGTGTGTGTGTGTGTGTGTGGTGTGTGTGTGTGTGCATTCTAAAGAGACCTGGACAATTTTGGTGTTAATATTTTTATTTAGTTCCACAAATGATACAACGATACCTTTCTTTTACACTCAGTGTGCAAAAACATTAGGAACACCTCTAATATGAGTTGCACTCCCTTTTGCCCTCAGAACAGCCTCAATTCATCGGGCATGGATTCCACAAGGTTGTGGAAAGTGTTCCACAGGGATGTTGGCCCATGTTGACTCCAATGCTTCCCACAGTTGTGTCAAGTTGGCTGGTAGGCATCTCTACTCTGAATAGCTTGTTCCCTCTCATCCCACAGATGCTCATTGGATTGAGATCGAGTGACTGGGCAGGCCACTGCAGTAAGCTGAATTCACTGAGATGTTCGTGGAACTATTCCTGGACAATCCTGCCTTGTTGGCATATCCCTGCTGAAGAAATCCATTCGCAGACAGATACACTGCTGTCATGAAGAGATAAATCTGATTGGCAAAGATGTTCAGATATCCTGTGGCATTCAAATGTTGCTCCATTTTTTATCAAGGTCCAATGTGTGCCATGAAAACACATCCCACACCATCACACCACCTCCACCAGCCTGCAATGTTGACACACGGCATGATGTATGTGTGTACTCATGTGGTTTTCTCCATACCCTAGTCCTCCCATCAGCGTGAACCAGCAGGAACCAGGATTCATCAGACCAGGCAATGTTTTCCAATCCTCCAGTGTCCAGTGTTTTTGTCCCTTAGACCACTGCAACCACAGGTTTTTATTTTTTGCTGAAAGAAGTGGAACTATGTGTGGTCTTCAGCTGCCATACTCCATTCGTGTCATGGTACGACGAGTTGTGCATTATTTTATGGGTTTTTCGGCACCAATGTTGTACTGGACTGTCAGTTGACTAACTGTAGCCCATCTGTTGCTTTGCACAATTTGTGTCAGCTTCTTTTGGCCTTCTTCATCAATGAGCCATTTTCGATCATTGGCCTGCCATTTGCTGGATGGCCTTTGGGTAGTGGACCATTCTTGATACACACGGGAAACTGTTGAGCATGAAAAACCCAGCAACATTGCAGTTCTTGACGCACTCAAACTGGTGTGCCTGGCACCTACTACAATTCTCTCTTCAAAGGCACTTAAATCTTTTGTCTTGCCCATTCACCCTCTGAATGGCACACATGCACAATCCATGTCTCATTCGTCTCGAGGATTAAAAATCGTTCTTTAACCTGTCTCCTCCCCTTCATCAACACCGATTGAAGTGAATTTAACAGTGCAATCAATAAGGGATCATACCTTTCACTGGGATTCACCTAATCAGTCTATTTCATGGAAAGAGCAATTGTTCCTAATGTTTTGTACAATGAGTGCATATGATGCAGAAACTCATAAAGTTTTCTTTATTTTCAGGTCTAGTGGTTCAGGAAAAACAAAATGGAGACTCCACAAGGAGAAAGTTCAGTGCATCGATTGGTTCATCGAGACGAGATCCGACACGCAAGTTCAGCGTGATTTCCGAATAAGGTATGGAAGGAATCCGCCATCGCGGATGAGTGTAAGAGAGTGGTATTTGATACACATGGGTTAAGAGAGGTTAAAGGAGAGTCTAAGTTGTCAGAAACAGAAAAGTACTGGTCGACCAAGTACGAGTGCAGCAGACATTGAACGAGTGCCTGAATCATTTCAACAAAGTCCCAGAAAATCAATTTGATGTGCATCCAGAGAACTGAGACGAAAAATCACCACTGTATACATGAGTTCATATAAAAGACTGAAGCTTTATGCCGATAAGGTGCAGATTCCTCAGGAACTCAAACCCAAATGAAAGGCGTTTTCCTTGGAAATGCTTAGTTGCATAGAGGATGACGAAGATTACCTGAAAAAGGTCATGTTCACAGATGAAGCTTGCTTACATGCATCGGGGAAGGCCAACCGGTACATTAAATGAGGTCTGGGATTCTGACCCCCCACGTGGTTACTGAACACATACGACAGTTCAAAGGTCAACGTGTGTTGTGGCTTCTCTAATGATCGCTTGGTGGGTCGTTTTTCTTTGTGGAGGATACAGTGACCTCAACAATTTACATGAACAGTGTTGGAAGGATTCGCCTTCCACAATTGAAACACCTGTACACGATTATCATTTTTCAACAGGATAGCGTTCCCCTCATTGAGTCTTATAGTCGTTTTGAGCCTCTAGATATACCAAGTCGCTGGATTGGCTGAGCGGACCAACGGACAGCCCCACAAAGAAAATAACCCACCTCCCCCCCCACGATTTTTTTTTCTGTTGGGGTTGTCAAAGATGTTGTCTTCAACACCAAGGTGGCAAACCTGCAGGATCTTCGTTTCGGATCACAGCTGCATTGCACAATGGTGGACACAAACATCTGAGCTGAAACAGCGGCAAAACTTATGGACCTGCCTTAATGTCCCATGCACGACAAATGGTGCTCACACTGCAGTGTATTGATGGTGTGCGCAAAACTGTATGAGTTTCTGTATCATATAAACCAAAGGGTGTCGTATCATTTGTGATTCTAAATGTATTAACAACCAAAGTTGTCCGGGTCTTTTTGGAACACACTGTATATGAAAGGACAACACACCAAACACAATGCTATGCTTTCCTTGTCCTCACTTTCAGACAATATATCAAACAATACGTCAAAACAAATAAGAACGAGTTCTAATCTCCAATGTTTGTAAAACCCCCATGTAAACTTTGTTTAGAATCCCCCTAATTTAAATACAGGCCTCTCATGTAAAAAAGAAAAAAAAACTTAAAGCAATAATGCCACCATGAGCAAAGAAATCAAAAGGAATTAAATATAAAAGGGTGATCTGCTACTAAAGTCCATGTTTCTCTTGGCTGCAGCAGCCGTGGGAGAATAGACATCCAAATTCCACAATTACGTCATTTTCACCACGCAGCACAAGGGTTTACCATTGGTGATCAACTGATTATGTCACAGCCATGACTGGGACACACCAAAAGTCAAAAGACACAATCAACAAAGTTAAGTCAAAACAAATTGATATATACTGTATGTTGTTTATGCAAATGCATTTTTTTTTAATCTTCAGTCTCAAAACACATCGTTTGCACAGTATGTAGTAAATAATAACTTTCTGCATAAGTCTGATCATTTTGGGGACAATTTGATTCGAGGTGAGGTGAAATTAATAAAATTAAGAAAAGGAGTTGGGAGGAGGGGAATGAGATACAAAGGCAAGGGCATAATGGAGCAGCCAGGAGAGTCGTAAGTTGAGAAGTGGTTCAAGTAGAGAGAGAGAGAGGGAGAGAGAGGTAGGGCCCTGTCACACCTTGACGTTTTAGCCAGCGTATGGCAAGGTATCAAAATGTATGTAAAACGCTTGCGTACGCTGAAATGACTGTTTTTTTTTGAAGTTTTGGGTGTATAATAATTGTTGGACGTAGCATAACGTATTAGTAACGTACACAGACGTTCAATCAATATAGATATTATACCAACGAATGCTGAGCGTTGTCGCGTTTCACAACCTATGCCCACGATAGTCTACTTAGTAGCGCGCGCCAGCATATGGCGACGACTCACGTCGTGGTAATTCTAGGCTGCCGACGATTCACAAATCATAACCCTGACTAGACACATCGAAGTGTGAGCGCTGTAATGACTTACATTACTTTGGCGTGTTAGCAGAACATATCGTGAGGGCATGATAAACATAATTTTGCCCCAAGCAGGCTCATTTGCAACTCACATGAGAAATATTCTGATCGTACTCGATCCTATTTTGTGATCTTCGCGTTAGTCAGGGCAGCTGGTAACGTGTAGTAGGGAGACTCGTGTAGGCTGGTATCACATGATAATTTTTGAAGTCTTTTGCGGCTGGCTTGAAGTAACGCATTGCTTATCGAGAAATTTTCAGTATGTTGAGGAAATTTATTCGACGTACTCTGGCGCTCATGGACAACGATCCGCATACGTGGCATAAGTTGTAGAGACCACGTTAGCCTGACGAACATCGTTGAATCACGATGGCAAGTCAAAGAGAAGTGCATTATCTGTATCGTGATGTACGTTTAATCTTATTTCTCAAACAAAGTCGAATAACCCTGGTTCGACTGATAATTGGATTTAGCTTTCAGTGTTCAGACTCCCGCTTTTTTTTTCTTTCGTATGTGGGTGGATGTTGACCATCACTTCGATTTCTAGTGTGGGTATGATTAGTGAGCGCGGACCCAGCTATCAGATAAACCAACTAAAATTCGGAAGTGTCAACATCACCTATCAACGAAGAAAGTAAAAAACACTGGATGCTCTGGAAACACTGACGCTAACCATTACTACGTTCGATGTGGTTCGACTTATTTAGCAACGTACAAGTAACGCTGTTGTTTCTGACGTTGTGTCTACGATCCAGTGCTAACTGTGTTGCTACATTTTTTGGCCTCGTCCAAAGCGTTATGCGGAACATGCAGCCTACCGCTGGCATACAAATCGAGCAGTCGAAAAGATTTCAAGAGACGGATAAAGGATTAGTCCTAACACCTGTGAGTATCCGGCGTTCTTATGCAACGTATGTCACATAACACATAAGTGAGCATATGCCACGCGCTACGAAAAAAAGCCACAGTATACGAAACACAGTATACAGATCGATGCTCTTAACGTATAGACAAAGCTTACACGCATAACGTCTATTGGGATGAGGGTCCGTGTGCCATCGCGTTTCCAGCCAAATTTTGCATACGTCAGGCATACGCTGGCTAAATCGTCAAGGTGTGACAGGGCCTGTACAAGGGATTACAAGAGGGGTGGGGGAGTTGAGAGATTTCACCATATTTGTATCTGTAACAAATAAATGGCCTTCATTGTGGTTTTCATTGGCTACAGGAACCTTGTGCAGGAGACAAATGGTGCTCCAGGGGTTTCTGGGTGGTTTGCAGAATTTTACACCAAGGACAGGTATTTTAATACAAAATCTAGGCTCATGGAAAGGTGAGGGTGACAGACGGTCGAAGGCAACACAATGACAGTGGGGCACTAGTGGGCCAACATGCAGACACACCAAGCAATGGAATGGACGAACAGAAAGAGGAAAGAGGATAAGTAAGGAAATGTACAAATATTGCAATACCTGTGAGTAAAAGGGGTGGATTAGGGGAGGGTTAATGAGGGTAAATGGTTCGAGTGGCGGGCTTTTGATCCCAGGGTCCTGAGTTCAAATCCCACTCAGCTGTTCAATTAATACCAGGTGGAGTTAACTCGGCCTGTCATCCTTCCGAGGTCGGCAAAATGAGTGCCAGCATGCTGGTATACTGTGTCGGAGTGGCGACCTGTCCAGGATTGTGCCCAATAGCCGAGGAGACTGCGAAAGCAGCACCAACACTCTGCACAGAGTATGGTCCCGATCTCCTCCTCCTCTTCCCTTTCCTTTGTGAACTCCATGCCATCAGCCTCGGACTGTATGAGTAATTCAGTTTCGTTCACCTTTAACGTCATGGAACCGATTATCAGAAACCAGTCAGCATAAATAATACTAAATGTCCTATCAGGAGAAATAGCACCTCGAGAGGGTAGGGGGGGGAATTGGAAAAGCTTTCAAAGATTTTGAGTTACTGAAATGATGGGAAGGTTGTCCAACTGATTGTGATGACAATTAGGAGGATTTATTGATGAGAATTTATTTACTATTACGAGGATGTATTGAGGATTTATTTACTACTATGAGAATTTATTTACGATTACGAGGATTTATTTTCCATGACGAGGATTTATTTATGAGGATTTATTTACTATTACGAGGATTTATTTATGAGGATCTTATTACTATTAGGAGGATATTTTATGAGGATTTATTTACGATTACGAGAATTTATTTTCCATTACGAGATATATTTACTATTCGGAAGATTTATTTCAGGTCTCCGTATATTACGAGGATTTGTTAACCTCCGCCATCGAAGATGGATGGAGGTTACTGTTTTCACCCTGTCTGTTTGTTTGTTTGTTTGTGAACAGTATTACGAAAAACTCCTGGACGGATTTCGACGAAACTTGGTGGGGATTAGGTATGGTCCAAGATCATATGCATTAGATTTTGGACTTGGTCAAAAAAAAAACTTAGAAAATTTTGCAACTTTTTTCAAAAAATTTCGATTTTATTTGAAAAATATTTGAATTTTTTTTTGCATTTCTACATGTTTAAGTGATTTCCACCCCCCCCCCCCCAAAAAAAAAATTTGTTAGAGAAATAAAAAACAAATTTTGCAACTTTTTTTCAAAAAATTTCTATTTAATTTTTTGGCATTTCTACATGCGCGTCGATATAGTTTAGTTTATTCAATCGTGGTTCAGTAGAGTCTGATCCGTTTTGACCTACAATGAATAGGACATCAGGTTCACTTAAGTGACCCAGCAGTATTGGCGGCGGAGGTTTTGCACTCTACCGAGTGCTCCCCCTCTAGTTTAGCTCTGTATAAGTTCAATGACTCAAGTGTTTTGAGATATTGTACAGACCTACTCAGACCCAAGTTACCAACATGGTAAGGCTTTCCTCCTCCAAGTAAGTCTCAAATCATATCAAACATCTGGCAAACTCCAACAATGCAGAATATAACAATTACATCTTACAAAAAAAATCTCCAGATTCCACTTCCTTCCTTCACACTCACATCGAAGCCCAATGCATAAAAAGTCAAATGATCATATATTATGGTTATTGTAGTAATTATGACAACAATAATAATAATAATTACAAGTTAAGTCATGCATGTACAAACATGAGCGGTTGCTGTCTCAGGCAGTTATGGTGACACAACGTGCAATGCTGAAAACGTTGTCCCTCGAGCTGACATTGGGGAAAGAATCAGGCGGAAACTGAACCCAGGCTTAAGGCAGGGCCTGGTGGGACGGCCTGCTTTGTTGCACTGCCCAATGGGACACTGTAAAACTATGGGCCACTTCACTCCGGAAGGAAATGGATTTTTTTTTTCCCCTTTGCCTAAATAGGAAAGTGTAATTCGCATTCTGAAATAATACAGAGCACGTCAAACCATCTCAGCGGAGAGTGGATTATTAAAGTGCAAGCGTAAGTCACACCACTGGATCAAAATGAAATTACTGACACAAATTTAATGAAATGAGAATTCCATGACAATTATTATGGAACAAAAGGCTTGCTTCAGGAAATTAAAACATCAACTCCATTAGCCCTTCTATCGCGAGGCTGAAAACATACCCCCACAACAGAACAGGGGCCCATCCATAAAGCCAGCACAGCTGTGACACCAATTTGAGGGTGATATCACTGCGGGTTTGACAGGAAAGGAATTGGCAGCAACACTTGAAACCGCAAAATCAGAAACGTGCCATCGCATTCCATTCTGTTGCTTGAGGCCTGGAGTGCAGGTGTTATAATTTAAGGAATGCAGCAATGGAAACGATGTGCTTTACTACATCCTTTATTTTCTTTGGTAAGGCTGCTTGCAACATGCAAGCGATAGTATTTGGCAACGTTTGAAGGTCACGTGAGTTTTAAACAACAGTTACTGTTTTGTACCATTGTTTTTTGTGAGATCATCTTTATGTTATCAGTCAAACAAAAACATTGTGGCAACCACACTGTGGAGCACAAGAAGAGTTTTCCTAAGAATGAACCGTGACTTGATGATCCCCTTTCCACCTCCCGATTACTCCTGTACCACCCCCGACCTCTTATACTCTTGCTGACCCACAAACTTACATCCGGCCTTGCTCCTCCTGCCCAAACCTACCTCTGCCATGCGCAAGGCATCCGAGGTTGCATGCGTTCCTCGAGAAATCCTCACCTGCTCACCCTCTCAAAGTCCAGGCTGGTTGTCCACATGCATCCATTCATCACCTTATTCCCTCGATTGTGGAATTGTCTCCCTGTGTCCGTTGTCTTATCTTCACTTTATTCTGTCAAATGCAATGCCCATCACTACCTCATGTGCTCGCTCACCCATGCACATCCACAATCTCTTCTACAGATGCTGATTGTTTTCCATTCTGTTCCTCTCAGGCCATTGTTACTCGTTTTTGTTATTCCTAATTATGTATGTCCACCCTTCTCCCACCCCCATACCCTTCGGTAGTATCCTCCTCTCTGCCACCCCCCTTCTCATACTTTTGTGTGTTTGTGAATTTTCTGTCTCTGTTCCCCTCTGTCCCAAGGTTAAGCTGCCATTTAACTCCTCCACAAGCCTTGATCTCTGTATTCAAAAAATAATAATGTTTGATGCCGTACAAGTTCAAATGTTCAAGCATCAGATGAAAAACTCAATGTCGACACCCGAAGCAGCCTCGATGCAGATTATTCAGTGATCTATCACAGTTACTATCATGACTGTCACAAAGCTGCATCAGCAGCACGACAGTGCCTCAGTGGTGATGCAACTACCGGGCTGAATTCAAAATTGAATCCCAGTCTATTATGCATTCGCACCATCACAAAGGAACATAATCACGTTTATGATGTGACATCATCATGCTCTGCTCATTAACGATGAATGAGAAGCTATCCAAAATTTGTGATCAGAATTTTGGGGTTTGAACCTGGTATGCCAGTATCATGAGCGAACTGCTCAGATAGGGGCATCAAACATTGCTTTCAAAATATACGCATGAAAAAATAGAAAAAAACAATAGTAAGCATGCCAAGCACACTTACAAAACAGTACTGTCTGCAAAAAAACAAACTGAATCAAATTCAAATTTCCTTACAATCATAAATGAAAGAACCCGTTGCATTTTCCATTCATCACAAGGCCAAGGCAATTTTGCACACCAGCACCTACAGTGTGGTCGGGGTATCAACTTGAAAAAATATTTTCACCTGGTCAAGGTTTAGAGAAGGTAACAATATTTTTACGTACTTCCATCGGTGGGATGTGTTACTATGGCCCATAGAAGACTTCGTGAAGCCCAAAGATGGCAATTATTGGGATGAACAATGCTGGGATGTCCTACAGTGAAATTATACATCAACTTGGCTTCCATCGGACAGATGATCAGCAGATTAGTACAAACATCAACAAACCAACGATGTTTTTGACTGGCCTTGATCTGGATGATCCAGTGTGACATCCAACAGAGAAAATACAGCGCTGATCAGGTTTGTCAGACATATTCCTTTTGCCACAAGCAGTGTTGCAGCATGAATAGAATCTCACTCAGAAGTTCCCCAAAAGAACTGTCCAAGATCAACTTAGTGTTGCAGGTTACAGAGCAAGGAGACCAATAAGATACCATCCTCTCACCCTAAAACAAAAAGCAGGCCGTTTGGCATGGTGCCGGGAACATCAACACTGGAATCTCGCATCATGGAGGAGATCCATTGGTCTGATGAGAGTCCATTTCTCCTGCAGGTGCCTGATGGTAGAACTTGGACTTGGTGGCAAATGAATACAGTTTTTATACCCAAGAACATTGTAGAGTCCATCCCATTTGGTGGAAGATCCATAATGATATGGGGCTGTCTGTTACAGTTGTAAATTTGACCTTGTCAATGTACAGGCTAATCTGACGGGCAAAAGGTTTTGTAGGGACATTTTTGATCATGTTGTTGTATATTTTGCCCAGCACCCACTTCTCATAAGACCTACATTCATGGATGGCAATGCCAGACCCTACTGTTCTCGTGGAATAACCAACTTCTTGTGAAACAATGCGATCACAATATCGCCCTGGCCAGCAAGGAGTCAGATAATAATACCAGAGCACATTTGAGAAATTCTTGGGCATATAATTAAAAAACACACTCTCCTGTGCAGGTTCTGGCGCAGTCGGAGGCTGCTTTGCACTAGGAATGGCAACAACTCCTTTTGGATTTACTTTGGCAGCTTCTTCAGGAGATGAAGGAGGGTTGCAGCAGTCATTCGTTCTGATCTCTTATACTCTTGTTCCATTATTGACTTTTTGAGACATTCATTCAATTGTGACATCATTGGAGGCCATTATTCACTGTTCTTGAGCCCTACATCATAGGATGTGTTGCCAGCAGCTTCTTTATAAATTCATTGTGGTTTTTTTGGGTGTAAAACAATACTTTTACAGACATCCTCATTTTGTGATTTTTTTTTTAAATCAACAAAATCTCTGAATTTGTCTCGAGTTATTTGTCAAACATGCAAGCTTTACCAATATATAGTTACACTTTTAACGACAATGGCACTCGGTAGAGCACATACCTCCACCTGGCTGAACAGTTTATGTTTTGTATCCCACTGATAGGCCGGATCTGGAGCTGGGCCTGAACCAAAATCAAATCAGCTTGTTGTTGTTACCTACCCTACTCATCCATCAAGTTTCATCCTAATCCATCCATAACGTTTTGAGATATAATGTTATATATCGTTTTTGGCCGAATCACTCAATGGTGAAGAATCACGTTGCAAATTCTAATGTCCGGATCCGGATCCGGATCTTCACCAAAATCTAATCAATTCATCCTTGTCACACACAGCTGGTCCACCAAATTTTGTCTGAATCTGTCCATAAATATTTGAGATATCCTGCTCACAAACACACAGATAGACAGACAAACAGGGTTGAAAACATAAACTCCGTCCACCTTCGGTGGCGGAGGTAATGAATGTTACACTTTCTGAAAAATGTTCTCAGTTATTGCTATGATCCAGAAAAACAGAGCCCATGCTTAACTTCTGTCTGTGTATGTAATGCGTGAGAATGTTTGGTTATCAATATGGGACTTTCAAAATGACAAATGAATACTCATGAGGTCTTTTGCGTAGAAGCTGGCTGTGCATTTTTAATGACTCGGTTCTGCTTGCCAGGCACTTTTAGCCTGCCGTTGCTCACGTGAAATCTTTAATTAACCCGTGTGTATGAAGCGAAAAGTGGAGTTAAGCAATTGGATCACTTTGTCTGTCTGTCTGTCTGTCTGTCTGTCTACAGATGTTTGTTTATGATTGAGGAACAACTTCATTCCAATTGAATGGTATATCTTGAACACTGCAGAACATGAATCGGAAGAAGAACCTGCAGTTTAACAGTACTTTGGCTCTGAAATTGGCAAATTGTATGGAATCTCGTCCTGATCATGCAAGCGCAGAGAGGAGTAAGGTAATTTTTTTTGTCTGACAGACAGGCAGACAATCAAACAAAACTGAAAATCATTCCAAACAGGAAACTTACTGTTTTGTAGGGACATCATAAAGGATACAAACAGCAAGCACAAATACCTAATTTAACATGTCAAATAGGGTGGTGTAAAAGACGCTGCATGAACGGCTATAAACTTCTGAAAAAATTATTTTTTCCATCAGGCTTTAAAACTTTTATTTTATTTCCACTGAATTGTATACTTTGACATTGAAGAACACAAATTGCTTTCTTGGCATTTTCTCAAACCTTCCGTAAAGCAGTACTTGGACAAAATGTTATGCCATTTTAGGTCATCTTTTTCCGCTCGCTCTCTTCGCTCTCAAATTTGCCGCTCGCTCTCTCAGTGTTGGGGATACTGAGCTCAATAAATATGGACTCATTACCGGCTGATGAGTGTGCGTTTGATGATGAGGCCTCGCAGCCGCCATATTGAAAAAGTTCCAAAGTAAACAACGTTGAAAAAAAAAAATTCAAGCTTGATCAGGTATTTCAATAATTGTGTTTCATTTTTTATAAGACTTTTCATGTTATGGTGAGGGAAAGAGCAAGTTTTTAATAAACAGCTTTTTTTAAATTGGACTTTTTCATGTTTGTGTGAGTATAAAGAGCAAGTTTTAAATAAACTGAGTTTTTTTTTTTTTAATGGACTTTTTCATGTTATGGTGAGTATAAAGAGCAAGTTTTTAAATAAACAGCTTTTTTAAAAATTGGACTTTTTCATGTTGTGTGTGAGTATAAAGAGCAAGTTTTTAAATAAAGAGCTTTTTTAAAATTGGACTTTTTCATGTTATTGGTGAGTATAAAGAGCAAGTTTTTAAATAAACAGCTTTTTTAAAAATTGGACTTTTTCATGTTGTGGTGAGTATAAAGAGCAAGGTTTTAAATAACTGAGTTTTTTTTTTAATTGGACTTTTTCATGTTATGGTGAGTATAAAGAGCAAGTTTTTAAATAAACAGCTTTTTAAAATTGGACTTTTTATGTTTGTGGTGAGTATAAAGAGCAAGTTTTTAAATAAACTGAGTTTTTTTTTTTAATTGACTTTTTCATGTTATGGTGAATATAAAGAGCAAGTTTTAAATAAACTGCGTTTTTTTTTTAATTTGGACTTTTCATGTTATGGTGAGTTAAAGAGCAAGTTTTTAAATAAACTGAGCTTTTAAAAAAAATTGGACTTTTTCATGTTTGTGGTGAGTATAAAGAGCAAGTTTTTAAATAAACTGAGTTTTTTTTTTAATTGGACTTTTTCATGTTATGGTGAATATAAGAGCAAGTTTTTAAATAAACTGAGCTTTTAAAAAAAATTGGACTTTTTCATGTTGTGACAAGTACCAAGCCAGTGACCAGTTTTTTTCAGCAAACCAGTGATCCAGTTATACTTAGATCAGTGGTTGGGGAATATCGAGAATCACACATAATGGCAGCTTGTAGGAAATATACTGTACGCCTCTTGTTGGCTTAATGGTGAGGGTGGTGGGCTTGGAATCCTAGGATCCTGAGTTCAAATCCCACTCAGCTGTTGAATTAATACCAGGTTGGGCGGACTCTGCCTGTCATCCTTCTGAGGTCGGCAAAATGAGTACCAGCTTGCTGGTATCCTGTGTCAGAGTGGCAACCTGTCCAGGATTGTTCCCGATAGCCAAGGAGACTGCTTCGGCACAGCACCAACGCTCTGCAAAGAGTATGGTGCCGATGGATGGATGGATGGATGAGAATATAGATTTACTCAGAAATGCAATAAGCAAGATTTAAAAGACTCAACCATGTCCTTTTTTTCTCAAGACTGTGGGGGGAGGGGGTAGGGGGTAGGGGGGGGGGAAGGTTGGGTTTCTATGAACTCTCTCGTTCAAATGGGATCTGGTAAACATAATTTTCAGCATTTAAACAAAAGAGTGGCAAAAAATCGATGGTTAACCATAATTGTTCTGTTCCTGAATGCAAATCGGACTCAAGGAAATCATACTAAAATATGCAATTTGGTGTCTATCTGTCTGTCGTTTTGACCGCGTCTATGTCATTACTTATCCAATTTCAACCAAACTTGACAGGACCAAGGGTCACACAATGGAGGTTGGAGTGACCTAATTTGCCCCCCTCCCCAAGGGAGTTTTCCACCTTGGGCGAAATCTGTTGTCAGGTGTACATCCGTGTTAACATAGCTATTCATGGCATTTTTCCAAGGCCGCCTCTAATAACAAAAGTAACTGGAGAGTTCATGGAACACGATCCATCACACAGTGTTTAAGTTTATACAGGAGGGCCTTGCCATTTGCAGGGTTACATTCTTGAAAATTCCCGTGAACGGCAAATCTGCAAACTTGGGGTGTAATGGGGAAAATAGGTTTAGTGACTTCAACTTTGAAATGTGTCCAAAGTGTGCCCTTAACTAACATGTTTGTGCATTGTTTTTGTGCTATTTATTTTCATGAATAAAAGAGTTATTAAGAACATAAAATAAAGTGTTATATGACATTTGAAATATTGTTATTTCAAATGCAGCCTATGGCTGATTGCTGAGAACATGGCTGTGCTGCTGATGCAGTGCCCCCTGTTTCTAATAGGCTGGTACTCATTTTGTTGACCTTGGAAAGATGACAGGCTGAGTCAACCCAGCTGGTGCTATTTGACGAACGACAGGGGCTCAAACTCAAGGCCCTAATATCTTAAGGCAGCCACCTTAACCAATAAGCCACCACCAGGCTTATTTTCCTGAATTAAAAACATAAAATAAATTTATTTTCTTGAGATTAATAAGATCATGAAACTTATCTCGAATAATAATAACGATAACAAACTTTATTCAAAAATGTGATGGCGATGTTGATAATGGCAACGATAAAGATGAGTTGATGGAGATGATGATGTTGGAGAGTTTGAGAGGGTTATTGTGTTGACGGCCCATGTTAATTATGTGAATAAATGTGGAAAATAGTTCGCCAACCCACGACTATTTGAGTGCATTGACCACAATCCACAAACCTTGCCTCATTCATCGTGACAGTGCGAATCCGTGAAGGGGAAACCCATGAACGGCAAGGTCCTACTGTATTTCAATTTTAATAAAATAATGATTTTAAAGATCGTTAAAAAAATCCAGAAGTCTTATATACCAACCACCCTTATACACTGTAATTTGACAACGGTGAGTCGCAATTTAGGAGATGGAGGCTTTAAATGATTACGATAGAATGCAGCGACAATCAGCATCGTACATCGCCATATTGGCGGCCTCTTATTCACACCAATACACGCCACACCATCTCATGCTATGTATCGATATATAGCATGGTTCTCGGAAGTATTATGAAGGCGAGTTGTGTTCTCCAGTGTTCAAGTATATAATTAAATTTAAATGAAGGCTTAAAGAAGTTTAAAAGGCATTTAAAGAAATTAATTCCAGGTTTTACCGCCATTTTCTCCAGTGTCTATTACATCACCGGATCTAACATATTACATTATTTATACGGACCTGTTGTTTATGTCCTTTATAACATCCTTAGAAGCAGTAAGTTTCCTGTTTGGAATGATTTTCAATTTTGTTTGAATGCCAGGCAAGCAGACAGAGTAAAAAAAAAAAAAATGTGCCCATGTCTGAAGGAAGCGGCTTTGTTTTGCATTTTTAATATGAAATAGGCAATGCCTAGAAACGAACAAAATCCATTAGAATTACCCTTCAGAGATACCCTTAAGAACCCTTCATCATGACACTTTAGTGACTCATTAATTTTCTCAATAATTCATTAATTTTTCAAACACATGAACAAATAAAGCAAACACGTGAATTCTGGTAGCCAATCAGTTGCATCTTCACAGAGAGCCAATCAATGCACTGGATGTTAAAAAGGCCGAAAAAAAAAGACGACATGTTGGAAGCTTGCACCCCTTCACGGAAAAGCCTTTCTCATCCCTATTCATGAGTCACTCAACACGTCATTATTTTTCATCGTGACTTTTGGTTTGACTTTATCAAGACTGTTGAGCGAAGTGGATTTTATTTGTTTGGTTAAACAACCACGACTGCAACGAACGAGTTTTCCTCTTCTGCTTGCCATTTTTCGGCGCCATTTCTGAAGCCGTAACGGCTCAGCGCCATTAAAGGTCCCATGACACTCAAAACTTTCTGGTTATTTATATATTAACTTGACCTTCCTAGTGAAGAAATCACCCATGTTTCTTTTTTAAAATAAAAAATGGGATAATTACACCAATATTTCGAACATTTCTGGTGCTTTTCACAACTTGCTATGCCCGCCCCTTAAAAAGTTGACTTCAGGGAACCGCAGCATTGACGTCATCTGCAGAAACTCGCAGAGAGTGGATTGACTCGATGTCGCACGCCGTATAAAGTACGTACAAATGCATTGTGCACGTGTTTGCTATCTCACTGATCGTCTTTAATTCTGTGATTGTTTCGCGGAAAAGAAATTCTGCTTCTGAGCCGTGTATGCACAACAATCACGAGGCATTATCTATCCCTTTACTACCTTGTCGTAGTCTGTACAAATCCAATACATGTATGCACAATAA
Source organism: Eptatretus atami (assembly GCA_035128595.1). Classification (NCBI taxonomy): domain Eukaryota; kingdom Metazoa; phylum Chordata; class Myxini; order Myxiniformes; family Myxinidae; genus Eptatretus; species Eptatretus atami. The sequence continues at coordinate 33,184,843 of CM068964.1, forward strand.
AAGGCTATACCATGTCCACAAAAATATTAAATGTGACTTTGAACGTTTCCATTTAAAAAAGAAACTGACAGGACATACAATTAAAATACCAAGATTATATTGCATCATTTCAGGCGCAAGGAGATAATTTAAATCAACGATGTGAAAAACCTGCACCCACATTTTGCAGCTGATTGAATGTTCGTGAAACCAGCCTGCTGGATAGGTACGATTCCACATACATGCAAGCCAGGTATGGCTGCACTCGACATATATGGGTTTATTCTAAAGTAAGGTACTGCTTCCATTAGCTTGCTATTCATTAACATTTAGCCAAAATGCTGTAATAAATGAACAGGGAAAAATATGTCGGCACACACTATGAAGACAAATTTATCTGTCCTATTACACGGACTCATAGCCTCGGGACTCTTACGCATTGACTTATACATTGTGTGCATGCTAATACAATTACTTGTCAACTCTAGAGTCTAGACTCGTCCGATAAATCCGTCGTCTCCGCGACTAGTCGATAATCTGACGTGCTGTAGCTTTCTTTTTTTTCTCTTTCTTCATTGTTTTCTACTGGCGCTACATGACGACAGTAGGAACTAGAGGGGGAGCACTCGGGAGAGTGCAAAACCTCCGCCACCAATACTGCTGGGTCACTCAAGTGAACCTTTTTTCTTATTCATTAAATATGATGTCAACAGTGCTGACAGTTATAGTTCTTTCTCCACATTTTTTTTTTGGGGGGGGGGGGTTGGAAATCACTCAAACATGTAGAAATGCAAAAAAAAGAAATCGAATTTTGTTTTGAAAAAAAGTTGCAAAAAATTTTTTTTCTCTAACAATTTTTTTGGGGGGGGGGTTGGAAATCACTTAAACATGTAGAAATGCAAAAAAAAATTTTTTCTCAAATTTTTTTTTGGGGGGGGTAACAATTTTTTTGGGGGGGTTGGAAATCACTTAAAACATGTAGAAATGCAAAAAAAATAATCTTTTTTTGGGGGGGTGACTTTTTTTTGGGGGGGGGGGGTTGGAAATCACTTAAAACATATAGAAATGCAAAAAAAAAAATTCTTTCTCTAACAATTTTTTTTTGGGGGGGGTAACAATTTTTTTGGGGGGTTGGAAATCACTTAAAACATGTAGAAATGCAAAAAAAAATAAATCTTTTTTGGGCGGGGGGGTGACAATTTTTTTGGGGGTGGGTTGGAAATCACTTAAAACTGTAGAGAATGCAAAAAAAAAAAAATTTCTCAATTTTTTTGGGGGGGGGGGTAACAATTTTTTTTGGGGGGGGGTTGGAAATCACTTAAACATGTAGAAATGCAAAAAAAAAATCTTTTTTTGGGGGGGTGACAATTTTTTTGTCGGGGGGGGTTGGAAATCACTTAAAACATGTAGAAATCAAAAAAAAAAAATATTTCTCTAACAATTTTTTTGGGGGGGGGGGGGGGGTTGGAAATCACTTAAAACATGTAGAAATCCAAAAAAAAAAATTCAAATTTTTCTTCAAAATGGCCGCCATTAAGCGGCCATATGGATTTTGGACCAAGTCCAAAATTTCTAATGCATGATCCTTGGACCATACCTAACCCCCCACAGTTTCGTCGAAATCCGTCGAGGAGTTTTCCGTAATACTGTTCACAAACAAACAAACAAACAAACAAACAAACAGAAAGGGGTGGAAACAGTAACCTCCATCCATCTTCGATGGCGGAGGTTAATAAAATAAATAAAATGCAACAGAACATCAGATTATCGGAACTACTCTAGACAATTGTGTCGCAAGGTCTGTCTGCACACAAGTTTCACTATCCGGACAGCGAGATTGCTTCGTTTTATGCGCGGAGAGATACGGCCGATGACATGCTCTGGCCTTGTTTGCGATTCAATCGCCGCGGAGAAACATGTCCGCCCCACTGCGCTGGTCACGTCACCTCACTAAAATATTTCTGATATCGAGCAGTATGCAAGTCGAATTTACATTCTTATTGGCTCCTGTGTTGTTCCACATTCGAATTGATCGACTCAATCACTTCGTTCTTTCTGCTTTAAAAAAATCAAATTTGGTTTGAAATAATGGATGACATGGACTTTGATTTGTCGTAGCGACAGTGAGTGTGAGAGAAATTGAAGGCTTCTGGTTGAATCAACATGGAGAATTGTCGCGATAAATAGCTCGCGGGAGGTGAAGTTTCAGGCAGCTGGAAATGAAATACGGGCCTTTGCAGTTTCGACGCCGAAGCAGACAAGCAGAGGAAAATGGCGATTGAAATCCCCGGCGTTCATGATGTCAGCGAGGACATCGAAGGAAGACTTGGCTAATAAACAACTGGTTAGACAAATCCTATTTCGTAATCAATAATGTTAAATTCCGACTTGCATATGCTCGATATATAAAATATTTTTAGTGAAGAGTGACGGTGACCAGCGCAGTTTGGCGACATGTTCTCCGCGCGCGATTGAATCGCAAACCAAGGGCCAGAGCATGTCATCGGCCGTATCTCTCCGCGCATAAAACGAAGCAATCTCGCCTGTCGGATACGATTGAAAACTTTGTGCAGAAACACACCTTGCGACACAATTGTCTAGGAGTAGTCCGATAATCTGATGGTTCTGTTGCATTTTTTATGTATTTATTCCATACTGTCGTCATGCTTAGCGCCAGTAGAAACAATGAAGGAAAAGAGGAAATGAAAAGAAAGCTACGCAAGTCAGATTTACGGGGACTAGTCGCGGACGACGGATTTTATCGACGAGTCTAGACTCTAGAGTTGACAAGTAACTTTGTATTGCATGCAACAATTGATAAGTCAATGCTAAGAGTCCGAGGCTATGAGTCCCGTGTAATAGGACAGATAAATTTGTCTTTCATAGTCTGTGCCGACATATTGATTCCCTGTTCATTTATACAGCTTTTGGCTAAATGTTAATGAAGAGCAAGCCAATGGAAGCAGTACCTCACTATAGAATAAACCATATATGTCGAGTGGCAGCCATACCTGGCTTGCATGTATGTTGGAATCGTTACCATCCCAGCAGGCTGGTTCAGCGAAACAATTCAATCAGCTGCAAAATGTAGGGCAGGTTTTTCACATCGTTCTGATTTTTAAATTATCTCTTGCGCCTTGAAAAGGCATATATTAATCTTTAGTATTTTTATTTGTATGTCCCTGTCCAGTTCTTTTTTTAATGGAAACGTTTTCAACAGCACATTTAACATTTTGTGGACATGGATAGCCTTTTATTGTGGCCACATACATGTATTGATTTTGTACACGACTACGCACAAGTAGTAAAGGGATAAATAACTTGCCTCGAGGATTGTTGTTGATACACGCTCAGAAGCAGAATTTTTCTTTTCCGCGAAACAATCACAGGAATTAAGACGATCAGTAGATAGCAACACGTGCACAATGCATTTGTTACGTACTTCTATACGGCGTGGCGACAATCGAGTCAATCCACCGTTCTGCGAGTTTTCTGCACGATGGACTCAATGCTGCCGTTCCCTGAAGTCAACTTTTTAGGGGCGGGGCATAGGCAAGTTGTTGAAAAGCACCAGAATGTTTCGAAAATTATGTGTAATTATCCCATTTTTTATTTTTAAAAGAAACATGGAGTGATTTCTCACTAGGAGGTCAGTTAAATATAAATAACAGAAAGTTTTGAGTGTCATGGGACTTTAATTTGGCGCTGAGCCGTTACGGCTTCAGAAATGGGCGCGAAAAAAGGCAGCAGAGAGGAAAACTCGATTCGTTGGTCGTGGTGTTAACCAAACAAATAAAATCCACTTCGCTCAACAGTCTGATAAAGTCAACAAAAGTCACGATGAAAAATAAATTACGTGTTGAGTGACTCATGACGATAGGATTGTGGAAAGGCTTTTCCGTGAAGGGGTGCAAGCTCTCCAACAGGTCGTCATATTTTTTTTCGGCCTTTAAATCCAGTGCATTGATTGGCTCTCTGTGAAGATGCAACTGACTGGCTACCAGAGTTACGTGTTTGCTTTTTTGTCATGTGTTTTGAAAATTAATGAATTATTTGAGAAAATCTTGAAGTCACTAAAGTGTCATGATGAGGTTCTTAAGGGTATCTCTTGAAGGGTATTCTAATGGATTTTGTGTTTCTAGGCATTGCCTATTCATATTAAAAATGCAAAACAAAAGCCGCTTCCTCAGACAGATGGGCACATTTTTTTTTTTTACTTCTGTCTGTTGCCTGGCATTAAAACAAAATTGAAATTCATTCCAAACAGGAAACTTTACCTTCTAGGATGTTATAAAGACTATAACAAAGGTCCGTAAATATGTAATATGTTAGATCGCTTGATGTAATAGACACTGGAGAAATGGCGTTTTTAAAACTGGAATTAATTTTCTTTAAATGCCTTTTTAAATTCTTTTAAGCCTTCATTATAAATTATTATATACTTGAACACTGTAGAACACAAATCGCCTTCATAATACTTCGGAACAATGCATATATTCGATACCATAGCATGAGATTGGTGGCGTGTATTGTGTGAATAAGAGGCCCAAATGGCGATGTACGATGCTGATTGTCGCTGCATTCTATCGTAATCATTTTAAAAGCCTCCATCTCCTAGAATTGCGGATACCGTTGTCAAATTACAGTGTTAAGGGTGGTTGGTATATAAGACTTCTGGATTTTTTTAACGTCTTAAAATTCATTTATTTTATTAAAATTGAATACAGTAGGGCCTATGCCGTTCATGGGTTTCCCCTTCACGGAATTGCACATGTCACGATGATGAGGCAAGGTTTGTGCGATTGTGGTCAATGCACTCAAATAGGTGCGTGGTTGGCGAACTAGTTTCTCCACATTTATTCACATAAGTACATGGGCGTCAAACCAATAAACCCTCTCAAACTCTCCAACATCATCATCTCCATCAACTCATCTTTGATCGTTGCATTGATCACATCGCCATCACATTTTTGATAAAGTTGTTATCGTTATTATTATTCGAGATAAGTTTCATGATCTTATTAATCTCAGAAAATAAATTTATTTTATGTTTTATAATCATGGAAAATTAAGCCTCGGTGGTGGGACTGTATTGTTAAGGGGGAGATGGCTGCTTAAGACTATTAGAGGCCTTTGAGTTGAGCCCCTGTCGTATCGTTAAATAGACCAGCTGGGATTGACTCAGCTTGTCATCTTTCCAAGGTCAACAAAATGGAGTACCAGCCTAATTAGAAACAGGGGGCCAACTGCATCAGCAGGCACAGCCATGTTCTCAGCAATCAGCCAACGGCTGCATTTTGAAAATAACAATATTGTCAAATTTAACTATACACTCTTATTTATGTTCTTAATAACTCTTTTATTCATAAATAAATAGCACAAAAACAATGCACCAAACTGTTAGTTCAGGCACAGTTTGGACACATTTCAAAGTTTGAAGTCACGTAACCTATTTTCCCCATTTACACCCAAGTTTGCAATTGCCGTTCACCGGAATTTTTCAAGAATGGTAACCTGCAAATGGGCAAGGCCTCCTGTATAAACTTAACCACTGTGTGAATGGATCGTGTTTCCATGAACTCTCCAGTTACTTTTAGTTATTAGAGGGCGGCCCTTGGAAAAATGCCATGAATCGCTCTGTTAAACACAGATGTACACCTGAGCACAGATTTCGCCAAGTGGGAAAAACTTCCCTTGGGGAGGGGGGCAAAATTAGGTCATCCACCGCCATCGTGGACCCTTAAGTCCTGTCAAAGTTTGGTTGAATTGGATAAGTAATGAACATAGACGCTGTCAAACGACAGGGACGATAGACACAAATTGCATATTTTAGTATGATTTCTTGAAGTCCGATTGCATTTTCGGAACAGAACAATTATGGTTTAACCATCGATTTTTTTTGCCATCTTTGTTTAAATGCTTGAAAATTATGTTTACAGATCCCATTTGACGAGAGAGTCATAGAAACCCAAAACCTTCCTCCCCCCCCCCCCCCCCCTACCCCCTACCCTCCCCCACAGTCTTGAGAAAAAAGACTTTTGAGTCTTTAAACTCATTGCTTATTGATTTCTGGCAGTACTAATCTATATTCCTACATTCCATCCATCATCCTCGGCACCATACTCTTTGCAGAGCGTGGTGCTGCGAAGCAGTCCCTTGGCTATCGGGAACAATCCTGGACAGGTTGCCACTTGACACAGGATACCAGCAAGCTGTACTCCATTTGACCGACCTCAGAAGGATGGGACAGGCAGAGTCCGCCCAACCTCGGTATAATCACAGCTGAGTGGATTTGAACTTCATGATCCTAGGATTCCAAGCCACCACCCTCACCATTAAGCCAACAATAGGCGTACAGCATATTTCCTACAGCTTGCCACATTATGTGTGATTCTCGATATTCCCAACCACTGATCTAAGTTAGAACTGGATCCGGCTTGCTGAAAAAACTGGTCACTGGCTTTGGTACTTGTCACAACATGAAAAAGGTCCAATTTTTCTTAAAGCTCAGTTTATTTAAAAACTTGCTCTTCTATTACTCACCACAACATGAAAAGTCCAATTTAAAAAACTGTTATTTTAGAAACTGCGTCTTATACTCACCATAACATGAAAAGTCCAGATATAAAAAAAAACTCAGTTTATTTAAAAACTCTTCTTTATCTCACCACAACATTGAAAAAGTCCAATTTTTAAAAAAGCACTGTTATTTTAAACTTTGCTCTTTAGTAGCTCACCACAACACTGAAAAGTCCAATTAAAAAAAAAAACTCAAGTTTATTAAAAACTTTGCTCTTGTATACTCACCATAACATGGAAAAAAGTCCAATTTTTTTTAAAGAAAGCTGTTTAATTTAAAACATTGCTCTTTATATTCACATAACATGAAAAAGTCCAAATTAAAAAAAAAACTAGTTTAGTGTTAAAACTTGCTCTTTATACTCACACAACATGAAAAAGTCCAAGTTTTTAAAAAAGCTGTACTTATTTAAAAAAACTTGCTCTTTATACTCACCATACATGAAAAAGCCAATTAAAAAAAAAATCAGTTTATAAAAACTTGCTCTTTCATACTCAGCCACACACATGAAAAAGTTCAATTTTTAAAAAAGTGTTATTTTTAAAAACTTGTCTTTAACACCATAACATGAAAAAGTCCAATTAAAAAAAAACTCGTTTATTTAAAACCTTTTGCTCTTTATACTCACCACGACATGAAAAAGTTCAATTTTTTTTAAAGCTGTTTATTTTAAAAACTTACTCTATTATATCACCATAAACATGAAAAAGTCCAATAAAAAAAAACTCAGTTATTTAAAAACTTGCTACTTATATACTTCACCACAAACATGAAAAATCCAATTTTTTTAAAAGCTAGTTATTAAACTTGCTCTTTATACTCACCATAACTGAAAAAGTCCAATTAAAAAAAAACTCCCAGTTTAATTTTTAAAAACTGTTCTTTATCGCTCCACCAACAACATGAAAAGATCCAATTTTTAAAAAAGCTGCTTTATTAAAAAACTTGCTCTTCTATACTCACCAACATGAAAAAGTTCCAATTAAAAAAAAAACTCAGTTTATTTAAAAAACTTGCTTCTTATACTCACCATCAACATGAAAAAGTCCAATTTTTAAAAAGCTGTTTATTTAACAAACTGCTCTTATGTACTCACCATAACATGAAAAAGTGGCCAATTAAAAAAAAAACTCAGTTTATTTTTAAACCTTGCTCTTTATACTCACCCACAACAATGAAAAAGTCCAATTTTTAAAAAGCTGTTATTTTTAAAACTTGCTCTTATTAACTCACCCATAACATGAAAAGTCTTATAAAAAATGAAACACTTTATTGAAATACCTTTCAAGTTTGATTTCTTTGTTTTTTCAAACGTTGTTTAACTTGGAACTTTTTCAATATGGCGGCTGCGAGGCCCTCATCATCAAAGCACCACTCATCAGCCTAATGATGTCCATATTTATTGAGTCAGTATCCCAACACTGAGAGAGGCGAGCGGCAAATTTTGAGAGCGAAGAGAGCGAGCGGCAAAAGATGACCCTAAAATGGCAAACTTTTTGTCCAAGTACTTGACTTTACGGAAGTTTGGAGAAATGCCAGGAATCGATTGTGTTCTTCCAATGCAAAGTATACAATTCAGTTGGAAATAAATTGAAATTTTAAAGCCTTGAAGGAAAAAATGGAATTTGGTCAGAAGTTTTATAAGCCGTTCATGGCAGCGTCTTTTACACCACCCTAATTTGACATGTTAAATAGGTATTTTGTGCTTGCTGTTTATCTTTATGATGTCCTACAAACAGTAAGTTTCCTGTTTTATGGAATGATTTTCAGTTTGTTTGTTGTTGCCTGTCCTGTCAGACAAAAAAAATTACCTTATCCTCTCTGCGCTATGCATCGATCGGACGAATTCCATTACAATTTGCCAATTTCAGAGCCAATAGTACTGGTTAAACTGCGATTTTTTTTCTCCGATTCATGACTTTTCTGCAGTGTCAAGATATTCCATTTAATTGAAATGAAGTTGTTCCTCAATCATTAAACTAACATCTGTAGAAACAGACAGACAGACAGACAGTGATCCAATATGCTTAACTCCCACTTTCGCTTATACACTGGGTTATTAAAGATTTCACGTGGAGCAACGGCAGAGCTAAAGTGCCTTGGCAGCAGAACCGAGTTCATTAAAAATGGCACAGCCAGCATTCTACACAAAAGACCTCATGAGATCATTTGTCATTTTTTTGAAAGTCCCATATTGATAACCAAACATTCTCACGCATTACTATACACAGACAAGAATTAAGCAGGGCGCTGTTTTTCGGATCATAGCAATAACTTGAGAACATTTTTCAGAAAGCGTAACATTCATTACCTTCCGCACGAAGGTGGGACGAGTTTAGTGTTTTCAACCCTGTTTGGTCTGTCTTATTCTGTGTGTTTGTGAGCAGGATATCTCAAATATTTATGGACAGATTCAGACAAAATTTGTGGACCAAGCTGGTGTGACAAGGATGAACTTGATTAGATTTTGGTGGAAGATCCGGATTCCGGATCCAGACATTAGAATCTTGCAACGTGATTCTTCACCATTTGAGTGATTGGCCCAAAACGAATATATAACATTATATCTCAAAAGTTATGATGGATTAGGATGAAAACTTGATGGATGAGTAGGTAGGTAACAACAAACAGGTGATTTGATTTTGGCTTCAGGCCAGCCTCCAGACTCGGCCTATCAGTGGGATACAAAGACATTTAAACTGTTCAGCTAGTGGAGGGTATGCGCTCTACCGAGTCCATTGTCGGTTAAAAGGTAACTATATATTGGTAACGCTTGCAATGTTTGACAAATTAACTCGAGACAAATTCAGAGATTTTGTGATTTAAAAAAAAATCACAAAATGAGGATGTCTGTGTAAAGAGTATTGTTTTACACCCCAAAAAACCACAATGAATTTTAGAAGAAGCTGCTGCAACACATCCTATGGATGTAGGCTTCAAGAACAGTGATAATGGCCTTCCAATGATGTCACAATTGAATGAATGTTTCTCAAAAGTCAATAAGATGGTTAACAAGAGTATAAGAGATAGAACGGAATGAACTGGCTTGCAAACCCCCTCCTTTCATTCCTAAGAGCTGGCCAAGTAAATCCAGAAAGGAGTTCGTTTGCCATTCATAGTTGCAAAGCAGCCTCCGCACTGTGCCAGAACCTGCAACAGGAGAGTGTGTTTTAAATTATATGGCCCAAGAATTCATAAATGTGATCTGGTAATTATTACTGACTCCTTGCTAGGCCAGGGCGATATTGTGATCGCATTGTTTCCAAAGATGTCTTGGTTAATTCCACGAGGAACAGTGGGTCTGGCATGCTCATTCCATGAATGTAGGTCTTATTGAGAAGTTGGTTGCTGGGCAAAATATAAACACATGGATCAAATGTCCGCTACACAACTTTTGCCCGGTCAGATGTAGCCGTACATTGACAAGGTCAAATTACAACTGTAACAGACCCCCATATCCATTATGATCTTCCACCAAATGGGATGGACTCTATCATGTTCTTGGTATAAAAACTGTAGTTTCATTTTTCCACCAAGCCAAGTTCATCATCAGTGCACCTTGAGGGAAGAAATTCGACTCTCATCAGACCAAATGGAATCTCCTCCATAAGCGACGATTCAGTTTGATGTTCCCGGCACCATGCCAACGGCTTGCTTTTTGTTTTCGGCGGTGAGAGGATGGGTGATCTTATTGTCTCCTTGCTCTGTAACTGCAACACTAGTTGATCTTGGACAGTTCTTTCTGGGGGAACTCGATTGAGATTCTATTCATGCTGGACAACACTGCTTGTGCAAAAGAAATGTTACAAACCTTGATCAGAGCTGCATTTCTCGTTTAGTGTCACACTGTATGCATTCCAGAATCAAAGGCAGTCAAACATCGTTGTTTGTTGATGTTTGTGACTAATCTGCTGATCATCTGTCCGATGAAAGCCCAGTTGATGTTTATAAGTCACTGTAGACATACCCGCATTGTTCATCCCAATATTGCCAATCTCTGGGCTCTCACGAAGTCTTCTATGGGGCCTTAGTAACACACCACGATGGAAGTACGTAAAAATACGTGTTACCTTCTCTAAACCTTACCAGGTGAAAATATTTTTTTCAAGTTGATACCCGACCACACCTGTAGTGCTGGTGTGCAAAATTGCCTTGCCTTGTGATGAATGGAAATGCAAACGGTTTCTTTCATTTTAATGATTGTAAGGAAATTGAATTTGATTCAGTATTGTTTTTTTGCAGACAGTACTTTTTGTAAGTGTGCTTGGGCCATGCTATTACTATTGTTTTTTTCTATTTTTTCATGCGTATATTTCTGGAAAGCAATTGTTTTGATGCCCCGTATCGGTGAGCAGTTCGCTCATGATCTGGCAACCAGTGTTAAAACCCCAAAATTCTGATCACAATTTTGGATAGCCTTCTCATTCATCTGTTAATGAGCCAGAGCATAGATGACTGTCAATCATAAACGTTGACTTATGTTCCTATTGTGATGTGTGCGAATTGGCATAATAGACTGGGATTCAATTTTGAATTCAGCCCGGTAGTTGCATCACGCACTGAGGCACTGTTCGTGACGCTGATGCAGCTTTGTGACGTCATGATAGTAACTGTGATAGATCACTGGAATTATCGCATCGAGGTGCTTCAGGTGTCGACATTTGAGGTTTTTCACTGTGCTTGAACATTTGAACTTGTTACCAGGCATCGAAACATTATTATTTTTTTGAATAACGAGAGATCAAGGCATTGTGGAGGAGTTAAATGGCACAGCTTAACCTTGACAGGGGACCAGAGACAGAAAATCACATAAACACACAAAAGTATGAGAAGGGGGTGGGCAGAGAGGAGAGATACTACGAAGGGTATGGGTGGAGAAGGGTGACATACATGAATGAGAATAACAAAAACGAGTAACAATGGCCTCGAGAGGAACAGAATGGAAAACCAATCAGCATCTGTAGAAGGATTGTGGATGTGCAGGGTGAGCGAGCAACATGAGGTAGTGCCACTGGGTTGTGATTTGACAGGAATAAAGTGAAGATAAGAACGGGACACAGGAGACAATTCCACAACTCGAGGGAATAGGTGATGAATGGATTGCATGATGGACAACCAGCCTGGACTTTGGAGGGTGAAGCAGTGAGGGATTTCTCGAGGAACGCATGCAACCTCGGAGCCTGGCGCAGGGCAGAGGAAGGTTGGGCAGGAGGATCAAGCGGATGTTAAAGTTTGATGGTCAGCCAAGGAGTATAAGAGGATCCGGGGGGTGGCTTACAGGATAATCGGAGGTGGAAAGGGGATCATCAAGTCGACGGTTCATCTTAGGGTAAAAAAAAAAAACAAAAAAAATCTCTTCTTGTCTCCAACAGTGGGTTGCCACAATGCTTTATTGTTTGATGATAACATAAAGGATTGATCTCACAAAAAACCCAATGCGTACAAAACAGTAACTGTTGTTTTTAAAACTTCACGTGAACCTTCAAACGTTGCAATACCTTATCGGCTTGCATGTTTGCAAGCAGCCTTACAAAGAAAAATAAAGGATGTAGTAAAGACATCGTTTCCATTGCTGCATTCCTTAAATTATTAACACTGCACTCCAGGGCCTCAAGCAACAGAATGGAATGCGATGGCACGTTTCTGATTTTTGCGGTTTTCAAGTGTGCTGCCAATTCCTTTCCTGTCCAAACCCGCAGGATATCACCTCAAATTGGTTGTCACAGCTGTGCTTGAGTTTGATGGCATGGGCCCCTTGTCTCTGTGTTTTGGGGGCGGCGTATGTTTGTCAGCCTCGCGATAGGAAGGGGCTAATGCAGTTTATGTTTAATTCTGAAGCAAGCCTTTTGTTCCATAATTAATTGTCATGGAATTCTCATTTCATTACATTTGTGTCAGTAATTTCTTTTTGATCCAGGTGGTGTGACTTTACCGCTTGCACTTTAATAACCACTCTTCCGCTGAATGGTTTGGACGTGCTCGTATATTTCAGAATGCGAATTCCTTTTCCTATTCTAGGCAAAGCGGGAAAAAAAAAAATCCATTTCCTTCGGGAGTGAAGTGGCCCATAGTTTTTACCAGTGTCCACTTGGCAGTGCAACCAAAGCAGGGCCGTCCCACCCAGGCCCTGCCTTAGGCCTGGTTCAGTTTCCGCCTGATTTCTTTCCCAAGTCAGCTGCGAGGGACAACGTTTTTCAGCATTGCAGTTGTGTTCACCATAACTCTGAGACAGCAACCGCTCATGTTTGTACATGCATCGACTTAACTTGTAATTATTTATTATTATTGTTGTCATAATTAGACAATAACATAATATATGATCATTTGACTTTTTAGCATTGGGCTTTCGATGTGAGTGTAAGGAAGTAAGTGGAATCTGAGAGATTTTTTTGTAAGAGTGTAATTGTTATATTCTGCACTTGTTGGAGTTTGCCAGATGTTTGATATGATTTGAGACTTATTGGAGGAGGAAAGCCTTACCATGTTGGTTAACTTGGTCTGAGTAGGTCTGTACATCAATCATCAAACACTTGAGTCATTAACTTATACAGAGCTAAACATAGAGGGGAGCCACTCGGTGAGTGCAAAAATCTCCGCCGCCAATATTGTTGGGTCAACTTAAGTGAACCTGATATCCTATTCATTTAGGTCAAAACGGATTAGACTCTACTTGAACACGATTGAATAAACTAAACTAGCTCGACGCGCATGTAGAAATGCCAGAAAAATTTAATCGAAATTTTTTTTTGAAAAAAAGTTTGCAAAATTTGATTTTGTTTTTTTCTCTAACAAATTTTTTTTTTTTGCGTTGGAAAATCACTTTAAAACATGTAGAAATGCAAAAAAAAAATTTCAGAATATTTTTCAAATAAAATCGGAAATTTTTTTGAAAAAAAAGTGCAAAATTTTTCTAAGGTTTTTTTTTTGGACCCAAATCCAAAATCTGACATGCATGACTCCTTGAGCACCATACCTAATCCCGAGCCACCAAGTTTTCGTCGAAATCCGTCCAGGAGTTTTTCCGTAATACTGTTCACAAACAAACAAACAAACAGAACAGGGTGAAACAGTAACCATCCATCCATTCTTCGACTGGCGGAGTTAATAAATACTCGTAATATACGGAGACCTGAATAAATCTTCCTAATGAGTAAATATAATCCTCATAAATAATCCTACGAAAGTAAATAAATCTTCGATAATAAATCCTACGCTAATAGTAAATAAATCCTCATAAATAAATCCTCGTCATGGAAAATAAATCTCGTAATCGTAAATAATTCTCATAGTTAGTAAAATAAATCCTCAATAATCCTGTATAGATAAATAAATTCTCAATCAATAAATGTCCTCCCTAATTGTCATCACAATCAGGTTGGACAACCTTCCCATTCATTTCAGTAACTCAAAATCTTTTGAAGCTTTTGCCAATTGCCCCCCCCTCCTCTCGACGGTGCCTATTTCTCCTGATAGGACATTTAGTATTATTTATGCTGACTGGTTTCTGATAATCGGTTCCGATGACGTTATTAAAGAGTGACGAAACTTGAATTACTCATACAGGTCCGAGGCTTGATGGCATGAGTTCACAGAAGAAAGGGAGAGGAGGAGGAGATCGGGACCATACTCTGGCAGGTGTTGGTGCTGCTTTCGCATCTCTCGGCTATTGGGCACAATCCTGGACAGGTCGCCACTCCGACACAGATATACAGCATGCTGGCAAATCATTTGCCGACCTCGGAAAGGACTGACAGGCCGGAGTTTAACTCCACCTGGTATTAACTTGAACAGGCTGAGTGGGATTTTGAACTCACGGACCGCTGGATCAAATAAAAAAGCGCCACTCGAACCGATTTACCCTTCATTAACCTCCCTAGTCCACCCTTTTACTCACAGCGTATGCAATCTCTCTCGTACATTGCCTTACTTATTCCCTCAGTTTCTTTCCTGTTCGTCCTCATTTGCTTGGTGTTGTCTGCAATGTTGGCCACTAGTGCCCCACTGTATTGTGTTGCCTTGACCGGCTTGTCACCTCACCTTTCGCATGAGCCTAGATTTTGTATTACAAAATACCTGTCCTGGCTGTGTAAATTCTGCAAACCACCCAGAACCCCTGGAGCACCACTTTGTCTCCTGCACAAGGTTCCTGTAGCCAATTGAAAACCACAATGTGAAGGCCATTTATTTGTTACAGATACAATTATAGTTGAAGATCTCTCAACTCCCCGCACCGCCTCTTGTATCCCTCTGTACATGACCCTGTCAGCACCTTGACGATTAGCCGCGTATGCCTCTGACGTATGCAAAATTTGGCTAAAACGCTGGACACGATCGAATACGTTATGGGTAGTTTGTATACGTTAGAGCACAGCTGGTATACGTCGTAGACGCTGGCTTTTTTTTTCGTAGACGCTGGCATACCGTCTTTGTATGTTGCATACGTCATCAGTACGCCGAGGTGATTAGACAAATTTTCCGTTGCTTGAAACTTTGTCGACGATATGCCAGCGTATGACTCGGCATGCTTCCGCATAAGCTCTGGCCATAAGTTGAGGACTTACGGCGATCGTTACACACTCGGACACACGTTACTGTAACGTTACTCATAAAAGTCGAAACAAGTCAAGGTACATGGTTAAGCGCAGAGTCCAGACTTTCCCTGTCTTTTTTTTCTGTTCTTCGGATGTGATGGTGATGTTGACACTTCGATTTCTAGCTGTGGTTATGATAGGCGCGCTCAACGATTTAAATCATAACCGCACTAGAAATCGGAAGTGTCAACTCACTCATCATACCGAAAACGAACAAAAAAACAGGGAGTCTGGAACACTGACGCTCAACCAATTACGTCGACGTAGTTTCGACTTTTGATAGCGTACAAGTAACGAGTGATCGACGTGTGTCAACGATCGGTAACGTGCCTACAAACTAATCGCCAGCGTATGCGTAACGGGTGTCATACGCGACGTACGTCGATAAATTTTCAACATGCTGAACAAATTTCTCGACGTTACTCGGCGTTATTGACGCACGATGCCAAGCGTTACTACATATGTCTGCCAGCGTACTTACGACGTTATGGCCCAGCGTGCCTCTTAACTTAACAAAACTTACCATAACGATATTCGACGTGTGCCAGCTTGGTCGGCAAATATTTTCATACGTCAGGATATGCGGCTAAAAACGTCAAGTGTGACAGCGGCTTCACACTTCGAGTCTAGTCGGTTCATGAATTTGAATACGTCGAGCCCCCC
>CM068964.1:33215568-33232164 GCA_035128595.1 Eptatretus atami
ATATTTCAGTTCAAGTCAGCACTAGACTAGACTATACACGTATTCAGTGTCAAGGTCATGCACTAGACTAGACAGTGCACTATTTCAATAAAGTCATACAATATACCAGACTGCACTATTTCAATCAAGGTCATACAATATACCAGAACCATGCACTATTTCAATTATCAAGGTCACTACAATATACCAGACCGCACTATTTCAGTATCAAGGTCATTACAATATACCAGACCATGCCACTGATTTCAGTATCAGGGTCATACTATACCAGACCATGCACTATTTCAGTATCAAGGTCATACAATATACCAGACCATGCACTATTTCAGATCAAGTCATACAATATACCAGACCATGCACTATTTCAGATCAAGGTCATAACTATACCGAACCATGCACTATTTCAATCAAGTCATTACAATATACCAGACCATGCACTAATTCACATTCAGTAACAATATACCAGACCATGCACTATTTTATCAGTATCAAGGGTCATACAATATACCAGACCATCGCACTATTCAGTATCAAGGTTCATACAATTATACCAGACCATGCACTATTTCATATCAAGTCATACAATTACCAGACCATGCACTATTTCAATATCAAGGTCATACATATACCAACCATGCACTATTTCATATCAAGGTCATACAATATACCAGACCATGCACTATTCAATATCAAGGTCATACAACTATACCAGACCATTGCACTATTTCAATATCAAGGTCATACAATATACCAGACCATGCACTATTTCCAATCAAGGTCATACAATATACCAGACCATGCACTATTTCAATATAAGGTCATACCAAATACCAGACCATGCACTATTCGGTATCAAGGTCATACAATATACCAGACCATGTCACTATTTCTCATATCAAGTTCATCACAATATACCGACCATGCACATATTCGTATCAAGGTCATACAAATATACCAGACCATGCACTATTTCGTATCAAGGTCATTACACATACCAGACCATGCACTATTTCAGTATCAAGGTCATCAATATACCAGACCATGCACTATTTCAGTCAAGGTCATACATAGAATAGACCATGCACGATTTCAGTATCAGAGGATACATTAGACAAGACCATGCACTGTTTCATGACAAGGTCATGCACTAGACTAGACCTTTGTAGTATTTCAGTATCAAGGGTATGCACCACACCATGCACAATTCAGGAGAGGCCGTGCACTCTGGCCAAGCACAATTTCAGTGTCAGATTTGGCCTCACTTTCAACCATTATCTTCTTGGGAAACTGACATTTCAAAGTTGCCTCGAGATGATTTAGTATCAAGGGATGAGCCTGTCACATTGTGATGATGGCACGTAGGGCAGGCAAAATGGGAAGAAAAAGGAAGCGCATATTTCAAGGGACTGTATGAAATCATGAAGACAGACTCCACCTGAAAGCAAGTGCTCGGGGTGGTGTGTGGAGAAGGAACGTATAACATATATTATATATATATAATCGCTTATGATAGATGTGCAGCAAAGTTTGCTTGTAACTGCAAGGAAGTCAGCTGGTAATGAGGGAAGTTTGTCCTGTGAAGCTGGAAAAAGGATTTCCAAATATGCAGGGTACCAAACGCAGTAAAAATCACAGATGTCAAAGAGACATCACCCAACTTTCTTATGATGTTCAGGGTATCAATCCATTGCAGAGATCAGTGTGTGTCAGAAACCAAAGTGATTTTATCATTAGCAAGAGAGAGAGACAAGAGAAAGAGAGAGAAAGATAGATTAGCATGAGGTCTACGGCACCGACTGATGAATCCAAAACTGTTGATTTTGCTTTGCACTTCCTTCGCTCTATTTGTTTTTTTCTGTGGAATGAACTGACACACACGGTTATTACTGAGATTATCAATTGTTTCTTCCAAGAGTTTCAGTTTGTCTAATGCACTCAGGTGCATGTTGGCAGAGCCAGACAGAGTCTTACCAATTAACCGAGAAGAACACAATACCACACGAGGCAAATTTTATCTAGGCCAATAAGCTATCCGACACGATGGTGCAGATGTACCTCACTTCCGCTTGGGTTTGATGAACCTACTGTATGATCGTAGCATAATAAAAGAAATGCTAACCTTCCAGTTGAAACTAGTTTTTTTTTTCGTTGAATAAAGTCCGAGATCAAGGAAGAGTGAGTGACAGACAGGAGAAAGCAAACACTGATAATGGAGCAGTGCAACAAAAACCTGTGGTGCATCAAGAGGATGAGGCAAATAGGCAGGAGATAAAAAGAGGAATGAAACATTACAACCTGTGAGTAGATGGGAGAGTCAGGGCAGCGGTTTGTGAGATAGACAATATCATGGGTAGAGATGGAGAATGACGCTAAGTCTGGAGGAAGGGTGGGATTGACAGACTAGGAAGGATTTTCCACAAAAAGACGGACAAAGAGTAGCATGAGCAGGAGAGCTTGGGATTTTAGAAGTTTCACGAGGAGAGTGTTACTTGAAGAATTGAAAAAGTGAATTGGCAGCGACTTGCAAATTAGTCCGTCCAGTGGGCATGGGTAACATATCCTAGGTCTTCCTTTTGACAGAAACAGATAATTATTAGCCTTCAATATGTTCTCGCCTGAACCTGATTTAGAAATTCCTCCCCAGTCAAAGTCAGGCCTAAAACTAAAAGAGCAGAAAAACTAAGACATCAGATGCAAAATACTTTGCAGATCTGTGGGCTGTAGTTAGCATTCAACATAATAAGACAATGGATGTTCCATTCAAATTCATTTGCATTTGCCAAAGGCAGATTGAGAATTTTGAGATGTGAAAGAGGGAGAGGGGACGTGGGTGAGTTGGAGGAGGGGGAGGAGGGCAGGTATCCACCATTCCTTTAAACTTGTTAAAAAACATTGCCAGCACGTTGATTGTGCAAATGTTAATTACTACACATGTTGATGTTGGGCACCACAATAATATAAAAGAGGAAGATATAATTGTTCGCGAAGATGGTGCAGATTGCCCATGCATTTAACAGATGTTATCAATGCATGAAGTTACATTTGCTCTGTTCTGTTCTTGCATTATGAAAAGCTTGGCTGCTGGGTAGCCATCATTTTGAGGAGCAAAGTTGTTGCCACTGATGCTGTGCCTCTCTCCCAGACCACACCTTTCTCAGTACACGAGTACTCATTTCACCAACCTCAGAAGGATGACAGGCTGAGTCAACCCCACCTGGTGTTAATCACTGGCTAACAGGCTTGAACTCAGGACCCTAAAGATCCCAAGCCAGCCGCGCTAAACACGAAGCCAACACCAGGCGCTTTACCTCTGCACGAAGCGTGAAGGAGGCTATGTTTTCACACCTTTCTGTCTGTTTGCTGGTGCGGCGATTCTCAAAAAGTTGTGACAGATCTGATGAAATTTTGTGGACAGTTCGGTGTGTGACAAGACGAACTGGTTTGATTTTGGTGAAGATTCGCGATCCGGATCCGGTGACTAGAATTTTAAAAAGTATTCTTCACCAATTGAGAGAAAGGCGCAAAAACGATATATAGCACATATCTCAAAAAGTTTTGACAAATTTGGACAAAAACTTGTGGACACATTAGGTGTGTCACGAGGAAGAATTTTTCAATTTTGATGAAGATCCAGATCCGGTCCAGATCCGATAGTTTTTAATGTGATTCTTCACCATTGAGAGATCGGGCCAAAATATGATATTGAGCACATATCTCAAAAAGTTGTGGACGGATTAGGATGAAACTTGGTGGACAGGTTGGTGTGTGACATGGAAGAATGATTCGATTTGGTGAAGATCCAAATCCGGACCTGGATAGGAGAATTATTTAATTTCCAAAGTGATTCTTCATCATGGATATGAACGGCCAAAAACGATACAGTACTGTATAGCCATGATATTTCAAAAATGTATTTGGGCCCGATATTGCTCGTGGATTCAGCATGTACAGGTGGGAGGTACTGCGCTCTACCGCACGTGCCCTTCCAAGTTAGATTTGTGACTGGTGTAGTAAAAACGGCATTAGACCCGTCGCCTTCGCCTGATAGTTTATCAAAAGAGAGCATTGTTGACTTCACAAAACATATTCCATGTCCACATGTGAATCTCAATGAGGATATAAATGATTGGACATGCAAAAAATGATATTTACAACACGTAGTTGTTGCTTGTCATGGTGCTGTGGTAAGTAGTTTTGTGTGCCCCTTCCATCTACTTTTTATATATTTTTTATTGCTTTAAGAAGTCATGTTTACGACAGATAATTTTTGTCTTGCTCCTTCCATGTCTTCCAAAACGGTTCCGCTGATCATAACAATAAAAAATGTTTTATATTGCACTAGCTACATTAAGCCTCCAATTCTGCTTCTTCTCTTCTTCTCTCTTCTTCTTCTTCCTAATCATCATCGCGAGAGCGGCTTTCAAAACAGGCATCTTTATGATTTTTGTTTTGTTCCTCAGTAATTGATTTATTCACCTTCGAACCAAGGAAAATTGATTATTAAGCTTTCAATGTACCATGTTCATATTCACACAGCAGAACTCTTGAAATGAAGCCGTGGCACACGGACAGACACTTTCCTTTTAAGTAATAGATGTGACACATGAGTCAGGTACACAGCACAAACAACATTAGGTTTACTTAATCTTGAGAAATCAAGGTCATACAATATACCAGACCATGCACTATTTCAGTATCAATGTCATACAATATACCAGACCATGCACTATTTCAGCATCAAGGTCATACAATATACCAGACCATGCACTATTTCAGTATCAAGGTCATACAAATATACCAGACCATGCACTATTTCAATATCAAGTCATACAATTAATACCAGACCATGCACTATTTCAGTATCAATGTCATTACAATATACCAGACCGCACTATTTCAGATCAAGGTCATACAATTACCAGACCATGCACTATTTCAGTATCAAGGTCATACAATATACCAGACCATGCACTATTTCAATATCAAGGTCATATAATATACCAGACCATGCACTATTCAGTATCAAGGTCATACAATATACCAGACCATGCACTATTTCAGATCAAGGTCATACAATATACCAGACCATCACTATTCTGTATCAAGGTCAACAATATACCAGACCATGCACTATTTCAATATCAAGGTCATAACATATACCAGACCATGCACTATTTCAATATCAAGTCATACAATATACCAGACCATGCACTATTTCAATCAAGGTCATACAATATACCAGACCATGCACTATTTCAATATCAAGGTCATACAAATTACCAGACCATGCACTATTTCAGTATCAAGGTCATACAATATACCAGACCATGCACTATTCAATATCAAGTCATACAATATACCAGACCAATGCACTATTTCAGTATCAAGTCATACAATATACCAGACCATGCACTATTTCGTATCAAGTCATACAATATACCAGACCATGCACTATTCAGTATCAAGGTCATACAATATACCGACCATGCACTCTTTCAGTATCAAGGTCATACAATAACCAGACCACTGCACTATTTCAGTATCAAGGTCATACAAATATACCAGACCATGCACTATTTCAGTATCAAGGTCATACAATAGACTAGACCATGCACGATTTCAGTATCAAGAGGATACATTAGACAAGACCATGCACTGTTTCATGACAAGGTCATGCACTAGACTAGACCTTTGTAGTATTTCAGTATCAAGGGTATGCACCACACCATGCACAATTTCAGGAGCAAGGCCGTGCACTCGGCCAAGCACAATTTCAGTGTCAAGATTTGGCCTCACTTTCAGCCATTATCTTTCTTGGGAAACTGACATTTCAAAGTTGGCCTCGAGATGATTTTAGTATCAAGGGAGTGAGCCTGTCATATGGGTGATGATGGCACGTAGGGCGAGGCAAATGGGAAGAAAAAGGAAGCGCACATTATTACAAGGGACTGTATGAAATCATGAAGACAGACTCCACCTGAAAGCAAGTGCTCGGGGGTGTGTGGGAGAAGGAACGTATAACATATATATATATATATATATATCTGCTTATGATAGATGTGCAGCAAAGTGTTGCTTGTAACTGCAAGGGAAGTCAGCTGGTAATGAGGGAAGTTTGTCCTCGTGAAGCTGGAAAAAGGATTTCCAAATATGGCAGGGTACCAAACGCAGTAAAAATCACAGATGTCAAAAGAGACATCACCCAACTTTCTTATGATGTTCAGGGTATCAATCCATTGCAGAGATCCAGTGTGGTCAGAAACCAAAGTGATTATTATCAATTAGCAGAGAGAGAGAGAGACAGAGAAAGAGAGAGAAAGATAGATTAGCCATGAGGTCTACGGCACCGACTGATGAATCCAAAACTGTTGATTTGCTTGTGACTTCCTTCAGGTCTATTTGTTTTTTTCTGTGGGAATGAACTGACACACACGGTTATTACTGAGATTATCAATTGTTTCTCTCCAAGAGTTTCAGTTTGTCTAATGCACTCAGGTGCATGTTGGCAGAGCCAGACAGTCGATTACCAATTAACCGAGAAGAACACAATACCACACGAGGCAATATTTAAAATACTAGGCCAATAAGCTTATCCGACAGGATGGTGCAGATGTACCTCACTTCTGCTTGGGTTTGATGAACCTACTGATGATCGTCGCAGTAAATAAAAGGAAATGCTAACCTTCCAGTTGAACTAGTTTTTTTTTCTGTTGAATAAAGTCGAGGATCAAGGAAGAGTGAGTTGACAGACAGGAGAAAGCAAAACACTGATAATGGAGCAGTGCAACAACAACCTGTGGGTGCATCAAGAGGATGAGCAAATAGGAGGAGATAAAAAGAGGAATGGAAACATTACAACCTGTGAGTAGATGGGGAGAGTGAGGGCAGGGTTTGTGAGGATAGACAATATCATGGGTAGAGATGGAGAATGACCTGAAGTCTGGAGGGAAGGGTGGGATTGAACAGACTGAGGAAGGATTTTCCACAAAAGAGGGACAAAAGAGTAGAGGTGAGCAGAGAGCTTGGATTTTAGAAGTTTCACGAGGAGAGTGTTACTTGAAGAATGGAAAAAGTGAATTGGCAGCGACTTTGCAAATTAGTCCGTCAGTGGGCATGGGTAACTATCCTGGTCTTCCTTTTGAACAGAACAGATAATTATTAGCCTTCAATATGTTCTCGCCTGGAACCTGAATTTAGAAATTCCTCCCCAGTCAAAGTCCAGGCCTAAAACTAAAAGGAGCAGAAAAACAAGCACATCAGATGCAAAATACTTTGCAGATCTGTGGGCTGTAGTTAGCATTCAACATAATAAGAAATGGATGTTCCATCAAATTCATTTGCATTTGCCAAAGGCAGATTGAGAATTTTGAGATGTGGAAAGAGGAGGAGGGGGAGTGGGTGGAGTTGGAGGAGGGGGAGGAGGGCAGGTATCCACCATTCCTTTAAACTTGTTAAAAACATTGCCAGCACGTTGATTGTGCAAATGTTAATTACTACACATGTTGATGTTGGGCACCACAATAATATAAAAGAGGAAGATATAATTGTCGCGAAGAGGTGGTGAGGATTTGCATGCATTTAACAGATGTTATCAATGCAATGAAGTTACATTTGCTCTGTTCTGTTCTTGCATATGAAAGCTTGGCTGCTGGGTAGCCATCATTTTGAGGAAGCAAAGTTGTGCCACTGATGCTGTGCCTCTCTCCCAGACCACACCTTTCTCAGTACACGAGTACTCATTTCACCAACCTCGGAAGGATGACAGGCTGAGTCAACCCCACCTGGTGTTAATTCACTGGCTAACAGGGCTTGAACTCAGGACCCTAAGATCCCAAGCCAGCCACGCTAAACACGAAGCCAACACCAGGCTTGTTACCTCTGCCACCGAAGGTGAAGGAGGCTATGTTTTCACACCTTTCTGTCTGTTTGTGTGCGGGATATCTCAAAAAGTTGTGGACAGATCTGGATGAAATTTTGTGGACAGGTTCGGTGTGTGACAAGGACGAACTGGTTTGATTTTGGTGAAGATCCGGATCCGGATCCGGTGACTAGAATTTTAAAAAGTGATTCTTCACCATTGAGAGAAAGGGCCAAAAACGATATATAGCACGATATCTCAGAAAGTTGTTGACAGATTTGGACAAAACTTGGTGGACACATTAGGTGTGTCACGAGGAAGAATTTCTTCAATTTTGATGAAGATCCAGATCCGGATCCAGATCCGATAGTTTTTAATGTGATTCTTCACCATTGAGAGATCGGGCCAAAAATGATATTGAGCACGATATCTCAAAAAGTTGTGGACGGATTAGGATGAAACTTGGTGGACAGGTTGGGTGTGTGACTGGATAAATTGATTCGATTTGTGGTGAAGATCCAAATCCGGACCTGGATAGGAGAATTATTTAATTTCTAAAGTGATTCTTCATCATTGAGAGTAGGCCAAAAACGATACAGTACTGTATAGCATGATATTTCAAAAATGTATTGGCCCGATATGTTCTCGTGGATCAGGCATTACATGGTGGAGGTATGCGCTCTACGAGTGCCCTTCCAGTTAGATTTGTGACTGGTTTAGTAAAAACGAGCATGCAATGACCCGTCGCTTCGCTGATAGGTTTAATCAAAAGAGAGCATGTTTGACTTCACAAACATATTCCATGTCCACATGTGAATCTCAATGAGGATATAAAATGATGGGAACATGCAAAAAATGGATATTTTACAACACGTAGTTGTTGCTGTTGTCATGGTGGCTGTGGTAGTAGTTTGTGTGCCCCTTCCATGTACTTTTATATATTTTTGTATTGCTTTAAGAAGTATTACGACATATAATTTTGTTTGCTCCTTCCATGTCCTTCAAAACGGTTCCTGCTATCATAAAATAAAAAATGTTTTATATGCAACTGCTACATTAAGCTCCAATTCCTGCTTCTTCTTCTTCTTCTTCTTCTTCCTAATCATCAATCGCAGAGAGGGCTTTCAAAACAGGCATCTTTATGATTTTTGTTTTGTTCTCAGTAAATTGATTATTCACCTTCGAACCAAGGAAATTGATTATTAGCTTTCTAATGGTACCATGTTCATTATTCTACAACAGCAGGAACCTTTGAGAATGAAGCGTGGCACACGGACAGACACTTTTCCTTTTAGTAATAGATGTGACACATGAGTCAGGTACACAGCACAAACAACATTAGGGTTACTTAATCTTGAGAACTCCGGAAACAGCAAAAAATAGAACACTAGTCATATTTCAATCATTTAAACTCAGCTATGGTCGTGGGACACATTTACATCTCCCACTCCATTTAAACATGTTTGAGAGTTCATTAGTGAGTCGGTTAAAAAAAACAAACTGTTCTATAAAGATAGAGAAAAGCAGAAGAAAAGAAAAAAAAACAATTATCCAAGTCACGCATTGCATGAATCACTTGGATAGCGCAACTTTAGCGAGAGTCAATGCGATCAGTCGTGTGTAACAAATTCCTTTTTTGTTGTAACCCCACAAACAGTGCTGAATCATCATCAAAACACCAGTCTCTCATCATCCAACGGCTACTGTGTCCACATTATCATGTAAATGAGACGTAAAATGGTTTCCAATTCTTTCTCAACATCCAGAAAGGGTGATTCATCAGCCTGGCCTTTTTGAGGATGTCTGGCTTTGCAACAGAAGACTTTATTGCAACATTTCCCTGTATGGTTTGGGTTTGAAATCACTTTGTACCACGAAAATAAAAAATATCCTCAGAGAATTTACGTGTAAATGTCTTGTTTAAAACAGAATGGAGAACCGATGGCAAAAAAGGAAAGAATACGAGAATAGACTAGAAGGGCACTCAGGATAGCTCGTACCTCCGCCACGCAACGCCTGATCCATGAGAACATATCGCGCCCAATACATTTTTGAAATATCATGTTATATATCGTTTTTGAGCCCCATCTCTCAATGGTGAAGATTCACTTTAAAAATTAAATAATGATCGTATCCAGATCCAAATTCGGATCTTCATCAAAATCGAATCAATTCTTCCTTGTCACACACCGAACATGTCCACCAAGTTTCGTCCGAATCTATCCGCAACTTTTTGAGATATCGTGCTATATATTGTTTTTGGCCCTAACTCTCAATGGTTAAGAATAACTTTAAAGTTCTAGTAGCCGGATCCAGATACAGATCTTCACCAAAATCTCATCAGTTCGTCCTTGTCGCACACCCAACCTGTCCACAAAATTTAATCCGGATCCGTCTGTAACTTTTTGAGATAGCCTGCAAACAAACATACAAACAAGCAGTCATAGACTGGTACTTACGAAATCGTCAACTTGACCTCTGACCATTGTCTAATAAAAGCTGTCTCTAGAGAAGGTAGCGACGCAAACCAGAAGTTTCTACAATGATTCTGTACCAAACCATCAAAAATCGAATGTTTGACCTCACTGTGACCTTGACCTTTGACCGATTTTGACCAAAATCTAATCAGCGCTAGCATCACCCTCCTGAATCACGTGGTGTAATTTGACATTGGTAGCTTCTTCCGTTCTCGAGTTATCGTGCCTACAAACAAACACACAAACACACAAACAAGCAGTCATAGACTGGTACTTACGAAATCGTCAACTTGACCTCTGACCTTGCCTATAAAAGCTGTCTCTAGAGAAGGTAGCGACGCAAACCAGAAAGTTTCTACGATGATTCTGTATCAAACCATCAAAATCGTAACGTCGACCGAAGAAATCTCCATTTCTCCACGCAATTATACCTTAACGTGACTCAACGACGCGTCTGCTCGAGCGCAACTGCATCATGGGACGACCCGTGACGCGTCGAGTGAATTTTTTTATACAATCTTAAAACGTCTCCAAAACATCCGATTTTTACCAGAATTCGAAACCGAGTTTTAAGCGTCCTAAGCGATCGCAAAACCGAACACAAAAATTAAAATTGAAGTTAAAACGAACTCGTAACGTCGAGCGAAGCAAAAACTACCCTTTCTCCACGTGAATTTACGGAATTATGTTTGACCTCACTGTGACCTTGACCTTTGACCGATTTTGACTAAAATCTAATCAGCACTAGCCATCACACCTCCTGAATCATGTGGTGTAACTTGACATTGGTAGCTTCTTCGTTCCGTGAGTTATCGTGCCTACAAACAAAACACACACACACACACACACACACACACACACACACAAACAAGCAGTCATAGACTGGTACTTACGAAATCGTCAACTTGACCTCTGGACTTGTCTATAAAAGCTGTCTCTAGAGAAGGTAGCGACGCAAACCAGAAGTTTCTTACGATGATTCTGTTCCAAACCATCAAAAATCGAATGTTTGGATATTTGACCTCACTGTGACTTGACCTTGACCGATTTTGACCAAAATCTAATCAGCACGAGCATCAACGTCCTGAATAACGTGGTGTAATTTGACATTGGTAGCTTCTTCCTTCTCGAGTTATCTGTACCAAACGCATCAAAAATCGATATTTGACCTCACTGTGACCTTGACCTTTGACCGATTTCGACCAAAATCTAATCAGCACTTGCCATCACCCTCCTGAATCACGTGGCGTAATTTGACATTGGTAGCTTCTTCCGTTCTCGAGTTATCGTGCCTACAAACAAACAAACAAACAAACATACAAACAACAAACAACAAACAGAAACGGAAGTCATCAATATACTTACGAAATCTTTAGATTTCGTAAGTAACAAGCAGTCAATAGACCTGTACTTACGAATCGTCAACTTGACCTCTGACTTGCCTAATAAACAGCTGTCTCTAGAGAAGGTAGCGACGCAAACCAGAAGTTTCTACGATGATTCTGTACCAAACACATCAAAATCGAATGTTTTGGATGTTTGACCTCACTGTGACGCTTGACCTTTGACCATTTTGACCAAAATCTAATCAGCGCTAGCCACCACCCTCCTGAATCACGTGGGTAATTTGACCATTGGTAGCTTCTTCCGTTCTCGAGTTATCATTTTTTGGATGTTTGACCTCACTGTGACCTTGACCTTTGACCGATTTTGACCAAAATCTAATCAGGACTAGCCATCACCCTCCTGAATCACGTGGTGTAATTTGACATTGGTAGCTTCTTCGCGTTCTCGAGTTATCTGTACCAACCATCAAAAATCGAATATTTGCCTCACTGTGACCTTTGACCGTTGACCGATTTCGACCAAAATCTAATCAGCACTTGCCATCACCCTCCTGAATCACGTGGTGTAATTTGACATGGTAGCTTCTTCCGTTCTCGAGTTATCGGTGCCTACAAACAAACAAACAAGCAGTCATAGACTGGGTAACTTAAAATCGTCAACTTGACCTCTGACTTGGTCTGAATAAGCTGTCTCTAGAGAGAGGTAGCGGACGAAACCGAGAAGTTTCCTACGATGATTCTGTACAAACCATCAAAAAATCGGGAGATGCTCGTTGACCCGCCCGTCGACGTGTGGACGACGCCTTGTAACGTTCGAGGCATCGAGCGGGGTACCTGATATCTGTCCGACACAAAGAATCTATCCGCAGCAGTGCACGTTACGCTGTGATGGACAGGTCAACCGCTGCCCCTGCACGAATCGATCCGTGGGGTGTAAATTTTATACATTGGTAGAGCCTAATCTTCCCGCGCGGCACGGTTCTCGGCCGGTTGAGTCTGGTAACATAACCAGTATCGCAAGGAAATGACACGTGACTCGATCTTGACCGGTGTCGCCATGTAGTGGACCCCCCCCCTTCACGCTTCATGGCGTCGGACCTAATACCGCGCCGGCCCTGACCGGGTCTAGCACGCGCTGATTTGAATCACAAGAATCTTGAGATCGATCAGACACGGACGTCTAGCCATGGCGCGGCTCACCCGTCTCGGCTTCTCGAGATGGCGACGTGTGTAATGTTTGCAGGTACGATCGCGCGGGGGGGGTATAGGTAGCTCTGCTCTTCGCTGGATGGTGTCGTTCGTCGCCTGAGAGTTGATTGTGCCTACAAACAACCCAACATCCCATGGGTAGGGGAACAGGGTGTTCAGAAGTACGTTAAATTTTTAGGATTTCGTAAGGTAGGACCGAAACGTAATATCATACAAAGCATGAACAGAACACGGAGTCAGTCATCAGACTGGTGACGTGGCGCGTTCAGATCAGTCTCCCGGCGGAAGGCCGCCGCGTCTGGACCCTGCTAGCGGTACCCCGCCCTGGGCCGTTCGTCTATAGAAAGCAGTGGAGAAGTTCTGTCAAGCCAGGAGGCGTTGATATCTGTCTTGTGTGGTCGTCTAGCGTCGATTTTACGCGAGCGGACATACGTGCGTCGTGTCTTCGGCACGGACGATATGAAACATCCGGGTGCCGGGCCCTAGCGCAACTGATTTCTATATCCACACGATTTTTTCTTATTTTTATATATTTGATAAGGTGATTCAGGTCCGAGCAGCAGTAGTGCCAGATAATAGGGTATTATTTTCAGAAGAATCTGATAAGACTTTTATTTTATTATATATATATATCAGTTATTCATCGCTGTTCCAGAATTTCGACAACCCGAGTTTTAAGCGTCCTAAGCGATCGCAAAAACCGAAGACAAATTAAAATCGAAGTTAAAACGAACTCGTAACGTCGAGCGAAGCAAAAATCTCCATTTCTCCATGCAAACCTTAACGTCACTCAACGACATGTCTGCTCGAGCGCACTGCATCATGGGACGACCCGTGACGTCTGCTCGAGCGCACTGCATCATGGGACGACCCGTGACGTCTGCTCGAGCGCAATGCATCATGGGATGACCCTTGACGCTTCGAGTGAAATATTTTTTATACAATCTTAAAACGTCTCCAAACATCCGATTTTTACCAGAATTTGACAACCGAGTTTTAAGCGTCCTAAGCGATCGCAAAAACCGAAGACAAAATTAAAATCGAAGTTAAAACGAATCTGTAACGTCGAGCGAAGCAAAAATCTCCATTTCTCCATGCAAAACCTTAACGTCAATCAACGACGCGTCTGCTCGAGCGCACTGCATCATGGGACGACCCGTGACGTCTGCTCGCGGCAATGCATCATGGGACGACCCTTGACGCTTCGAGTGAAATATTTTTTTTATACAATCTTAAAACGTCTCCAAACATCCGATTTTTACCAGAATTTCGACAACCGAGTTTTAAGGTCCTAAGCGATGCGAAAAACTGAAGACAAAATTAAAATCGAAGTTAAAACGAACTCGTAACGTCGAGCGAAGCAAAAATACTCCATTTCTCCACGTTAATTTACGGAATTATGTTTGACCCACTGTGACCTTGACCTTTGACCGATTTTGACCAAAATCTAATCAGCACTAGCCATCACCTCCTGAATCACGTGGTGTAATTTGACATTGGTAGCTTCTTCCGTTCTCGAGTTATCGTGCCTCAAACAAACAAACAAACAAACAAACAAACAAGCAGTCATAGACTGGTACTTACGAAATCGTCAACTTGACCTCTGACCTTGTCTAATAAAAGCTGTCTCTAGAGAAGGTAGCGACGCAAACCAGAAGTTTCTATGATGATTCTGTACCAAACCATCAAAAATCGAATGTTTGACCTCACCGTGACCTTGACCGTTGACCGATTTTGACCAAAATCTAATCAGCACTAGCCATCACCTCCTGAATCACGTGGTGTAATTTGACATTCGGAGCTTCTTCCGTTCTCGAGTTATCTGTACCAAACCATCAAAAATCGAATGTTTGACCTCCCGTGACCTTGACCGTTGACCGATTTTGACCAAAATCTAATCAGCACTAGCCATCACCCTCCTGAATCACGTGGTGTAATTTGACATTGGTAGCTTCTTCCGTTCTCGAGTTATCGTGCCTACAACAAACAAACAAACAAACAACAAAACATACAAACAAACAAACAAACAGAAACGGTAGTCATCAATATACTTACGAAATCTTTATGTATCGTAAGTAACAAACATACAAACAAGCAGTCATAGACTGGTACTCTACGAAATCGTCAACTTGACCTCTGACCTTGTCATAAAAGCTGTCTCTAGAGAAGGTAGCGACGCAAACCAGAAGTTTCTACGATGATTCTGTACCAAACCATCAAAAATCGAATGTTTGACCTCACCGTGACCTTGACCGTTGACCGATTTTGACCAAAATCTAAACAGTACTAGCCATCACCCTCCTGAATCACGTGGTGTAATTTGACATTGGTAGCTTCTTCCGTTCTCGAGTTATCTGTACCAAACCATCAAAAATCGAATGTTTGACCTCACCGTGACCTTGACGTTGACCGATTTTGACCAAAATCTAATCAGCACAGCCATCACCCTCCTGAATCACGTGGTGTAATTTGACATCGGTAGCTTCTTCCGTTCTCGAGTTATCGTGCCTACAAACAAACAAACAACAAACAAACAAACATACAAACAAACAAACAACAAACGGTAGTCATCAATATACTTACAAAATCTTTAGATTTCGTAAGTAACAAACAAACAAGCAGTCATAGACTGGTACTTACGAAATCGTCAACTTGACCTCTGACCTTGTCTAATAAAAGCTGTCTCTAGAGAAGGTAGCGATGCAAACCAGAAGTTTCTACGATGATTCTGTACCAAACCATCAAAATCGAATGTTTGACCTACCGTGACCTTGACCGTTGACGATTTTGACCAAAATCTAATCAGCACGAGCCATCACCTCCTGAATCACGTGGTGTAATTTGACATTGGTAGCTTCTTCCGTTCTCGAGTTATCTGTACCAAACCATCAAAAATCGAATATTTGACTCACTGTGTGACCTTGACCTTTGACCAATTTTGACCAAAATCTAATCAGCACTAGCCATCACCTCCTGAATCACGTGATGTAATTTGACATTGGTAGCTTCTTCCGTTCTCGAGTTATCGTGCCTACAAAACAAAACAAACAAACAAACATACAACAACCAACAAACAAACAAACAGAAACGGAAGGCATCAATATACTTACGAAATCTTTAGCACTTTCGTAAGTAACAAACAGACAGACAGAAAGGGGTGAAAACATAACCTCCTTCACCTTTGGTAGCAGAGGTAAAAAGAGAGTGAAGAGGTGAAAGAGAAGGGAGAACAGGGAGTAAGAGAAGTCATGCAGACAAGTAGATAGTACAAATTCAAATTGGCAATCAGATGAGTCTTAATGGACAAATCCTGGCAAACCCCGTGAAAGTGGCATTGGAGATGAGCTTTTCATTTTGTGAAGTCGATGACGAGCGACAAAGCTTCGATCTTATTTCACAGCATCCAAGGTAGCAAATGGCTAAAAAGGTAGGTGAAATTAAAACTAAGCAGAAGAAGGAGGGTGATAGTTCCACACTATAATCATCAGCCCCCTCCTTAAGATGGCAACCACTTCCTCAAGTGCGTCAGATTGATACACAGACAAGCTGTGGCTGAAAGTGCTTGTCGTTGAAAAAAAAAGAAGCAAAATCCTTCCTGCATCAGCAGTTCATCTATTTATGCAAAATGTGATTTGGTTTCGTGTAAACCGCAAAGGTCAGCATGAGAAAGAAAGGCTCTTATCAAAACAGCTCAATCGTAATCGGG
>CM068964.1:33245338-33256276 GCA_035128595.1 Eptatretus atami
CCCATATTTCCTCGGGGCGCTCAAGATCCGCCAGCAACCTCCTTCTGGTGAAACTACCAAAATCAAGAATTACTGCTCACCTTCATTCTTCCATTCCTCTTTTTTTCCCACCTCTGGAATAATCTTCCACACTCTCTTCAAACCCACTCTTCCTTCCAGGTCTTCAAAACAGCTGTTCACCATCATCTGTTATCTTTCCCCATCCAAAACCATGATCTTTTATACCCTCATTAATCCACCCCAAACCCACCTCCTTCAAATTCCCTGCTTTCCTTCCTGAAAGTCCCCGTCGTGTAAGGACCTGAAAGTCCCTGTAGTGTCCATCTTGTTTACACCATGTACCCTGCCCCATCCCTATCCCTTCCACAGATCTCCTCATGTCTGTTCTCCACTGTTTTGTGTTTCCCTCTCCTTCCCTTCTTGTCTCCTGCTCCCTTTGTTACACGTTCTGTGTGTTGGCTCTCATACGAGCCTCAACATTGAAAACAAAAAAACCCCCAAAAAACACATCATCTAAACCAACCATTGCCTTTATTAAGCAACAAATGTGTAAATATATGAAGCAATGAGGATGGAGCTGTGTATGGTCACAGTGTTTGACTACTGGATGGATTACTTCTGGGGCTGCAGCTCGGCCACAAATGCAGTCTGCCAATTTTATGGCAGGAATTTAGAATTTGGCCATATTGTGGCATACAATCTCTTTACAAAAGGCATTGTGTGATATTTAATGTCCACCAATGTACTTATTGATGCAACATCCTGACCGAGAAGTAGCAAGATGATAAGTTATCGTTGGGTCATTTGTAATGGGGATGTGAAGGAAGAGAATAATACAGGGAAGACGAAGAAGAAGAAGAAGAAGAGTTGAATCAGGCATCAAATTCAGACTAGCCAGCACAAAGTACTCTACCTCTGACCTGTCAGCCCTTTGGCAGTGTATCGTACACCTCAATAACGTGACCCCAAATACCAACCTCCATTTATACAACTTTACCAACTCCTTCTGGTCTAATAAATAATAAACTCCAGGCTGTGAATAGCTTTAAATGTGACTTTGGATAATGCTGTAGTTGTTAAAGTATGCTGAGAACCAATAAACCTTTCACCACCGTTTGTCGGATAGAATGAAATTTACACAAAAGCTCGTCGTACATGCAAGTATTTTTGGGACAATGCCATGATGGATGCACATGCGAGAAAAGGTAACGAATATAATGCTGAGAATGGCTAATTGATTACAACACATTATTGTCAGATATAAGAACAACATCTCACCTTGACCAAGGGCGTCTGTGGTGGTTTCAGAGGAACCAGCACTCGTGAACAAGAAACCTTGTAGAAATGAGTTGATGTAGAAGGGAGCAAATGCAGTTGGTGTCCCCATTCCATGGACACAGTCAGGGGTCTCCAAAAAGGTGGTTGTTGCAAGTTTTCCTTTATTGGGCACAGAAGGGTTTTCATCCTTGCCTTGCTGTCCCTCATCATGCCCACCAATATTAGGTCTGGTGTTGACCTCCTCCTTGGGCTCTTTGATGTGATCAAAACGAATAACTGGAGCTACAAATTGAGTGGCATATTCTGGAATGTCTGCACACTTACTTTGTCCTTGATAAGGAGTCGCAAATGGTGGTTGGAAAATATTAGGTTTTTGGTCCACGAAATCAAGGGAAAACTTATTAGGGGGCTGACCGATGTTAGCTCTCGGGGGCAGAGGTGGAAGAGTTACTCTGGAAAGAGCTGAATCTCCAAGCTCACAGTTTATCTTCATGCATGGAATCTGAGTACAACAGGTAGAATTGGAAAGAATGGGATCGCCAGAAACTTCACAAGCTGTCCTCTCCACCAGCAACCCATCGGAGTCTTCCACAATCAATTTTGCCTTTTGGTTGTCATTCGATGCACCGTTGACTTGACCTCCATTGTCAGAAGTTGGAGACCTCTTTGTCTTTCCTTTTTGAAAATGGGTCCGGGGCTTGGGAACAGGTTTTGACGATTTTATTGGAACACAGCATGGAGACTGGACCGTTTCTCTGCTCTTCACAAAAGATTCTTTCTTTCCTGAGCAATCTTGAAGTTCTGCATTGCCAAGGTGATGTGAATTCTCACAATTTCCTTGCGTTACAGTTACGTCCACATTGTCTTCACAGCTTTCTATTTGTTGCTTCTCACAGCATAAGGAGCTGGTTATGCTTCTCATAGTGTCCCCGGCATTACTGCAAGAGTTTGGACACATCAAGGCACCAGGACCGGTATCCACAGCATTAGACTTCTCTGCGTCGAGAAGTACCGTCTTCTTAATATATGTCAGTATCCTCTTCCGATGACCCATCGGCTGGATGCCGATGGTCTGCAGAGTTTCATTACTTATTGAAGCAAGTTCAGCCAAGTTGGTGACACCATTTTCTTCAAACACCGCAGCATACTCGCTTAGACGAATGCTTCGCAGCCACTGCCTTATAGGTTCATCACATGACGTCTGCTCCATATTTTCAAGCTCAGGCAGCTTTTTTCAAATTTAATGACGATCGGAGAGATGGGTTTCACAGGTCAGGGCTCTTATAACCATCCCGTTAAACACCGTTTCCGGTAAGTAAGCTTTGTCGTGGCAGCACAGTTGACAAGCAAATAGGTGATGCAGTCGCGTTTGGCAGAAACCCCGGCATCACCACCAAAGTGCAGCACCGAGTATCGATGAATGAGGCTTCAGATGGGTTGAAACCGCGGCCGAGGGCAAGCTCGCCACAAGCCGTAACCCAGTTCTCTGTGACTTGAGAGGAAATGGGATGAAAGACAGATAATTATTAACCACTAACCAAGATGGAAGTTAACAGTCATACATAATAGCCTGGTAAACTTTATTCAAGCAATATTTGTTTCATCATGAGGCAAACAAATCTGAACGATCGGAGGTTTCAAGCTTTATTGTGGTGTTTACAGTGTAGGCCATGAGAGAGCACTGGCAAGGTGCAAGTGTGGGAAGCCATAATACATACATACATACATATATATATATATATATATACACATACATATATACATACATACATACATACACACATACATACAATATACATACATACACATATACATATATACAATATACATACATACATACACATATACATACATACATACATATATACACATATACATACATACATACATACACACATACATATATACATACATACATACATACACATATACATATATACATACATACATATATACAATATACATACATATATACAATATACATACATACATACATACATATATACACATATACATACATACAATATACATACATACATACAATATACATACATACATATATACACATATACATACATACAATATACATACATACATATATACATACAATATACATACATATATATATACATATATACATATATACATACACATATACATACATACATACAATATACATATATACATACATACATATATACATACACATATACATATATACATACATACATACATATATACACATACATACATACATACAATATACATACATACATATATACATACAATATACATACATACACATATACATACATATATACATACATACATACATACACATATACATATATACATACATACATACATACAATATACATACATACAATATACATACAATATACATACATACACATATACATACATACATACAATATACATACATACACATATACATACATACAATATACATACAATATACATACATACACATATACATACATATATACATACAATATACATACATACACATATACATACATACAATATACATACATATATACATACAATATACATACATACACATATACATACATATATACATACATACATACACATATACATATATACATACATACATACATACAATATACATACATACAATATACATACAATATACATACAATATACATACATACACATATACATACATACAATATACATACATACATACAATATACATACATACACATATACATACATACAATATACATACAATATACATACATACACATATACATACATATATACATACATACACATATACATACATACATACAATATACATACATACATATATACATACATACATACACATATACATACATACATACACATATACATACATACATACATAATGTGAATGTCGAACGGGGTTCGAATTGGGATTAATAATCGTTACAAAATGTGAGGGAAAAAGTGGGCTAATTGGTTTTCATAAACAAGTTCAATATAAAGTGTTTGAACAGACAATTCCAAACGTGTTCTTGATTTAAACTGAAATAAAAAGCAATGCAAACAAATCAACACATTCGACGGCAAGATTCACGTTTCCTAAAGTTATGAATGAATGAATCAGACGTGATCCGATTATGTGACGTCACACACCTCTCACGGTTGTTTACAAGGCGCGGTGTCGAGAAAGCAGCGTGCGCTACCAATACACCGACAAGAAACGTCGGCACACCGACTCCGACGAGTCTTCAATGCATTCGAAGCAAGATGAACGTGACAGTATTTACCAGAGAGAATTATTCGGAAAAATGATTGGAGCGAAGTTCAAATGGCCGTCACACGACGAGTCAGTCACGACTTCGCCGTCATACAGTTCATGTGACTTGAGGTAAAGTACAGTCATCTGAAGGTGTAAAGATAATATTATGTGTGGATAATTCCCGCCAAAAGCTTTACCTGAGACCGAGAGGATGGATCCCACGCGGAGATCAGACGATACATCCGAACCTGCGCTACATCTGCTCGAATCGCCACGATCTATACTGTCCACTCGTCCACCTCCCTCCTCTCATCGCCCTTTTGTTCCTCCATATCCGTCGCCCTCTCTTTTAGCCGGTCGTGCTCTCCCTGAAATTAATGTTCTCTCACACGGCGAGCGGGAATGACTGGTGGGAGGTGTTTAGGTCTCTGAGAACCCAGGCAACTCTCCTAACCAAACCCTTCCTCGTTCCCGCCTGACCTGCCCCCCTCACTCCTCCTCACTTCACCCCTGGGTAGTCCCTCCTCCCTCCGGCTCCATCTCTTCCTTATACCGTTTGCTGCTCCGTCATCTATTAATAAAATTCCATCCACTGACCTTCCACCTAATCATTAACCATGTCCCGTTTCGCTATCAATCTCCAATATGACGATGGTGTCAAAATGACGTCAGAGAAACCTCTCGCCGACAAGTGCTTGCAGCCGCTTGTTGGGAAATTTTTTTTTATGTCCTTAAGTGATTCAGTTCATGAAATGGGCACAAGAAGCAATTCTGTCCATACATTTCCCTCCACGTACAATATATAACACCACGGACAATCCCAGGTCTGCGGTGGTCCGCCATTCCTGTTACCCCGGGGAACCCCGACGATCAAGATCAAGATCAAGTTCAAGTTCATTTCCACAATCATCAATAAAACACAAAATTATCCAGTGATCAAGACAATATGAATGACGTTGAGGAGTCTATGTTAAAAGCCAGGCTTGTATTATATAGACCCTCATTTCATATATATATATATATATATATATATATATTGTTTGCGAATTCGCGCCCGCCGGCGTACGAACGGCCACGTAACTCGAATCGCGGCACGTCGCCCACCGGACGGACAATTCAGTCGTGACCCTCTCGGAACAACGCCGGGAGCTAGTCACGGGTGGGGGTTTAACCCCACACGACCGTGCCAATTGCCCACCTGCGCAGGATAGGGTGCTCGCCAAATTCAATCTACCTAAGTACCTGCCCGGATGGTCGACCGGCGATCGTAACCACGCCACAGGCCGACTCCGGACACGAACCGCTTAAGGCGTCCATTCCGTGCTACAGTGATAACCGAGCAGTGTTCATCGTCGCGCTCGACGGTTCCGATTAATTACCGGGCGTATTAAGCCCACTACGAACCCCTTACGTGAAGCAGGATGGAGAGTCAACAAGGAAGGACGCAGCGAAACGGGAAACAAGTTACAACAAGCTCTTTATTCACACACAGAGCAAGCACGTATATACAGCCATACAGTCAAAATGCACATATAACAGTTAAAACAATATGCACAAAAAGCAAATGTAACAAAGAAACGATGCAGAGCTACAACCGAATACACGTACACACGCAACACTTAGAACAATACTACTTGAGCCAGACTGGCGCCACCCACAGACATTTGCACAAAAACCCCAAAGAAAAGAAAGAAAGAAGTCGCGACTTCCCTTTTATGGTTGGTGAGTCCCTCTCCCGCGACCCTCAGCGTGGTCGCGCCTGGCCCCGACCTCTCTCGCGGCCGGCGAACCCTCTCCGACACTCCCGTCCGGACGCACAGGTCCACCTCGCAACGGGCGCTGCCAGTCTCCCGTCCGTGCCTTCGTGACAGGGCCGCTCGCCAACGGCGCGGCGAGGACCTCTTCCCGAAGACCAACCAGACACCAGCCGAGACGAAAAAGAAGAGGCGGAAGTGGAAGCGGCTGAAGACCACGAGGCTCGCCCGTGTCCGTCTTTTATCGCGGGGGCTCCGCCCTTCGCCCCGCCCGTTCTCGGCTCCACCTTCCTTCGAGAAGGTTCCGCGAAAAGGGCGTTCCTCACGCTTTCCCTCCACCCGCCGCTCCGTCGGGGGCCGGGGGAGTCAGTTTTTGGCTCTGGGCCAGAGAATTATTCCCCCAAAAAGAGGCCCCTCTTTTACATGACCTCTCGACCTTTGACCTCTTTCGCCCCTCCTCCACTCCAAAGCGCGGGGAAGTCAAACGGAAGACACGCGGGGAAACCTGCGCATCCTCGCAGTTCCCTCCTTGGCGCCTTTGTTTGCCGTTCAGAAGCGGACGTAGTGGCGAAGATGTAGTAGGTAGATGGTGGTGGTGGCGTGGTTGCAGTGTGGTTGGCGCTGTGATGGGGATGGCGTGGTTGTTGAAATGTTGTGTGGTTTGAAATAAAAGATAGAAAAAGAAAACGCCTAACTCAAAGCGTCGCAGCCGGATGGATCACATAAATTCCCTCTATACAACGGTGGTTTGGGCTAACTACACATGTACCTATGAAGATATCTCACCTGAGGGCCCTTTATGGTGTAATGCGAATTTCCACAGCCGTAACAATATATATATATATATATATATATATATAATATATATAATATATATATATACATCTAAGATATATATATAGATGTGTATATATATACATACATATATAATATATAGTTGCGAATTCGCGCACGGCCGGCGTGCGAACGGCCACGTGACTCGAATGGCGGCCGCGCCCCACACGGACTGACAATTCTGTCGTGACCCTCCGGGAACTATCGCCCGGAGCCAGTCACGGGTGGGCCTTTCGACCTCACCACGATCGTGCCAATCGGCCACCCGCGTGGGATAGGGTTGTTCGCCAAACTCGACCTACCTAAGTACCCACGTGGATGGTAAACCGGGCGATCGCACCTCGTCGCAGGTCGACTCCGGACACGGGCCGATTAACGTCCGTTCCGTGCTATCGGGATAACCGAGCGGTGTTATCGTCGGCCTCGACGGTTCCAATTAATTATCGGGCGTATCAAGCCCACTACGAACCCTTTTACGTGAAGCAAGATGGAGATTCAAACGAAGGAAAGGACGCAGCGAAACGGGGAACAATTCAACATAATGCACATTTATTTCACACACAGACACAGACACAAAGCACACATATACAGCCAAACAGAATCAGAATGCACATATATCAAGTACAACAAAAGAAACAATGACGCAGAGATACTACCGAATACGCGAACACACGGCAACACTTATACAGTTCTACTTTGCAAGACACAGCCCACAAGATCCATACAAAAAACCCGAAAAGAAAAAGGTGACTTCCCTTTTGGGCCGTCGAGTCCTCCTCCCACGACCTCAACTCCGAGCTCCGTCTCCTTCGCCGTCCTCCACTGCCGACTCGACGACGACACAGCTACTTCAAGAGCTCCTCGGGCTCCGCGAGTTCACGAGCTCCACACCGACGCGAGACACTCGACCACGACGACACAGCTCGGCGACGACCCAACAACGACTTCAGACTTCAGACGGAGGCGAGTTCCACGAGTCAGGCGAGTTCCACGGACAGAGAGAGAGCGAGACCTCAAGCCACCCGCCTCGCGTCTTTATCCCAAGCTTGACTCTCTTCTCAACTCACCCGCGCGGTTTCAGCCGAAGCTCAACTCTCTTCTCAACTCCACCGCGCGCGTCTCAGCCTTTCCCGCCGAGCTCTCCTCACTCGCTCGCGTTCAGCCTTTTCCGCGAGCTCTCCTCACTCACTCTGCTTCGCGTTCGCTTTCCGCAGCTCTCCTCCTCGCTCGCGTTCGGCATTCGCCTTTCCCGCCGAGCTCTCCTCACTCGCTCGCGTTCGGCCTTTTCCGCCGAGCTCTCCTCACTCGCTCGCGTTCGCGTTCGGCTTTTCCGCCGAGCTCTCCTCACTCGTTCGCGTATCGGCTTTCCCGCCGAGCTCTCCTCACTCGCTCGCGTTCGGCCTTTTCCGCCGGCTCTCCTCACACTCTCGTCGCTTTCGCCGAGCTTCCTCACTCACTCTCTTTCGCGTTCGGCCTAAAACTCAACTTCATGTCCTTCGCGTTTTCGTTCCCCCCCTTTTTCTTCAGCAAGCCCCGCCCTTGCGCTCGCGTTCTGCCCCCTTTTTCACAAAGCCCCGCCCCTCTCAACTCCCGCCCCTCCTTCCAGAACAGCT
The DNA here is from genome assembly GCA_035128595.1 of Eptatretus atami. NCBI lineage: Eukaryota > Metazoa > Chordata > Myxini > Myxiniformes > Myxinidae > Eptatretus > Eptatretus atami. Next base: position 33,254,089 of record CM068964.1, read on the forward strand.
GGAAACTTCCGGAAGGGGGGTCCTCCGCCCAATCGGCGACGCTCGCACCGCCGTGGCATTCTTCCTCTTCCTCGCAGGGTGAAATCCACCGCGGCGGCGCCATTCGTTCGGGGGAGGGGAGGGGGGAACGGGGGCCGCCGGCTTTCCCTCGTCGAAGGCCAGGCCTCTGGCAACCGTGTGCAGAGTCAGAACGCGGTGGTTGTTGAGGTGGCGTGGTTTGGTGGTTGTTGTAGTGGTGGCGTGGTTGGGACGGTGGTTGGTTCAAAATAAAGATAGAACAGAAAAACGGCTATCTCAAAGCGTCCAGCCCGAATGAATCACATAAATTCCCTTTAGACAACGGGTTTGGGCTAACTACACATGTACTTAGAGATACCTCACCTACGGGACCTGAATGGTGTAATGCGAATTTCCACAGCCGTAACAATATACACATCTATATATATCTTAGATGTATATATATATATATTATATATATATTATTATATATTATCTACATATATATCTTAGATGTATATCTATATATATATATATATATATTATATTATATTATACCTATATATATCTTAGATGTATATATATACAGTATATACAGTATATAATATATATATGAAATACATAAAGCTGATTGGTCGAGACATCGAGCTGATACAAATATTTATTATTGTTTCAATACACCAGGTAATATTGCGTGCATGATTACCTGTCCAGAACGAGGGAGTTTTTTTATTTTTATTTTTTATTTTTTTTTTACTTTTTTCATATTTCTAATCCATTTGTGATGTCCAGCCATACATTGATTTGAGGCCTCTGGTGGGAATTACCCTAAATAAACCTACCATGTTATAAATCCACAATACGTGTAATCCCTCAGATTACTAGAGGTGAACATAAAATCCAATGACAATAAATGCTTGTTTTGAGAGGTCTTTATTGTACAGTTCTTCGTCAAAAATCCCGTCATTAACTCAACCTCGGAGCTACATTCGGTCTTCAATTGTGGATTATGTCTCAAATTTTGTTAACAAAATGTGCACCAGGTTTAAGTTATCTGAAAAAAGTTTTAATGCATGGTTTAACAGAGTTATGGAAGTCCTGGATAATAGGATTAAGTTTTCTAGGAGTCGGGGCTTGCTTTCACTGGGTCGGTGAAAACCAGTGTTGAACAAGCCGAGTGTTCGTAAAGACATTTGGGATCTCCATGATAACTACATAATAGCTTCAGCAGATCAGGCTGCTAATAATTTTGTTGTGGTTTGTAAAAAGTTGTATGTGGAGGTTTTACTCAGAGAGTAAGGCATCGATATGGTTACTTTCACTTGTGTAGGAAATAGTGTTGTGGGGCCGCGTCTCGGTGGCGAGCACGACCGCTAGATGGAGCAGTTATGTCGGCTCCACCGAACACCCGGGATTTAGGTCGTACCTTTCAGATAAATCCAAAAGTACGGGTCTCTCACAGGACCGGGAATCGCCAATAATTCGACCGCGTGGAGTAGGGTTAATTGCCAAATTCAATATACCTAAGTATCCACGCGGCAAAGCTTACTGGGGAATTCACACCCTCGGCAGGCCTCGAGCGGAACGAGCCGTTACCGTGCTCGAACCGTGTGTAACCCAAGCGAATGGTTACCGAGGCCCGTCGGTCCAAATGTACAACTACGGCAACGGCCTTCCTAATTCCCGTTCGCAGCGCGGCAAACCAATGATAGAAAGGACAAGGACGAGCTGGGACATTCAACAAGAGGGGAATTTATTTACAATAATCGGGGGACGAGGGGAAGAATAATCGGGAGGGGAACACAGAGCAGAGTTATCACGATTAAGCAAGGCAAATAATGTACAACAAAAGCACTTAACAGTTCTACTTAGACAAGACAGGCCCGCACACAGACACGCACACCCAAAAAGAAAATGGACCCGCCGGGTCTTTATTCGGCTCTCCAGCCGAGGAGGATAGTTCGGCTGGGAGTCAGGACGGCTGGCTACCTGGCCGCGAGCACGCGGCTGGTCATCCACCCCTTCCCGGAGCTCCAGTCGCCAAAAGCACGGAGCAGGGGAGCCTAACCCAGAGCAGGCAAGACGAGGTGATCTCCCCCGATGAAACGGTCGACCGCTTGCTGCAACGCGCCAGACGAGACACCTCCAATGCGTGGGATGCAGTCCACCGCAGACCTAGACAGACGCGCTT
>CM068964.1:33262099-33274816 GCA_035128595.1 Eptatretus atami
TCAATGCCAGACAAAATCAGAGCCATCTCCCTTGACATATTGGGCACCTTCAATATGGTCTGGCACCCTGCCCTGCTCACCAAACTCTTTTCCTATGGTATCCAAGGCCATCTCCACTCATGGCTCACAGACTTCCTCTCCCTTCGCAGCTAACGTGTGGTCCTTAATGGAGTTCTTCTCATCCTCTTCCTGTCCAGCCTGGAGTTCCTCAAGCAGTGTTCTAGACCCTGTCCTTATCTGGTTTTGTTTTAATCAATGATCTCGCGAGTAGAAAATCCTCTTCATCTCTTTGCTGATGACTCCACCCTCTGCCGTAGCCATCTGTCATCCCTCAGATCAGCAAGCAGCAGCCTTTTCACTCTGCAGATCTGGATAAAATCACAAGTTGGTTCAACATGTGGAACATGTCTTTAAACCCTGACAAATCTTACACTCTCAATATGTCTTTCTGAAAGGACCATCTGGAATCCCCACCCCCCCCCCCATCTACTTTCTCAACAATCCTCTGAAGAATCCTTCCATTCAAGCTTCGGGTCTCACTATATGCCATGATCTTTCTTGGGAAAGCTACATTTCCAAGGTGGCCTCCAAGCACGTCGCAACTGGGCATCCTCCACTGTGCAAAGTCCTTCCTTGGCACACCTGAACTCCTGACCACATGCAAAGCTTTCGTCTGCAGCCTGATGGAGTCTGCTCTCCCTCTGGGCTGCTCCTGGCTCTCACCTTCTCGGCTTCACGCTGTGGAAACCAAGACATTTAGAATCATTGATGTCTCCCACGATGTGGCTGAGTCTTTGGGTCTCTCATTCTCTCACCACGGCAGGTTGGTGGTCTTTGTCTTCCAGCATCTCCTCTCCAGCCTCACCCCTTCCCCTCACACCACACTCTCTGAGATATGTCCTCCCCATATTTCCGCAGGGCGCTCAAGGTCCACCAGCAACCCCTTCTGGTAAAACTACCAAAATCATGAATCACTGCTCACCTTCACTCTTTCATTCTTCTTTTTCCCACCTTTGAAACAACTACCAACCTCTCGTTCCTCGCCATTCTTCCCTCCAGGTCTTCAAAACAGCTGTTCACCAACATCTCTTATCTTTCCCATCTCTTATCTTCCCCTATCCAAAACCACAATCATTTATACCCCCGCTACAACACCCCAAACCCACCTCCTTCAAGTTCCCTGCTTTCCTTCCTGAACATCCCTGTCATGTAAGGACCTGAAAGTCACTGTGGTGTCCATCTTGTTTACCCTGTGTACCCCACCCCATCCCTCTCCCTTCCACAGATTTCCTCATGTCTCTGTTCCCCACTATCTTTTCCTTCCCTCTCCTGCCCCTCTTGTCTCCTGCTCCCTTTATTGTGCGTTTCTGTTTGTTAGCTCTCAAAAAAAAAAATTAAAAATGGCATCCCACTTGTTCTAATAATTTGGCAGATGTTAAGGATCCCATGGTGTCCTTCATGAGAATCCATGTATGTGCTACACAGAATGTAGCACATACATGAGTCCCAACACTACACACCCTCATCAGCCACCAGACCAGTTTCATAGCTTATTGGTGAGTCATCAGCAATGGCAAGGACAGAAATGCACACCACCAAGGTAGACAGAAATGGAAATGCGCACCACCAATTACAGGAGAAATTGGTTGGGCCTCGATAATCATGAGGGCATATGAGGGCTATTCCACATGGAAGTTGTTTGGGAACATCGGTGGTGCATGTTTCTGTCTACGCTATCACTGACGACTCATCAAAAAGTGATAAAACTGGTCCACCATCATGTGATCTTGCATGGTATAGTTCAGGTATATTTATTTATATGCATTGTTACAGACCAGTGTTACTTTAATTGTGCTTAGAAAGGGTTAGCTTTGCTATTAAGTCACACCAACAACACCACAAGGAGAAAAACAAAACGAGAGTTTTAGAACTGAAAAAAAGGAGGAAAAGAGAGGAAGAAGGCATTTTCCGCAGGTGTAGTCAATTTAGTCCAGACCGGTTACATCGATAATTGAATATCAAGCATATATCGGGTACCATCTGGGAAACGAAAACTTTAGGGCTACTAAGTATTGGTAGGTGAACGAAATGATTATTTCATATGTGATAACCGTTTCAGTAAGATATGTCAGTAGCTAGTGGTATGTATATTTTGCATTTTTACCATTTTACACATTCTGAGAATTGATCGTTTGGGGCGAAATCACACGACAATGGACTAGTTGAACATCCCATGAAGTAATATCATTCAATAACAGCTCAAGATATCCACAGAATTGTTGTGCCTTTAGCTTTCATTAATGGCGGAGGGTGGGTACATCCAGAGATGATAACTACCGAATAAGCTGCCAGTCTGCAATGGTTTCAATCAAAATATGATCTATATATATATAAATAACCAATTCAAAATCATAACTAGGATTTGTGTTTCCTTAGACGGTACCGGCAAGTGGAATTTCTGGCCTGGGCCCATGGACTAATTCTCCTGAGTTGCACACTCGTTTCGAGCGTCATATCATTTTAAAACTGACATACCCAGTAGAAGAGGAATTGGTGTCTTCTGCATGTGAACCACCACTTGGGATGGTTCAGTGACTCACCTATTCCATGATGATGGATCAACACTGGAGATTCAGCTTCGCTTCGTACATCATACCCTGTGAGGTATTCGTCGCTGAACAACCTATACTCGTGGAATCTACCTGTTGGACATTGCACTGCTTTTATCTCAGCAACGATTTCAAAGCTGCTCCTTGTATACCCGCGTTGGCACCATTTTGAGTGATTTGTGCGCCATTTTCGAGAAGACACTCAGCTGGTTAACTGGTGCATACTCTCGGAGCTTAATAGTCCCTACAGCCTCTCCTGTCCTTCAAGTAACACTTTGTCCTTTACAGCTTGGAGTTCCCGTCTTCATGATCTGTGATACAGCTTTACCTGCGGACTCAGGTTCTTCTCTATGTTTCAGTGATAAGAGGACTTCACACTCTAAGGACTTGTAAAATGTGACTATCCAATCGACATCATCCTGTGCACACACTCCAGACTATATCCCTTCAACCATGGTCACCGCCGACCTTTCACCCATTTATAACCACTGGGGTTACTGTATGAACTGCTTGCTTGAGCTAAGTCATCACATTGAGAGTCATGAGTTAACTTATAGCTGTATTTTTGTCTGGGATGTTTGCACTTATTTAATTTGGGGATTCCAAGGAAAGTCACTAAATGTTACATTAGTTAGTATTCCTGTATTGTGCTTAAGGTAGACAGTAGGGATTAATAAATATTCCTTATAAAGTTACCCTTCTGTCTCCTGTCCTGTGATGGTTTCACCCTTACAACACCATTAAGGGCATAGTAGTCTATTTATTTTCTGCCATGATGCCCTCTGGGTTACTGGTGCACTCACTGCAGTGCCCTGAGGTCAACACGTACCAATCTATCAAAAGGTGTGAACCAATCAAAGTGCTTCCACCTGATCGTCAACAGACGCGAGTCCCACACATGTACAGACCAAAGCGTCGCCTCTAACCCGGAGGCTTCAGCCCGGTCATTCATTTCAAAAGATTGAGATTTAAGGTCATCATTGGTTAAATATCAAATAGAGCCACCGATCTGGATTTCAGGCTTATTTGTCCAAGTCAGGAAGGCATACCATATAAATATGTAACCAATGATGAGCACAGTTGTCGTTTTAAATGCCATTAGCACCCTCTGGCTGTAAGGGAGAGCATCAACCGCAGATTATGTCTCACACGGTAAAACCGCATAATCTGCAAAGAACAAAAGCCTGTGCCACTCAGACAGACGATAGTTCCCACCAATGCAAACCAAAAAAAACAGAAGGCACATGTCATCAGGTGGAAATGTAAATCAAAATATGTGGAGTGTGACAAAGTGCTCCCACCCAATCTCCAATGGATGCGAGTCCCACACATGCGCAGACCAAAGCGTCGCCTCCGACGACGCCTCGCCGGGCTTCAGCCCGGCCACTCATGTCAAAAGACAGAGATTTAAGGTCATGGATTTTGACATCAAAATGGTCCCCAAACACTAAATTGATATCAGAATTGAGTTTCCCATCACAAAATTAGTTGAAAAAGTTATATTATGTTAGTTTCTACAATGGTTGGTTCAAAAGTTACGATTTACCCTATTTTGAGACGGCGCCTGGCAGCCATCTTGAATTTTAAAAAATTGCCATCAGGGAGGGGAATTTATGGACACCCACCAGAAATAATCACTGGGGACCCAAATTAACTCAAATCAACCATAAAACCAACTATGGCAAACTTTGGGGTGATCCTGGGTGACTACATGACTTAGCTAGGATTTGAACAACTAACCTCCCAGACTTACCATTAAGCCACCAAATTATAAATTATATATATCTGTGAATAATCTCAGGTAACGACCTAGTAAAATTATTGCCAAGAAACTGCTTCAGCAGTACTGAACTCGAGTTCATTCACAACACCAGAATACAAATATGACAAAAGGAATAAATAAAACAGTTCACCACAACAACAAAAAAATTTATTCACCGGTGTCACACAAAGTCAATGTACACTGTAAAACAATATGTTCAGAGTACATATTGGCAAGGAAAGGCCTTGTTGATGACAACGTGAACAGTCCAGTGACAGAAGCCGAATCACAATTGTGAGGGAAGTGCTTCCCACAGTGAATATCAAAGCAATACAATCAAAACTGGTGCAAAAATGGCCATGCTGGCCTGGCATCCCTCCCTACGTAAAGTGAGATCTACGTAGAAAAAAAAAACAAAACAAAAGCACTGCAAGTATATTTGGAAAATATTAAATTGTGAATGAAACATCAATTTGGAGAAAATGCACAAACATGCAATCAGGATTTCAAACTACATTCTCACTGTGCTCTCGATTCAAGCAAATCGTTGAAAAATAATAACAATACATTTTCAGATTAAGGCCACATCAATTAATTTGCTTTTGGCACAAACAGCAGTTTGTGAAAAAGTATTGATCCTCAAACAAGTGGAGCATTCTCACCGCCTTGCACTACCACCTTTGAGCCCAAGTGAAGCAAAAACCCAACTATCACAATGGTATTGTCCAGGGAGGGGGGGGGGGATGAGAGGGATGCCATCCTTTTCAGGACTAAGCAAGATGGTCGTCTCATTTCTCAGGATACCATCATGGTACTAGTTACAATTGCAGGACATTACCCATGCTGTTACTCTGACCAAAATACAGGTGAACTCGTTTCATTGGTTTGAGTATTATGAAATCCTTGTATTCAAGTTTGTGAACAAGACAGTTGTAGAAGCTACAATCTTTCAAACCCCCCCAAAAAGAAGAGTATAAAATCAGACCCATATCTCACCTCAGATAGACAGCCACAGCACTCGTGGCCAAAAAACATAAAAAAATAAATAAAAATCCAAAACCAACATTACAATCTCTGCCCAAAGCATTGTTTACTATCATTCACACATTATATGTCAACCAAACGATGCATGGGCACAAAAAGGAGACAACTCAGGTAAAGTGGGGGTGTCGTACCTGCCACTTAAACTTCGACAGAACTCCTAAGACTTCAAATTAAGGTCACTTGTCTTTTGCCACAATGGAACTGGAAAGAGCTAAGCAAGTTCTAGCAGCATCATCCGGAACTTTCAAGCAAGCAACAACAAAATCGACTTCCATAACATTACCTACCAAGAACAAAGATGTAGAAACGTGCGATTCTAAAACAATTACTGGAAGAGAAGACCTCGCAACACTGCATCCTTTTCCTGGAAATAAGCAAGCCCTTTAAAACATATGGTCCAAATGTCCAGCTGTTATGATAAACGGTACGAGATACCAAAAGGCAAAATTCAGTTTTTCCTGGAACAAGTGGGAAGATGGAAAGTTCAATAAATCTCACAAGAAACACAATACTAGATTCAACAGTGATGGCACTACAAACAATGAACAGCATGGCTGCTCAGCAGATAAGGTTCAGGTCCAATGTTTTGACCATCAAGTGGTCTTCATCAATGACTGTACAAGCACCATTTGCCACACACTGATTACCGTCCCAAAGAATGCCTGCAGTCCAGGATTAAAACCACTCGACAGTCGAAGAGTCAGACCTGAGCATACATTAGATGGCAGTACCTTCCTTTTTGAATAGGGATATTCCCAAACACAACCAGTATGTACACAATAAGTACGTACCTGCAAGATTAAACGCATTCGTGATGTTATTTATCAAAATAAAATGAAGTTTTCAGGTAATGAAAACTAGCCAGGTAACCAGAAAGCACAGGTGTGTGTGTCAAGCCATGCCCAAAAACTACAGCATTAAATTAACTGCACAAACCAAATCAGACAAATTTTAATTCATGCACCATTGTTCGATTCCAAAACAGTAATACTCAAATAAATACTGTAAACAGTCATGAGGACCCATCAACTTGCACCTCATGTCAGTTTGTCTAATAAATCCATTCCTGCCATTAGATGATAAATTAAAGTGCATTTTTGCACTACACGACTTCAAATGTCGTTATTTTTAAAGGATGATGTGTTAAGCAAATCAAACGTGATATTATACACGTAAATATATAATGTTAAGATTAATTGTGAAGAAAAATAACGGCACTAAATGAAAAGATAAAATCAAGATAGTCTTGAAGAAAAAGGAGGTGGACCATTCCGCCCCAAAAGGAGGTGTACCATTCCGCCCCAAAAGGAGGTGTACCATTCCGCCCCAAAAGGAGGTGTACATTCTCGCCCAAAAGGAGGTGTACCATTCCCCCCAAAAGGAGGTGTACCATTCCGCCCAAAAGGAGGTGTACCATTCCGACCAAAAGGAGGTGTACCATTCCGCCCAAAAGGAGGTGTACCCATTCCCCCACAAAAGGAGGTGTACCATTCTTGTCACCAAAAGGAGGATGTACCATTCCCCACAAAAGGAGGTGTACCATTTCACCCAAAAGGAGGTGTGCCATTCCGCCACAAAAGGGAGGTGTGCCATTCGCACAAGGGAGGTATGCCATTCCGCCACAAAGGGAGGTGTGCCATTCCGCCACAAAAGGAGGTATGCCATTCCGCCACAAAAGGGAGTTGTGCCATTCCGCCACAAAGGGAGGTATGCCATTCCGCCACAAAAGGGGTGTGCCATTCTGCCCCAGAAAGTAGGTGTGCCATTCCGCCCCAGAAGGTGTGCCATTCCAGCCCCAGAAAGGAGGTGTGCCATTCTTCCCCAGAAAGGAGGTGTGCCATTCCGCCCCAAAAGGGAGTGTGTGCCATTCCTCCACAAAAGGGAGGTCACGCCCCATTCCGCCCCAGAAAGGAGGTGTGCCATTCCGCCCAAGAAAGGAGGTGCGCCATTCCGCCCCAGAAAGGAGGTGTGCCATTCTACCCCAGAAAGGAGGTGTAACATTCTGTCCCATAAGGTGTACTGAGTTGCACCTGTAAAGGTGTACAATCCTCATCCTCGGAAAAGGTGCACACCCCAAAAAGGGCATACACCATGGTGCACTTCCATGAGAGGGGTGTGCACCATGGTGCAGCTCCCCTCCAAAAGAGGTGCACCATTTCTCACAAAAGGAGGTACACCATTCTAAAAAGCAACAATAATAATAATAATAATAATAATATACACAACACAAGCAAAGTCCATTCCACATTTTGATACATTTGCAAAGTATCAGAAACAGCTCAAGCGAGTCAAAACTCAACATGAAACAAAATGCAGGTTTAAAAAAACCAAAACCAACAAAAGAAAACATCCTGAGGAAATGAACAAATTATTTAAGACATCCATTTAGCCCAACCTGCTGTGGAACCTCAAGATCAAACCTCTCCCCCCAAAAAGCTATTTTAAAGGTACAGATCCCATGCAAGGGCAGAAATAACAAACAAACAAAAAAATGTTAATAAAATTTAAATTAACACAAAGTATAAATTACACCATGTATCGGAATGGATGGCTTTCACTGTGTCGAATCAGTGGTTAAAGAAAACAAATTGGAAGCCGAACAGATTACCAAATTAAAATTGCCATTTTCCCTCAACCACAGCAAAATTCATGACTTCTGGGAAATAAATTCAATTCTCGTACAAAGAAATCTGGAGATTGGGCTCTGGAATGGACAAATTTTCTTCTGCCAGCGAAGAAGGCCATCACGGGTGCTGAGTGCAGGTGGAGAAGGAATGAGGTCAGGCTGGATTCAGCCATTCTGAATTTCATCGTCTTCGCTGTCCCCATTGCGATAATCTTTGGATTCTGAGACACTGCTCTCGTCAATGTTCTCGAGCTCGTTCGCGTTCTGCATGGACAGCTCGGAGAGTGGAATGGTCGGCAGTGAAATCTGCTCTGGGTAGAGCCAGGGCTTGTGCTGGGGTGAGTGTTTTTTCTTCCATTCGGGGTACTTCTCACTGGCTTTCAAAATCTTCTTCATCACCTGTGGGAAGTGTACAACGCGGAAACAGCACAGAATCACATTGGTAACCTTTTTGAACTTGTATGAGGCAGTAAACATATATTACTCCATAAAACGTGATGGTGAAGTTTTTAAACACCAATGGATAGAAGGTGCGGGAAATAAAATTGAGTATGCTTGTAACGGGAGTAACGGGAGTAACGGGAGTAACGGTGCAGGACATGGTCGTGCCTGTTCGAAGTCTTGCAATTCTTACCTTGGGAGCAAAATATTGTGAGGCCTTGTTCACCACCCACAATGGTAAAGAACCTAGGAACATCAATCATGTCAGTCAATTGTTGTTGTACATTGATCCTGCCAATACATTGGTGTCATACATCAATCATGCCAGTCCATTGTAGTCATACATCAATCATGTCAGTCCATTGTTGTTATATCATTGGATCCTGGCAAGTACATTGGTGTTCATATGTCGATCAATGCCGAGTTTCCATTGTAGTCATACATCAATCATGTCAGTCCATTGTTGTTATACATTGATCCTGCCAGTACATTGGTGTCAGATGTCGATCATGCCAGTCCATTATAGTCATACATCAATCATGCCAGTCCATTGTAGTCATACATCAATCATGTCAGTCCATTATTGTTATACATCGATCCTGCCAACAGAGAGAGATTATTTTCTCTTACACGAGCCTCGACTTGGTATACAAAAAAATAATGCATTGTGGATTGAATGGAGTTGGAAGGTGGAGGCTGGATTCTCATTTTGTGATGGTGTTGTCGTAACTTATAAATATTCTTGAAGACGAGGTAAAATATGAGAATTTTGTACTGACATGTCCATTGTATGAAACCAATGGACTCACTGACTGACTGCATGATCGACGTACGGTAACAATGTATTGGCAGGATCGAGTATAACAACAATGGACTGGCATGATTGATGTATGACTACAATGGACTGGCATGATTGATGTATGACTACAATGGACTGGCATGATCGACATATGACACCAATGTATTGGCAGGATCGATTGTATAACAACAATGACTGGCATAATTGATGTATGACTACAATGGCTGGCATGATTGATGTATGACACAATGGACTGGCATGATTGATGTATGACTACAATGGACTGGCATGATCGACATATGACACAAATGTATTGGCAGGATCGATGTATAACAACAATGGACTGGCATGATTGATGTATGACTACAAGGACTGGCATGATTGATGTATGACTACAATGGACTGGCATGATTGATGTATGACTACAATGGACTGGCATGATCGACATATGACACAAATGTATTGGCAGGATCGATGTATAACAACAATGGACGGCATGATTGATGTATGACTACAATGACTGGCATGATTGATGTATGACTACAATGGACTGGCATGATTGATGTATGACTACAATGGACTGGCATGATTGATGTATGACTACAATGACTGGCATGATTGATGTATGACTAAAATGGACTGGCATGATCGACATATGACACAATGTATTGGCAGGATCGATGTATAACAACAATGGACGGCATGATTGTGTATGACTACAATGGACTGGCATGATTGATGTATGACTACAATGGACTGGCATGATTGATGTATGACTACAATGGATGGCATGAATTGATGTATGACTACAATGGACTGGCATGATCGACATATGACACCAATGTATTGGCAGGATCAATGATAAACAACAATGGACTGACATGATTGATGTATGACTACAATGGACTGGCATGATTGATGTATAACAACAATGGACTGACATGATTGATGTATGACTACATGGACTGGCATGATTGATGTATGACTACAAGGACTGGCATGATCGACATATGACACCAATTATTGGCAGGATCAATGTATAACAACAATGGACTGACATGATTGATGTATGACTACAATGGACTGGCATAATTGATGTATAACAACAATGGACTGGCATAATTGATGTATGACTACAATGGACTGACATGATTGATGTATGACTACAATGGACTGACATGATTGATGTATGACTACAATGGACTGGCATGATCGACATATGACACCAATGTATTGGCAGGATCGTGTATAACAACAATGGACTGAATGATTGATGTATGACTACAATGGACTGGCATGATTGATGTATGACTACAAGTGACTGGCATGATCGACATATGACACCAATGTATTGGCAGGATCAATGTATAACAACAATGGACTGACATGATGTATGTATGACTACAATGGACTGGCATGATTGATGTATAACAACAATGGACTGGCATAATTGATGTATGACTACAATGGACTGACATGATTGATGTATGACTACAATGGACTGACATGATTGATGTAGGACTACAATGGACTGGCATGATCGACATATGACACCAATGTATTGGCAGGATCGATGTATAACAATAAATGGACTGACATGATTGATGTATGACTACAATGACTGGTATGATTGATGTATGACTACAATGGACTGGCATGATCGATAATGACACCAATGTATTGGCAGGATCAATGTATAACAACAATGGACTGACATGATTGATGTATGACTACAATGGACTGGCATGATCGACATATGACACCAATGTACTGGCAGGATCAATGTATAACAACAATGGACTGACATGATTGTGTAGGACTACAATGGACTGGCATGATCGACATATGACACCAATGTATTGGCAGGATCGGATGTATAACAATAATGGACTGACATGATTGATGTATGACTACAATGGACTGGCATGATCGACATATGACACCAATGTATTGGCAGGATCGATGTTATAACAACAATGGACTGGCATAATTGATGTATGACTACAATGGCTTGCATGATTTGATGTATGACTACAATGGACTGGCATGATTGATGTATGACTACAATGGACTGGCATGATCGACATATGACACAAATGTATTGGGAGGATCGATGTATAACAACAATGGACTGGCATGATTGATGTATGACTACAATGGACTGGCATGATTGATGTATGACTACAATGGACTGGCATGATTGATGTATGACTACAATGGACTGGCATGATCGACATATGACACAAATGTATGGCAGGATCGATGTATAACAACAATGGACTGGCATGATTGATGTATGACTACAATGGACTGGCATGATTTGATGTATGACTACAATGGACTGGCATGATTGATGTATGACTACAATGACTGGCATGATTGATGTATGACTACAATGGACTGGCATGATCGACATATGACACCAATGTATTGGCAGGATCAATGTATATACAACACATGGACTGACATGATTGATGTATGACTACAATGGACTGGATGATGATGTATAACAACAATGGACTGACATGATTGGTATGACTAAAATGGACTGGCATGATTGATGTATGACTACAATGGACTGGCATGATCGACATATGACACCAATGTATTGGCAGGATCATGTATAACAACAATGGACTGACATGATTGATGTATGACTACAATGGACTGGCATAATTGATGTTATAACAACAATGGACTGGCATAATTGATGTATGACTACAATGGACTGACATGATTGATGTATGACTACAATGGACTGACATGATTGATGTATGACTACAATGGACTGGCATGATCGACATATGACACCAATGTATTGCAGGATCGATGTATAACAACAATGGACTGACATGATTGATGTATGACTACAATGGACTGGCATGATTGATGTATGATTACAATGGACTGGCATGATCGACATATGACACCAATGTATTGGCAGGATCAATGTATAACAACAATGGACTGACATGATTGATGTATGACTACAATGGACTGGCATGATTGATGTATAAACAACAATGGACTGGCATAATTGATGTATGACTACAATGGACTGACATGATGATGTTGACTACAATGGACTGGACATGATTGATGTAGGACTACAATGACTGGCATATCGACATTGACACCAATGTATTGGCGGATCGATGTATAACAATATGGACTGACATGATTGATGTATGACTACAATGGACTGGTATGATTGATGTATGACTAAATGGACTGGCATGATCGACTATATGACACCAATGTATTGGCAGGATCAATGTATAACAACATGGACTACATGATTGATGTATGATACAATGGACTGGCATGATCGACATTGACACAATGTACTGGCGGATCAATGTATAACAACAATGACTGACATGATTGATGTAGGACTACAATGACTGGCATGATTCGACATATGACACCAATGTTC
>CM068964.1:33278531-33293105 GCA_035128595.1 Eptatretus atami
AATGCAGACCACAAGAGGGGGAGGGAGTGGGAAGGACAAAACAGTGGGGAACAGAGACATTAGGAGATCTGTGGAAGGGAGAGGGATGGGGCGGGGAACATGGGGAATACAAGATGGACATTACATATATATATATATATATATATGTATACATATATAATCAATTATATAAAGACAAAAAAATTAAAAAGGACCAACGTTTGCAAGATTCATAATCGACTTAAAGTCAGAATAAACAGAAAATCTGAAATGTCCCCAAGGAGAACGAGCAAAAGGCATTCCACAGGCTCCATGTACCTCTGGGGTCCACCTGAGCAAGGTAGAAGAACACACAGCTCTTGGGGCCAGTGGGTCGTACGAGGTAGCCAGTCAAGAGAGACACGGCACGAACACATTCCTTTTTGGGAGGCAATTTCTGTGCAAATAAAAATCGCACAAAATGAAAACACATCTAACACGTGTAAGCAAACTTTCATTTGAATCATAAGAATATTTATTCAATGGCAGCATCAGCAGAAATATAGTGCAAAAAGCTGACGAGAGAAGCAATTCAATTCAAGTTTGAACAACAACAAAAACCCCCCAAAAGTGGGTTAGAATGAAAGTTGGTGGGGATGACATCCCCCCTGTAGGGGGAAAGCACTTTTCAAAGTCTCTGAAGAGCCAAAAGCATGATGGCATCAAGAATATCTCCCATCACTGGGAAGAATGTATGACAATGACTGGGAACTATACAGTCAAGCCGGTAGGCGGACATGGGTAGTCGGCCGTTGCTAGGCAACGGAGGGGTCCGTAGCAACGGTTCTTTCTCACACATAACTAGGACATACCATGTTATAGTTCGAGCGATAAGTATAGCGCGCAAAAGGGTAAGTGAATATGCGCATTGTCTAGGTTTTTGAACGCCGATCACAAGGTAAGACATTCGTTGGTAACAGTATATATAAAGCGAAGAGGGAATCACCACCCACGCCAACGTTCTGTGCCCGTCATACTGAATTGTATGCAGACACACGTTTGTGAATACGTCCACCAAAAAACAATCAAATTCAGCGTAGTCAATCGTTTTAGATCAATTTTTAGACGGTTGCCAAATGCTGGCTTAAACGTACAAGGGTGTGAGAGGAGCCTAAAGGAGCAAGCATCAATTCCGCAGATATGTTCAAACCAGCGAATAACCGGCATAATTGCAAAGAACAAAAGCCTGCTGCATCCCAGACAGACGATCGTTCACATAAGAGCAAAAAAACAGAAGGACACATGTCATCAGGGAAATGTAACTCAAAATATGTGGTAGTGTGACAAAGTCTCCCAACCCAATCATCCAATGCGCATGTGAGTCCACATGCGCAGACCAAAGCGTGCTAGAGACAGACTCGCGGGCTTGCAGCCCAGCTACTCATGTCAAAAACAAGAGATTATAGGTCATGGATTTGGACTACTCACATGGTCCCCAACACTAATTGATTAAGAATTGAGTTTCCAATAATCGCTTGAAAAGTTATATTATGTTAGTTTTTCTACAACTCGTTGGTATGAAAGTTACGATTTACCACTATTATTAGAGACGGGCCCTGGCAAGCCATCACTTGATATACAAAATTGCGAATCCAGGGAGGGGCAATTTATGGACACACAGAAATATACTGGGACCCAAACTTAACATCATCAACCATAAAACGCAACTATGGCACTTTGGGGTGAATCCTGGGTGACTAATGCACTTAGAACCTAGGATTTGAACACAACTAACGCTCGAGACTTACCATTAAGGAATCAAATTATAAAATTATATATATCTGTGAATTAATCTGCAGGTAAACGACCTTACGTAAAATTATTGCACAAAAACTGGCATCAGCAGTAACTGAGAACTCGAGTTCATTCACAAACACCAGAAACAATTGACAAAGGAATAAATAAAACAGTTACCACAAACAAAAAATTTATTCACCGGTGTCACAAAGTCAATGTACACTGTAAAATATGTTCAGAGTACATATTGGCAAGGAAAGGCTTGTGATGAAAAGTGAACAGTCAGTGACAGAAAGTCAGAATCCAATGTGAGGGAAGTGCTTCCACAGTGAATATCAAAGCAATATCAAACTGGTGGCAAATGGGCCATGCTGGCCTGGCATCGCCTCCTACGTAAAGTGAGATCTACGTGAAAAAAAAACAAAAAAAAGCATGCAAGTAATATTTGAAAATATTAAATTGTGAATGAAACATCAATTTGGAGAAATGCACAAACATGCAAAATCAGGATTTCAAACTAACATTCTCATGTGCTCGGATTCAGCAAATCGTTGAAATAATAAAATACTTTTAGATTAAGGCCACATCTCAATTAATTTGCTTTTGCACATAAACAGCCGTTTGTGAAAAAGTAATTGATCCTACAAACAAGTGGAAGCTTGCTCAACCGCTTGCACTACACCCTTGAGCCCAGTGAAGCAAAACCAACTATCACAATTAATTGTCCAGGGGGGGGGGGGGATGAGAGGCGATCGCCATCCTTTCAGGACTAAGCAAGATGGTGTCTCATTTCTCAGGATACCATCATGGTAACTAGTTTACATTGCAGGACATTACCCTGCTGTTACTCGACAAATACAGGTGATACCTCGTTTCATTGGTTTGAGTATTATGAATCTGTATTCAAGTTTGTGAACAAGCACAGTTGTAGAAGCTCAAGTCTTTCAAACCCTCCAAAGAAGAGTAATATAAAAATAACCCATATTCACCTCAGATAGACAGCCACAGATGCGTAGCCAAAAAACAATAAAAATAATAAATAAAAATCCAAAACTACATTACAATCTCTGCCCAAAGCATTGTTTACTAATCATTCACAATTTAGTCACAAACGATGCATGGCACAAATAAGGAAAAACTCCGGTGAAAGTGGGGGTGTCGTACTGCCACTTAAATTCGAGCAGAACTCTAAGACTTCAAATTAAGGTCCACTTGTCTTTTGCCACAATGGAACTGGAAGAGTAAAGCAAGTTCTAAGCAGCATAATCTCGGGACTTTCAAAGCAAGCAACGACAAATGACTTGTAACATTACCTACCAAGACAAGTGTGAGAAACGTGGCGATTCTAAAACAATTACTGGAGGAGAAACCCTCGCAAACACTGCTCCTTTCCTGGAAATAAAGCAAGCCGCTTTAAAAACATATGTCCAAATGTCCAGTCGGTTATGATAAACGGTACGGAGATTACCAAAAGGAAAAATTCGTTTTTCCTGGAACAAGTGGGAAGATGGAAAGTTCAATAAATCTCACAAGAAACACATCTAAAGATTCAACAGTATGGCTCTAAAACAATGAACAGCATGGCTGCTGCAGCAGATAAGGTTCAGGTCCAATGTTTGACATCAACTGGTCTTCATCATGACTGTTACAGCACCTATTTGGCAAGCACTGATTACCGTCCAAAGAGTGCCGTGCAGTCCAGGGTGAAAACCACTCGCAGTCGAAGATACCAGACCTGAGCATTACATTAAGATGGCAGTAACTTCCTTTTTGAAAGGGATATTCCCAACACACCAGTATGTCAATAAGTTACGTACATGCAGATTTTAAACATGTCGATGTATTTATCAAAATAACTGAAGTTTTCAGGTAATGAAAACTTATGCCAGGTACCAAAAGCACAGGTGTTGTGTCAAGCATGCCAAAACTACAACATTAAATTAACTTTTGCAGCAAACGCAAAATCAGACAAATTTTAATTCATTGCACCATTGTTCGATTCCAAACAGTAATACTCAAATAAATACTGTAACAGTCATGAGACCATCAACTTTGCACTCTGTCAGTTTAGATCTAATATACATTCTGCATTAGCTGATGATAAATTAAAGTGATTTTTGCACACTACACGTCTTTCACATGTCGTTGATTTTTAAAGGATGATGTGTAGCACTCAAACGTTGATATTATTACATGTAATATAATGTTTAAGATTATTGTGAAGAAAAATAACGCACTAATGAAAAGATAAAATCAAGATATTCTTGAAGAAAAAGGTAGGTGGATCCATTTTCTCGCCAAAAGAGTGTACATTCCGCCGAAAAAGGAGGTGTACATTCCGCCAAAGGCGGTGTATCATTCCCCCAAAAGGAGTGTAATTCTGACTCGAAAAGGAGGTGTACCATTCCCATCAAAAGGATGGTGTACCATTCCGGATCCAAAGAGGGTGTAACCGATTCCGACCAAAAGGAGGTTGTACATTCCCGCCCCATAAAGGAGGTGTCATTCCCCAAAAAGAGGTGTACCATTCTGTACAAAAGGAGGTGTACCATTCTCCCACAAAAGGAGGTGTATCATTTCGACAAAAGGAGGTGTGCCATTCCGCACAAAAGGGAGGTGTGCATTCCGCCATCATAAAGGGGGTTCTGCATTCGCCACAAAGGGAGGTGTGCCATTCGCGCACAAAGAGGGAGGTATGCCATTCCGCCACAAAAGGGAGGTGTCCATTCCGCACAAAAGGAGGTATGTCATTCGCCAACAAAGGGAGGTGTGACCATTCTGCCCTAGAAAGTGTGGTGTGCATTACCGCCGATCCAAGGTGTGCATTCAAACCACCTAGAAAGGAGGTGTGTCATTCTTTCCCAGAAAGGATGGTGTGGCTTTCCGCCACCAAAGAGGTGTGCCATTCTCACAAAAGGGATGGTGCTGCCCTTTCCGCCCGAAAGGAGAGTTGTGTCATCGCCTCAAAAGGGATGGTGTGCCTATTTCCGCACAATGAAGGAGGTGCGCATTCCGCCGCAGATAAGGAGGTGTGGCATTTCTATCTCCAGAAGGTAGGTGTTAACTTACTGTTCCCAATAAGTGTATGAGTTGCCACTGTAAAGGTGTACATCAGCTCATCCTGCGTAAAAGTGCACACCTCAAAAGGGACATACACCATGGTGCAACTTCCATGAGAGGGGTTTGCACAATGGTGCAGCTCCCTCCAAAAGAGTGACATTTCTCACAAAGGAGGTACACATTCTAAACAAGCAATAAGTAATAAATAATAATAATATATTAATTATCACAGAACAGAAAGGTCCATTCCACATTTTGATCATTTGCAAAGTATCAGAAACAGCCAAGCGAGTAAAAATACTCAAACATGAAACAAAATGCAGGTTAATATACCAACAACAAAAGAAAACATTCCTGAGGAAATGAACAAGATTTAGTTATAGACATTCTTTAAGACCACCTGCTGTGACCTCAAGATATCAAACTCTCCCCCAAAGCATTTTAAAAGGTACAGATTCCCATGCAAGGGCAGGAAAAAACAAACAAACAAATAATGTTAATAAATTTAAATAACGACAAAGTATAATAACACATTGTATGGATTGGATGGTTTCACTGTGTCGAATCGTGGTTAAAGAAAACAAATTGAAGCGAACAGATTTACCAAATTAAAATTGGGCCATTTTCCTCACACAAGCAAATCAATTGACTTCTTGGAAAATAAATTCAATTTCTCGTACACAGAAATCTTGTATTGGGCTCTGGATATGTGACAAATTTTCTTTGCATGCGAAGAAGGATCACGGTGCTGAAGTGCAGGTGGAGAAGGTAGAGGTCAGGCTGGATTCAGCCATTCTGAATTTCATCGTCTTCGATGTCCCCATTGCGATATATCTTTGATTCTGAGACACTGCTCTAACGTCATGAGTTCTGAGCTCGTTCGCGTTTGCTATGCACATGCTCGGATGATGTGGATGGGTCGGCAGTGTAAATCTGCTCTGGTGTAAGGCCAGCGCTTGTGCTGGGTGAGTGTATTTTGTCTTCCATTCGGGGTCTTCTCACTTGGCTTTCAAAATCTTCATCACCTGTGGATAGTTGGTACTCTGCGCGAAGACAGCAGAATCACATCTGGTAACCTTTGAAGCTGTATGAGGCAGTAAGACATATATTACTCCATATAACGTGAATGGTGAAGTTTTTTTAAACACCTAATGGATGAAGGTGCGGGAAATAAAAAAATTTTGGGGGAAAAAGTAACATGCCCCCTTTTGGGTAACGGGAGTACGGATGTCTGGGGAGTACGGTGCAGGACATGGTCGTGCCTGTTCGAATCCTTGCAATTCTTACCTTGGGAGAAAATATTGGAGGCTTGTTAACCATCCCACCATTGGTTAAAGAACCTAGGAACATCAATCATGTAGTCATTTTGTTGTCATTGATCCTGCATACATTGGTGTCAATACATCAACATGGCCGTTTTCCTTCAGTCATTGTAGTCATACATCAATATGTCAGATCCTTGTTGTTATACATTGATCCTGCTAGTACATTTGGTGTCATATGTCGATAATGCCCAGTCCATTGTAGTCATACATCAATATGTCAGTCCATTTGTTGTTATACATTGATGCCTGCCATGTGACATTGGTGTCAATGTGCGATCTATCAGCCAGTCCATTATAGTCAATCATCCAATCATGCCAGTTCATTGTAGTCATACATCAATCAATGTCAAGTCATTTTGTTTAACATCGAATCCATGCAATACCATTTGGTGTATACTGTCCGATCATGCCAGTCCATTGTAGTCTACATATTATGGTAAGTCCAATTGTTGTTATAGCATTGAATCCTGCCAGTACATAGTGTCATATATGTCGATCATACCAAGTTCCATTGTAGTCTACATCAATCCATGTCAGTCCATTGCTTGTTATACATTGTCCTGCATCACATTGGTTCATTATCGATATGGCAGTTCATTGTAGTCATCCACATCAATCAATACAGTCCATTGTAGTATCACTCATCATGTCAGTCAATTATTGTTCTACATGTCGATCTGCGCAATACGTGTCATATTGTCTGATCATGCCAGTCATTGTAGTCCTACATTCATCATGTCAGTTCCATTGAGTCATACATCATCATGTCAGTCCATTGGTAGGTCATACATCATATGCTCAGTCCATTGTTGTTATACATAATCATGCCAGTCTCTTGTAGTCATATCATCAATCATGTTCAGTCCATTGTTATAACACATTGATTGCCAATACTTGGTGAGTCATATGTGGATCATGCCAGTCATTGTAGTATCATCATATGACAAGTCCATGTAGATATACTCATGCATGTCAGTCCATTGTTGTTATAAACATCGATCCTGTCCAATACATTGGCTGGTCATATGTCGATCATGCCAGTTCCATTGTAGTCATACATATCATGTCAGTCCCATTGTAGTCATACTCAATCATGTCAGTCCAATTGTAGTCATACATCAATATGCCAGTCTTTGTGTTAATAATCAAGTTATGCCAGTCCAATTGTAGTCATACATCAATATGTCAGTCCATGTTGTTATACATTGATCCTGCAATACATTGGTGCATATTGTCGATCATTGCCAGTCGCATTGTAGTCATACATGCAATATGCCAGTCATTGTGTCTACATGCAACATGTCAGTCCATTGTTGTTATACTCATCTGCCAGTCCATTGTAGTCATACATCAATCAAATTGTCAGTCATTGTTGTTATACATTGATCCTGCCCAATACATTGGTGTCGATATGTGATTCATCCAGTCCATTGTAGTCATACACTCAATCATGCCAGTCCTTGTAGTCATCATCAAGTTCATGGCCATCCTTTAGTCTATAACCAGTCAATCATGGCCATCAATTGTAGTCATACATCAATAGCCAGTCCATTGTTGTTTATACATGATCTGGCAATACATTTGTGTCATATGTCGATCATTGGCAGTCATTGTTAGTATACTCAATCAGCGCAGTCCATTGTAGTCATACATCATCAGCAGTTCATTGTATGTCATACATAACAATGCAGTCCATTGTTGTTATATCATCGATCCTGCCAATACATTTGTGTCTATGTCGATCATGCTCCAGTCCATGTAGTTCATACATCAATCAGCAGTCTTGTAGTCATATAATCATCATGCCAGCCTTGTAGTCATACATCAATTATGGCCAGTCCATTGTTGTATAATCATCGATCCTGCAATACATTGGTGGTCATATGTCGATCATGCCAGTCCATTGTAGTCATACATCATCATGTCAGTCATTATTGTTATACATCGATCCTGCAACATTGGTGTCCAAATGTCGATCATGCCAGTCATTTGTGTCTACATCAATCTGTCAGTCCATGTGTTGTTATACATTGATCCTGCCAGTACATTGGTGTCATATGTCGATCATGAGCCAGTCATTGTAGCATACATCAATCATGTCAGTCATTGTTGTTTATAACATTGATCCTGCTGCCAATAACATTGGTGTCAAACGATCATGCCAGCCATTAGTAGTCATACAGTCAATCATACCAGCATGTAGTCATCTCAATCAATGTCAGTCCATTATTGTTATACATCGATTCCTGCATACATTGGTGTCATATGTCGATCATGCGAGTCCATTGGTAGTCTACATCATCATGTTGTCCATTGTGTCATAATCATAAATGTCAGTCCATTGGTAGTCATACATCAATTATGCCAAGTCCATTGTGTTTATATCTATCAATCATGCCAGTCCATTGTAGTCATACATCAATCATGTCAGTCCCATTGTTGTTATACATTGCATCCTGCCAAACATTGGTGTCATATGTTCGATCATGCCAGTATTGTAGTATACATGCTAATCATGCCAGTCCATTGAGTCATACATCAATCATGGTCATTCCATTGTTTTGTTATACATCCGATCTGCCAATACATTGGTGTCATATGTCGATCATGCCAAGTCCCATTGTAGTCATACATCAAATCATTTCAGTCGCATTGTAGTCATGACATCATCATGTCAGTCTTGTATCATACATCAATTATGCAGTCCATTGTAGTTATACCTCAATTATGCAGTTCATTGTAGTCATACATCAATCATCGTCAGTCCATTGTTTTGTTATACATTGATCCTGCAATACAATTGGTGTTCTTGTCGATATGCCAGTACCCAATTGTAGTCATACACTCATCATAGCAGTCATTGTAGTCATACATAATCATGTCAGTCATTGTTGTTATACATCAATCATGCCAGTCGTATTGTAGTCCTACATCAATCATGTCAGTCCATTGTTGTTATACATGATCTGCCAATACATTGGTGGCATATGTCCGATCATGCCAGTCATTGTGTCATACCATCATCATGCCATCATATTGTAGTCTACATACAATCATGCCAGTCCATTGTAGTCATAACTAAATCAGCCAGTCCATTGTAGTCATTCATCATCATGCAGTCATTGTTGTTTATACATTCGATCCTGCCAATACATTTGTGTCCATATTTAGATCATATGCAAGTCCATTGTAGTCATACATCAATCATGCCAGTTCATTGTATCATACACCAATCATGCCAGTTCCATTGTAGTCATACATCAAATCATTAGCGTCCAATTGTAGGTCAACATCAACATAGACCAGTACCCATTGTAGTCATACATAATCATGCAGTCATTGTTTGTTATACACGATTCCTGCATACATTTGTGTCATATTCGATCATCAAGTCATGTAGTCATACATATCATGCCAGTCCATTGTAGTCAACATAATCATCCAGGTCATTGTAGTCATACATCATCATGCCAGTCATTGTTGTATACATCGTGATCCTGCGAATGAGTTTGTGTCATGAGGTCGATCATGCAGCCAGTCCATTGTAAGTCATACACATCATCATAGCCAATTCCATTGTAGTCATACATCATCATCGCCACCATTGTAGTATACATCAATTAATGCCAGTCATTGTTTGTTATAGCATCGATCCTGGCCAATACATTGGTGTCATAATTCGATCATCTGCAGTCATTGTAGTCCATACATCAATCATGCCCAGCCAATTGTAGTCATACATCATCATGAATCCATGTTGTTATACCCTCGATCCTGCAATACATTGGTTACTCGCAGTACGCGTGATCATGCGCAGTCTCAGTCCGTGAGTCCATTGGTTTTCATACATGGAATGTTCAGTAAAAATTCTATATTTTACCTGTCTTCAAGAATTTTATAAGTTACGAAACACCAATCACAAAAATTGACGAATCCAGCCTCCACCTTCAACTCCATTCGAATCCCACATGCTTTAAATTTTTTTGTAATACCAAGTCGAGGCTACGATGTAATGAGAATATACAGAAACATAAATTATCAAGGGCATAGGAGGACGAAGGAGGGGTGGGAAGAGGGAAGCAGGCAAAATAGTTGGGTTTGACACAGAACTAACAAAGACAAAAGGATATTGTGGAAAGGGGAGGGATGGGAGCGGGGTACGACGGGACATTTCAAGGAGGAAAGCCAAGGAAATTTGAAGGATGTGGGTTTTAGGGTGGATTAACTAGGGGGTAGAAAAGATCGAGGTTTTGGATGGGGAAGATATTGAGTCGGTGGTGAAGCAGCTGTTTTGAAGACCTGAGAGGGAAGAGTGGGATTGAGAGAGTGTGGGAGTTTGTTCAGAGGTTGGTGAAAAAAGAAGGACTGAATAGTTGAAGGTGGAGCAGTATGTGGATTTTGGTGCGTTTCAGCAGAAGGGTTTTTGGGGGAGAAGTACGCCGCCGAATTAGATACATGAGATCGGCTCCTCTTGAGCTCCCTGTGGAAATGTAGTGTGGGGGGGGGGGGGGGGGGGGACGATCAAGACAGAGCCGGGGGGTCGGACAAGGATGGAGAGGAGACGTAGAGACAAAACACTAGACCTGCCCTCCGGTGAGAGAGTGAGGAGACCAAAACCAACATTGCGACAAAATAACTGCGTTATGTCATCCGGTGAATTGGCTTTATTCTTGTTTATAACATTGATTTTCTTTCATATCCTGCATGTTACATATCAGTGCACATCAATTTTGTTTTTCAAAGGATCTGCATGCCAAGTCATCATAACAGCATTTTATATAAAAAATATTATATTCATGCCAAATACACATCCCCAGTTGAGCAATAGGACAAAAATGGTGTGTGATTATATTTAATGGACGCAACCTGGACACGCAATGTACAGGCCATGGAGTTACAACAGTCATACCAGTTATGCGAATACAGGTGGATTTAGAGTGAAAACAAGGGCTGTATCAGTGTAATAGTGTTTTTCATTTAAATTTGATGAAGGAATACGGTGTTGCTTATTGCGGTTGAGACCATGGTATGCACAGCGACGACTTGGGATAGGCGAGTGAGGGCTGGGATTGTACAGGCAGCACTTATTTATGGCACGTGCTTAGCAATAAGTGACTGAGATATTTAAAGGAGTTTCTACTTTGATAAGTTCAGAGGAAAAAACACAACATCAAAAAGGAATGTATGAGAAATGTCGGATGCAAACTATAATAGTGATCTACAATGATCTCTGGATGCAAGACTGAATTGGCTGCATCCATATTTGCTGTTGCAACTGGTCATTGAAATCACCCACATCTGTTGCCCAGATGTGTTCACGCCCGAGAAGTGCTGGCCTGGCCTTCTTAATGAATGCGGTGGTTTGGCATTAATCGTGTAGGGTGGCGGGCTTTTGGATCCTAGGATCCAGAGTTCAAATCCCACTACAGCTGTTGAATTAATACCAGGTGGGGTTTAACTCGGCTGTCATCTTACGAGGTCAGCAAAATGAAGTGAGCATCGGAGTATACTGTGTCGGAGTGAGCAACCCGTCAGGATTGTGCCGATAGCAAGAGAAAACAAGAAAGGGGATACTGCTTAAAGTAAGGTAACTCAATTGCTCGCTGCAACGGTATGTTCAATCTCCTCTCCTCCTCTTATGTCCCCTCGTGCCTCTCACTGCAAGAACAGTAATGGGTACATTAGCCTACTCTGCAACCTTTTTGGTAAATACTGGGCATGGAACTACCTCAAAGCATATATATAACATTTAGAGTGGACTTTAACATTGTCATTATATCATTATTTTACAGTCCAGCACAATTAATTAAAAAGAGGACATTCTCTTCTTATGGCTGCTTTTGCAAACACATGTTCACCGCTCCGTCATTCATACCCTGCGAGCTTTTCCACCAGGTGCATTCCATTGTCATGTACTCAATTCATCACCTGCGGACTCCTTATTCACCCTACGTGAACTTTCACCTTCCTGCTGATGTTTATAATTGAATAGCGCACATCCTGTTGTTGATACCTACTATGATTTCCTCTTTACATATTTTTATTATTATATTATAAATTTTTTTTTTTGGTATACTGTTGAGGCTCGTGTAGGCTAACACACAAACGCACACAGAAGGGGGCATGAGACAAGAGGGGAGGGAGTGGGAAGGACAAAACAGTGGGGAACAGAGACATTTAGGAGATCTGTGGAAGGGAGAGGGGATGGGGCGGGGAACTGGGGAATACAAGATGGACATTACAGCGGGACTTTCAGGAAGGAAAGCAGGAATTGAAGGAGGTGGGCTGGGTGGATTATCGGGGGTAGAAAAGATGCGAGGATTTGGATGGGGGATGATAAGAGGTGGTGTGAACAGCTTGATTTTTTGAGGCCTGGAGGGAAGAATGGCGAATGATAGAGTGAGGGAGTTTTTCCTCAAAGGAGGGAAAAAAGAGGAATGAAAGATGAAGAATCGAAGCAGTGATTCGTGATTTGGTAGTTTTAAACCAAAGGGGTTGTTAGCAGGACCTTGAGCACCCTGTGGAAATGTGGTGGGGACAAATGCGAGGAGCAGGGAGGGCGAGGCTGGAGGAGACGGAGAAGACAGAAAAGACACCGAACCAACCTGCGGTGATTGAGTGAGAGGCAAAGAATCAAGCCTCATTGCGGGAGATGCCAATGATCTGAAATTACCACCAATTAGATATAAAATGTTCGATGGTTGCACATTTTGCATTCAATCTGAACCATTATCTCACATTCTGTGATACCAGGTTAAAGCAATTATCTAACTGATTGTCGCTGAGTATTTGAGCATGCACCAGCCATGACTGGAGGAACTGCAAAAAGTTTCCACATATATATATATAATATATATAACTATATATATGATATATAATATATAAGATACATATAACTACAATTAATAAAGACAAATAAAAGACCAACGATTGCAGACATAATCGACTTAAATCAGAAAACAGAAATATCGAAATGTCCCCAAGGAGAAGAGCAAAGGCATTCAACAGGCTCATGACCTCTGGGGCACCTGAGCAATGTAGAAGAACACACAGCTCTTGGGCAGGGGTCGACGAGGTAGCGTCATCAGAAGACACGGCAAACACATTCCTTTGGGAGGCAATTCTGTGCAATACAAATGCATCAAAATGAAAACAACATCTAACACGTGTACAGCAAACTTTCATTTGAATCATAAGAACTATTTATATCAATGGCCAGCACACAGAAATATAGTGCAAAAAAGCTGACGAGAGAATCATTCAATCAAGTTTAACAACAACAAAAAACCCCCCAAGAAGTGGGTTAGAATGAAGTGGCTGGGGATGACATCCCCTGAGGGAGCACTTTCAAAAGTCTCTGAAGAGCCAAAAGCATAGATGGCATAAAGAATATCTCGATCACTGGGAAGATGTAATGACAATCGACTGGGAAATACAGTCAGCCGGTAGGCGGACATGGGTAGTCGGCCGTTGCTAGGCAGACCGGAGGGTCCGTCAGCAACGGTTCTTTCTCAACAAACTTAGGACATCATGAAACCTACCATACCAAGTTTCATGTAATATCTGACTATATTCTTGAGATATACACAACTTCGTTTTTTATTGTTTCTGAGCCAGGGTTCATTCCAAATCCTACTTCTCCGACAGTTTTTTACATAGGACCGGCTGGAAATTTTCTGACCAAATGGCTGAATGTCTGCCACAGTCGCTCGTGCCGATTTTGACAAAATAATTTTTTTATGATTTCTTCAAAATCTTCACAAGTCTTGGCCAGCAACGGTGGTGTCATAGCAACGTTCCTATTTGCACACAACTAGGTCATGGTTATGAAATACCAACCCAAGTTTCATACGAAATTCGCCATTTGTATTAACTGAAATCGGGACCATGTTATAAACTACTTGAATAATAGGCTAAGTGACATTTGCCACGGCGGCGCGTCGGGTCTCCAAAATCTACGGCACACTGAGCAATTATGACGGCGGCCGCAGTATTTCAGGTCACATCCAATTGTAGCAGTGTCACATATGTTGTTTATATTTTCGGGGAGGCCTGCACGGCCGTATTTAGAAATTGCTGGAGACCGAAAACGTGGGTTGCGTATGCGGTCTTTGATTTATGTCGCACGCGGTTGAACTGTGTAAGGGGACCTGTCGGCGAGCCATAGAATTTTCAGGAGGACAGACAAGGTATGCCTCAAGGTGCCTCGCAAGGCGACCTGAGGGGGTCCCTATGTGCGAACGTGGGCGGTCCAGACCGGACGGTAGAGATGAATGAGTTTAATTTTTTTTTTTTTTACCAGAATTTTTTTTTTTTTCGGCTTGTCGATTGGCTACGGCGAAGACGTAGAAATGAAAAAAGTTATAACTCGCCGCTTATAGATTCAGCGCGGACTACCTACGGCCTGTAGAAGATAGCAAATGGCGGTAGGGCG
>CM068964.1:33301001-33312276 GCA_035128595.1 Eptatretus atami
CTGGCTGTCTGTCTGTCTGTCTGTCTGTCGTCCCGAGCATAGCTCGTGGGTTTTGATCCGATCCTGAAAAAATTTTGGTGGGAGGTTTTATATCCATGAATCTAGTTGTTGTCTTTCCTGAAAATACTGGGCGTTGGTGCGCCCATTATGGGCGGAGCCACGCCCAAAAAACTGTGATTTTTAGGTGGTAGCGATTTCATTTGCTATTCTCCTAGGGGGTTTGTCGAATCTGGCAGGGGTTTCGGTATTCTGGTTAGCCCAATGCACCTGCATAGCCCACGGAGCTCGATTTTTCATTTTCGTCCCAAGTCATGGTCACAAGGTCACGAACTTAGAAAATTGCGATTTTGACATAAAATCCATCTTCTCCGAGGGGTTGTCGAATCTGGCAGGGTTTCGGTATTTGATTAGCCCAATGGCACCTGCATAGCCCACGGAGCTCGATTTTTCATTTTCGTCCCAAGGTCAAGGTCACAAAGGTCACGAACTTAGAAAATTGCAATTTTACATAAAAATCTTTCTTCGAGGGGTTGTCGAATCTGGCTGGGTTTCGGTATTCGTTAGCCCAATGGCACCTGCATAGCCCACCGAGCTCGATTTTTCATTTTCGTCCAGGTCAAGGTCACAAGGTCACGAACTTAGAAATTGCGAACAGACAGACAGACAGACACACAACAATAACGAATATAGTGGTCACTTATTTTTTTCGTGAACCAATAGGAATGTGTCCTGGTTCGGATCCATATGTTTGCCTGACCATGTGTTTCACCTTTTGGGTTGTGGAACATGTGTATGTTCATGGGACAGGCTTGTTGGATGGTGTGCTTTGACCATGAACATCCCACCAAGTAAAAGTGCACGTCTAAAGCTGTGTTGAAATGTTTGGATTTTTTTACCTTTCTTTTTAATAAAAAAAATGGCATTTATTACAAGAGGATGGCTAGTGGGCCTCAAAGTTATTGAATGGCCATGCTTTCTGGCCCTTTCATCTCGGGTAACCATGTGTTTCAGCCTGGCTGAAGCACACATGCGTGCAATATATACATATACACACGTCCTGAGCTTTGTTACAATGTTTGATTTAACGAAACAAACACACAAGCTAACACCAGAAAGTTTTGGTACTCACACGAGTAGTACCCCACATCGGTGTTGGCCGTGAGCTTGCCAACATCATAAGTCTCAATAACGCTGGTGTCCCACTTCTTGCGGTATTGGATGTCGTGTAGCACATCGTAAAGGGTGCTCGCTGCAATGTTCTTGCACTCGAGTGAAGTCTGCACACATTAGATTACAAGATTGTATTTGTATACAAAAGCTACATAAAATATAAACATAAAACAAATGTCAGAAATGTTTTAAAATATGAACATAAAACATTTAAAAAACACAAGAAGGGCACTCGGTAGAAAGCATACCTCCGCCATGCAATACCTGATCCATGAGAACATATCAGACCCAATACATTTTTGAAATATCATGCAACATATCGTTTTTAGCCCTATCTTTCAATGGTGAATAATCACTTTAAAAATTAAATAATTCCCAGATCCGGATTTGCATCTTCACCAAAATCGAATCAATTATTCCTTATCACACCGAACATGTCCACCAAGTTTCGTCCAAATCCATCCACAACTTTTTGAGGTATCGTGCTATACGTATAGTTTTCGGCCCAACTGCTCAATAGTGAAGAATCACTTTTAAAAACTTCTAGTAGCCTGAACCAGATCTTCAGCAAAATCTAATCAGTTTGTCCTTGTCACACACTCAACCTGTCCACAAAATTTCATCCGAATCCGTCAATAACTTTTTGAGATATCCTGCACACAAACAAACAAACAAGCAGTCATAGACTGGTACTTACGAAATCGTCAAAACTTGACCTCTGACCTTGTCAAATAAAAGCTGTCTCTAGAGAAGGTAGCGACGCAAACCAGAAGTTTCTACGTGATTCTGCACCAAACCATCAAAAATCGAATGTTTGACCTCACTGTGACCTTGACCTTTGACCGATTTTGACCAAAATCTAATCAGCACTAGCCATCACCCTCCTGAATCACGGGGTGTAATATGACATTGGTAGCTTCTTCCGTTCTCGAGTTATCGTGCCTACAAACAAACAAACACACACACAAACAAACACACAAACAGATGACGGAAGTCATCAATATACTTACGAAATCTACAAATGAAATTGCTCGTAGCAAGGAATTGCCGAATAACTTTGTCATTATCCATGATCTCTGAAAAAACAAAAAACCTGAAATCAATTTGGTTCTTATAAGTCGATAGTGCTACTGTTTAATGAGTTATAGCACTTAGTTTGGTCATGATCATAACTTGGAAGTCAATCGGACTTGAAATGGCGTTTATATCGCAATTTGAAAGTTGTGACCCGACCCCCCCCCCCTGACATTCGACCCCCGACCGCTAAGAAGGGTGTTGGTGTGACACCCAATGAGACTATGGTTGGATGCAGAATTGAAGATGCACATTTTGGATTTGGTTTGAAGTCGATACGACCATTTGCGAACGTTATTGCAAAAATAAGAATTTCGGATTTTCGTGACCTCGACCTTGACCTTGACCTAGATTCACCAAAAACGACAAGGTCTAAGTTGGACCATGCCGACGTCTGTACCCAGTTTGGTCATGATTGCTGAAACGGTGTGGCTGCTACAGGTAAACAAACACACAAACAGACAGACAGAACAGCAGAATGACACACACAACCGACCAACATAATTGCCGAAATCCGAAGGATTCCGGCAATTAACAAGGTCACGCAAAGTCAACAAATTTGGTGTCAAATAAAAGGTCATATGCAAGTTCCTATATGTTGATAATGATAATGTAGTCGCTGTCACTGTTTTTTGAGTTATGCCATTTTAAAGTGAAAATCAACTTTTACGTGACCCCCCTCAACTTCGACCTGGAGCGAACTTCAAAACTTTGCATTTTTTAGCATGCAAATGTGTAAAATCATAATTAGAGATATGAATTGTGACATTTTAAGCCTAGTTTGAAGTCGATAAGACCATTTTACAGTGCGTGCGCTGTATACAATTGCACCGAGTTTGAAATGTCCCCGGTGCTACCATGTCTCCGGTGTCCCCCCCCCCCTCCCCCCCCCCCCCCCCCCCCCCCCCCACATGCCTCAAGACAGCCAATACGGTCTGTTTGGTAGATGAAATGGCGTAACATTTCCTAGACGTAACCTAGACGGAAAATGGCGACAATTGACGGAAATACCGAGTATTTCAATGGAAATTTGTGAAACTAACATGTTATATATGTGAAAACCATTGAATTTATTGCTTGACGGAAAAAAACAAGAAACGCTCCCCTCTCATGTACAAACGAACGAAACGACGTCATTTCCGCCCACCATGACATTTCGCGCCGAACGCTGAAAGCTAAGTTCTTCTTCTGCCATCATTCTTTTGCGGCCTCCTGCCACGCTGTATCGAACGATTTCATTCCTTCTGTTATATATAAAGTGCTTATCACAATAATAACAAGATTTTAC
Source organism: Eptatretus atami (assembly GCA_035128595.1). Classification (NCBI taxonomy): domain Eukaryota; kingdom Metazoa; phylum Chordata; class Myxini; order Myxiniformes; family Myxinidae; genus Eptatretus; species Eptatretus atami. The sequence goes on from CM068964.1 coordinate 33,304,534, forward strand.
ATTTCCAATATTAAGTACGCTTTTTAATTGTTTTCAACTGAAAAAGCATAAATTGCACATTTTAACATTAGTGTACTCATTTGCTTCACCACACGCGCTGTATTGAAGGATTTCACTTGTTGAGTATGTTATGACAAAAAACGATCACGGTTTATAGTCGACCTTGACATTGACCTTGATTGAAGGTCAACCATACTTAACACATCAGTAGCCAGTGCCATTGCCTACTAAAATGGTGCAAATATTGGTGAACAAATCTGCATAATTGTGGACACTGTCAAACTTTAAAAAAAATCTGAAAATTTGCATTTGTTTATCATTAGGGAACTTTGTTGCCATGGTAACCGGAAGTGGCTGAACCAAATTTCATCATTTTTGGCATATAATAGGACACTCATACAAGATACTACATTGCCAAATTGGTAGTCAATTCGGGATCGAAATGACGTTTTATCGCAATTTGAAAGTTTTGACCCGACCCCCCTGACATTCGACCCCCGACCGCTAAGAAGGGTGTTGGTGTGACACCCCAATGAGACATATGTTTGGATGCAGAATTGGAAGATGCACATTTTGGATTTGGTTTGAAGTCGATACGACCATTCTAGCGGACGTTATTGCGAAAATAAGAATTTCGGTTTTTCGGTGACCTTGACCTTGACCTTTGACCTAGATTCACCCAAAACGACAAGTGTCTAAGTTGGACCATGGCCGACCGTCTGTACCCAGTTTGGTCATGATCGCTGAAACGATGTGGCTGCTACAGGGTAAACAAACACACAAACAAACAGACAGACAGACACAGAATGACACACACAACCGACCAACATAATTGCCGAAATCCGAAGGATTCCGCAATTAATAAACAACTCATCATTATATCCCCCTTACTGACACCAAAACAATATCATGACTTGTGTTATAGAATGCAACGATTTCTCCCGTACGAGACATAATTGGCTGGCCTATCACACCCACACGACGAGCGTATCCAATACAATGCCGGAAGCTACAGTTAATTTTCAATGTGGGGTGAGAAGTATTAACCAAGAGCGGAGATGCAGACAGTTGAAGATGAACTGATGAACTCACACACAGACACAACAAATACTTTGCTGATTGACATGGAAAGACAGGCAGATGAGCCAGCACACCTCTTCTGTCTTTTGCTCTCTATTGATCAGTCAATCCACATTTTATACAAATGACGACACGTTGAGTTATGCTTGTACTGTATCCTTCCTCACTTTGCTTCCTGGTACCTTTAATTTCAGGTGGAGTTAAGCAGTATAAATACCAGAAGGGCACTCGGTATAGTGCATACCTCCACCCGGATCCAGATCTTCACCAAAATCAAATCAATTCGTCCTCGTCACACAGCCAACATGTCCACAAAGTTTAACTCAAATCAGTCCACAACTTTTTGAGATATTGTGCTATACCTGTATATCATTTTGACCCCATCTATCCCATTTTGACCCATTTGGAGATCTCTCCCTCTTTCAATGGTGAATGGTCACAAAAAACAAACAACTCTAGTGCATACATTTTCACCAAAATCTAATCAGTTCGTCCTTGTCACACACCCAACCTGCCCACCAAATTTCATCCAAACCCATCCCCAACTTTTTGAGATATCCTGCACAGAAACAAACAAACACAGACAGACAGACAGACATGAAAGCATGACATCCGTCCATTGCAAATGGCGGAGGTAATAAACGGAGAAGCGTTGCATTTTAAGCTGAATGGTCTTTCTGATGATGCCCAAAAACAGAAACAGCAGCTTCTTGCATGACCACAATGTCTTTTGGATCAGTGTTCATGTACGAGCATAATCGCTTTCATGGGCATCGACATGTCTTCGCATAACCATGTACTTTTTCTTGTGGGCTGAAATAGAGTAGGCTGTGTGTGTTTACCTTCGTCACAATGTTGTTGTGTTTTGTAATATTTGTGTGAAAAGGCGTTTCTCAATAGACAAACACTTACCGACAAGCCAAAGCTCAAAATCAGGCTTGCATACATCCCCCGAGTCATTGCCTTCTATCCCTACATGCGAGGACTGATCCCTTTTGAGTGGTGGTCCTTTGGAGATCTCTCCCTCTTTCAAATCAACTCCTCCTCTATTTTAGCTTTTTATTCTTAACCTGCTTGTGTTCCATCCACAATTTACTCCCTTAAGCTTGTGTTTGTCTAAAACAGCGGTTCTCAACCTATTTATCAGTTAGTCAGGCAGATAATGAGGTGAAGGAGGAATTATGGAGGTGAATCATGCACTTTTTGATAAAAGCACCAAACTTGGCACAGAGTTAGAACTCATCGAGGTGAATACATTTAAACACCGGGACATCTCAGATTTCACCGAGAATGGTTTTGGTGGCCATTTTTCAAGATGGCGGCCAAGAAAACCAAACTTTCACAATATCTTAGAACATGTACATCACATCGAATCTCTTTTTGAGAGAAAGGTTTTTCCATGGTGAGGATATGGATATCTTACTTTTGACCTTACTTGGCGTTCAGGTGAATGTGAAACGTCAGTCCACCAAACTACACAAAATGAAGCCCATCGTCACCAAGATCAAACCACAAATGTACAAACAGCGTTTCTCAAAGATGTAACAGTGTTGACATCAACTGCTCAAGAACACGGAAATCCATTCTGTGAAAAAGGATCAGATCCGCCAGTGTTGGTCACTCGTGATATGTGTGAGGACAGTGCTGTGAAAGGTGTGATGAAAATTGAGGAACTTGGCCACTCTCAGTACACTACATTTGTCAACGAGCATCCAATAGATTGCATTAAACTTATCAGAGATCTGACCAAGATGAACAAACTCCGCCTATTCGGAATGTCATCATAAAGACAGCAATCTAAATCCCAGATACAAGCGCCAGCTCTCAGAGGTGACTGTCCATCATTTTCTCAGCTGTACATCAGTTGCCAAGTGAGAAACGATGATCTTGAGTTCTTCTCGTATGAGAATCAAGCATGTCTGCAGTTGCTGTCACATGACAGAAAACTGCACACTGGAACGAATGCAGACATCATTGGTTGCTTCGAAAAAGTAGTGTCACATGAACCAGACAATAGTTCACCGCTTTCCTTCATTGATGTTTGATGGTGCAGCAGCCATCAAAATGTTGAAGCCACAGACCTCAGCAACATTTGGGCAATATCGAACACCCAAATTTTCTGTATATGTTGTATCCCAGCTCAACAGAAGCCAACATGTGGACATTTTCTGGGATCGACAAAGCTGGAAGCCTCAAACCATGCACAGTAATGGAAGGGGAAGTGTGTTTGATGTCATGTGGAATCAAACATACCTCTGCCAAAGAATTGGCATGACCTCTTTCGGTGTGAAGAGAAGAAAACGGAGTTGTTCACATTCTTGAGCCAGACTGTCAATAGTCTGCCACAGCACACAGTGAAACGGGTCATCAGCAGATGCAACGAGGTTGTAGATGTTTCACAACTATGAGGCATCACCAATTTATCTCTCTACATACACAAAGAAGCAGATAACAGAATGATGGTCCATATCAATGATGCTGCAAAATTTGGCTACAAGAATGTAATCCTCTGTGCTATGGACAGTGACATTGTTATCCTTGAGGTCGTCATCTTCAACCAGCTGAAGGAATCACTGAAGTCATTGCAGGTAGTGTTTGGAACAGGAAATACGTTTAGAGACATACCTGCACACTATATATTATGTTCACTGGGACAAAAGATGTGCCAAAGCCTCCCATTTTTCCATGCATTCACCGGATGTGTCAGTGTCACTTTCTTTGAGAGTAGAGGCCAAAAAAGGAAAAAGTGTGTGGAATGGTTATCCAGAAGCTACGACACATTCTACACCCTGTCAGATGCACCATCGTATCAGGATGTGGAGGGCACAAAGTCAACCAACGAGAGGTTCACTGTCCTGATGTATGACCAGACTCACACTTTTGTGAACGTGAATGAAAAACGAAGGCAAATGTTCATGCAGAAAGGGAAACAAATCAACCATATTCCACCAACACACACACCACACTGCTGGAGCACACCAAGCATGAAGCTCACCAAGGAAGTCATTGTTGGGGAATCACAAACCTTCTCCTACCAGTGCCAGACATCCCGTCCCAAAATGGATGGAGTGGGAAGCTCAAGGAGAAAGATGACTCCTTTATGGTCAACTTTGCCACAAGCCTCGCAAGTTTGCAGGGAACTACTGAAATGTGGGTGTCATCTTGAAAAAGCTGCAAAATGGCCACCTGCAGATGCAGGAAGGCTGAACTCAGCTGCACTGAAATGTGTAATTGTGAGGAAAAACACAAATGAGAGTTAAACAAGTTTTCAAGATTATAAATGTTTATAATGTGGTGGAAACGGCTCCGAGGGGTTAATAACACTCAGAGTAAGTTGTTCAGTTATATCCTTCATGAATATAATAGCACAAGCGTGACATAATTAATTGTGATATTAGAAATGCGTCGCTTATATCATAGTTAGACCGTCTTGGAGCTAGTGTACTTTGAATTTCATTCGTATCGGTTAATCCGTGTAGGAGCAAGGGTGCCTTGAATGGTAATTTCGCCCGAAAAATGCACTTATTGACCTTTGATCCCTGACCTACTCGAGATAGGTCATTATGCAAATGAACAATGTTGTAGTACTCATTACATACTTACCACCCGAGTACTTACCACGTACTTACCATTACGTACTTACCACTTACCACTCTATGTAATCTCCCCATCCTAATGTTTGTATCTAAAAATCATCAACCCTTTCAATGCCATTATTAATGTCCCCACCTTGGCAAATCTATGCCTATGTCTCTTTTAAGCATTTGCTGGGTCTTGAGGTATGAGCTTTTGTGCAAAAATGAAAGTTGTAGGTACAATCAGCACGATCAGGCCGATGCTGGTGGCAGTCGGAGAGGTGAAGGGTCATGGACATGCTCTCCCTGCCTACGGTATTGGCCACGAGCCAATAGTGAAGGAGAGAGGAGGGGCTAGAAGAACCAGCAAAGTCACAGTTCTCCAAGGTAATGCAAGAGAGGAGCGACGGGGAATTGCAGGGAGTGCTCGGAAATCTTCGACAGAGAAGCTTCGTGCCTTGCTCACTCCTGGAGGGCCAGAGCCCTGCCCTGCCAAAGCCACATCCATCTCTATCTCTATCTCTCTCCATCTATGTCTCTATGTCTCTATGTCTCTCTCTCTCTCTCAACGGGACATTCACCCTGCCAGAGCGACTGGGACTGGACCTGACCCATCCTGCAGATTTGCCAGATTTGGTCAAATAACTTCTTGTCTTGTTAATCCCCATATTGTCTATCTCTTATGGTGTGCCTGATTGGGCTCTAAGGCTTAGTTAATTAAGGATTCATGTGCTACGAATTAATTAAGAATTAAGGGCACGTATGACTTGGCAGTGGGTAAGGTTTAAAAAAAAACATTAAAATGTTGGTTGAATCATTTATTTGTCATTGCTTCCTCTTTTTTTCCTTCCCCCATTAATCGCTACTGTTAAACAAACCTAGTCTCGAGATGAATTCTGGTTGCCATGGTTCTTCATTGATGATTAAGGGAAAGCCTGTTGAGGGATTATTTAGCTGTGGCAGTTAAAGCCACATAAAAAGACAGTGCCACGCATATTAGGCTCGCTCAGCCTAATTGGATATGAGATGGCGGTGCTAATTAGCGTAGTGCTTGACCAATTCGGTGCTCCAATCTGCACTGTATCGTGGATCTTAGACACGTGATCCGACAGGGACCTCAGAATCGGTTGACCATTACGGTCACATTGAGGTGACTTACCAGATTCAAGCCAGGCAACTCGAACAGACTGGATGACTACAATACTACTTTTGATGCAAAAAGCTTATATTTTGCAAGAAATACGAGATGTTACATGTGTTTGTTTTGTTTTTCCCTGAAATGTTGACGATATTTAGTTTGCTGGAAGTCATCTTGAAAAATTGCGCATTTGGATATCTGAGGTCAAAGTAAAATATTTGATATCCTCACTCCTGAAAAACTACAGTTTGACACCAAAAACAAGGTTCCACGTGAGGTCGTTTTTAAGACATTGTAAAAGTCTGACTTTCACGGGTGCCATCATTAAAAATGGTCACCAGTAACATCTAGGGCGAAATTAAATGGCCCTGGGACTAAATTTCTTTGTTTTAATCAGTTTTATACTAGTTCCAAGTGTCATTCTTATATCACAAAGTGCATGGTGGTTTCAGTTATCAGTGTGTGTGCTGCATTTGCAGCTCTCTGGATGGGTTATGTTGACCCCAACCACACAACTTACTTCCTGTGTCGCTAAACATAAAAAAAAAGTTTTGTATTTTTCTATGTCTAATTTACTCCACAGGTACACTCGAACAAACTGCTGGTGGCAGCGAGTTTATATAATTCAGAACCAGAAATTGTGGTGTAACCAATAAGCATGCTCAAAAAGTATAGGAGCTTTCATTTGTGAGGCACTTGTACCCAAAATAACGTGACTTTTTAGAGCATAATTTCTGGTTTGGGGATAAAATAAATAAATAAATATATTTTAAAACCACGGCATCTTCAATTAATTTTTTATTATTATTATTATTAGGATGTCACATGGGTTGCATGCAGTCTGTGGGCCACAGGTTCAGAACTACTTGTCTAAAACTATCATTGCTATGGAATGGAGAGGAGCTTGAAAGACTTTTAATATATTTCATCAACGATTTGGATAATGGGGTAAAGAGTAAGTTTTCCAAATTTGCAGATGACGCAAAGCTTGGAGGTAAGGTGGATACCAGGGGTGGTGATCAGATTCAGGAAGGTATTGATACTTACATAGATTGGGCAAAAGATTGGAAGATGTAATTTAACCTGAGCAAGTGTAAGGTGTTGGGGATGGGAAAGAACAATGAAAATAGAGATTACAGGATACAAGGGGTAATTTTGGAGTGTGTCACACAGGAGAAGGATCTGAGGGTGGTAATAGATACGGGAGGTAATCAGGCAGCACAGTGCCAAGCAGCTATAGGTAAAACAAATAGGGTTTTAGGTTGTATTCGGAGGGGGATCATTTATAAATCCAAAAGAGGTGGTGTTAACATTGTACAGGAATTTAGTGAGGGCCACATCTAGAATATTGTGTGCAGTTTTGGTTACCACAATAGGAAGGATGTAGCTGCCACAGAGAAAGTTCAGCGCAGGGCTACTCGATTGATTCTGGGCCTCGCTAGACTCAGCCATGATGAGTGACTGAAGGAGACAAGGCTTTATTCACTAGAAAGGAGGCGGTTACGAGGAGATATGATAGAGATGTTTAAGATAATGAAAGGTAAAGCCAAAATAAGTGCAGATGAATTATTCAACAGAGTAAGACAGTGATAGAACCATAGCCTGAGAGTAAAGAAGAGGAGAGTTAAGATGGTAGAAAGACAGGGGACTTTCATTCAGAGAGTGGTTAATTCATGGAATGGCCTCCCTGGAAAGGTAGTGGCAGCAGAAACAGTCGATAAGTTTAAATTAGAATGATATAGGTACCGACAACTATTGGAGACAGAGGGGTATGTATAGGGATGTTGGCAGAATTTTTCAGTAGCTTGAGTCTGTAGATGGGTGATTGTGTGAATCTGTGTGGTGTTGTCTGTGGGGATCTTGTTAAGGGGTGGTGTGCGGTTGATGTTGAGTGTTTCTCATCCAAGAACCACCTTCGTACACTCCTTTCCCCTCACCCTCCAGGAAAGA
>CM068964.1:33321228-33335561 GCA_035128595.1 Eptatretus atami
TACATATCAGCATCAAAGTCTAATAAAAGAAAAGGAAAGAAAGAGCAGATTAGAAAAAATTCCACGCATCCTTTCTACCATCCTTAACCCAAATCAGTTGATCACTCTATTGACCATTTTAAATCTATCAACAGCATCACTCTTCCTGTAATATGACATGTACTTCTCTTCTCGTTTCTTGCCTACAAAACCACCAACACACAAGTAGAACTATCAACTTAGAAATCTTTAGATTCCTAAGTAAAATGAATCTGCTGTGGAGAATCGGAACCTTTCTTATCTTATCTCTGAAAACAAAAACGAAATCAATTTGGTTTTAAGTCGATCTATGGCTTATGTTTATGTTTAGGCCTTAGTGGTCTGCTCAACTTGGAAGCATCGACTTAATGCCTTTTTTTGCAATTTTAAGTATACCCCCCCCCCCTGACATTCGACCCTCCGACCGCTAAGAAGGTGTTGGTGTACACCCCTAATGGACATTTGTTGATGCATGAAAGATGCACCTCATTTGGTTTGAAGTCGATACGACCATTTAGCGACGTTATTGCGAAATAAGAATTTCGGTTTTTCGTACTTAACTTTTACTAGTTCAACCCAAACGACAAGTGTCTAAGTTGGACCAATGCACGTCCGTACCCAGTTTGGTATGATGCTGAAACGCCGTTGGGCTGCTACAGAAACAAACCCACCAAACACACCAGGAAGACGACACAGATACCACCAACGGCCCAACTAACTGCCGAATCCGAAGCGATTCCGCAATCTTATAAAACGACATCATTATATCCTTACTGACACCCAAAACATATCAGACTTGTGTTTATGATGCACATTTCTCCCGTCACAGAATAATGCATGTCCTATAACCACACGACGAGACCAATACTATCCGAGCTACAGCTTTATTTTTCATGGTTGAGAATATTACCAGAGTCTGATTTGCAGACAGTTGAAGATGAACGATGAACTCTACACACAAACAAAAACTACTTTGCCCTGTTGACATGAAATACAGCAGTGAGCCAGCACAGCTCCTGTTCTTTCTCTCTATCTGATCATCCATCACTTTTATAAAATGCACACGTTGAGTTATCTTGATACTGATATCCTTCCTCACTTCTTCTGGTCCTTTAATGTTCAGTGGACGTTAAGAGTTTTATAATACAGGAAGGGACACTGTACTAGTGCAACCTCACTCGGATCAGATCTTCACCAAATCAAATCATTCGTCCTCGTCACACGCCAACATGCTCCACAAAGTTTAACTCAAAAATCAGCCAAACTTTTAGATATTGTGCTAGACCTGTATATCATTTTGACCCATCTATTCCCATTTTACCCCTTTGGGATCTCTCCTCTTTCAATGGTAATTGGTCCAAAAACAAACAACTCTAGTGCATACATTTTCACCCAAATCTAATCGTTCGTCTTGTCAACACCCAACCTGCCCACAAAACTTTATCCAAACCCTCCCAACTTTTTTGAGATATCTGCACAGAAACAACAAACACAGACAGACAGACACTTGAAAGCCATGACAATCCGTCATTGCCAAAATGCAGTTATATAACGGAGACAGCGTTGATTTTAGAGCTGAATGGTCTTTCTATCGATGCCCAAAACAGAAAAGCAGTTCTTGCCATGACCACAGTGTCTTTGAGTCAGTGTTCATGTACGAGCATAATCGCTTTCATGGGCATCGACAGTCTCGCTAACCATGTACTTTTTATGTGGGCTGAAATAGATAGGCTGTGTGTGTTTACCTTCGTACAAGTTGTTGTTTTGTAATATTTGTGAAAAGCGTTTCTCAATAGACACACTACCGACAGCCAAAGCTCAAAATCAGGGCTTGCATACATCCCCGAGTCACTGCCTTCTTATCCTACATGCGAGGACTGATCCCTTTTGAGTGGGTCCTTTGGAATCTCTCCCTCTTTCAATCAACTCCTCCTCTATTTTAGCTTTTTATTCTTACACTGCTTTGTGTTCCATCACAATTTAATCCCTTAAGCTTGTGTTGTCTAAACAGCGGTTCTCACTATTTATCAGTAGTCAGGCAGATAATGAGGTGAAGGGAATTATGGAGGTGATCATGCACTTTTTGATAAAGCACCAAATTGACAAGGAGTTAACCATCAGGTGATACATTTAAACACGGACATCTCAGATCTTCACCGAGAATGGTTTGGTGGCCATTTTTCAAGATGGCGCCAAGAAAAACCAACTTTCACAAATCTTAGACATGTACATCACATCGATCTCTTTTTGAGAGAAAGGTTTTCCATGGTGAGGATATGGTATTTACTTTTGACCTTACTTGGCTTCAGTGAATGTGAAACGTCAGTCCACACAACTACACAAAATAAGAAGCCCATCGTCACAAGATCAAACCACAAATGTACAAAGCGTTTCTCAAAGATAACAGTGTTACATCAACTGCTCAAGAACACGGAAATCCATTCTTTGAACAAGATCAGATCGCCAGTTTGGTCACTGCATGAATGTGTGAGCGACAGTGTGTGAAAGGTTGATGAAATTGGGGAACTTGGCACTCATCAGTACACTACATTTGTCAGGAGCATCCAATTATTGCATAACTTATCAGAGTCTGACCAAGATGAACAAACTCGCTATTCGGAATGTCATCATAAAGACAGCCAATCTAAATCCCAAGATACAAGCCCAGCTCTCAAGGTGACTGTCCATCATTTTCTCAGCTGTACATCAGTTGCACTGAGAACATGATCTTGTTCTTCTTTATGGAATACAGCATGTCTGCAGTTGCTGTCACATGACAGAACACTACACTGGAACGATGGTAGACATCAGTTGTTCTTCGAAAAAGTAGTGTCACAGAAACAGACAATAGTCACCGCTTTCCTTCATTGATTTGTATTGATGTGCAGCAGCCATCAAAATGTTGAACCCAGACCTCAGCAACATTTGGGCAATATCGAAACCCCAATTTCTGTTATGTTGTTACCAGCTCAACAGAGCCAACATGTGGACATTTTTCTGGATCGAACAAGCTGGAAGCCTCAAACCATGCACAATCAATGTGAAGGGAAGTGTGTTTGATGTCATGTGGAATCAAACATTACTGCCAAGAATTGGCATACCCTTTCGTGTTGAAAAAGAAAACGAGTTTTTCACATTCTTGAGCCAGACTGTCATAGTCTGCCACAGCAACAGTGAAACGCGGTCATCCACAGATGCAACAGTAGATGTTCCACACTAGAGGCATCACAATTTATCTTCTCTACATACACAAAAAGCAGATAGAATGATGGTCCAATCAATGATGCTGCAAATTTGGCTACAAGAATGTAATCCTCTGTGCTATAGACATGAATGTTATCCTGTTCTCTCATCTTCAACCAGCTGAAGCAATCACTGAGTCATTGCAGTAGTGTTTGCACAGAATACAATTTGAGACATACCTGACCACATATATATTATGTTCACTGGGACCAAGAGTGCCAAAGCTCCCATTTTCCATGCTTCACCGGATGTGTCAGTGTCCTTTCTTTGAGAGTAGAGCCAAAAAGGAAAAAGTGCGAATGGTTATCCAGAAGCTACGACACTTCTAACCCTGTCAGATGCACATCTGTATCAGGATTAGTGAGCACAAAGTCAACCACGAGAGGTTCGCTGTCCTGATGTTGACCAGACTCACCTTTGTGAACATTGAATGAAACCAGAAGGCAAAGTTCATGCAAAAAGGGAAACAATCAACATATTCACAACCACCACACCACCACTGCTTGCGACACACAAGCATGAGCGTACCAAGGAATCATTTTGGGAATCACAAACCTTCTCCTACCAGTGCCAGGACATCCCGTCCCAAAATGGATGGAGTGGAAGCTCCAAGGAAGTGGATCCTTTTGGTCAACTTTGCCAAGCCTCGCAAGTTTGCAGGAACTAACTACTAAATGTGCGGTTTCATCTGAAAAAGCTGCAAAATGGCCACCTGCAGATGCAGGCAAGGCTGAACTCAGCTGACTGAAATGTGTATTGTAGGAAAACACCAAAGAAGTTAAACAAGTTCCACATAGATAATTATGTTTATAATGTGTGGAAACGCTCCGAGGTTTAATAACACTCAGAGTAAGTTGTTCAGTTATCCTATTTGAATACCTAATAAGCAAGTCGATCAATAATTGCTATATTGAATCGTCGTCTTATCACTATTAGACCGTCTTGAGCTAGGTACTTTGAATTTCATCGTTCGTTATCCGTGTAGGAGCAAGGGTGCCTTGAATGGTAATTTTCGCCCGAAACAATGCATATTGACCTTTGATCCCTGACCTACTCGAGATAGTCATTATGCAATGAACAATGTTGTGTACTTCATTACTTACTTACTCCCGAGTACTTACCACTACTTACCATTACTACTTTTATCACACTTACCATCTATGTCATCTCCCCATCTCATGTTTGTAATCTAAAATCATCAACCTTTCAATGCCATATATTAATGGCCACCTTGCACAATCTATGCCATATGTCTCTTTTAAGCATTCTGCTGGTCTTGAGTATGACTTTTGTGCAAAGAAAGTGTAGTACAATCACACGATCAGCCGATGTGGTGGCCTCGGAGAGGTGAAGGGTCACGGACATGCTCTCCCTGCCTACGGATTGGCCACGAGCCAATAAGGAAGAGGAGGGGCTAGAAGAACCAGCAAAGTCACAGTTCTCCAAGGTAATGCAAGAGAAGAGCGACGGGAATTCAGGAGTGCTCGAAATCTTCGACAGAGAACTCGTGCCTTGCTCACTCTGGAGGCCAGGACTGCCCTCCAAAGCCACATCCCTCTCTATTCTATCTCTCTCCATCTATGTCTCATGTCTCTATGTCTCTCTCTCTCTCAACGGGACATTCACCCTGCCAGAGCGACTGGGACTGACCTGACCCATCCTGCAGATTTGCCAGATTGCAAATAACTTCTTGTCTTGTTAATCCCTTGTCTATCTCTTAATGTTGCCTGATTGGGCTCTAAGCTTAGTTAATTAAGGTTCATGTTACGAATTAATTAAGAATTAAGGCACGGATGACTTGGCAGTGGGTAAGTTTTAAAAAACATAAATGTGTTGATCATTTATTTGTCATTGCTTCCTCTTTTTTCCTTCCCATTAATCGCTACTGTTAACAACTAGTCGAGATGATCTGGTTGATCATTGGCTTCTTTGATGATTAAGGGAAAGCCTGTTGGGGATTATTTAGCTTGCAGTTAAAGCCACATAAAAAGACAGTGCCCGCATATTAGGCTCGCTCAGCCTAATTGGATATGAGATGGCGGTGCTAATTGCTAGTGCTTGACAATCGGTGCTCCAATCTGCACTGTATCTGGATCTAGACACGTTATCCGACAGGACCTCAGATCGGTTGACCATTACGGTCACATTGAGGTGATTCCCATCAAGCCAGCAACTCGAACAGCTGGATGTACTACAATATTACTTTGATGCAAGCTTATATTTGCAAAATACGAGAATTACATGTGTTTGTTTTTTTTTTTCCACTGAAATGTTGACGATATTTGTTTGCTGGAAGATCATCTTGAAAAATTGCGCATTTGGATATCTGAGGTCAAGTAAAAATATATTGATATCCTCACTCCTGAAAAAACTACAGTTTGACACCAAAAACAAGGTTCCACGTGAGGTCTTTTTAAGAACTTGTAAAGTTCTGTTTCACGGGTGCCCTTTAAAAATGTCACCAGTAACAATCTAGGGCAATTAAATGTCCTGGGACTAATTTCTTTGTTTTAATCAGTTCTTATACAGTTCCAAGATCATTCAGTTATATCACAAAGTGCATGTGGTTTCGTTATCAGTTGTGTTCTTTTGCAGCTCTCTGGATGGGTTATGTTGACCCCAACCACACAACTTATTCCTGTGTCGCTAAACATTAAAAAAAAAAGTTTGTATTTTTCTAGTCTAATTACTCCACAGGTACACTCGAACAAAACTGCTGGTGGCAGCGGTTTATATAATTCAGAACCAGAATTGTGGGTGAACAATAAGCATGCTCAAAAGTATAGAGCTTTCATTTGTGAGGCACTTGTACCCAAAATACGTGGACTTTTTAGAGCATAATTCTGGTTTGGTAAAAAATAAAAAATATTTTTAAAACCAGGCATCTTCATCTAATTTTTATTATATTATTATTAGGATGTCACATGGGTTGCATGCAGTCTGTGGGCCACAGGTTCAGCTACTTGTCTAAAAACTATCATTGCTATGAATGGAGAGGAGCTTGAAAACTTTTAATATATTACATCAACGATTTGGATAATGGGTAAAGATAAGTTTTCAAATTTGCAATCGCAAAGCTTGGAGTAATGGATACAGGGGGTTGTGATCAGATTCAGAAGTATTATACTTATAGTTGGCAAAAGATTGGAGATGTATTTAACCTGAGCAAGTGTAAGGTTGGGGATGGGAAAGAACAATGAAATAGAGATTACAGGATACAAGGGTAATTTTGGAGTGGGTCACACAGAGAAGATCTTGAGAGGTGGTAATAGATACGGGAGTAATCAGCAGCACAGTGCCAAAGCAGGTAAACAAATAGGGTTTTAGGTTGTATTCGGAGGGATCATTTATAAATCAAAAGAGTGGTTGTTTAACATTTTTACAGGAATTTATGAGGCCACATCTAGAATTATGTGTGCAGTTTTGGTCACCACATAGGAGATGAAGCTCCACAGAGAAGTTCAGCGCAGGCTACTATTATTTCGCTCGCGTAGACTCAGCCATGATGAGTGACTGAAGGAGACAAGCTATTCATTAGAAAGGAGCGGTTACGAGGGAGATATATAGAGATGTTTAAGATAATGAAAGGAAAGAGCAAAATAAGGCAATGAATTATTCAACAGAGTAAGACAGTGATAGAACCATAGCCTGAGAGTAAAAGAGGAGAGTTTAGATTGTAGAAAGACAGGGCTTTCATTCAGAGAGTGGTTATTCATGGAATGGCCTCCGGGAAGGAGTGCAGCAAGAACAGTCGATAAGTTTAAATTGAATGATAATACCGCGAAACTATTGGAGACCGAGGAGGTTGTTAGGATGTTGCCAGAATTTTCTTCTTCAGTACTGACTAGAGGGATTGTGTGAATCTTGTGGTTGGTCTGTGGAATTGTCTTAAGTTGGGGTGTGCATTCGCGTTTGATGTTGAGTGTTTCTCATCCAAAACCACCTTCGTACACTTCCTTTCCCCTATCCCTCCAGAAAGAACCCCCCCCCCCCCAAAAAATAAAAAACGATAAAAAAAAGAAAAGAAAGCTTTTTCTATTTCACTATCAAAATTGGTCTGGTTTTTATGTTGCACAGAACGATGGCCAAATGGCCTCTCCTGCGTAAATTTCCACAACTATCCTTGTGTATATTGAATCCTAAAATTTCACTCCCCAATCACTGTGTCCCTTCCCCAAAAGATTCAAAGTAGAGACTTGTAAGGCACATCTCCAATGGAAAGATGAAACTCTGTTGATGAACAACACCTGCCGCACACAAAATCCTGCATTCCAGATGAGGAGAATCAAATTGCATAGGGGAGAGTGAAAACAAACAGAAAGTTGTTTCTGGTTTCAAAGCAACGTCATTGATCATTCTTTATATAATGAATATATTCACACTTCGTTTAACAAAGTCGCGCGAGTGTCATAATGGCATTGAAAAGGTATGCATTGCCAAAGAGCGACTCAATGTTATGTATCCGGGGAGCCGCACACAACGAAGAAAATGTTCTTAACTCCAACATGTCCTGAATGAGAAAGACTTAAATTGGCAAGATACAGCGCATTTCTGATCTCAGTGTCTTCTTACATTAACAGCTTGAGCAACAACAACAGTGTTGTTGAAGCTACACACCTCATCACCAGTCGTGACCACCCTTATTTCATAAATGCCAAGGTGAGCCAATGAAAAAAGCCGAATCACAGTTTTCGGAAAAGCTATGTTATAGAAACCTATACGCCAAGAAAACTAAGAAAGCAAGACGCCAAGTGAATAACGAATACTCAATCTTGTTACAAAGCCAAGAGATGGGTCACACTGATCATACGACAGGTTTTATGACTAGAATGCAGAATTCAGATCTGGAAATCTCCGATGAGAAAAAAATATTCTTTACAAAGCACAACCACATCCTATTTCTATGTAAATCTGCATTGCACAGGTGGAAGTATGACAAAAAGCCCGCTTGCAGGTACACACCTGAATTACTCACACAGGCAAACTTAAATGACTTCTCAGCCTGAATATGCAGAGGAATGTGGGAACACAAGACTCTTCAGGCCAAGCACTAGTTTTACCACTCTTTTCATCTCCCATGTACAAACAAATCGTACATGCTAAAACCTGACTGAAAAACCAAGTTAAAGGGCAAAACAAGGAAAGGAACACGAGGAAGTACATGTATGTTGGATACACGCACTATATTAAAACTGTTTCACATACAATTGGCACAATGTGCGCACAAAAAGGATTCATTCAACCTTCAGTGTTTAAGGATCATTGGAGGAGGTTGCACACAAGACGGTAAGAATACTTATTTTCGTTCACAAGACGTTGAGAGACGGTGAACAGATAAACACACTGTGTGCGCATTTCATACATCCACCGCCATGGTCCAGCAATCATGTGGCAAGTGTTCAGTGGGAACAAACAGGCCTCATCTAATTCTGAGTTCATCTGAGACCAAGAGAGAGAGAAGAGAAGAGAGGGAGAGAAGATGACGTAGAGAGAGAGAGTAAGAGAGATAGAGAGAAATGGTTAGAGGAGTGATAGAAGAGTGGGGAGAGGAGAGTTATTAGAGAGTTAGAGGCTAGGAGTGAGAGTTTAGTAGAGAGTTAGAAGAGTTAGAGAGAGTTAGAGAGAGTTAGAGAGAGTTAGAGAGAGTTAGAGAGAGTTCGAGAGAGTTCGTAGAGAGTTCGATTTTAGAGAGAGTTTAGAGAAGCGTTTTAGAAGAAGTTCGAGAGAGTCTGAATATTCGAGAGAGGTAGAGAGAGTTAGAGAGATTAGAGCACACACGAGAGAGATAAGATTAGAGATAGAAGAGGGGGAGTAAGAGAGAGGGTGGGGATGTGCACTGTATTGGAGGGGGTGGAGCAAGGATGAGACAAAGGAAAGAGAGAGAGAGAGAGAGAAGAAGAGAGAGAGAGAGAGAGAGAGAAGAAGAGAGGAGAGAGAAGAGAAGAGTAGGGTGGGTGTAAGCAGAGAGAAGTGTTGTGCATTATGAAAACAACACACACACAACAAAACATTAGGAACAACTGCTCTTTCCATGAAATAGACTGAACAGATGAATCCCGTGAAAGGTATGATCCCTATTGATTGCACCTGTTAAATCACTTCAGTCAGTGTAGATGAAGGGAGGAGACAGGTTAAAGAACGATTTTTCAGCCTTGAGACAATTGAGACATGGATTGTGCATGTGTGCCATTCAGAGGGTCAATGGGCAAGACAAGATTTAAGTGCCTTTGACAGGGGATATGTAGTGGTGCCAGGCGCTTCGTTTGAGTGCGTCAAGAATACAACGCTGCTTGGTTTTTCACCCTCAACAGTTTCCGTGTGAATCGAGATGGTCCACACTCAAAGACATCCGCTAAAGGCAGGGCAGTGGTCAAAAATGGCTCATTGATTGAAAGAGAACAATCAGGCTGACATGAAATGTTCAGACAACAGATGGGCTAAATTAGTCACGTAACAGTCCAGCACAACATTGTGCCGAAAAAACCATAAAAGATGAAAACTCGTACCTGACACGAATGGAGTATAGCGACGACATGCAAGTTCTACTTCTTTCAGCAAAAAACAAGACCTGTTTGCAGTGGTCTAAGGAACGAAAACACTGGGCACTGGAGATTGGAAACATTGCCTGGTCTGATGAATCTGGTTTCCTGCTGGTTCGCATCGCTTGGAGGACTAGGTATGGAGAAAACCACATGAGTACACGCTCTCATCATGCCGTGTGTCAACACTGCGGCATGGTGGATGTGGTGTGGATGTTGTGTGTTTTTCATGGCACACATTGGACCCTTGATAAAGGGAGCAAGATTTGAATGCCACGGGATATCTGAACATCTTTGCCTCAATAGCTGATCTCTTCATCGCAGCTGTATCCGTCTATTAAAATGGATTTTTCAGTTGGATAATGCCACAAGGTCAGGATTGTCCAGGAATGTTCCACGAACATCACAGTGAATTCAGCTACTGCAGTGGCCGCCAGCACCAGTCTCAATCCAATTGAGATCTGTGAGATGAGAGGGAACGAGCTATTCAGAGTAGAGATCCACTACCAGTCAACTTGACACAACTGCTTGGGAAGCATTGGAGTGAACTTGGCCAATCCAGTGGAACACTTTGACACCTTGTTGAGTCCATCGCCCAATTAATTGAGGCGTTTTTGTGGGCAAAAGTGGTGCAACTCAATATTAGGAAAGTTTTCCTAATGTTTTGTAAACCGAGTGTTTATACAGTACAGTCACTAATATCAGTATGTTCCACGATTTAGAAATATTGTAGTACAAATTTTATTGACATGCTTACATTGTATCTTACCGGACAGACCTATTAGATGATTTAACATTCTAAATCGTACGTACTTATAGAAATCGGTGTGTGTTGGTGCTGTCGATTGCCCGTGACAAACCCTGCACGAACAGGGTGATAATATTCCACCGTTAACACAGCCATATAGGTCTGATTGGCCGTCGGCAAATGTGTCTATTGAACCATCAGGCTGATTGACAGTCACAGTCCTGCCCACCTTAGCCTTCCTATTCCTTTACAAAGGACAAAATCTCCCACTTCACCATGTCTCTCGAAAGGACCATCTAGAACCCCTCCCCCCACCCCCCATACCTTTCTCAACAACCTTCTTAAATAAGTCCTTTCATTCAAGCTTTTGAGCCTCACTACCTGCCATGATCTTTTCCTGGACATCCTCCGTCGTGCAATGCCCACCTTGGCATACCTGAGCTCTAACAACATAAAAGCTTCATCCACGACTTGGAGTACCGCTCTCCCTCTGGGCTGTGCACCCGCCTCCACCTAGCTTGCTTCACGCTGTGAAACCAAGACTTTTAGGATCATTGGTATCTCTCATGATGAAGCTGAGTCTTGGGTCTCTCACTCTCTCACCGGAGCAGGTCGGTGGTCTTTCCGTCTTCTATAGTCTCCTTCTCTGCCTTGCCCCACTTGCTCTGTCTGTGATCTGTCCCCCCTTATTTCCCAGGGTGCCCAAGGTCGCCAACAACACCCTTCTGTGAAAACTTGAAAATAAGAATACTGCTCACCTTCTCTCTTTCATTCCTCTTTTTTTTCTCGCCTCTGGAACAAACTCCCACACACCCTTCAATCCCACTCTACCTCCAGGTCATCAAACAGCTGTTCACCACCATCTCTTATCCTTTCCATCCAAAACCTCGATCTTTCACCCCCTTAATCCACCCCAAACCCACCTCCTTCAAATTCCCTGCTTTCATTCCTGAAGTCTCTGTAGTGTCCATCTTGTTACCCGCGTACCCTGCCCCATCCCTCTCCCTTCTACAGATCTAATGTCTCTGTTCCCTACTATTTCATGCTTCCCTCGACTGTCCCTCTTGTCTCCTGCTCCCTTTTATACGTTGTGTGTGTTTGCTCTTATACGAGCCTACATTGCACATAAAAATGAGAAGGGACTGGGTAGAGCGCATACCTCCACTCAATCCCTATGCACAAAAACATAATCCGCCCATTACATTTTTCAAATTCATGCTCTATATAGTTTTTGGCCTTTCTCTCAAAGGTGAAGAATCACGTATAAAAAAAAATAAATCCGGATCCGATTTGGTCTCCACCAGAATGAATCATTCTTCCTTGTCACACACCACGTGTCCACAAGTTTCATCCGAATACCTCCAACTTTTTGAGATATCATGCTCGATATATCATTTTTGGCCCTATCTCTCAATGGTAAAGAATCATTTTTTAAATTTAGTCGTCGGATCCGGATCTTCACCAAAATCTAATCAGTTCGTCCTCGTCACGCACCCACTGTCCACAAATTTCATCCAATCCTGCACAACCTTTTTTGAGCTATCCTGCCACAAACAAACAACAGACAGACAAACAACCCGGTAGGCGACATGGGTGGTCGCTATATAATTGCATACTAGTCACACAGTTTTTGACGGATTGTGGCTGAAATTTTTTGACAAAGAGTTGATTATAGTGCGCATAAAAGCGCAGAAGCGATTTTTTATTTTCGAAAAAATATATTATATAATTTTTTTCGGATTTTTTTCAAAATGTCAAAGCCCTTTGCTAGGCAACCCATGGCTCCATAGCCGGTGCTCAAAGCATACACACTAGATCCTGGTATGAACCTCCAGTCAAGTTTCATCAAATCAGTTGACTCTCTGCCTCCAGAGCTGTCCATTACAAATACATACAGACAACGGAAAACTGAAGAAACGCGTAGTCCAGCGACACCAAACAACACCAGAAAGGGGTGACAACATAACCTCCTTCACCTTCAGTGGCGGAGGGAAGAAAAAATAATATAAACTATCCGGGAGGCGACGATGGTTCGCACATTATTGAACAATGCCCGATAGGTACAATTGATTAGTGGAAACTTTTGAGAACTACCTATAACCTATCTCTTCCATCAAAATTACCAAATCAAATCGGATTTTTTTATATGTTGTACTTATGGACTTACGCACATTCTAAGAAATGAAATTGCGAAAAAAAAAGAAAACGTTCAAGTGGGGTGGCTCCGCCACAAGGGGCGTGGACGCCCCTGCATACACAAAAAACATCTCGACCATGATATCTAGCTTGAGTCCAAGTTTAATCAAAGATCGCATCAACGTCACGGACTATGCTTCTGGAGAGGTACACAAAACGACACAACACAGACACAACGAAAACTACAGTGGTTTTTTCACTGCTGGCTGCCCGCCGACAAATTTTAAATTTTTCTTTCTAAAAGATCGAGCGCTTTTTGCGCCCTATCCTAGAGAGGAGAATGAGAGATGGAGGAGAACAGCGAAGATACCAGAGTGTTTGAACATTTTGGAAGAGCCAACAGTCAACAATACATCGTATCATCTTTGGGGGGGGTGGGGGGGGGCGAGCAATTATCAGAAATGAAGTGTCTCTGATAGCAATGCAGCGGGCAACCAACATTCGTTTTATAAAAATTATAATTATCACAAAATTATAAGCGCCTACAAAACGTGTCCTGGATTCTGTGGAACTCACTGTGTATTTCGCGCACCCGGCTATGAAGGGAAATATGGGTATCAAGGGATAGATTAGCATCGCACTGGTCTGAGTGTTTGGGTTCCCCTTTAAATGAAACCAATTTTCCCATAAGAATGAATGTAAATATCGGGGTGGGGGGGAGGGGTGTTATGTTCCAGAGGAAAAAAAATACATTATTTACATACAGAGTATAACTTTTAAATAATTTTAAACAAACAATTGAATGTCATCATCTGTAGTTTCTTCATATCTTCATTGGTTAGCTCCTCTCCGTGTGATTGCAGAAGTTGTGTAACATCGGCTTCTTCCACCTCACTAAAACCCGCTTTATTGGCCAAGCTGAGGATAACTTTTTTCATCGCGGGGACAACATCTTCAAATCCTTTCAAGTCGTTGACACATTCAGGCCACAACTTCCTCTACACACCATTCATGCACACCTGAGAATATTGAGCGCAAGACCCACCAAAGTTATCAATGCACTTGAGGATGTTTCCATCAGTTTAACATATAAACATGTGGTGGCTAGTCATGTGCATCACCACTTGTCAAACACCAGTGATCAGAGAGAGTGATACAACCACTGATGTTATCGATGCACAGCTCGGTGTGTACAAGGTCGATACTGTAGTACTCTGGGTGGGCTTACATGCCGGTATTTATGGAATGGTTTATACTGGAGCTTTATTGAAACGAGGAAAATCATTAGTTTGGTACTAAATTAGAGGTTTTTTGGCGTTTTGATGCAGATTGCGGTAGTTATCGACTGCACACGACTATATAATGGAACGGTGAACGACTTTAAATGAGTACGTTCTCTCATAGATCAGCGACTTAATAACAAAACAATGTTAATAACCAGGATGATGATAAGCGACGACTTACTGTATTTTACTTGTGCACATGCAGTTGTGGCCAAAAATATTGGCACCCTTGCACTTTTTTCAAATAACTCACAACTTTCTCTCAAAATAAGTTGAAATTGACAAAGTATTTTGTTTCCACAATTCTTTATTTCTCTGTTAATATTACAGAACCTTTGTTTTTGATTCAGAACTTAATATATCCTT
>CM068964.1:33335586-33351217 GCA_035128595.1 Eptatretus atami
TTACAATCAGAAAAATAAATAACAAATAGCATAGGACAACAAGTATCTGACACCCTGGCGTTTAATTATTTGAATGCAAACGCCTTGGACAAATAACTGTGCAGTCAAAGTCCTCCTAGAGCCATGAATGACTTCCTACGCGCTCTCAAGCTGGAAGTTGTCCCACTCTTCGTAATACAAACTTGGGGCCCCCCCCCCCCCCCAAGTTTCCCCCTTTCCCCCCAGAAATTTTTTTGGGGGGTTTGGAAAGAAAAATCCCTTCTGCCCACTGCTGTTTTCAGATCTCCCAACAGGTGTTCAATGGGATTTAAGACTGGACTCATTCGCTGGCCACTTCAGAACAGTCCAGCGTTTTGTCTTGAACCATTCCTGGGTGGTTTTTGAAGTGTGTTTGGGGCATTGTCCTGCTACAGAAGACCCATTATGTACAACCTTTGACTGGTTGAAACTTGCACTCCAAACGCATTGGAATCTCCGATTGCATGATACATTGCCAACACATTCAAGGCCACTCAGTGCCAGAGGCAGCACAGCAACCCAAACATCACTGAACCTCTCCATGTTTACTGTAGGAAAGGTGTTCTTTTCTTTGAAGGCTTATTTTTGTTTCTGTAACAATAGAGATTGATGCTTTACCAAAAAGCTCTAATTTGGTTCATGTCCACAGAAACATTCTCCCAGAAGGATTTTGGCTTGTCAGGTGTGTTTTGGCAAACCCCAGTTGGGCTTTCTTATGTCTCCCAGCAGTGGGGTCCTACTGGTTCTACCATAGAACCCCTTTCATCGAGCTAGGTGGATGATGGTGCGAGTTGAAACTGTCGTACCTTGTGTCTGAAGGTCAGCTTGAATCTGTTTGCCAGTTGATCGGGTGCTTTCTCCACCATTCGACAATCCTTCGCTGCAATCTTCGATCAAGTTTTCTCTTGCGGCCACATCCAGGAGTTGACTACAGTACCATGGGCTTAAACTTCCTGATAAACCACTGGTGACACACAGGAACATCAAGGTCTCTGAGATGGACTTGTAGCCTTGAGATTGGTCCATGTTTTGCCTACAATCTTGTGTCGACATCAGATTAATTCCTGGTTTTCTCTCTTCTCCATGCTCATCTGCGGTAACTATCAGACACAAAACAGCATATGATTCATTTTCTCTATTCAACTGGTTGAATGAGTGAATTTATATTGCAGCACTGACCACCACAGGTGAGTTCATTCCAAAGTAAAGGAGAACACCTGCTTGAAACTAATTGTTTTCAAACAACTTCTAAAAGGTTCACAATAATATTGTCAGTACTATTCTTAGGATTTCTCTATTGAATAAGTTAATTTGAATTTTTAAAAGCTTTTTTGTTTTGTTCCACTGAAACAAAGAAAATACTATGTGGAAACCAAAAGTTTTGATTTCAACAATTTTCTGGAAGAAATGATGCATTACTTGAACAAAGTGCAATGGGCAATACTTTAACCACGACTGAACATCTAAAACAAATATTACAATAAATGTAAACATTTGCATTAGAGAAAATGGAAAATCATTTCCCGAGAGCATGGTGCCGAGCGAAGAGCACTTACCTTTGAGTTGTCTCGCTGGGCATGATTCCCGATCTGAACATGAACTATCCGATTATGCTTCACAAGAGAACGTTGCATTATAAGTGTGCCGATAGACGTTAAGTCCGGGTCTCCAATCTGTTAGCGACAAGTTGGACCGACCTTATATCCCATGAGCATTTCATGAAGAGTAGGCGAGTATCGTGGAAAATCAAAAAATAGACGGGGGAACACTCGATAGAGTGAAACTCCGCCCGCGAATATGCTAGGTCACTCAAGTGAACGTGATATCTATTCAATTCAATTTGACGTCAACAGTCGCTCAAGAGTACTAGTGGCAACTCTTTTTTACTATTACTTTACATACTCAATTCTTGTCTAACTAATTCCTTGAGACAGAAATTGATTTTACGTGGGTATATCACCTGAAGTTCCAAAATCAGCGCATAATTGTGGCATTTTTTTTTGTTTGGAAATCATTAATAACAGTAGACAATGCAAAAAAAAATCGAAATTTTGTGAAAAAAATCTCTGCACAACTTTTTTCTCTTTTTTTTTTTGGGGGGAAGGGGGGGGTTGGAAAATCATTAAAAATGTAATGCAAAAAGAGAACGAATTTTGTTGAAAAAAAGTGAAAAAATTTTTTTCTCTAAACATTCTTTTTTTTGGGGGGGGGGGGGGGGGGGGGGGGGGGGGTTGGAAATCATTAAAACATATAGAAACCAAAAGAAAAAAAATTCAAATATTTTTTCAATTGCCGCATATTGGATTTTGGACGTAGTCCCAAAAATCTAATGCATGATCCATTGGACAGACCTAACCCCCACCGAGTTTCGTCGAAATCCGTCGAGGATTTTTCCGTAATAACTGTTCCAAAACAAACAACAAACAAGATCATAGACCGGTAACTTTGACGAAATCGTCACTTGACTTGACGTTGTCTAATAAAAGCTGCTCTAGAAAGGTAGCGAGCAAACAGAGAAGTTTTACATGATTCTGTACCAACCTACATCAAAAATAATTGTATGTGATGACGTGCCTTGAGTTGACACGTTTTGACAACAATCTAATCACACTGCATCACCCTCCGAATCACAGGGTGTAATTTACATTGGTAGCTTCTTCCGTTCGGAGTTAATCTGTACCAAACCATCAAAAATGAATATTTGACCTACTGCGTGACCTTGAAATTTTGCCGTTTTGACCAAAATCATCAGCACTAGCCATCACTCTGAATCACTGATGTATTTGACATTGGTAGCTTTTCGTCTCGAGTTATCGTGCCTACAACAACATCCAAACAAGAGTTCATAGATGGTACTTACAAATCGTCAACTTGACTCTGACCTTGTCTAATAAAGCTTGTCTCTAAGAGAGGTACGCGACGCAAACCAGAAGTACTATGTATTCTGTACCAACGAGTCAAAATCGAATGTTTGACCACGGTGACTTGATTGACCGAATTTGTGACCAAAAATCTAATAGCTGAGCCATACCACCTCTCTGAATCACGTGTGTAATTTGCATTGAGTAGCTTCTTCGCATTCTCGAGTTATTGTACACAAAACCATCAACAAATCGCAATGTTGACTCAACCGTGATTTGACGTTGACGCATTTTGACCAAAATTTATCAGCACAGCATACCATCGCTGAATCAGTGGTGTAATTTTTGACATTGGGTAGCTTCTTTCCGTCTCGAGTTATGGTGCCTACAAACAAACAAACATACAAACAAGCAGGTCATAGACTGGTACTTACGAAAGCCCAAATGACCTCTGACCTAGTCAATAAAAGCTTTCTCTAGAGAAGGTAAGCGACGCAAACCTAGAAGTTTCTACGATGATTCTGTACCAACCATCAAAAATCGAAATGTTTGACCTCAGCTGACCTTGACCGTTGACGCGATTTTGACCAACAATTAATCAGCATAGCCATCACCTCCTGAATCAGTGGTGTAATTTGAATTGGTAGTCTTCCACGTCTCGAGTTATCTGTACCAAACCATCAAACATCGAATATTTTGACCTCACTGTGACGTTAGACATTTGGACCGATTTTGACCAAAACTTAATCAGCACGTAGCATCAACCTTCGATCAGTGATGTATTGACATGGTAGCTTCTTCCGTTATCGAGTTATCGTGGTCCTAAACAAACATACAAACAAGACGTCATGAGACTGGTACTTAGTAAATCGTCAACTGACCTCGACCTTGTCTAAATGAAAGCTGTCTCAGAGAAGGTAAGCACGCAAACAGAAGGTTTCTATGATGATTCTGTACAACCATGCAAAATCGAATGTTTGAACTCATACCACCGGTGACTTGAGCTTTGACCGATTTTGACGCAAATCTATCAGCACTAGCCATCACCCTCTGAATCACGTGTGTGTTATTTGACATTGTAGCTTTCTTCATTCTCAGAGTTTCTGTACCAAACCTCAAAAATCGAATGTTGACTCACAGTGACCTTGACCGGTTGACCGATTTTGACAAAATTTAATGCAGCATACCATCACCCTCCTGAATCAGGTGTGTAATCTGACATTGGTAGTTCTTCGTTCCTCGAGTTATCGTCCTAAACAAACAAACTACACAAGCAGTCATTAGACTGGTACTTACGAAATCGCCAATGACTTGACTTGTCTAATAAAAGCTGTCTCTAGAGAAGGTAGCGACGCACAACCAGAAGTTGCTCTACGATGATCTGACCAAACCTCAAAATCGAATGTTTGAGCCTACCGTGAGCTCGACCGTGTACCGATGTTGACCAAAATATAATCACACTACATCACGCCTCTGAATCAGCGTGGTGTAATTTTCAACATTGGTAGCTTTTCCGTTTCCGATTATCTGTACCAAACAACACAAAAATCAGAATGTTTGACTCACTCGTGCTTGACTTTGAGACGTTTTGACAAAAATCTAATCAGCACTAGCCATCACCTAACTGAATAAGTGGGTAATTTGAATGGTAGCTTTTCCGTCTCGAGTTTCGTCCTAAAACAAACATACAAACAAACAAACAAACAAACAACAAACAGCGTCATAGATGGACTTAGAGAAATGTCACCTTGACTCTGACATTGTCTATATAAAAGCTGTCTCTAGAAGAAGGTAGCGCGAAACCAGAAGTTTTACGATGATTTTGTAATACCAAATCATGAAAATCGAATGTTTGACTACCAGTGGACTTGACCGTTGACCGATTGACCAAAATTTAACAGCATAGCCATCCCCTCTTGATAAAGGTGGTATATTTGGACTTGGTGCTTCTCGTTCCTCGAGTTTCTGTACAACATCAGAAAGAATGGTTTGACCTCAGCGTAACCTTTGACGTTGAACGATTTTGACCAAATTAATCAGGCACTGCTAGCCATCCACCTCCTGAATCAGGTGGTGTAATATTGACATAGGAGTGTCTTTCCGTTTCGAGTATCTGTACACCAAACATAAAACTGAATGTTTGACTCACGTGAACTTGAGAGTTGACAGATTTTGACCAAATACTAATCGCAGCCATACCCATCACTAATGAATCAGTGTGTAATGTGACATTGGTAGCTTCTTGCCGTTTCGGAGTTTATCGTGGCTACAAAAAACAAACACTACAAGACAGAAAAGGAATTCAATATACTTACGAAATCTTTAGATTTCGTAAGTAACAAGCAGTCTAGACTGGTATATACGAAATCGCAATGACCTCTCCGTGTGTCTAATAAAAGCTGTACTCTAGAGAAGGTAGCGACGCCACACAGAAGTTTCTACGATGATTCTGTCCAAACAATCAAAAATCGAATGTTTTGCATGTTTGGACTAACTGTGACCTTGACCTTGAGCCGTTTCACCATAAATCTATCAGCGTAGCCACGCATCACTCTGAATCCGTGTGTAATTTGATTGGTAAGCTGTTAATCTGGTTCTCGAGTTACAATTTTTTTGGAATGTTTTGACTACTGTGACCTTGACCTTTGACCGATTTTGCACCAAATCTATCAGCCTACGCATCACCCTCTGAATCATCGTGGTGTAACTTGACAGTTGGTAGTTCTGTTCTCGAGTTATCTGTACCAAACCATCAAAAATGATATTTGACATCAATGTGATTGACTTTGACTGATTTGACCAAAATTAATCAGCACTCAGCCATCACCTCTGAAGCACGTGCTGTAAATTCTGAAATTGGTAGCTTCTTTCGTTCTTCGAGATCGTGCCTACAAACAAACAAACATCACAGACAAGCAGTCCATAGACTGGTACTTACAATCATCACTGACCTCTGACTTGTCTAATAAAGATAGATCAGTCAGGAAGCCAAGGGGAGCTTGAATTTTGAATTAATTGTGGTGCTACCGACTTTATCACTGGTGGTTGGCAGGAAATGAGTCCAGAAAAACTAGATTTCTTATAAAATTCCATTTTTTTTTTTAAACTGATTCAGTACACGAGGATATGCCAGATAATAGTTGTATTATTTTCAGAGAATCTGATAAAAGACATATATATTTATTATAATATATCAGTTTTGCATACGTGTTATGCCAATTCGAAATGACGAGTTTAAGCGTCCTAAGACGATCGCAAGAAACCGAAGACAAAATAAAAATGAAGTTAAAAACGACTCGTAAACGTCGAGCGAAGCAAAAAATATCGCCAATTTCTTCAGCAAAACCTTAACGTCATCAACGACATGTCTGCTCAGAGCGCACTGCATCATGGGACGACCGTGGGGCGTCTGCTCGAAGCGACTGCCATCATGGGACCGACCCCGTGAGTTGCTCGAGCGCAATGAATCATGGGACGACCCTTGAGCTTCGAGTGAAATAATTTTTTTGACTACATCTTAAAGCGTCTCCAAAAACATCCGATTTTACCAAATCGACCAACCGAGTTTAAGCTGTCCTAAAGCGATCGCAAAACGAAGGACAAAATTAAAATCGAAGTTAAACACGAACTCGTAACGTCGCGCAGAAGGCAAAAAATTCATCTTCCATCGCAAAATTAACGTATCAACGAGCGTCGCTCGAGCGCAATGCTCATGGGACGAGCCCGTACGTCTGCTCACAGCAATGCATCATGGACGACTGACGCTTCGGAGGTGAATATTTTTTTTATATACAATTTAAAAACGTCTCCAAAACATCAGTTTTAACCAGAATTTCGACAACCGAGTTTTTAAGCGTCTATAGGAATGCGAAAACGAAAGAAAATTAAATCGAAGTTAAAACGAACGCGGTAACGTCGAGCGAAGCAAAAAATACCTCTTTCTCCATTAATTTACGGAATATGTTTGACCAACTGTGACCTTGATTTGACCGATTTTGACAAATTAACAGCACTAGCTCACTCGAATCACGTGGTGTAATTTGACATTGGTAGCTTCTTCCGTTCTCGAGTTATCGTGCTCCAAACAAACAAACATACAAAAACAGTCATAGACCTGGAACTTACGAAATGACCAAATTGGACCTTGACTTGTCTAATAAAGTGTCTTAGAGAAGGTGCGAGAAACAGAAATTTCTACGAGATTCTGGTACCAAACACATTAAAATCGAATGTTTGACCTCACACCGTGGACTTGACCGTTGCGCGATTGTTGACAAAATAATAATCCAACTAGCCATCACACTCCTGAATCGAAGTGGTGTAATTTAACATTGGTAGCTTCTTCGTTCTCGAGTTAATCTGTACCAAACCATCAAAAATGAATGTTTGAACCTCACGCTGAATTGACTATTGTACCGAATTTTGACAAAAACAATCAGCATACCATCAGCTCCCTGAAATCACAGTGGTGTAATTTGACATGGTAGCTTCTTCGTTCTCGATTATCGTCACAAACAATCAAAACAAGAAAAACAAACAACAAACAAGCAGTCTAGACGGTATGTACGAAAATCGTACTTGACTCTGACTTGTCTAATAAAGCTGTCTCTAGAGGAAGTAGCGACGCAAACCGAAGTTTCTATCTACGATGATTTTGTACGCAAACAGATGAAAAATTGATGTTTGACCTCACCGTGACTGACCGTTGACGGCGATTTCCACCCACAATCTAATCAGCACAGCATCACCGCTCCGTGAATCACGTGTGTAATTTGACGATTGGTAGCTTTCTTCCGTTCTCAGCAGTGATCTGTACCAACACCATCAACAAATCGAATGTTTATCCTCACCGGTTGACCTTGTGACGTTGACCGATTTTGACCAATAATCAATCAGCACGTAGCATCACCTCTGAATCACGTGGTGTAATATGACATTGTAGCTTTTCCGGTTCTCAGAGTTATCTGTAACCAAACCTATCCAGAAAAATCGAATGTTAGACCTACAACCGTGAACCTTGAGCCGTTGACCGATATTTGACCAAAATTTAATCAGCAACTAGCACATCACCCTCCTGAATCAGGTGGTGAATTTGACAATTGGTAGCTTCTTGCCGGTTCTCTCGAGTTTATCTGTACCAACCATCAAAAATCGAAATGTTTGAGCCTCCCGTGACCTTGACCGTTGACCGATTGTTGACCCAAAACTAATCAGCACGAGCCATACACCTCTGAATCACGTGGTGTAATTTGACATTGGTCGTTCTTCCGTTCTCGAGTTAACGTGCCTACTAACAAACAGAACATACAAACAAACAAACAAACCAGAAACGGAAGTCATAATATACTTACGAATCTCTTTAGATTTCGTAGTAAACAGTCGAGACTGGTACTTACGAAAATCGTGCAATCTTGACTCTGACCTGTCTAATAAAAAGCTGTCTCAGAGAAGGTAGCGACGCAAACCAAAGTGTTCTACGATGATTCTGTACCCAACAATCAAAAATCGAAATTGTTTTTGGATGTGTTTTGACTCACTGTTGACCTTCGACCTTGACGGCTGATTGCTTCACCCTAAAAGCCTAAATCAAGCGCTAGCCACACCCTCCTGAATCACGTGTTGTTGATTTGACAATTTGGTAGCTTGCTTTCCGTTCTCCGAGTTTAAATTTTTTTTGGATGTTTGACCTCACGTGACCGTTGACCTTTGACCGATTTGGACCAAAATCTTAATCAGCACTAGCCATTCAACCCCCTGAACTCACGTGTGTAACTGACATTGGTAAGCTCTCGCGTTCTCGAGTTATCTGTACCAAACATTCAAAAATCGAATATTTGACACCACTGTACCTTGACCTTTGAATGATTTTTGACCAAAAGTCTAATCGCAAGCACTAGCCATCACGCTCCTGAAGCACGTGCGTATTTGAATATTGGTAGCTTTCCGCTTCTCAGGTTATCGTGCCTACAAACAAACATAAACACCACAAACAAGCAGTTCCATAGTACTGGTAACTTACGAAATCAATCAAACTGACCTCTGACCTTGTCTAATAAATAGCATGAATCAGTCAGAAGCCAAAGGGGAAGCTTGAATCTGATTAATTGTGGTCTACGATTTTACACTGTGGTTTGCAGATAATGAGTCCCAGACAAAAACTACGATTTCTTATAAAAATTCCATTTTTTTTTTTTTTAAACTGATTCAGTACCAGCGTATGCCAGACTAATAGGCTGTATTAACTTTTCAGAAGAATCGTGATAAAAGACTTATTATTTATATCATATTAATCGTTATTCATCGCTGTTCCAGAAGTTCGACAACGGCGAGTTTAAAAGCGTCCTATAGCGATCGCAAAAACCAGAAGACAAATATTAAAATCGAAGTTAAAACCGAACCTCGAACGTGCGAGCGAACAGCAAAAATTCTCCATTCTCCATGTCAATAACCTACGCACTCAACGACAATGTCTGGCTCGATGCGACTGGCTCATGGGACGACCCGTGACGTCGCTCGAGCGCATCTGCATCATGGACGAACCCGTGACGTCCTGCTCGAGCGCCAATGCATCATGGGACGACCCTTGACGCTGCGAGTGAAATATTTTTTGATAACAACTCTTAACGCGTCTCCAAAACATCCGATTTTACCGCAAGAATTTCGACAACCAGGAGTTTTAAAGCGTCCTAAGCGACTGCAAAAACCGAGACAAAATTTAAAATCGAAGTTAACAACGACCTCGTAACGTCGGAGCGGAAGCCACAAAAATCTCCATTTCCTCCATGCATAAAACCTTAACAGTCAATCACCGACGCGTCTGCTAGCGCAATGCATCATGGACACCCGTGACGTGCTCGAGCGCAATGCATCATGGGACGGACCCTTGACGCTTCGGTGGAAATATTTTCTATACGAATCTTAAAACGTCTCCAAAACATCAAGATTTTTCGCCCAGAATTTCGACATACCGAGTTTTAAAGCGTCCTAAGTGGCGAGTCGCAAAAACTGAAGACAAAATTTAAAATCGACAGTTAAAACGCAACTCGTAACGCGAGCGAAGCAAAAAATTACTCCATTTCTCCACGTTAATTCCGAATTATGTTGACCGTCACTGTGACCTTGACCTTTGACCGATTTTGACAACAAAATACTAATCAGCACTAAGCGCATCCACCCCCTGAATCACGTGGTGAACTTGACATTGGTAGGTTCTTGCCGTTCTCCGAGTTAATCGTGCCTACAAACAAACAAACAAACAAACAATACAAACAAACAAACATAACAAACAAGCAGTCATAGTACTGGTACTTACGAAATTCGTCACGATTGACCTCTGACCTTGTCTAATTAAAGCTGTCTCTAGGAGAAGGTAGCGAAGCAAAGCAGTGTTTCTACGATGATTCCTGTGAGCGCAAACCATCAAAAACGAATGTTTTGGATGTTTGGACCTCACTGTGACGCTTGACCTTTGAGCCGATTTGTGACATAAATCTAATCAGTCGCTAGCCACCACCCTCCTGAGTCACGTGGTGTAATTGACATTGTAGCTCTTGCCGTTTCCCATGAGTTATCAAATTTTTGGAATGTTCGCCTCACTGTGACCTGACTTTGACCGATGTTTGACCAAAGCTTAATCAGCACAGCCATGCACCCTCCTGAATCACGTGGTTAATTTGATATTGGTAGGCTTCTTCCGTTCTCCCGAGTTATCGTGCCTACAAAGCAACAAGACATACAAAACAGCAGTCATAGACTGGTACTTACGAAATCGCCAAATTTGAACCTTCTTGACCTTGGTTAATAAAAGCTGTCTCTAGAGAAGGTAGACGACGTCAAACCAGAAAAGTTCTACGATGTATTCTGTACAAACCATCAAATCGAATGTTTGACCTCAACCTGTGACCTTGACCCGTTGACCGATTGTTGAACCAAAGGAGAATCAGCACTAGGCCTATCACCTCCGAATCACGTGTGTAATTTAAACATTGGTAGCTTCTTCCGTTCTCGGAGTCATCTGTACCAACCATCAAGAATCGAATGTTTGACCTCATGTGACCTTGACCTTGACCGATTGACAAAATCTAATCAGCTATTAGCCATCACGCCTCCTGAATCACGTGGTGTAATTTACATTGTAGCTCTTCCGTTCTCGATTATTCGTGCTACAAACAAACATACAAACAAACATAACATTAACAACAAACAACAAGCTAGTCATAGACTGGTACTTACGAAATCCGTCAAACCTTGACCTCTTGACCTTGTCTTAATAAAAGCTGTCCTTAGAGAAGGAGCGACGCAAACCAGTAAGTTTCTACGATGATTTTGACCAAACCGATGAAAGAATCGAATGTTTGACCTCACCGGTGACCTTGACCGTGACGCTTTCACCAAAAATCTAATCACACAGCCATCACCTCTCCCGAATCCCGTGGTGTATTTGACATTGGTAGCTTCTTCACGTCTCGCGAGTTATCTGTACCAACCATCAAAAATCGAATGTTTGACCTCACCGTGACTGACCGTTGACGCGATTTTGACCCAAAATCTAAGCTCAGCACTTACCATCACCCTCCTGAATCACGTTGGTGTAATATGCTCATTGGTAGCTTTTCCGTTCTCGAGTTACGTACAAACCATCAAAATCGAATGTTCGACCTACCGTGACTTCGACCGTTGATCTCGATTTTGACCAAAATTTAATCAGCACTAGCCATCAACGCCCTCCTAATCAGGTGGTGTAATTTGACATTGGTAGCGTTCTTCCGTTCGGGAGTATCGTGTACCAAACCATCAAAATCCGAATGTTTGACCTCACCGTGGAACCTTGACCGTTACCGATTTTTTTTTGACCAAAGTTAATCACACTAGCCATCACCCTCCTGAAATCACGTGGTGTAATTTGACATTGGTAGCTTCTTCGTTCTAGAGGTTATCGTGCCTACAAACAAACAAACATACAACAAACAACAAACAGAAACGGAAGTCATCAAAATATACTACGAAACTTTAGAATTTTCGTAAGTAACAAGCGTCCGAGACTGGTAACTTACGAAATCGTCACTTACCTCTGACCTTGTCTAATAAAAGCTGTCTCTAAGAGGTACGCGACGCAAGAGAGAGAGGTCTAAACGATGATTCTTGGTTACCAAGACAATCAACAAATGCAATGTTTTTGGAGTTTGAAACTCCAGCTGACCTTGAACCCTTGTGAACCATTTTTCACTAAATCTAATCAGGCGCTAGCCACCACCGCTAACTGAATCACGCTGTTGTAATTTGAAACATTGGTAGCTTCTTTCCGTTTCGAGATTCAATTTTTTTGGATGTTTGACCCACTGTGACCTGACCGCTTTGACCGATTTTGATCCAAAATCTAATCAGCACTAGCATCCCCTCGCTGATCACGTGGTGTAACTTGACACATTGGTAGCTTCTCCGTTCTCAGAAGTTAACTTGTACAAACATCGAAAAATCGAATATTTGACCCACTGTTGACCTTTGTACCTTTGACTGGATTTGACCCCCAAATCTTAATCAACAGCACTACGCCAATCACCCTCCTGAAGCACGTGCTGTATTTGAAATTGGTATCGTTCTTCGCGTTCTCGAGTTTCGCCTACAAACAACAAACACACAACAAGCAGTCATAGACTGGTACTTACGAAAATCATCACTTGACCTCTGACCTTGTCTACATAAAGCATGAATCAAGTCAGAAGCCCAAGGAAGCTTGACATTCTGAATTAATTGTGGTCTACGATTTACACCTGTGGTTTTTGCCCCCCGTAAAAGAGTTCGCCCCCAGAAACCCAAAAAAAAACAGATTTCTTATAAAAATTCCAATTTTTTTTTTTAAACTGATTCAAGTACCCAAGACAAGGAGTGCCAGATAATAGGTGTATTACTTTTTCAGAATCTGATTAAAAGACTTATTATTGTATTTATATTCAGTGATCATTCGCTGTCGCAAATTTTCGACAACGCGAAGTTTTAGCGTCTACAGCGATCGCAAAACGAAGAAGAACAAAAATTAAAATCGAAGTTTAAAACGAACTCGTAACGTCGAGCGGTCGCCAAAAAAAAGTCCCTCCCCCATTTTTCCTCCATGCAAAACCTTACACGTCACTCAACGACAATGTCTGCATCGACGCGACTGCAATCATGGGACGACACGTGACGTCTGCTCGATGCGCATGCATCATGGGACGACCCGTGAACAGTCTGCTCGAGCGCAATGCATCATGGGACCGACCCTTGATAGCGTTCGGTGGAAATATTGTTTTGATACAATCGTTAAAGGCGTCTCCAAAACATTCCGATTTTACCAGAATTTTCCGAGCAACCCGAGTTTTAAAAGCGTCCTAAGCCGATGCAAAACCGAAGAAAAAATTAAAATCGATAGTTAAAACGAACTCGAACGTCGAGCGAAGCAAACCAATCTCCATTTCTCCATGCAAAACCTTAAAACTCAATCAACGACGCGTCTTCTCGAGCGCAATGCATCATGGAACGACCCGTGACTTCTCGATGCGCAGTGCGATCATGGGAACGACCCTCTGAACCGCTTCGAGTGAAAATATTTTTTATACAATCTTAAACGTCTCCAAGAATGCCGATTTTTAAAAACCAGAATTTCGACAACCGACGTTTTAAGCGTCCTAAGCGATCGCAAAAACTGAAGACAAAAATTAAAATCGAAGTATAAAAAACCCGACCTTCCCGTAAACGTCGAGGCGAAGCAAAAAATACTGCATTTCTCCACGTTAATTACGGAATGATTGTTGAGCGCTCACTGTGCACCGTTGACCTTCGACCGATTTTGACCAAAAAATCTAATCAGACACTATGCCTCACCTCTCCTGAACTCCCGTGGTGTAGCTTGACATTGCAATAGCTTCTTTTCCGTTCTCGAGTTATCGTGCCTACAGAACAAACAAGACAAACAAACATACAAACAAACAAACAAACAAAGAAGCATCATAGAACTGGTACTTACGAACATCGTCAACCTTGACCTCTGACCTGTCTAATAAAAGCTGTTCTAGAGAAGTAGCGAGCAAAAGCAGAATTTCTAACGATGAATTCTGTACCAAACCATCAAAAAATCGAATGTTTTTGGATGTTTGACCTCACTGTGACCTGGACCTTTGACCGATTTTGACCAAAATAATAATCAGCGCTAGCGCACCAACCTCCTGAGTCACGTGGGATAATTGACATTGGTAGCTTCTGTGTCCGTTCTCGATTATCATTTTTTGGATGTTCGACCTCACAGTGACCTTGACCTTGGCCGATTTTGACCTAAAATCTAATCCCGCATACGCCATCCACTCTCCTGAATCAGTGGTAATTTGACATTGGTAGCTTCTTCCGTCTCGAGTTAGTCGGCTACAAACAAGACAAAACAAATCAAAAAAACGGAAGTCATCAATATACTCACGACAATCTTTAGATCTTCGTAGTAACAACAAAGCAAGTCATAGACCCTGGTAACTGTACGAAATCGTCAAACTTGACCAATG
The DNA here is from genome assembly GCA_035128595.1 of Eptatretus atami. Taxonomy (NCBI): domain Eukaryota; kingdom Metazoa; phylum Chordata; class Myxini; order Myxiniformes; family Myxinidae; genus Eptatretus; species Eptatretus atami. Next base: position 33,349,991 of record CM068964.1, read on the forward strand.
ACCTTGTCTAATAAAAAGCTGTCTCTTCGAGAAGGTAGCTGACGCAAACGAGCGCGTATGCTGTGTGTTACAAACCCTCATTAGCATAATCTAGTGCATATACCTCAGATACGACCACCGCGCCATAAGTCTCATAAAACATTCCGATTTTTACCAGAATATTCGACAACCGAGTTTTAAGCGTCCTAGAAGCGAATCGCAAAAACCGAAGAACAAATTAAAAATCGAAGTTAAAATGAACTCGCAACGTCGAGCAAAAGCAAAATATCGGCATTCTCCCAAGCACATTATCTTAATATTATTTTATCAAAGTCACTAAAACCGTAATATTCGGCCATCCACCACAATCCTACATAATCCGACGGCTCAGCGAGTCAGGCATAGCGACGATAACCTTATTGGATAAAGAAATGACTTTAAACACCCATCTTATTCGAAAAAAACGTCACCGGCACGGAAAACCTTAGTGACCTCACGACGGCGTCTGCTTGAAGCGCAAGCATCATGGGACGACCGTGACGTCTTCGAGCGCACTGCATCATGGGACGACCGTGACGTCTGCTCGAGCCGCCAACGCATCATGGGACGACGCTTGACGCTCGAGTGGCAATATTTTTTATAACAATCTACCGACGGTCCCGAAAACATCCGATTTTTACTCAGAAATTTCAGACAACCCCGCACCGTTTAAGCATGCCTAGCGACTTTCGCAAAACCGAAGACAAAATAAACTCGAGTAAAACGAACTGTCGTCGAGCGAAGCAAAAATACTCACATTTCTGCGGCCCCCGACGTTAATTACGGAATATGTTTGACCTCACTGTGAACTTGACCTTTGACGATTTTGAACCAAAATCTAATCAGCGCTAGGCCATCAGCCTGAATCACGGTGATGGTAATTTGACATTCGGTAGCTTCTTCCTTCCGAGGAGTTATCGTGCTACAGAATAACAAAATACAAACAAACAACAAGCCAGTCATAGCTGGTACTTCGAAATCATCAAACTTGAAACCTCATGCACACCATGTATAATAAGCATGAACCTCAGTCAGAGGCCCAAGGGGAGCTTACAGTCCAGCGTTTTGTCTTGAACCATTCCTGGGTGGTTTTTGAAGTGTGTTTGGGGTCATTGTCCTGCTACAAGACCCATGCTACAACCTTTGACTGGGTTGAACATTGCACTCCAAAACGCCTTGGCAATCTCCTGATTGCATGATACATTGCAC
>CM068964.1:33375547-33409165 GCA_035128595.1 Eptatretus atami
TCAAAAGTGTATTTAGTCAGGTTGCCCTAACAGCCTAACCCCATAACAGAAACGGGGAAAATGTGTTGTGTACATGGGTGTGTGTGTGTTTGTGTTTTGTGTGTTTACTAGGTTATATCCCCTTTGTAATTTCCCACTTGAAAATCCCCCGATCCATCAACCCATCCATCCATCCATCTCCCCATCCATCCCAATCCCTCACCCTTTCAAACCCCTCTTGCCCCGTGCCTCCCTAAATCCCTCACCCTTTTCCTCTCAGAACTTCTCAAACCCCGTACTTTCTTTAAAAAAAACAAAAAACGCCCTCTTCATTCAATCCCGTCCTCAATCCATTTGAATCCTATTTCCCATCCTTCTTCCCCTAGCACCTTCCCACAGCACGAAACATACAAACAATGCAACATGTCTTGCAGCACACACATTACACCACAAAAGACACATTCAGAGCCAAGTTAGCACTGCCATTGTTGACGACGTGGTTACTGCAAAGCCATGTCAGTGCTGCCATCGTTGACGATGCAGTTACTGCAAAGCCATAGTGAGTACCGCAGTGCCACCAAGGTGCGACATCACACTGCAGCGATGGAGAGCCAATGGGAACGTGACACAAGAGGGCAACGACTACCCTTTTTCCCCCCTGAAGCCACGCCTCACCTGAGGCCAATATATGCCAGTGCCCACGTAGGTTAGGCGCTGTCTGATGAACCAAGGATCGATAAGGAACCCAGAATTGCTGCCTTCCTGCCTGCCCAAGTTGCACTGGAGCGAAACTAGTTGTGCTGACCAAAAGGTTCTGCAGGTGAACAGCAGCACGCAATCCTTGGGGCGCAGCAGCTCCATACTGACACACACCACTCCTGACACACCGCACCAACACCTTGCTTCCACACACCCACCACATTACATTCCTTACATTTCCTTCACTTTGGGACCACCATAAGCCCGCTGGCTTGTGTTTGGTGAGCGAGAGGCTGCAAAAACACCTCGATCTTCCTTCTTTCTTTCTCTCCCTCTGTCTATCTAATTTCCCCAGAGTGAGTGAGGCACGCCTGTCTTGTGTATGGACAAGATAAACGACGAATATGGTCATTATTGGTTAGATATTTATCGGTATACTGTCCTGATGAGGGAAAATAAGCCCGAAATCCAGATCAGTGGTTCCGTTTGATGTTTAATTGATGATAAGCATATAATCTTTGTCTCTTTGAGAGTCACCTGGCCGAAGCCTCTGTGTTGGAGGCGATGCTTTGGTGGGGACTGTTGCCCAATGGGGATCGGCGGAGTGCTCGTCACACTCACGTTTCAATTTTCCTGCTGGTCGCATCACGTGCCTTCTGGTTGAATGGCTTGCATTAGCAGGAACAATTGTCTGAGTGGCAGAGGGATGGTTGTTCTGTGTGGATCATGTGGTTTTACTGTGTGAAACATAATCTGCGGCGATGCTCACCATAACACTCAGGAGGTGCGTCTTCTATATATGTATGCACCCACACACCCCAAGCTTGAATAAATCAGAGGGGTGGAGCTCAAAATTATTTATGGTGCAAAAATATTCACCATTCTCTTTGGAAAGCATCATTAATGATATATATATATATTGCTGTGGGTCGGTGGCGAGAACGACCGCTAGGTGGGGAGGTTTACGTCGTCTCCCACCGGTCTCCCTGGAATTATAGGCCGTCGCTCCGGATAACTCCGAAGCCAGTGGGTCGATTAATCGACTGTGAAATGCCAATATCTCGACCGCATGGCGTAGGGTTAATTGTCCAGATCCAATATACCTAAGTAACCACGCAGTCTTGGCTACCGGGGATTCACGCCCTCGGAATGTCTGGCCGAACCGGATCACTCTACCAGCTATGGTAGAGTATCAACTAACACCTACCAACTCCGGCTCGGATGCAGTCGAGCGGGCCTGCCCAGGATGTTCCGGCTACGATGTACCGATTACCGGGATTAAACCCCATCTAAACTCAGATATGATCCATGTTGGACCAATACAAGAAGGGACAGAAACGGACTGGAACATTTCTAAATAAATTTATTAACAGTAAATAAAAGACAAGAGAAGCGAGACTTAAAGCGAATATTCAATGCAAGTATTAACAATGGGCAAAACACTTAAGCAGTTCTACTTACAAGATGGGCCCAACACACTCAGACACACACACAAATGAAAAGAAAACCCAAGCGTTCTTTATTTGACCCTCCAGCCGATGAGTGAGATGTGCTGGGGTCAGAGTTCGGCTTGTACCTGGTCGCGGAGGGAAGGTAGTACTCGGTAATGCGGCACCTGCCACAGGTCGTCGCCTGGTCCCAGTCGCACGTGTGGGACTCGTGGCTCGTGGCGGCAGCCGCGTGGAGCAATCGGAGCCCCGGGCGGAGATCAGGGTCACGGACGAGACCCACCAAGGCTCCACGAACAGGCCGGTTCACTCCCCTTCCAGCCCAACCATCATCAACCGACTCGTAATCGCTCAGGAACTCCAGATTCCACACCCTCTCAGAGCATGCTCGGGGATATATCTCCTCCCACACGGGGCGGGGCCTTGGCAAGAATCATCTCGCTGTCCGTCCCTAATTGGCCAGGATCCTACGGGCACAGCCTTCTTGGGCGGATTTTCGGCCATGCCCAGAGAAAGCCGCCCCTCCCCTCCACGTGTGTTTGAGGAAGGTGGATGGTGGTGAAGCCACGATTGCATGTGGAACATTCGTGGAAGCCGAGGACTAGGACCGCGAGGCCCCCCTCTCGGCAAGTCAAGGTACGAGCAGCCAACGGTGGTGATGGAGCGTGATAGGCAAGTGGTGAGATGTAATAACCTACCTATAAAAAAACATCACAACGCACATATTCGATTCTCCCACGAGACAAAAGGAAGGGACCTGTCTCACATGGACTTACCGGCATAACTAACTTTGGGACCTGAATGTTGAGTGCGCATGGTTTCCAGATTCGTAACAATATATATATATATCATTCAACAAGAAGCCATGTCCACTCCTCATTCCCTACTAATATACAAAACTGTGATTGCATATTTCAGGCTCCGCCGTCTCCCCCAGAGCGGCGGGAACTGGTTTTACCAAAAAAATCTTAGCATTTAGGATTCAGATCCTGACCAAAACCAAAAGTAATAACACACTTCTCCATGCATCCATGAATATCTGAGCAAAATTTGAAATCCATGAATAATTGCTTGAGAAATAGCATGCCAAAAAGAGGTCGTTCAAAAATTATGGAACAATTTTTGCAGCGACCGCTTCCTCAGCAGTTAGTATTTGGTTATGAATGAATGAATGAATGAATAAAGGTTTATTTCAAATGAACTTCCATCGCAGCCAATGGCTGAATAAAAGTAAGTTTTACAATCATAAATTTTACAAATTGAACATAGAAATAGAAAAACAACATAAAAGAGCAAAAATGACATTAAAACCAAGTAAATGGATAAATTACATCTTGAATCAAATAGATACATCATGTATCAGAGTTTGAAAATGAAGTCACTCGAGTCTATTGCAACACGTTCAACGTAGCGGGAAGAGGGGTGCAGTGATCCTCACACCAATGACACCGGTAGGGGTGATTCATCACCATTTGGAGTGTGACAACTCACTATCGATGAAGAAGCAGGAGGCAGTGACAATATAGCACCATCTTGATGATGCAGCACAAAATCCAAAGAGTGCAGGTTGCTTAATACCATTGAATTGATAGCCATGCGTCCGTCCATGATAGGTTTTCATTGCTGTGATAACCTGAGAATGGCTGAAGGGATTTGAATCAATGTGCCCCTTTTGTGCAAAATCTGGCAATTTTTACCACACTAGCATACTGCCCCTTTTTGCTTCAAGCGAGGGTACTGTATATCTATAATAATAAATGTGTGTGTGCGTGTGCGTGTGTGTGTGTGTGTTCTTCCTCCTTAACTCCATAACCATGAAACCTAGCGTCCCAAAACTTTGCATGCATACTCAGGGAACTCTAAGTAAGTGCATGAACGGAAACTGGGTGTTTGGATAAATTTAAACACTCCTTTTGAAAATAATTTAGGGGGTACTCATCACCAAAAAAAACAAAATAAGCCTCACGAATATGGTGGCACGCTATCTTGGTCAGCTCTCTGTCAGCTCGTTGGGGTCTTTAGCCACCATTTCTTTTGGCCTGCTCAACATTGCCTTGAATTAGAACAGGCCGCAACAATTTCTTAAAGATAATGTTAACATTTATTTTTCTGTTAGGATGTTAAGATTTCTTAATAATTTCCTGTCCCCTCCATCCCCTCTATCCCATCCGTCCCCTCTGCGCACCCCCTCCCTACTGGAGTGTATATTGACATCTGATGAGGCATTGCACTCTCCTCCTTCTTAGCTCCAGCCTTGTTCGCCCCCTCCCTCCCTACTCTCCCTATTCACTCTCCCTCCTCCTCCTCGCTCCTTCTCACTCTCTCCCTCACCACCTCTCTTTTAGTATTCCCATCAGTGAAGTGACAGGTGGTATTTTCTGGTATTATATGATATATATATATATATTTCTTCTATAGCTATCTATGTATGTATGTATCTATCTATCTATATATTACTAAAACTCTCATTATGTATGCAAACAACCTCAGCAGTATAGTTTGCTAGAGCTATCTTTTTCTCTTTTTTTTTTGAAATGATTTTTTATCAACCGCTGTCACAACGGGCCCAACGGGTTCACAGGTCGTCTAGTATATATATGTATATATATTATATATATATATATATATATATATATATATATTATATATGATCATTAAGTCTCGACTGAACAAATGTCATGATGCTGTCACCAAGCAGATGAAGAGTGAAGCCACCGAGTAGTTTCAACCTTATTGGGGCTCGTCAGGGCAACACATTGCTGTTCCATACACCTAGTAACTTTGAAGCCTCATCTCTAACTGTGATTGGTGAGGATGCCAGATCATATCTGGAACCAACAAGTGCCATCTGCCACCTGGACACTGTCTTTCGCCCCACCAATCACAATCAGGAGGCATTGCCGTTGTTTTAAGCAGCAGGAGTTCTACGAATGTGATTATTGAAGTTCTCCTACCTGGACAAATGTTGGGATGATACCATCATGATGATGTCATGACTGAAAACCCAGAAGGGCCTCTGGCAGGGGCAAAGATGTCAAGGTCAAATGCTGTGACCAAGCAGATGAAAAGTGAACCAACCGACTAGTTTCACCCTTATTTGGACACGTCGGGGCAACATCACTTTTCCATCCACCTCGTGACTTTAAAGCATTTCGGCTTCTATACTGGTTAATGATACACTTTGAATTGTGAATGGTGAGGACGCCAGATCGTATCTGGAAACAACAAATGCCATCCGCCACCTGGACACTGTCTTTTGCCCCACCAATAATAACCAGGAGGCATCACTTTTCATCTGCTGGTGACAGCATTTGACCTTGACATCTTTTCACTGCTGGAGGCCTTTCTGAGTTTGCAAGCATGACCTCATCATGACGGTACCATCACAGTGTTTGGAATTCCTGCACTGGCCACTTTGTAGAGTACCACACTTCCGGTGGTAGTGTACTGCAGGAAGGACATGGAAAAATCCTGAGTGGGACTGACAATGTAGCGGTACCACCTCTGGGCGGCAGAACTGCCAATCACAGAACTATCTGTGTGCTGGGGGTGCTCTTTTGTTGATGAAAGCTGCCCGTGTGCACGTGTGAAAGCTTTTGGCCTGTGAACTCCCTCGGCTGTGGAACCGCTGCCCAGAACTCTGTGTGTCAGTCTGAGGGTGATACAGGCAGCTCACTCTTTTTTGCTTCAGGTTGCCATCGATTCATCCGGCACTGCTGGATTGGAGTGGCGCGGAGACACCCGACAACGAGAATTTGTGGTGACAAACAGATTTGCTTGCCTGTTCAGTTGCTGAAGTCCTCGCCTGTCACCATTGTTCGTGCGAGTCCAGTGTTGGTGCCATCGGCAGGGTTTTCTTTTTATAGTAGAAAAGTTCATGATTTCCTTTCATCTTGTGTGCTGGATTCTTCAGAGTTTCATTGTCTCGACTCCCCATGTCGTTTCTTTTGAATAAGCCAATGTTTATAAGTGTCTTCGCACCTTTCGCTTCCATCTTGATTGGCCTTGAGGAGATATTCAATTTTAACAGGGACTCAATGGTATTATGGCATGGAGAGGAAATACAAGTGCTGTCTGCACACAATAACATGCAAGGTACATTGGGCCATTCACGGAGGTACAAGACGTCCAGCTCAGACGGTCTGCGTTAACGGACCCTCTGACACAACAATACGTACAGTATATGGTCTGATAGATATTGTCAAGATTACAATACATTTGCTTTGAAGCCTTTCTTTAATGCAGTCTCTTTATAAGTGTTCGATGTCAGTGTCAGTGCAATGCTTCACCCACCTGGGTTTTCCACTACGAGGCGCACGAGTGCTTGAAACGTATCATCATCAGTATCATGCTGAGGATCTGAGCGCTCTGCACAGGTCGGATAAGAGGGGGAAAAATGCAGGAAATGACGACGCACTTTGTGGGTAATGTCACCTTATAAGGCAAACTCCACTGAACAAACTTTATCAACACACAGTGGATGCAAAAACAAGCATGGGAAGTGGTAATAGGTTAATATATGTTCGTGAAAGGCACATGAATGTTCCATGACATGGATATCTTTGCATTGCTGCAAACTATTAAAAAACGAAACTTATAAACCACCTTCCTTTAATTTAGAATGAATCAAAATATTACTCAAAAGATTGATTTAAACACAAATATGTGAAAGTATAAATGATGTCGGAATGAATTATTACCAGAATGAATAAAGTGGCAGTGCAGTGCATCTTGCTTTCATACTTGTTATCAGCAAGGTCATAATTAAGGTTTGTCATCAAATTATGGCAACTCCGAATAGCACTATTACATCTCTAATGGCCCCAATTATTTCCACATTATTGTGGGATTAGCCGGGGAACGTTTTTGGCACAGGTTGGTCACGAACCAGCTGGTCAGGCCTGACATTGTCGCCAACTCTTCCCAAGAGACACCGTGGGATCTTTAACATCTACCAAATAATTCTAGCAGATGGGAGATCCAGCTTATTGCTCCCCGAAGGACGGCACACACATTGATGCCTCATCATGCATGTGAAACGCCAGGGTGATAGTTTATAGCTTGGCCGAGATTCAAACCCAAGCTAGACAACTCGAAGGGGAGTGCACATACCTCCAAGATATACCGAATAACCCTAATCAAATAATGGCAAAATTGGTTCAAACAAAAGGATTGGTGTCGACTCCTGCTTTGCAATGCAGGCTTACACCCGTAACTGTACCAGGTTGGAAGTTTTAGTCCAATAATTCCCCAGGGAGCACACTGTTCATTGGAAAACACAACAAAATCAATCTCCTGGCACTCTGGGAAACAGAGTTTCAAAATTCAAGATTTGTTTTCATAAATAATAAAAATAATCCACAGTTTAAAACACAACATTAGCATGAACAAAGCACATTGAAATGGGGAAATGATCTTTGTGTGTTTGATTGCAAATATCCAGAAAAAGGATTCATCGATGTTGGAAAGGAACAAAGTGAATAAAAGAAAAGCTTATGCAAAACAAAAGAAAACTTCAGTTCAAAAAGTCTTCCCATCGAAGCAAAGCTGAGGATTTTAATCAAATAAATAAATTAACTTCTTATTAGCGTTTTTTCATGAAGAAAGAGAATCTTAAAGCCATTTACAAAGGAAGAGGTAAGAAAAGTGGACGTTGAGAGAGTAATTGCAAAAAGTTAGGATTTTAGATCCATCCATCCATCGGGACCATCCTCTGTGCAGAGCGTTAGTGCTGCAGAAGCAGACTCCTGGGCTATTGGACACAATCCTGGACGGGTCACCACTCCGACACAGTATACCAGCATGCTGGCACTCATTTTGCTGACCTTGGAAGGATGACGGGCGGAGTCAACCCCACCTGGTATTAATTCAACATCCAAGTGGGGTTTGAACTCAGGATCATAGGATCCCAAGCCCATCACTCTAACCATAAAGCCAACACCAGGCAAGGATTTTAGATGAGATTTTCAAACTGTAATTCATGAGAGTGTGTTAACTTTAAAAAGGCAGAGAGTTCCTTCGTTGAGGAGCAAACCTAATAGTCAGTTACCAAAGGTCTTCATCCACTTGCGAGGAACTGCCAGTAGATTCCCAGTGTTTGACCGGAGCTTTCTTTCAGATGTGTAAGGAGTGTTTAGCTGAGAAATGTCGGCAAGGGACTCATTAATATTTGAATTTAACGATTATCGGCAATGTTTTCAAATGTATTGGTTGGTGAGCTGAGAGCCAGGAAAGGATTGGAGCGATGTGATCATATTTAGGAGACAAGATTAAGAGCCTCGCTGACAAATTATGAATTAGGGATGAATTGTAAGGGCTTGAGAAAGGAGATAGGGCAAAAGCCTGTTTACAGCTGGTTCATTTATCCAATTTTAAGTGCTCGCTCAGAACATTCCCTCTCCAACTCTATACTGTTGTCAACTCACTGCAGGTTAAGCAGAATTTGCAGGTCCAGTCCTTCAGGATCCATGCACAGTAACAGCACGCCCCCATGAGGTTACAATACCAAAGAGCAACCACCAACAAGTTCAACTGAAAAATAGGATGTATTTGGTACGGCTGTGGAAATTCGCAATACACCATAAAGTCCTTAGATCAGTTATGACGCTAAGTTATGTGCAGATAGTTCCCCACCGTTGTTTAAAGGAATTCGTGTGATTCATCGGGCTGCGACTCTTTGAGATAGCCGTTTTTCTTTTCTATTGTTATTTGAACAACCTCCATGCAAGCAACAAGCCGCGTTGAAAACCGTCAAACGAAAAAGGGAACCAAAAGAGTTCCGATAGGCGCGCGGATTTTTCCCGCCTATTTTTCCCCGCGCTTGGTGGGAAGGAAAGGGGGAGGGAAGCTCGCCGCCGATTGGTGGATGAACAGCTGAGGCGGTCGGGGTAAGGGAACGCCCCTTTTCGGGACCTTCTCGAAGGGAGGTGGAGCCGAAAATGGGGAGGAGCGAAGGGCAGAGCCCCGCGCTATACAAGGCGGACCGCGGGGGCTCACTCTCTTTGTCGGGGTTGAGTGCTCCTCTCTCTTGGTGGGCAGGGTCGAGCTCGCTCTCTCTCTTTTGTGGCCAGGGTCGAGCTCGCTCTCTCTCTCTCTGTCTGGGTCATCGACGTCACTCTCTCTCTGGTCCTGAAGCCCTTTCTGCCCTTCAGTCCTTTCTTGCTCGGTCGTGGGTCGTGAAAGCACCAGCAGCAACGCCGGAGAGAGCTCGCTGACCACGCCAGGGGCCCGAGGTCAGGCGCGGCTACGCAAGGCCGTGGGGAGTCGACGTCGCGACCTGCCCACTGTCGCGCCACGAGGGCACTGGTAAGACCCTTCGGTCTCACGGGACCCGTTCGGTCCTCCAGGTCCCGTGCCATAAAGGTTTACGACCCCGTCTACCTCCCTGCCCATGGGAGGGTTTTTCTTTGCTTTTGTATGACTGCTGTGGCGCCGTGTCCCTATAAGTAGACCTGTGTAAGTGACTGTACATTGCTCGTATTCGGTGGTAACGCTTTCTATTTGTATCTTGTACTTGCATGACTGCCTTGCTTCTGAATACGTGTGTGTTATAATAAATGTCCTTGTGTGAAATGTATCCCGTTCGTCGTCTTTTTCCCTTTTGACAGTGCCATCTTGAATCGCGGAATTAATTAGTAGTGGGTTTTAAACACCCGGGTAAAGAAGAGAATCTGATCCGTCGAGGTCGGCGATAACACCGCTCGGTTATCTGTAGCACGGAACGGACCGCTTAAGCGGTTCGTGTCCTAGGCCGACCTGCGGCGAGGTACGATCGCCCGGTCGACGACTCGCGCAGGTACTTAGGTAGGTCGAATTTGGCGAGCAACCCTATCCTGCGTGGGTGGGCAACTGGCACAATCGTGGTGAGGTTAAACCCCACCCGTGACTGGCTCCTGGCAGTAGTTCCAGGAGGGTCGCGACTGAATTGTCCGTCCGGTGGGCGATGCGGTTGCGATTGGAGTTACGCAATCGCTCGCACGCCAGGCGGGCCAGAATTCGTAACACTGGTGTACAGGAGTGTGGGATTCGAATCCACCTCGGTCTCCAAATAAATTAACGGGAATCGGTTCAGGGTGAGTGGAGCGACCCTCGATTCCCACCAATCGAGCGAGTTAAATTGAATTCCACGAAATAAGATGCTTTTCAAGGCGAACGGGTGCCGTGGGAATTAGAAATGGAGTTAGAATTAATAGAATCCATGGCCCAGGATGGAATCCCGAGCAGGAACAATTTCTCCCCACAAACGGACCCAGAACCCGAAATGGGCGCGGCAGTGGCCGCGGTGTATGACACCTCCCTTCCCTCCTCCACCAACCCCCCCCCCCCAATCCTTGCCGAATCGGCTCAGCCGAGTGCACTCGACATGGCGCAGTTATTTGCAATGCTGGCGGAAATGAATAACGGACTAAACAGCAAGATGGATTCGATGCGCAACAAATGAATGCAAATATACAGCAGGTGAAGAACGGAATGAAAGAAGAAATGAAAGAAATGCGGGGTGAAATGCGGCGAATGGGGCAATGTCTGCAGGCAGGCATAATGGCGACGCCACGTGCTGGGCGAACGAGCTGAGAGGAGTGCAACAGCTGTCAGGCCCGCAATGGAGGCGGGTGAGGACAAATAATACGGGGGACGTGTAGGACGAGACACGTGGAGGTAACGACAGAAACATTAACGGTGACACAGAGGGAAAAATTAAATGGGGAGACCGAAACGTGTGAGACGAGACACGAGGTGACGACGGAAAGATAAAAGAAATAACAGACGAGGAGATGGAAACGGTAGGGGAGAGACTGCACGATAAAGACGGGGTTAAAGACGAGACACACACACGGAGGTAGTGGAAGACAATGGGGTCGAGCTGGCAGAAAGTGTGGGAACCCGGTGCAAGCAGCTGAGTAGCCTCCTTCGGAACGCGGGGGAGACGCTATTCTCCCTTGAAGCTGATCACGACCAGGGGGTTCGGTCATGTCAAGAGAGTTGAGGGCGACTGCTGCGAACGGGTGCACGCCGAGCTTGGGGGTATGGAGGCCCCGGGAACCCTTGGTGGCACGAATCCCCAGTGTGGTTGCGAGTGTGGTCCAGTGTGTGTGGTGTCGAAGTGTGTGTTTACAAGTGTGGCCAAATGCATGCTGCGACGCGCACATAGCGGGGTGCAAGGCGGTGTGAGAGCGACCGCGTGGGTGACAGAGACCCCGAGTGGGAGTGAACCCCGTGCGTGAGGGTGTTCAGAGTGTGCCGAAGTGCGTGCTTCCCAGCAAACCGTGTGTGAGTGAGCAGCCGAGTGTGAGAGGAACAGCGTGTGTGAGGTCACTGTATATAAGGGAGATGACGGTCGGCATGCGGGAGCACGCAGCCGCGTCTCCAAGTGTGAGTGTCATGGAATGGTGTGTGAGAGTCGTGACACGTGGGAGTGCGTGTGTTGAATGGAGACGACGACGCGCACAGGTGAAGGACAGAGGCCGAGGAGCGGCCGTAGCTGCATTGGGGACCGCGCCGGGTCTACCCAGCGGCGAGCGCGAGGTTCGGCCTGCTGCGCACGGAGACCGCCACGTGCGCACTTGCGGGAGTGAAGCCCGGTCCGGAAACGCCCGCGGTGGATGTTGCCGATCCCGCGACGGACAAAAGGTGGCTGGATAACGGATTTGGACCGGATGGGTTCTCCACACGAGCGTGTGTGTGAAGCTCCGACGGGCAGAGCACATGTGTTGTGTGGGAACCCCTCGAAACGCGAGGCTTGTTTTTTGAATGCGCAGGTGATGTCATGGCTGCACGTGTGGTTGGAATCCGGCAGAAGGGATTGAAAAACCCTGCCGGATGGTGCCGTCCGAAGAGGGACGAGGTACGCGAACAGCTGCCATGACGTCACGGGCAGGTGCAAGGTGCACGGCTGTGAATTGCTGCGCTAGTGCGCAGGTTGCGAGTTGCCGCGCTGGTGCACGCATTAAAAAAAAAAAAAAGCAGGCCCGCTTTGGGTGAACAGGATTCCCTGGGCAAGGGGTGAAGACCCCTTGGCTAAGGCACGGATGACAACTAGTTAGGGGAAGGGTTAGCTTAGCTAGACCGGCTTCATGGGCAGGGGTAAGTCCTCATGGAGCCCGTGGAATGGATTAGGTAGAGGGATTCAGTTTAGACTTAGGATGGGAAATGAAAGGATTTGAGGACAGAGACAGACTTTGGATGTGTAGAGGGGACGTAGCTTAGCTGCGTAGGTTAAAGGATGTGCTACTATGTAAGGGACGAGTGGGAGCACGAGGTAGTTAGGGGATGTAGTGAGCAGGATGGCAGAAATCAGCGATGGTGTGAGTTGAGAAGTGTGGGAAGGAAACATGATGAGTGAGTGAGGCCAGCGGCCTGAGTGTATGGAGTGATTGTGGAATGCATGGTCGATGTGATTGGGGAGGAGTGATTCCCGCCCAAGGGACCCGGGGTCAGTGTATGTGAGTTAGGGGTTAGTCAAATTGACAAAATGGAGGTAGTTTTGCTGTTGGTGGGGAAGTAGGCTCGAAACCCGTTTGGAGGGTGCAGGAGCCCTGTTGACGGGCTGGGAGCGTGGCTGCGAACGGTGAGTATCGCTGAGTGGGTACCCGGCACCGGGCTAGTCGGCCGCGGTGGGCAGGGCCCATGGGGGCCGGGATAGTGTAGTGGGCACGGGTGGCCCGCATGATGCGGGGCCCGGGGCGCCATATGCAACGGGGCAGTGTACTGGGCACGGGCGACCCTCAGAAAGGGACCAGGCCAAAACCCCGTGGGCATGGAGGGGGAGTCGCCAGAGAGGGCACTCCCCGGTGTTTAGGGAGCTGGTAGGCTCGGAGGCAGTGTAGTGCCCGGGGGTGCCATTGTTGGAGAATCGGCAGAGGGTAGTTCCTGCCAAGGGAGCCACGCGTCCCAGCCACGAAACCGTGTGAGGGCACGGAAGGAAAATTGGGGGGCGAGGCCCGAAATTTGAGAGGACACCAACACAGGCGACGGAATCTTGGTTTTTAGAACCCATAGTTTAAAGCGAGAGGCGCTTTTGGAAAGCCCCGGGGTAGTTTAAGGAATAAATGTTAGGGTAGATTAGGAAGTGTACCCTCCGCACCATCCATCCTTCCTCTCGTTGTGGGCCGCTGGACCCACCTTGGTTAAGATCGCTGAAATCTGAGGAGGCCATTCTGAGGCTTCGTTGGCCTCGACACAGGACGCTAGCTCTCCCTTATTCCCCTCCGGGAAGGGAACGTAGGGTTGGGAGAGGCTAGGAGGGATAGCTTAGCCGAACAAAGACGATAAAGGGGTTAGGGGACGATTTATAGAAGGGAAGTGAAAAAAATAAAAACAAAAAAAATAAGTTGGGGCTAAATTGGTTTTGACAAATTAAGGGGTGGGTATGGACAGAGACAGGCAAAGGCGATAGGTGGGAGGGAAATAGTTAGGTAGGTCCGAGCCCGCCTTTTGAGTGGCCAGCACCACCGCACTCCCTCCACGAACCTCCGTTTCAAGGCAAGAGGCTGCCACTTCGTCTGCTGGCTTTTGCTGCAAGGCTGTGCCGGCCACTTCATCGGCTGGCTGTTTTGCTTCAAGGCCTGTGCCGGTCGGATCGTCTGCTGGCTGTTTGCTTCGAGGCCTGTGCCGGCCACTTCATCGGCTGGCTGTTTTGCTGCAAGGCCTGTGCCGGCCACTTCATCGGCTGCGTGTTTTGCTTCAAGGCCTGTGCCGGTCGGATCGTCTGCTGGCTGTTTGCTTCGAGGCCTGTGCCGGCCACGTCATCTGCCGACTGTGTTTATGCTTCAAGGCCGTGCCAGTCACTTCATCTGCCAGCTGTTTGCTACAGCGGCCTTGCCATGCCTTGCCTGCCTGCCTTTGCCTTGCCCATGCCTGCTGCCCTCGTCCAGTTGCCCCGTTCTGTTTTGCATTCCCCCCCCTGTTCATTACCATGTGCGCCAGGATCATCGCGCAAGCCGCAAGGACTGCCCTGTTGGCAGCTGCAACACGGGACTGCACTGGCAGCCCGTGCAACGTTTGCAGTTCACTGCATTCATTTCAAAGGGGGAGGCCTTGGACTGCGTTTTAAGCAGCCCTGGCCCCCTGCATTGTTGCATGAGCCAGAGACTGCGTGAGAGCAGCCTGGCTCCCTGCTGTTTTTTTCTTGCAGAGTCCATCGATCCTGGGCCATGGTGTTGTTGTAAAATGTATAAGGTTAAGGATAAGTTGTAAAATGTAAATGAGTTGCTTGCCCCTGCATGTTTGTCTTAGCGCCGGCAATTTATTTAAGTCGTCTGTATGAGTGGGTTTGTTTAGTTAGTTACTCAGCCCGTAGGTTATTTATTTTGGGACACGAATACACTGAATGTCGCACTCAGGAATCCGAAGGTAAAACGTATTAGGGGAGAACTACACATGATGGCACACGAAAATTCGACGACTCGGGACGAGTCTGTAAAAAGGGAGGGTAGTGTTACGGCTGTGGAAATTCGCAATAACCATAAAGGGTCCTTAGATCAGTTATGACGCTAAGTTTATGTGCAGATAGTTCCCCACCGTTGTTTAAAGGAATTTGTGTGATTCATCGGTCTGCGACTCTTTGAGATAGCCGTTTTCTTTTTTCTATTGTTATTTTGAACAACCTCCACGCAAGCAACAAGCCGCGTTGAAAACCGTCGAACGAAAAAGGGAACCAAAGAGTTCCGATGGCGCGCGCGGATTTTTCCCGGCTATTTTTCCCTGCGCTTGGTGTGAAGGAAAGGGGGAGGGCAGCTCGCCGCCGATTGGTGATGAACAGCGTGAGGCGTCAGGGTGAGGGAACGCCCTTTTCGGGAACCTTCTCGAAGGGAGGTGAGCCGAAAACGGGGAGGAGCTAAGGCGGAGCCCCGCGCTATATAAAGCGGACCGTGCGCGGGGCTCACTCTCTCTGTCGGGGTCGAGTGCTCCTCTCTCTTGGTGGGCAGGGTCAAGCTCGCTCTCTCTCTTGGTGGCCAGGGTCGAGCTCGCTCTCTCTCTTGGTGGCCAGGGTCGAGCTCGCTCTCTCTCTTGGTGGCCAGGGTCGAGCTCGCTCTCTCTCTTGGTGGCCAGGTCGAGCTCGCTCTCTTCTTGTGGCCAGGGTCGAGCCTCTCTCTCTTGGTGCCAGGGTCGAGCTCGCTCTCTCTCTGGTGGCCAGGGTCGAGCTTGCGTCTCTCTCTTGGTGCCAGGGTCGAGCTCGCTCTCTCTCTCTCTCTGTCTGGGTCGTCGACGTCACTTCTCTCTGATCCTGAAGCCCCTTCTGCCCTTCAGTCCTTTCTTGCTCGGTCGGGGTCGTGAAGCACCAGCAGCAACAGCAGCAACGCAGCAACGCAAACCAAGGCTCTCAAGATCATTGAATCTCCCGTAATGAAGCTGAGTCCATGGGCCTATCAATTTCCCATTGTAGACAGGTCGGTGGTCTCTCTGTCTTCTACAGCCTCCTTTCTAGTCTTGCACCCTCTGCTCTTTCTGTGCTTTGACCTCCCCCCCAGTTTTTGCAGGGCACACAAGGTCCACCATCAACCCCCTTTTGGTGAAACTACTTAAATCCAGGATGACTGCTCACCTCCACTCATTTGTTCCTCTTTTTTTCCAGCCTATAGAACCAATTTCCATCTTCTCTTCAATCTCATTTTTCTCTCCAAATCTTCAAGACCTGTTCACCCCATCTCAACACATCCCCCCCCCCCACCCATCCAAATCATGATCTTTACCCCCATTCACCCCCCTCCCACCCAAGCCCCCAAGCTCACTTCCCACCAAATTTGTAGTTTTTCCTTCCTGAGAGTTTGTTTCTGTGTCCATCTTGTCCAACCCATGTGTCCTCCCGAGCCTTCATTCCTACCACACCCATTATCTGTCCAAGCCTCCCTCCATTCTTCAATCCTGCTGTTGGTGTCCCCCCACCCCCTTTTCTCTTTACTATTGCTTTTCTTCTGCTGTTTTCTGAGTGCATTAGCTCTTCCATGAGCCTTGACCTTGTATATAAAAACAAAAACCCCAAAACATGTTCATTACCTCCGCCACGGAGGTGAAGGAGGTTGTTTTCACCCCTTTCTGTCTGTCTGTCTGTCTGTTTGTTTGTCTGTGTACAGGATATCCCAAAAAGTTGTGGACGGATCTGGATGAAATTTTGTGGACAGGTTTGGCAGTGTGACAAGGACAAATTGTTTAGATTTTGGTGAAGATCCGGATCCGGATGTGACTACTAGAATTTTAAAAAGTGATTCTTCACCATTGAGAGATAGGACCAACATGACATACAACATATTTCAAAAATGTATTGGGCCCGATATGTTTTCGTGGATCAGGAATTGTGTGGTGGAGGTATGCGCTCTACCGAGTGCCCTTCTAGTTTCATTAATGTAAACGTTTAATGATCGCTGCTGATGTCTACTTGTGTCTTTGTCTTGCACATGGTTTATGTACAAGCCCTGCTGTGAGCCTTAAAACATAAGCCTAATACAACCTATCTTTTGAGGCACCAAATGAAGAGAATCGTGTTTGGGGAAAAAAATGTAGTGAAATGATAATCACATGTATTAACCGGGAAGGTGGGGTGGGGGACTGAGAAGGGGGCAGCTGGTAAGGTGTGTGGAGGGGGACGACAGGAAAGCTCCGTGGACTGAGAAGGGGACAGGTCACAGAGAGCTGATGAGGTGGGGGCGAGGGAAAGGAAAGTTCCATGGACTGAGAAGGGGGCATCAGAGCTAGCGAGGTGGCAAGGGGGTGGGGAGGGGGGTCTTCTTCGATTCAGATCGTTTGAGCATTCATTTTGGGCATGAGAGCATGATATTTTGGAAAACAACAACATCCAAATCAGCCATTCGTCACGTGGTGCTGGTAGCAGGTACCACTTAGGTTAACCTAGACAGCACACCGCGTATTCAGATCGACGTCTTAGATTTTGACGACGACCCACTCGGTTAAGAAACTTTTCTGCTGGAGCGGAAGTCACCGTTATTGGTCCTACGCATCTAAAGCTGCTGGATATCAACATAGATAATCTGGATGATGTACTTGGTGATGTGAGAGTTACCGGTGCAGACGGTGCCTCAATGCAGTGCCTGGGAACAATCCACACGATCCTTCACAGACATGATGAGTCTACGTCGGAGACAATGTGCATGTGCAATAGTGTGCAGACAGCATGTTTAGCTTATCAGCACCTACAAGACCTACATTGGTGTTTGTGCGAGAAGCAGACAACCGGTACAACCATGCATTTGGTACAGGTAGACATCAATCCAGATACTGACCCATCACCAAAGCTACGGAATCAGGTCAAGGCAGAACTTGTGGCTGAATTCAGTGATGTGTTTGTTGCCACGGTCCTACAACCGATGAACAGCACACTGATGATCATTAATCTCCGCAACGATGTGGTGCCGTTCTAGCGACGAAGGGTACGGCCAATCACACTCGCCTGGAGAGACCAGGTAAAATCCGAGTTGGATAGCATGTACAAAAAAGGCATCATTGCACAGATGGGCAGTGAATAATCAGAGTGGAGCCATCCCCTCGTTGTCACACCTAAGGCTAACAGTAAGATGCGGATGTATGCCGATTTCCGTAATCTTACCTGTCATGTCGAGTGACCCATACACCATATGACAACGCCAGCAGAAGCAATATCATGCGTTTCACTTTGGACGGAATGGTATTGCTTGAGATCCTAATCAGCTGAATGTGATCGCAGATTTCCCAACTCCAACCGACATCACAGATCTTCGCTCGTTTCTCAGCATGGCTCACCAGCTGGACAATTTTTCGGCAAACATTGTCAGTGCATCGGAACCACTATGTGGATTGCTCAAGAAAGGATCTGTCTTAGACTTGACTGGTGATCATGACAAGACATTCAACGCCGTTAAAAGCATTCTTGTGTCACCACCAACCATGGCCGATTTTGATCCAAAGTTACCCACCGTGCTTCAAATGGACGTATCATGGTTATACGGCCTCAGTTTTGCTCTGTTGCAGTTACATGGTGAGCATCATAGACTGGTCCAGTGTGGATCACGTCACCTTTCAGACACGGAATCCAGGTAGGCTACGATTGAACTCAAAGCATTGGCCACAGCATGGGTTACATCGGAGTGTAAGCAGTACCTCATGGGACTTTCGTCATTCAACCTTGGTGCGGAGCATAGACCCCTGGTGCCTATCTTCAACTCGCATACGTTGGATGCCATTGAGAACCCTTGCTTGCAGCGTATTGTGGGGAAAATGACACCATACAACTGCACCACCACTTGGCGGAGATCACCAAGGTTCTTTCCATGCCAACTGACCACCAACAGGCACCTATCCCTCTTCACATTGCTTCTTCAGTCCCCAACCTGCCCCCTCTCTCTATACTTCCTATAGCTTTGCTTTTCGGCAAATTCCATTCAGTATTTCTCACAGCATTTCATTCTGGTTTCCCATTCGATGATGTATAGATCAGTCACTTCAGTTTCACTTTTCAACATCAGTTTCACTTTGGGATATCAGTTTCGATCATTGCAACTTGTGATGCAAGGCGAATGGTGCAGCACGAAAAAGGTCGTCAAAAACGATTTTTCGGGGGATTTTTTTTCGATTTTCTAAGGGGTGTAGAGGGATCTAGAGTGGCTTAAGGGTCTTAAAAGGTCAAAAACGGATCTAAAGTCTTTTAAGGGTCATAAAGGGGTCAAAAGTATTTTAAGGGTCTTAGGGGTCAAAGGGCCTTAAATGGATCTACATGTCTAAAGGGGTCTAAGGGCAAAAAAGCAAAAGGGGTCAGAAGCATCCAAATGGTTTGAAATTTTCTAAAGGGTCTGAAAAGTGTTGAAAGGGTCAAAGAAGGTGTAGACGTCTCAAAAGGGTCCAAATGGGTGTGAAAGGGTCTCAAAGGTCTTATCAGGATCTAAATGGGTATTTAAGGATCTAAGGGGGTGTAAAACGTCTTCTGGAGTCTCCAGGCCATGCAGGGTGTACAGGAGTGAAGCTATAGTGAAGAAATTACCTTGTGTTAGTAAATAAATTAACACTGGAGTGCAACACGGAAATAATGGGCCAAATCACCTCCTCATGACTGTTTAAAATGCCTATTTCGGTGCATCATGGTTAAAAAAATCTGATAGTAGACAGTTCCATCATGAATCAACTTTGGAAGCTCAAAGCAGTAAGGTCACAAAAAAAAACCTTTTCGTTTTTATATACGTATATAGAGATGGACAACCTATTTTACTGCTGCAGTCACTTCTTCCTCTTCTCAAGGAGGTGGCGTCACTTTTATTCCTCCATCGACCAGTTTACAGTGAGATCTCTCGGTAAAGCCATGGCTCATAGAGAAATGCTCAATCAGAACCTCATTCAAGGTAATGGGAAAACTCACATAGAAAGGTCCAAAACGTCCTTTAATGACTCGTTTTAATATGTAATGATAAAGGTTGTTACATAACAGCTCTGGAAACACCTCCTGACCTCCTGTAAGTGTAAAACTCAGTAACGTTTGGACACACACACACACACACACACACACACAAAACAACTACCCATCCAAACCCACCCCAAGTGTTAGGTACGTCATTTTTAAATGGCTCCTCAAATAAGACATCGTTAAGAGGTCGGAGACATCGATAATATTGTAAGAAATGAAATATATCTCACCTGTGATTGAATATGTCTGTGATCGTGACTAGAAACCATTTGAAAATCGAAAAAATTTAATAGTTACCAAGGTTACCGGCCACACCACCTACGATATCTTCTCACTGAATTTTTACACTGAATTCCCATTTCTAACAATAATACACACTCCAAAAATTTCTCATTTGAGGTGAAACATTTACGATTAAATTAATCAAACATCTATGATCAAAAACAAATCACAATGTTAACTTGGTTCTTTTAAATTGTACTAGTGCGGGCCCGTAGGTGCGTGCAAAAAAAAACAAAAAAAAACTTTCAAACGCGGCCAGAAAAACAACCACACAGGCCGTTCCGTTCCTTCGCTCTCGCGTGGCCGTACGTGCAAAAAAAACAAACAAAAAAACTTTCAAACCGCGTGCCAGAAACAACAACCACACAGGCCGTTCCGTTCCTTCGCTCTCGCGTGGCCGTACGTGCAAAAAAAACAACAAAAGAAACTTTCAAACAGCGTGCCAGAAAGAACAACCACACAGGCCGTTCCTTCGCTCTCGCGTGGCCGTACGTGCAAAAAAAACAAACAAAAAAATTTGAAACCGCATGCCAGAAACAACAACCACACAGGCGTTCCTTCGCTCTCGTGTGGCGTACGTGCAAAAAAAAAAAGAAGATGAATTGTGACGTCAATCGTGACGTCATAGCACCGTGTCCTGTCATTGGTTTGGTAAATAAATGGCCATAACTTGGGACCCACTTGTCCGATTAATATCAAACCTTGAAAAGGCACATACTCAGGTCCCCAGCAATATACTGGCTAAGTTTCAATTAGATCGGACCAGTGGTTGTCGAGAAACAGCGGTCACATACAGAGAGACAGACAGACACACAGAGATTGCTGGAATTATAGATAGATGAGCATTAAAATTACCTTTAAATCGATATCTACCTTGTGTTTGTACTATGTTCAGTTTTTGAATGATTAGCATATTTGAAAGGTCATGTGACTCCTTCGCCGATCTTACCGATCATGGTAAGGTCTTCATGACAGTTATTTTTCACATTTGATTCCATATTTGATGATCGGAGGTTACCACCTTACCAAAATATATCGGTATCTGGGTTGAAATCCAAAATAAAATGGCGTTTTTATGAAGCATTGCATACGTGGATCTATCCTTGCGGAGATAGCGACAGGTGGGAGCTCGGGTGTTTATAATTTATGAATTGTGAGAAAATTTCTGTTTAAAACCCCTATTTAGGTGCACCATAGTAAACAATGTGATCCCATAAAGTTTTGTGGCGATTCAGGCTTCGAGGCTTCCGTCCCTTAGCTCAGCTCAGAGGCTTAGGGTCACAAACAAACAAACAAACAAACATTTTGCTTTTGTATATGTAGATTATTTTCATGATTGCATGCCAGGATCTTGACGATGCAATTTTTTGCCAATCCATGACAGCAATACCGGTGTCGGTGCAGCAGACTTACCCCAGCTTTGTAGTAATGGGGAGAGACAAAAGAGAAGGAGAAAGGGTACAACTCCCAAAGGAGCCACTAGCTGCTAAATTGTTGATGGAATAGACAGTTTAACCTCCCATCCCAAGGATGGCAGGTTTCCAGCACCATGCCTGCATGGTAACAAGGGAGGTATTTGGCTCCTTTCCCTCTGGGCTCCAACATACATGAGTCATCTTAGCATCTGTTCATAAATCACCATACACCATAACACTCTGTTCCAACTCGTAAAGCCTCACACAAGCCATGCATCACTGGCTGTAAGGGAGACAGAACTGCGCAGGGGTAGTGTACTTGTGGTTGAGCCATCCAGCCGAGGTTCAATTCCCGACCTGACTATAAAGCATCAGATTTGCGTTTCGCAGGCAAGGTGTTGCATCAATGGCTGTGCTGTCCCTCGGGTGGAGGAAAGGCCATGTGTCCTGTCTGGCAGCATTCGTTGGAGGAAGTTAAGATTCCATGGTGCCTTTCTGCAAGAGTAGGCAATTATGTGCCGGAACCCTGGCCAAATTATAAATGATGGCCATGATGTACAAGGGGACCTGCATCAGCAGCAATGATTCACCCCCATGGTGCAAACTGGCAACCAAGTGTTGCATATGAATGATGACGATAACTGGCTTTATAATGTCCCAAGGCTATTCTAGTGTTTACGGTGTGTCATAAGCCATACAGTCTATACAACCTCATTGGGAGCAAAGAATCAAAGGAAGAGTGAAGTGAAAAGCTTACCACAAGCTGCACAGGACTCTCCCTCTGTGTATGGCTTGGAAGTGGTGCAATGATACCCCTTCTTTTTCAGCATGTGGCATGTGAGGGCACCCAAAAGGCCCATGGCACAGAAAATAGGCACAATCGCGAGGGTGCCATACTTTATCGGAGATGTGGGCGCATTGACGATGTTCGCCATGCTGCCCGTTGTATTCGGCTGAAGCGTCATCTTGAAAGTCGTGTTTCTTTCAATAACTGTCACGAGATACACAGGCCCTGGTTACCACCACACCGCAACAGCAACTGCTTCATAGCAATACCGTAATCAACTTGGTCACATTACGATACAACAAGGTGAAGGCATTTCAGGTTTGCATAAAATGTGAAGTGGACATGGAACATACAGGATAACCATTGCAGATCAAATCCCAGTGCTGGATGAGAAACCAACAGCGAATAGTAGAGGAAATGGAATCAAATTGGATACATACTCATGTTGGCATACAGGCGGGCGATCGAACAGGTGGCAGAAATCTACCTCAGGTGTACTGAGAACCGAGTACAGATATATGTTGATCTGAATGTTCATGCAATTAATGTACCCTGTCTTGTTGGGCTCAGCAGTGTTATATATATATATATACTAGCGATACCCGTGCACATGCACGGGATAGCAGTACAACATAGCTGGTAGCAGACGACAGACCGTACACGGGGAATGACAAAAATACGCATTGTGCAAAATGCAAGTGGTACTATGGAACGCCAAGACTTCCTAAACATTGTCGGCATATCCGCTAAGTGCCACGGCAATTTCATAGGGATCGTGTGACGGCGGGCCGAGTGTTTAGTGTGCAAGCTTGGTATTATAATAGAGATATATATATATGTTTAAAATAAATAAAAATAGGCAGCTCAGGAAACAAATTTGTAAAGTGAGTAAAAGCACATTGGGCCTAAAAGAATAATAAAATTCTTTATTAAAACCTTGACGTTTCAGAAGACTTCTGTCCTCAGAGGTAAAAAATTTCAAACACCGCACGTGCACCTGCAGAGACGTTAACTGTACCCATGTCCAACGGGAATGGCTGCGTGTCACAATTGGGCTGTGAGGTGGACCAATCAGGGTGAGGTTTGGGACGGATTAATTAAGAGAGTGGGATTGGAGGGTGGATTTGCTTCCGGATTACATGTTTGGGTCATAGGTTCGGTGTCACGTGTTCCATGTCTGATCTGGATTTGTGACTTGGATTTGGACTTCACACCCGCGGGTAGGGGCTGTCGGAGATTGCGTAATCCTCAATAGGCAGCTTGCAGGTCAACGTGATGGTTAATCGACTGCGTGCCCGAAAGCCATGCTTTGAGAATTTCCCGGCTGGCCCGGCCAGGTGCCGAGGCTTTCACTGCCGTGTTTTCCCATGCGAAGGTGTGGTGTAGATTGTGATAATGTGCCACTACCAGCGAAAGCTTGTCTCCACGTGCTACAGCTTGCTGGTGCTGCATTAACCATGTCGCAAGTCGCTTGGATGTCTGACCCACATAGTTGGCATCACAGTCTCGACAGGAGATTTCGTAGACCACGTTCATCTTGTCAAGTCTATTCACCCTGACTTTGGGCCTACACAGCTGTGCGCGGAATGTTGTCCAAGATTTATGTGTGACCCGGATTCCACATGGTTGCATCAAATGGTTTGCAATCTCCAAAGTATTGCCGATGTATGGTCATACCACTGTTTTGACCGGTTCCTCAGGTCATGATATGGGTGCCCTCCTCTGGCAGCAAGACTGAATGAATGCTGCCAGATAGTCATTGTTCTGCAGTAAGAGGGCGAAAATAAATTAATTAACACTGCAGACACATCTGGTAGGATGTCACACTTAGGCTATCCCCTCACACATCTTTTCTGCTGCATCTTTCTCAGTACACACACACACACACACACACACACACACACACACACACACACATACACACGTTCACTTCTCTCCCTCAGCGTTGAATAGCGTTTGTGAATGCTTGGTCCCATGTACTGTGTTAGTGGTAGGTAAGGCACTTGTTAAGTTTGCTGTGTCTCTTTTCTCTTTCTCTGATCTCATTGCTAAACGAATTGCTTAACCCTCATTTCTCCCCATGCCATTAAAACCTTACGCCCCCCCCCTTTTTTTCGTGCTCCTCACTTGTGTAAGTAAACCTGTTCTTGTTGAATCTATTTCCAATCTGTCCATGTCCATCTTTTCCACCATTGGTCTAGCACTGTCCGCAAGTAGATAGCTTGGGAGCTTGAGATTCCCAACGGTTCGGTTTGCAGGGTCTGGTATGTTCAAGCGGTACAGCTCAGCCGCATTCAAGATCACCAGATAAGGTAAGTATCACATTTGCCGAGGGTGCGTTCCCCGGTCGGGGGGCCACGGGACCCCCAGTTAAACATTTGTTAGACAGACGGACACTGAGACTCGTGGTCGCTCGATTGGTGTTCATAGTTGCATCATAGGCATCATAGTTGCGTGGCAACCCACCGTGGAGTGAAGTTATCCACTCCCGGTGGCCTCAGGTGCAGGTGAGATTGAGAGAAACCGGGGATTTCCCCCTCGTAGTAGGCTCGAGCCAAAAGACAGCAGCAATATATATATATATATATATATATATATATATATATATATATATATATATATATCTTCAGTGGGGAGAACAAGAATTTGATACACTGCCGATTTTGCAGGTTTTCCCACTTACAAGCACGTAGAGGTCTGTAATTTTTATCATAGGTACACTTCAACTGTGAAAGACGGAATCTAAAACAAAAATCCTGAAAATCACATTGTATGATTTTTAAATAATTAATTTGCATTTATTGCATGAAATAAGTATTTGATCACCTACCAACCAGTAAGAATTCCGGCTCTCACAGACCTGTTAGTTTTGTCTTTAAGAAGCCCTCCCATTCCCCACCATTACCTGTATTAACTGCACCTGTTTGAACTCGTTATCTGCATAAAAGACAGCTGTCCACACTCAATCAATCAGACTCCAACCTCTCCACAATGGGCAAGACCAAGAGCTGTCTAAGGACATCAGGGACAAAATTGTAGACTTGCACAAGGCTGGGATGGGCTCAGGACAATAGGCAAGCAGCTTGGTGAGAAGGCAACAACTGTTGGCGCAATTATTAGAAAATGGAAGAAGTTCAAGATAACAGTCAATCTCCCTCGGTCTGGGGCTCATGCAAGATCTCACCTCGTGGAGCCTCAATGTCATGAGAAAGGTGAGGGATCAGCCCAGAACTACACGGCAGGACCTGGTCAATGACCTGAAGAGAGCTGGGACAACAGTATCAAAGAAAACCATAAGTACACACTACGCCGTCATGGATTAAAATCCTGCAGCGCACGCAAGGTCCCTCTGCTCAAGCCAGCGCATGTCCAGGCCCGTCTGAAGTTTGCCAATGACCATCTGGATGATCCAGAGGAGGAATGGAGAGTCATGTGGTCTGAGACCAAAATAGAGCTTTTTGGTTTAAACTCCACTCGCCGTGTTTGGAGGAAGAAGAAGGATGAGTACAACCCCAAGAACACCATCCCAACCGTGAAGCATGGAGGTGGAAACATCATTCTTTGGGGATGCTTTTCTGCAAAGGGGACAGGACGACTGCACGTATTGAGGGAGGATGGATGGGGCCATGTATCGCGACAACTTGGCCAACAACCTCCTTCTCAACAAGAGCATTGAAGATGGGGCGTGGCTGGGTCTTCCAGCATGACAACGACCCGAAACACACAGCCAGGGCAACTAAGGAGTGGCTCCGTAAGAAGCATCTCAAGTCTGGAGTGCCCGAGCCAGTCTCCAGACCTGAACCCAATAGAAAATCTTTGGAGGAGCGAAAGTCTGTGTTGCCCAGCGACAGCCCCGAAACCTGAAGGATCTGGAGAAAATCTGTATGGAGGAGTGAGCCAAAATCCCTGCTGCAGTATGTGCAAACCTGGTTAAGAACTACAATAAACGTCTGATCTCTGGAATTGCAAACAAAGGTTTCTGCACCAAATATTAAGTTATGTTTTTCTGATGTATCAAATACTTATTTCATGCAATAAAATGCAAATTAATTACCAACATGTCCAGCAAGTTTCATCCCAAATCCATCCCACAACCTTTTGAATAATCATGCCATATACAGTTTGGCCCAATCTCTCATGGTGACGAATCACTTTAAAAAAATCTAGTCGGTTAGAGATTCAGATCTGGATTCTTCACAAAACTAATCAGTTCGTCCTTGTCACACCACTGAACCTGCCCACAAAAATTCACTCCAGACCATCCACAATTTTTTGAGATATTCCTGTACAACAGACAGACAGACAGGACAGGAAAGGTGGTGAAAACATAACCTCCTTCACCTTCGGTGAAGAAGCTAATAAACAGTAGAGAGGGGAGGTGGAGGACAGCAACAGCAGAGTTTGAAGGACCAAACTAGAGAGGAACTTGGAAAAACATATGGGTGTGGAGAGGAATTGGGGGGGGGGGGGGCAGGAAAAAGGGACACATAGGGAGTGGAACAGGATGGGATACAGAGGAAAACTCTCAAGAAGAAAAAAACTGGAAATTTTTGAAGGAGGAGAGCTTGGGATATATAGGTCGGAGGTTAACAAGGTAGAAAAGAATCATGGTTTTGGATTGGGGATGATCTGAGATGGTGGTGAACAGCTGTCTTTGAAGCCTGGAGGGGAAGAAATGAGATTGAAAAGAATGTGGAAGTTGCTTTCAACAGGCAGCGGGCGGAAAAAAGGTTACAAATGAGTTGGGGATAAGCAGTGTCCTGGATTTGGGATGTTCACCAGAAGGGCGTTGATTGTGGACTATGGTGCTCTGCAGAACCTGGGCAGGACAAAGCACAAGAAAAGAGCGCAGAGGGTGCAAGACCAGGAAGGAGGCGGGAAAAGACAAAGAGACCACCAACGTGTCTGCGATGGCAAAAAGTTGATAGGCCCAACGCCTCAGCTTCAATCGGTTGGAGTTTCTCAATAATGTTTAAAGGATTGCATTTCCACGGAGTCAAGCAGAGCAAGGTGGAGGGCATCAGGAAGCCAGACCCAAAGCAGGGAGAAGTATTCCATCAAGCCACAGATGAAGCCTTGTATTGTAGATAGACAGTTAAAGATGCCAAGGAAGGACTTTGACCGACGGAGGATGCCCAAGTCGGCGACTGGATTTGAAGGCCAACTTTGAAATATGGTTTGATCCAATTAAAGGATCGATGGCTGATAGTGTGACCCAGGAGTTTGATGACTGAATTCCTCAAGAGGATTGTTAGAAAGTAGAATAGGAGGTTCAGACATGGTCCTTCGCAGAGAGATAATGAGAGTGAGGTTCTGTCAGGATTGAAAAAACATATTCCAAGTTGATTGACAAGCTTATGATTTTTGTCAAGTCAGAAGAAATGAAGAGGCTGCAGCCCTGCCTGTCTGAAGAAAAGAAGGATGTCATAGCATCAGTAAATAGCATAAGAAAATAGCACCCGCAAAGCGGGCTGTAACCCAGCCCCTTGACGCAAACAATTCAAGTGGTGGCCATATGAAATCGCAGCACGCCCATCTTCCGAAAGGAACCTTCCTCATACTCAACCCCAACACACCCAGCAAAAATGGATTTCATCGGAACTAAGGCGTTTCTCTCGAATGACGGAAACCAATTTCAAGATGGCTGCCCGTGGCAGCCACAGTTGAAATCGCAGCATGCCCATTTTGGAAAGGAACCTTCCTCTACCCAACCCCCATTATACCCTCGCTAGATAAAATCTATGTGTGAAAGCGTTCTCAATTATTGTCCGAAACCAAATCAAGATGGCTGCTCCTAGCCACCATATTGGATATCGGATTGCGCTTGCAATATCGAAAGGAACCTTCCTCTACCAACACCCCCATTATATCCACACAAAAATGAAATCAATCTGTCAAGCCGTTCTCAAGTTATTGTCTCGAAACCAAATTCCAAGATGCTGCCCTAGCCGCCATATTGGATATAGCATCGCACTGATTATCGAAAGAAACCTTCCTTACCCAGCCCCAACACACACTGCGAAATGGATTTAATCGGACAAGGGCGTTCTCCTCGAAATTGAACGGAAACCAAAAAGTTGACAGACGCCCGGACAACGCCTGTGGACGAGACAATACCCTTAGCCCAATTGGGTGAGGGGTAAAAAGGCGGATTTTCCAGAGTGCAGAAGAGATCATTGATGAAGATAAGGAAGGACTGGACCCAGAACATTGCCTTGGGGCACCTCCAGGGCCTGCCACACTTTGGCGCGAGAAGAGAGGAAGTCTAGGTAAATCATTGCGTTGAGGTGGCAATTAGCATTCCATAGGCAGAGAGTTTGGAGAGCAAGGGCAGGATACAAGGACGATACAAACCATGAGATATGTCCAGAGGATCACGGCTCTGATATCATGTCTGACATCGAGGGCATCCCATTCATTGTTGCGTGAGTAGGAGCAGCATGTCCAAGGTGGAGTGAACCTCATCTGAATCCAATTGGTGAATCTTTGAGAAGAGGTTGTTGAGAGAAAAGGAAGATTTCATTATCCAATGGTGATGATGGATTCCATGACCTGCTGATGACTGGACAGTAATCTGATAGGCCTGTAGTCAAGGAATTTTTTTCTGGGTTTTTTTGGCAACCTTTTTTTTTTTTTTTTAATTGTAATGCAGTGATGTGGCTGATTCCCAAGTAGAAGGAAGATTCTTATTCAGTTGCAGAATCAGAGTTGAGGATTTCCTGGAAACTTCTCCACCTTTCAGGTACAAAAAGACCACAGAGTCCAGGAGCAGTTGGGTATTCCTGGTAAGGTGAGCACAGAGAAAGCAAAGGGGTTGGAGAAACAATATTTGGGAAACAAAAGAATTGAGGCCATCAGCCTTTTCACAAGCAGATTCAAGCTGTTGGTGCCATTGAAGAGGAGGAGGGATGGGAGGGAAGCATACACCAGAGACAACTTAAAACAAGGGTGCCATGGGTTTTAGAGGAGGGAAAATAAGTTTGATAGTTCCAATCTTGAGGTTGACAGATGTTTTCTGGCTTCTTTGCAAGTGGAGACACCACTTTGTGGGCTTTTTGGAAATATACTGAGATTGCCTTCAGGTCAGATTTGCCTTTTAGGAAGAGAAAGCAAGTTGTTTCAGGCAACTGCCTCACCACACATAAGTGTACCGGGCAGGAAGAAGGGTAGGATAACTTGAAGACAGGTGGGAAATCAGTGCAGAGAGAGAGAGAGGAGAGCAGGTTTTCTGTCGAAGAATTCCCAGCCCGAGAACTCGAGGAGCAGGAGATATGGGAGAACAGTCTTGAGAGAGGATGGCTGGCTTGCCGTCCTGCCAATTCTGCCTGAGTAGAAATGCCAGACGTTCGCGGCATTGAGGCAACTCTGAGAATAAAGAGATGTTGGCTCTCACAAGCATATGATTAGATGAACAAAATTGGAGCAGAGATGAAGAGCAGGAGATATTTTGGGGAAAGTTTGTGAACTCACCAGTCCAGAAGGGAGATTTGCTATTGGGAGAAATCTGGGTTGGAAGGTTCCACAGATCGAGTTCAGTCCCATGGAGTCACAAAAGTTCCTTTCGTCGAAGTGCCATGGCTGGTGAGGAGGTTACCAACAACAGCCAATGTTGCATCGGTGGCAAGTTAAATCACCACATTATGAGGAAGAGGAGAGTTTGGGATGAGTGCGTTAAAAAATGGTCCATGTTGTCTGAGAGGAGAATGTAAGAATGGAGTCGTCACTGTTGGAGGACGGCTTACAACACACAGAATGAACAAGGAAGGTGGCGAGCATAGGGGGACGTCACAGCCAAATTGTTTATAAAAACCTTTGGTTTGGTGAGGGCAGATCAGTGGCACGGACAGTAAGAAATTGAGTTATTGATGTAATGAGCAAACTCTGCCACCAGAGCAGGGTTCAAGCCCATCAAATCAGAGAGACAATAGCCAGGGAGAGACACTAAAAGAAGACAGGGAAGGAGAAAAAGAAGATATATAGTCGAATAAAGAACAGCACGTGTTGTGCTGATGCCAGAAAAATAGGGAAAGTAAAGATTTTAATAGTTTCAAAAGCTTTTCAAAGGGAAAAGAAAAGAAAAGCAGTTTGTCAATTTTTGAAGATATTGAGAAAAATTATAGAGGAAATGAGAGAATATTACAGGAAGTGCAAATAGAAGGCAGAATAAGATAGTGTTTTGGAGTGAAAGTTTTTGAGGAATTTTTTTTTTTTTTGAAGCAAGGGGGAATAGGATAACTAAAAAAGCAAAAAGGACAACATTTTTTGGAAGGAAATTAAGAAGAGAGAAACGAAAGACAAAACTAATTTTTGCAGGTTCGATTTGTCAGTTCCCATGAATCACAAAATAAAAGTGGAGGCCCAGGTGGTGGCACAGGTAATGATATTGTCTACGACATTCGGTCCGGCCTGTGCGATAGGCGACCGCGCAATTGCGTTAACTCTAATCTGCAACCGCGTTGCCACCGGTAACGCACAATTCAGGTTCGTGACCCTCCTTGGAACTACGCCAGGAGCTAGTCACGGGTTGGGGGTTAACCTCACCACGATCGTGCCAATTGCCCACCCGCGCAGGATAGTGGTTGCTCGCCAAATCGACCTACTAAGTACCTGCCGCGAGTAGTTCGACCGGGCGATCGTACCTCGGCCGCCAGGGTCGGCCTAGGACACGAACGCTTAAGCGGTCCGTCTTCCGTGCTACAGTGATTAAACCGAGCGGTGTTATCGCCGACCTCGACGGCGATGGTGAATTCTGTTTACTGGGTGCTTACACCCCTCTAACCAATTTCTTCCGTTGATGAAGATGGCAGTTTCAAAAGGGAAATGGACGCAACAAACGTGGAAACAGTTCAAACATGCACATTATTCAAACCCACAATATATTACCAGCCAACAACAAATGAATCATGCACGTATGTACAGTTCAAAGCAAGCAGATAAAAAGACATTACCACCGAATAAAGCGTTTTTATGTCGCCACACACAGTCACTTTAAACAAGTTCTACTTACTTAGAAGGCGCCAACCACATGCCATTTATACAAAAACAGCAAAGAAGGCCACCCCAAAGACAAGGGTGGCAGACAGTCCGTGGACCGAATGTGACGTGGAGCTGGAATGAACGGTCAGGCCCACAGAGACCGAGGGTCTACCCACGACCCCCGTGCGCGGACGGTGGGCAGGTCGCGGACGTCTACTCCCACGGCCTGCGTTGGCCGCGCCTGTCTTCGGGCACCCGGCTTGGTTCGGTGAGCCTTCTCTCCGGCACGTTCTCCACCCGGATCTGCGCAGGCTCGCGCCGCACAGCGAGGCACCACGGAACGGACGGGAGTTCCCGCGCGGCTCTCTTCAGGCTGGTGGCAAAATATAGCTCGCTAGGGAATTGCTGTGCTCCTCTCAAGCACGTCGATGCTCTCTTAGGAGTTGACGCTCTTCTTAGCGAGTTGACGCTCTCTTAGCGACGTTGACCGCGGCTTCGACTACGACGCAACCCTTGCGACCGCCTTGGCTCCAGGCAAATACTTCCTGGTGTAGCGTCTTACCACTTCGCCCCCTTTTCCCGGCGGTTGTCTCCATGTAGCCCTTCCGGGCTTGCCTCCGAGCCCCTCCTCCGCTTCCCTTGCTTCCGTTCACAAACTCTGGCAACCGACCCACCGACACTCCTCTTCGACACTGTCCTCGAAGCTCCGTAAATCCGAACTGGCAACCGACTGGCTTCTGAGCTTCCGCTCTGCTCGCCCTTTTATAGGGCTGGGGAAGCGAGAATCGAAACCCCTGACCCTTGACCTCCAACCCCGGCAAAGCCGGAGTGCGTAGAAATCACCAAACACTCGCTCGACAGCGTGGACCCATGGACCCGGCAAAGCGGACGTGGTAGAAATCACCAAAACCACTCGCTCGACAGCGTGACCCCTGACCCGGCAAAAAGCGGACGTTGGTAGAGAAATCACCAAAAACACTCGCTCGGACAGCGTGACCCCTGACCCCGCAAGAGCCGATTGTTGTCTAAGTTCACCCAAGCTTCCGCCTCGACAGCGCCGGCTTTCGTTCCCGGCCGACCGATGTGTGTAATTCACCGACAGCTTCGCCTGCCAGCGCGGCTTCGACCCCGGCAAAGCGACGCGGTAAAATCATCGGAGCGCTCGTTCCTGACAGCGTGAAACTCCGACGCCTGGCAAAGCCGACGTCAGGTAGGAACATCATCGGAGCGCTCGTCACTGACAGCGTTGAAGATGGCGTTGTCTCCGGATGGAGGTGAAGCGATCTGTTTGCGGGGTGCGTTGTTGATGGTAAGTGAAGGGTAAAAAGGGCGAAGTGTGTTGCGTTTGGTTGTGGTTGTTTGGGAACGACGTTGTGGTGGCGATCTTGTTTGTTCGTGCGGCGTCTTTTTGGAGCAATAGCCGGTGAAGCGATGTTTGCGGCGGTGGAGTTGGGAGGTAAAGTGGCGAAGGTGGTGGTGTTTGAGTTGTAGTTGTTTGGGCAATTTTATGTTTGGTGGTTGGCGATTTTGGTTGTGGGGGATTATGTTCAAAATAATGTTAGAGAAAAGAAAAACGGCTATCTCAAAGCTCCAGGCCCGGTGAACACGAATAACTTCCCTCCTAACAACTAGGTGGCGGAATATCTGCACAATAAACTTACCGGACATAACTGGATCTAAGGACCGTCTGGTGTTGTGCAAATTTGCAACAGCCGAACTAACTTATTGATGCTGCTCGCTCGGGCCTGGCCTCACACAGCCGACCACACCAGAAATGGTTGCAGGTGAGTTGAGCGCGTGCCAAGGGAAAACCATCACGTTACGCTGGATGAAGTGCCTCCCAATTGAACATTAGCCACGGTTTCAGCACACCATATCATTCACAACGTGCTGGGGGTTCCACAAAGTTGTCTGGCAAGGTGGGTGGCCTAGACAACTCACACCAAACTGAAAGAACTCCACTTTTTAAACTTCCTGTCCCAGTCGTACACTTGCCTGCAGGATAAACATGCGATCACGATGTTGCATTTTACATTCTGCAATGGATTTCACTGGGATTCACGCCTCACTTCCCGAAGTCACGGATAACAGATCCGTTTGCACACCTCACTGCACTTCCTCACATGCGAATCCACTCGCACAAGGCTCAAAATGATTGGCTCCACAATTCCCCCGAAAGCGTTTTCCATCACTAATTTTGTGTTCAATAGTTTCTCAATAATCTCGCCTGTCACTTTCCACATTCTGGTAGAAACCATCAGAGTTGGTAATTACAGTGGAATCTAGTATCTGAATCCACGCTCAAACCTGCGACTATTTCTCCACGTGAAGCTGTCGTTCAGATGAAAAAAGGCTTCAGGTGTGATGTTACTGGAGAAATCAAATCAACAATCTAGGGATTATTTTTGGGTTATTATGAAAAAAAATTCCCTTCCAATTTAGACTGTGATTAATGCATTCTCAATTTTTATTCATAAAAAAACTAGAAGGGCACTCTTCTACATCGCTACACCACCAGATATGCCTCCGCCACATTATTGCATCATGTATACATACTGTTACTGGATCTGGAAACCGATTTTGCATTCAACATACAGGTCCCAAAAGTCAGTTATTCCGTTAAGTTATGTGTGAATAGGTCCCTTTCCTTTT
>CM068964.1:33415550-33428384 GCA_035128595.1 Eptatretus atami
TCCTGTCCAGGCTGGAGTTCCTCAAGGCAGCATTCTGGGTCCTGTTCTTTTTCTGGTTTTCATCAATGATATCTCCGACTCTTTGGAAAATCCTCTTTATATCTATGCTGAAGACTCCACCCTCAGCCCTACCATCTCTCATCCCTCAGACCGGCAAGCAGCAGCTTCTTTGCTCTCTGCAGATCTGGATAAAATCATGAACTGGTCCAACACGTGGAACATGTCTTACAATTCTGACAAATCTCACACTCTCACTATGTCTCTCCGAATGGACCGTTTGGAACCCACCCCCACCCCCATCTACTTTCTCAACAATTCTCTGAAAGAAGACCTTTCATTCAAGCTTCTGGGTCTCACTATCTGCCATGATCTTTCCTGGGAAAGATCTGTGGAAGGGAGAGGGATGGGGTGGGGACACTACATCGTGCAAAGGCCACATTTCCAACATGGCCTCCAAAGCCAGTCGCCGACTGGGAATCCTCCGTTGTGCAAAGTTCTTCCTCGGCCCACCTGAGCTCCAGACCACATACAAAGCTTTCGTCCACAGCCTGATGGATACGTCTCCCCTCTGGGCTGGTGCTCCTGCCTCTCACCGTTTTCGGCTTTCACGCTTGAAACCAAGCATTTAGGATCATTGGTATCTCCTGTGGTGAGGGTGAGTCTTTGGGCCTCCACTGTCTCACCACAGGCAGGTCGGTGGTCTTTCTGTCTTCTACGGTCTCCTATGCAGTCTCACCCCCCCCCGCTCCCCGCTCTGTCTGCGATATGTCCCCCCCATATTTCCGCAGGGCACTCAAGGTCTTCATTCCTCTTTCCCCACCTTTGGAATAAACTCCCACACTCTCTTCAATCCCATTCTTCCCTCAGGCCTTCAAACAGCCGTTCACCACCACCTCTTATCTTCCCCCATCGAAATCTCGACTTTTATCGCCCCGTTAATCCACCCAAACCCACTTCTTCAAATTCCCTGCTTTCCTTCCTTAAAGTCCTGTAGTGTCCATCTTGTATACCCCGTGTTCCCGCCCCATCCCTCTCCCTTCACAGATCCTCTGTTCCCCACTGTTTGTCCTTCCTCTCCCGCCCATTTGTCTCATGCCCCCACTCTCCTTGCTGTGCGTTGTGTCTTAGCTCTCATGTGAGCCTCGACAATGTGTTACAAAAAAAAATCCATTGCTCCAATTTTCACTGGAGCAATTTCAGTGCTCTTATTTTCCAGGATCTTTTCACTTCATTCTTGAGTCTTGATATTTGATCATTTCTTTATTTCTGCATTATTAGACCAAAATCACCGTTATTGAAACCGCAAGTAGCAATGCCTTTTTTTTTTCATTTTATATCTGAGAACTATGTCTCGCCGTAGTGCTCTGATTTCTATGTTCACGCTGGATGGGATCATCAGGTCGTACGTGAGCATTATGTCCTTGTTTTCGATGACTGCATTAGTTCATGTTTCCATGTGGAACTGGGATATTGAAATTTCTGCAGATGTGCCAGTGGATTACTCAACATACCTGGTTGTGCCGTTGAGGTTACAGCTGTTCTGACATGAGTTTTTTTACATCCCAATAGGAGATGACGAGAGCTTCCTGGTTCTCCCTTGCAAAATCTGCACTTGTCCAATTGGCTCAGTCCTGCCAAATTTTCTTTAAAGCCATTCGTGTCGTATCCTTGATCTTGGGCCTTTATAATCATTTGTTCTCCATCTCAATTGAGCTGACCTCTTCTTAGCCATTCCAGTGATCCTTCTTTGTCTATCCTCAATCTGTCCAACTCATATATTTCCCTGCTATTTTGTCTTTCTCCCAGTTGTGACTATATATCTATTGGTATTTCATCTTGTATTTTTCTTTTGTCTTTTTTGAAATCGTTGGGGCTGTATTTGTTGCTGTTTCAGTTTTGTGCATGACATCTTCTATTCACACCTGTTTTTGGAATTTTTTTGCAAGGTGAGCGAGAGATATCTTTTCTGGCTTGTTGTGTTCATGCTTGTGTATAAATTGTATTCGGTAGTCTGTTGAACTTTTCACGTGCTCTGCTAATCCTACAGTTGTCACTCTGTGCACTTGATTGAGTTCCATGATGCCGCCACCTCCTCCTCGTCTCAGGAGGTACCTTCTCGGGATGCATTGATTTTTGTGGATAGTGAGGTGTTTCCTGTTCTGATATCTAGTTTTCTGATTTCCGCTTGTGGCCAGTTTATTATTCCGAAGCTGTGTAGAAACACTGGTACTGCTTGTTGGTTTATGGCTTTGATTTTGTTTCTTGGAGAGAAGTATGTGTTCAGGCTCAGCCTCATTCTATATTCTTTGGTAATTGTTTTGAGCATTTTTTTATAGCATGTGTGTTTCATAATATCTCCACACCAATGCTTGCTAAAACAATAACAATAAGAAAGTTAAGTACAATAAGAAATAACAAATTACAGTGCATGAAAGACAAAAATAACCAGTTATCTGGGTACTTATGTTTCCTGTAAAGATGTCAACATTCAAGTGGAGCAACAACTTTGCAACCCATCCTGTCCCTCCTCGATTAACACAACGCCCTCCTTCGCATGTCCAGTGCATGAAGCCGAAAATGTGTTTCTTCACAAGAGAAAAAGGAAGGACAAAACACAATAAATAAAAAAAAGGAAAGCATTTTCATTATGATACGATTCCAGCAAGCACGTGTGTTCAGACTCGATTTCCATGTACAACACAATCACACACACACACACACACACACATTTATTTATTAGATAGGGACTTAATTATGGATCACCCTGTATGAACAAGCTCCTACGTGTCATCATAAAAAAGAAAAAAAAGACAAATCCTTTTTTGCAAGTTTGAAAGTCCATGTAAGGCAAACCTGATTGATTACATTTTTATGAGCCCCAACACATTCTCAGAAGTATTGTGAAATAAGCATGGTTAGCAATTTATAACCGTTTACTCAATTTCTAATGTGGTGTCACCCTCGTCAACACTTTGTACCCAATGTCGGTGGATATCATATCAGGTGTAAAACTACACCATTCCTCCTTCAGGACAGGTTCAGACAGGTTCATTAGTAAGCCGTGCTCGGTTGACTGTCAACTCTCAAACTGCGTTTTGATAAGTCCCACTGAGAGTGGTTGGAATGGGTTCAAGTCAGGGCTTTTGGCTGGAAGACAGCAGATGTTCAAATAGCGTCGTCACAAAACTAATTTCTAACCAACACAGCAGTAGGGCAAGGTGTACGCTGGTAGACGTAATGACCCTCACAATAGTTCTGCATCAAAGCCAGTAGCCCATCGTTGTCCAAACTGTCACCATAAAGCCTCAGTCCCACTCTCACAAAAAAAGACTTTGTGATTTTGTTCAAAGTACTGTACTTGTTGAGCAAGAAATCGCTTTTAAAAGGAGTAATCTTCCTTTTGTTGATGGTGAATAATTGTCACATGCCAATGACATTCACACTCAATCTTGCATGTCAATCCTTAGCCACCGCCATCCTTAGCCACACACACTGGGGGAGGGTACAAAATGCAAAGGAATGCACTTTTTTATTTATAAGTGATCCAAGGCTCTTAGTGGAACACACACACACACACACGACTGTTAGAACAAGATAAACACAGCCATTGAGCTTGGGGGAAGTGCCGTCACTTCCCGGAGTACTCTTGAGTACCAGCAACGTCACAATGGCACCGCCCAGGTTATTTTCTTAGGAGGAATTTCCTCCTCCCCATGGATGTCAACCTATAGGGATTGTCTGTGCTCTTCACATTTTAAAGGTCGAACATGATGTACCATTTTAAAAATCTTTGGTGTGACTCAGCTGGGGGTGAACCACCGACCTCCCGAACGGACACTCTAATGATTTTAAACACCACCGAGTCTGGTATGCAGAATGAACCATGATGCAGATCAGAATGTGCCAGGGTTCACAGCAACTCATACCCTAAATAACTTCACTCTTCCATGAGCCACGACCTTGTAAATAAAAATAGCTAAATAAATAAATTCTCCCTTGGTTTCTGCACATTATGTTGCATAGATTTATACGCATTATTTATTTTGCGAGGTTAGCTACACAATAAAGTGCAGAATTCCTCCCACAGGTGTATAAGGATCAAGAACTCAAATCCATAATGCAGCAACATAACTTTGTTACGTTACGTGAGTGGGAATATGGCTTTAATAACTCTGGTAAAGCACAAGCTGCTTTGAATCGTGGGAAAATGTGCACGGAGGGTGAGAGGGTCCATTTCAAGCTTGATGTGCTGTATTACTACTTTAGGTAATACAGTGGATTTGGTAGAAGCCTGATGTTGGCTTAGTGGTTAGGGTGGCTGGCTTGGGATCCTAGAGTCCTGAGTTAAAGCCCGTTGGCTGCTGACTTAAGAATTGTGTAGTCTCTTGCCAGTATTCCATGCCATTGCCCTGATGCGACACAACAGCCAGGATATTTGGATAAGGAAAGGAGCGCCCGTGAAGAAATCCCAAAATCATCATGAGTTTAAGTCGCAAATTCTAAAGTTGGCTCAAGAAGGTTGGGGGTAGAGGACGTAGATAAAGCAGGAGAGAGCGCGCGTTGCTTTCTATGTGGTGGAAAGATGGAAGAAAGCCTGGATGACCTGAGACCAGGAAGTTCTCGGAAAAGGTGGCTACCAGTGCTCGCAGTGTCCAAGTACAGACGCTACCTCCAACATCCAACGCAGCAAGATATCACTCACAGAGGGTTTACGATCAAGCCCAGGTTTGGATGGGGAAGAAGAACTGAATCCAACGGATTGGGGGTGCATTTGTCAGATGGTCGAATGCAGCCAAGCAAGATGGACTTGCTTCCTGCACCGGAATATCTGTTGAAAATAATCCGGTGCCAATGCAAGGGTGATTGTGACACCCTACGTTGCAGCTGTCGGAAAAATGGCTTAGAGTGTTCACCATCATGCACGGGATGCAAAGGGACATCATGACATAATAAGGGGGATGTGGCCACCGATATTGATTCAGACTAAGTAAAACCTCATCATGTGAATAAGCCAGGACATGTATAGGACAGACTCTGTGGAGGTATACATTTGAATTTGAATTTGTTAATGTACAAGCATAGCTCATGGAACATATTTCAGACTAGGATATTTCCAAACGTCATACATGTACTTCCTACAAAAACATTGAGGAAAACATAAATTAACATAAATTATATCAATGACGTCATCAATGACATATATGACGTCATATACAAATTTTGATGACATATTTGGATTCCTTGGGGCACTTTCCTATCTGCTAATAATCATTATTGGGGTCTAAAACGCACCGTTTAGGAGATATCAGCCGCCCAAGTGCTCAATGGCGGCCATTTTGAATTTATGCAAATTAGGGCACTTCCGGTGGTCCTATTTTGTCCTATTTATATTGGGACATTCAGAGTGACCCCCGAACAAGATCCAGCAATAAAAAAACTATTGCAATTTGTTTCAGGTTATAGTGTAATTCTACTGGACTATTTTGCCAAATCATACGACGATTAATTGTTGTTAATATTAATTATTAGTATTAATTAATATATGCCTTATTGCAATGTTATCATTCTTATTGCTATTTATTTTGTAATTAGAAATCCATGCAATGGAAGGACCGATGAAGCTGCTCTGTACACCTTAACATGACATGCATTTAAAACAAGGGAATTATTTTAGGTTCTTTGTTGTTAATTAGCATAATGAACTCAGGAGATCATAATGATAATTTCAGTGTCACACACTGCACATCAGAAAGTTCCAGTAGAACAACACAAAAAAAACACGATACATACACACATACTCTCCTATAAACTTCATCCATTTACAGTGGAGGACAAGGCTCAACATTAACGGTTGCCCGGGGCAACCAAAATTTGGTGTCGGGCACCCAAACTAATGATTTAGTTGCCCGGTCAGACAACCTCATAATTGTGCCTTCAACATTCATCTATCTATAATTCCAGCAATCTCTGTGTGTGTGTCTGTCTGTCTGTGTGTGTGTGTCTGTGACCGCTGTTTCTCGACAACCACTGGTCCGATCTAAATGAAACTTGCCAGGTACGTTTAGCATTAGTAAAGGTGTTCTGTTTGTAATCATGATCTCGAACATCTTTCACACATATATAAACACACACACACACACAACACACACACACACACACAACACACACACACACACTGCCTTTCAGAATACCTTTGCACCTTCGCAAGCAATCAAAAGGAAATATCGCACACAACAACAACATTACTGTTATTTATAATTTTATTGATCCAGGCGGTCGTTTTGTACATCAAAACTGTTTGTACATGAATCTGTTTTTTACGTATATATTCAACATTGTCAATACTAGTGCGTGCCGTACATGCAAAAAAAAAAAAAAACTTTCAAACGCGTGCAGAAACACAACAACGGCGTTCCTTCGCTCTGGCATGCCGCTCTGTGCGTGGCCGTACGTGCAAAAAAAAAAACTTTCAAACAACACACAGGCCGTTCCTTCGCTCTCGTAATACGACGACTGGATTGGGCGATTGTGTTTATATAAATGCGCATAACAAATCGAGAATTATTAGATACAGTAATCATCACTATCCGGAATCGTACGGCGTTGTAACCCGTAATGGGGAACGGGCTGAGGATCTCTTCCCAACGGCCACGCCTACGCAGCAACGTGTCCGTCATTGGTTTGTAAATAATGGCCATAACTTGGGAACCACTTGTCGATTAATATCAAACCTTGAAAAGGCACATACTCTCGGGTCAGCAATATACCTGGCAAGTTTCATTTAGATCGGACCAGTGGTTGTCGAGAAACAGCGGTCACAGACACACACACACAGACAGACAGACAACACACAGAGATTGCTGAATTATAGATAGATGAATGTTGAAGGCACAATTATGAGGTTGTCTGACGGGCAACTAAGTCATTAGTTTGGGTGCCCGACACAAATTTTGGTTGCCCCGGGCAACCGTTAATGTTGAGCCTTGTCCTCCATGTAAATGGATGAAGTTTATAGGAGAGTATTGTGTATGTATCGTGTTTTTTTTTGTTGTTCTACTGGAACTTTCTGATGTGCAGTGTGTGACACTGAAATTATCATTATGATCTCCTGAGTTATTATGCTATTAACAACAAAGAACCTAAATATTCCCTTGTTTTAAATGCATGTCATGTTAAGGTGTACAGAGCAGCTTCATCCGTCCTTCCATTGCCATGGATTTCTAATTACAAAATAAATAGCAATAAGAATGATAACATTGCAATAAGGCATATATTAATTAATACTAATAATTAATATTACAACAATTATCGTCGTATGATTTGGCAAAAATGTCCAGTAGAATTACACTATAACCTGAAACAAATTGCAATAGTTTTTTTATTGCGATCTTGTTCAGGGGGTCACTCTGAATG
Source organism: Eptatretus atami (assembly GCA_035128595.1). NCBI lineage: Eukaryota > Metazoa > Chordata > Myxini > Myxiniformes > Myxinidae > Eptatretus > Eptatretus atami. The sequence goes on from CM068964.1 coordinate 33,422,964, forward strand.
TCCCATATAAAATAGGACAAAATAGGACCACCGGAAGTGCCCTAATTTGCATAAATTCAAAATGGCCGCCATTGAGCATTGGCGGCTGATATTCTCTAAACGGTGCGTTTTAGACCCATAAATGTATTATTAGCAGAAGGAAAAGTGACCCCAAGGAATCCAAATATGTCATCAAAATTTGTATATGACGTCATATATGTCATTGATGACGTCATTGATGAGTCATTGATAAATTTATGAAATTTAGTTTTCCTCAATGTTTTTGTAGGAAGTACATGTTATGACGTTTGAAATATCCTAGTCTGAAATGTTCCATGAGCTATGCTTGTACATTAACAAATTCAAATTCAAATGTAACCTCCACAGAGTCTGTCTATACATGTCCTGGCTTATTCACATGATAGGTTTTACTTAGTCTGAATCAATATCGTGGCACATCCCCTTATTAGTGCATGATGTCCTTGCATCCGTGCATGATGGTACACTCTAAGCCATTTTTCCGACAGCTGCAACGCAGGGTGTCACAATCACCCTGCATTGGCCACGGATTATTTTCAACAGATATTCGGTGCAGGAAGCAAGTCCATCTTGCTTGGCTGCATTCGACATCTGACAAATTTGCCAGCCAATCCGTTGGATTCAGTTCTTCTTTCCCATCCAAACTGGCTTGATCGTAAACCTCTGTGAGTGATATCTTGGCTTGGCTGCTTGGATGTTTGGAGTAGCGTCTGTACTTGGACACTGCGAGCACTGGTAGCCCCTTTTCCGAGACTTCCTGGCTCTCAGGTCATCAGGCTTTCTTCATCTTTCCACACATAGAAGACAAGCGCGCTCTCTCTGCTTTATCTACTCCTCTACCCCCAACCTTCTTGAGCAACTTTGAATTTGCGACTTAAACATGATGATTTTGGGATTTCTCACGGGCGCTCCTTTCCTTATCCCAAATATCCTGGCTGTTGTGTCACATCCAGCAATGGCATGGAATACTGGCAAGAGACTACACATTCTTAAGTCAGCAGCCAACGGGCTTTAACTCAGGACTCTAGGATCCCAAGCCAGCCACCCCTACCACAAGCAACTCAGGCTTCTACCAAATCCACTGTATTACCTTAATAGTAAATACAGCACATCAAGCTTTGAATGGACCCTCTCACCCTCCGTGCACATTTTCCCACGATTCAAACAGCTTGTGCTTTACCACCGAGTTATTAAAGCCATATTCCACTCACGTAACGTAACAAGTTATTGTTGCTGCATTATGGATTTGAGTTCTTGATCTCTTATACACTGTGGGAGAATTCTGCACTTTATTGTGTAGCTAACCTCGCAAAATAAATTAATGCGTTAAAGCTATGCAACATAATGTGCAGAAACCAAGGGAGAATTTTATTTATTTAGCTATTTTTTATTTACAAGGTCGTGGCTCATGGAAGAGTGAAGTTATTTAGGGTAAATGAGTTGCTGTGAACCTGGCACTATTCTGATCTGCATCATGGTTCATTCTGCATTACCAGACTCCGGTGGTGTTTAAAACATTAGAGTGTCCGTTCGGGGAGGTCGGTGGTTCACCCCGAGCTGCTCACACAAAGATTTTTAAAGTGTACACATCATGTTCGACCTTTAAATGTGAGAGCACAGACAATCCTATAGGTTGACATCCATGGGGAGGCGGAATTCGTCTCCTAAGAAATAACCTGGGGCGGTGCCATTGTGACGTTGCTGGTACTCAAGAGTACTCCGGGAAAGTGACGGCACTTCCCCAAGCTCAATGGCTGTGTTTATCTTGTTCTAACAGTCGGTGTGTGTGTGTGGTGTTCCACTAAGAGCCTTGGATCACTTATAAATAAAAAAAGTGCATTCCTTTGCATTTTGTACCTCCCCCAGTGTGTGTGGCTAAGGATGGCGGTGGTAAGGATTGACATGCAAGATTGAGTGTGAATGTCATTGGCATGTGACAATTATTCCCATCAACAAAAGGAAGATTACTCTTTTAAAAGCGATTTCTTGCTCACAAGTACATGACTTTGGAACAAAATCACAAAGTCTGTTTTTTGTGGAGTGGGATCTGAGGTACTTATGGTGACAGTTGGACAACGATGGACTACTGGCTTTGATGCAGAACTATTTGTGAGGGTCATTACGTCTACCGCGTACAACCTGCCTAACTGCTTGCGTTGGTTAGAAATTAGTTTTGTGACGAGCCATTTGAATGCATCTGCTGCTCTTCAGCCAAAAGCCCTGACTTGAACCATTACAACACTCTCAGTGGGACTTATCAAAACGCAGTTTGAGAGTTTGACAGTCAACCGAGCACAGGCTTACTAATGAACTGTTGGAACCTGTCTGTGAAGGTAGGAATGGTGTAGTTTTTACACTGATATGATATCCACCGCTTGGGTACAAAGTGTTGACGAAGATGACACCACATTAGAATTGAGTAAACGGTTATAAATTGCTAACCATGCTTATTCCACAATATTCTTGAGAATGTGTTGGGGCTCATAAAAATGTAATCAATCAGTTCTGGCCTTACATGGACTTTCAAACTTGCAAAAGGATTTTTTCTTTTTTATGATGACACGTAGGAGCTTGTTCATACAGGTGATCCTATAATTAAGTCCTATCTAATAATAGTGTGGTGTGTGTGTGTGTGTGTGTGTGTGTGTTGTGTGTGTGTGTGTGTGTGTGTGGATTGTGTTGTACATGAAATCGAGTCTGAACACACGTGCTTGCTGGAATCGTATCATAATGAAATGCTTTCCTTTTTTATTATTGTGTTTTGTCCTTCCTTTTTCTCTTGTGAAAGAAACATTTCGGCTTCATGCATGGACATGCGAAGGAGGGCGTTGTTTAATCGAGGAGGGACAGGATGGGTTGCAAAGTTGTTGCTACCTGCATGTTGACTATTTAACAGGACAATACAGTTTACAGATAACTGGTTTTTTTTGTCTTTCTGCCTATGTAATTTGTTATTTCTTTTGTGATATATTTCTTATTGATTATTGTTTTAGCAAAAGCATGTGGTGTGGAGATATTATGAAACAACCATGCCAAAAAAATAAAAATGCCCCTCAAAAAAACATTTTAACCAAGAAGAATATAGAATAGGTGAAGCCTGGACACATATTCTCTCAAGAAAACAAAATCAAAAGCACTAACCACAAGCAGTACGCAGTGTTTCTACACTTCGGAGATAATAACTGCCACAAGCGGGGAATCAGAAATAGTTCAGACGAAACACTCACTATCCCAAAATTCCAATGCATCCCGATGAGGTACTCTGGCGAGAGGAGGTGGCGGCATATGGAATCAATCAGTGCAAGTCAGTGACAATGTAGATTAGCAGGCACGTGAAAAGTTCAACAGTACGAATACATTTATAACACAACATGAAACAAGCAGCCGAAAGATATCTGCTACTCCTTGCAAAAAATTTCCCAGACAAAGGTGTGAATAGAAGATGTTCATTGCACCGAACTGAACAGCCAAATACAGCCTCAACGATTTCAAAAGCAAAAGAAATAACAGATGAATACCAAATAGATATTAGTCACAACTGGGAGAAGCAAAATGCAATTGGGGAATATATTGAGTTGGACCAGATTGAGGTAGAACAGAAGATCACTTGGAACTGCTAAGAAGAGGTGCGTCAATTGGAGGACGAGAACAATGATTTTAAGGCCAAGACCAAGGAACGACAGATGGGCTTTAAAGAAATTTGCCAGGGAATGAGCATTGGGACAAGTGCAGATGTTTGCAAGGAGAACCAGACACTCTCGGTATCTCCTTTGGATTAAAAAACTCATGTTAGAACAGCTGTACTCAAGCACAACCAGGTTATGTTGAGTAATCCACTGGCACACTCTGCAGAAATTTCAATATCCCAGTTCCACATGGAAAATGAACTAATGGCAAGTTCCCCCCATCGAAAAAACCCAAAGGGGAAAAACATAAGCTCACGTACGACCTGATGATCCATCCAGCTGAACATAGAACAGAGCACTACGGCGAGACATAGTTCTCAATATAAAATGAAAAAAAAAAGGCATTGTCTTGCGGTTTCAATAACGGGATTTTTGGTTAACTAATGCAGAAATAAAGAAATGATCAAATATCAAGACTCAAGAATGAAGTGAAAAGATGCCTGGAAAATAAGAGCACTGGAAATTGTCAGTGAAAATTGAGCAATGGGATTCTTTTTTTGTAACACATTTGTCGGAGGCTCACATGAGAGCTAAGACACAACGCACAGCAAGGAGAGTGGGGCATGAGACAAATGGGCGGGAGAGGGAAGGACAAACAGTGGGGAACAGAGCGATCTGTGAAGGGAGAGGGATGGGGGGGCCCGGGGGGGGGGGGGGGGAAAAAAAAAACAACGGGGGGGTTTTATACAAGATAGGACACTACAGGACTTTAAGGAAGGAAAGCAGGGAATTTGAAGAAGTGGGTTTGGGTGGGATTAACGGGGCGATAAAGTCGGATTGATGGGGGAAGAATAAGAGGTGGTGGTGAAACCGGCTGTTTTTTGAAGGCCTGGAGGGAAGAATGGGATTGAAGAGAGTGTGGGAGTTTATTTCCAAAGGTGGGGAAAGAGGAATAGAAGACTTGAGTGCCCTGCGGAAATATGGGGGGGACATATCGCAGACAGAGCGGGGAGCGGGGGGGGGGGGTGAGACTGCATAGGAGACCGTAGAAGACAGAAAGACCACCGACCTGCCTTGTGGTGAGAACAGTGGAGGCCCAAGACTCACCTCACCACGAGATACCAATGAGCCTAAAATGCTTGGTTTCCAAGCGTGAAAGCCGAAACGGTGAGAGGAGGAGCAACCAGCCCAGAGGGGAGACGTATCCATCAGGCCTGTGGCGAAAGCTTTGTATGGTGGTCCTGGAGCTCAGGTGGGCCGAGGAAGAAACTTTGCACAACGAGGAATTTCCAGTCGGTCGACTGGCTTTGGAGGCCATGTTGGAAATTGGCCTTTGCACGATGTAGTTGTCCCACCCATCCTCCCTTCCCAGATTTCCCAGGAAGATCATGGCAGATAGTGAGACCCAGAAGCTTGAATGAAAGGTCTCTTTCAGAGAATTGTTAGAAAGTAGATGGGGTGGGGGTGGGTCCAACACGGTCCATTCGGAGAGAATAGTGAGAGGTTGAGATTTGTCAGAATTGTAAGACATGTTCCACGTGTTGGACGCCCAGTTTCAATGATTTTATCCAGATCTGCAGAGAGCAATAGAAGCTGCTGCTTGCCGTCTGAGGGATGAAAGATTGGTAAGGGCTGAGGGTGGAGTCTTCAGCATAGATTAAAGAGGATTTCAAAGAGTCGGAGATATCATTGAATGAAAACCAGAAAAAGAACGACCCAGAATGCTCCTTGAGGAATCCAGCCTGGAAGGAAGAGAGGATGAAAGAACTCCATTTAG
>CM068964.1:33476695-33487907 GCA_035128595.1 Eptatretus atami
CCATTGGTCCTTCAAGAAAAATGAGACATTTGTAAACATTGCTGATCACTACAAGGAGCAGCTGCTGAAAGATGTGCCTGCTGGCACAGAGATCATACATTTCTGCTGCGACCGATACAGTGAACAAAGCCTCAAATCAGCAGAACAGCAGCACAGGTATGGCCATTCCAGGCAAGCAAAGGTGTTTGAGGTCAGTGAGCAGTACAAAGATTCACTGTGAGCGCTTTTACATTGTCAATCCGGTGCAATCCTCTACTTGTGACCGTTTGCTACCATTCGCTCAAGCGCGTGGCACTTCACTGTGTCGCACGTCTTTACATGTCAATCGTGCCACCTGTGACGTTTTACATTGTCAATCCCTGGATTCACTCCTAGCATGTTGATCGTTTTACATTGTCGAATCGGACCGGCGCCATTCGTCCAAGCTGTGTTCGCTCACACTTTCAAAAGCAGTATGATGTCACTGAAAGCAATTTGAATCTCACAAAATCTCTGGTGAATCTGGTTGGGCGTTGGTCGCTGGCGACGGCCGACGGATTTCAAAGACAGGGCGATTCTCCAATTTTCACGCAAACAGGGAGTGATTAGTCCCGAGCGCGGGGGGCGGTGTATCCACAGCACGGTGCGCTTGTCGCGTTTCCAATCGCACGTCTCGGAGTAATACGTCAGTGGATGTGAAGCATTATTACTCTGAAATGGCAGATCGCGTCCCGTCATGTCGCGCCTCAGCGAAGAAGCAGAAGAAGCAGGTACAGTTGAGCTTAATGCATCGGCTTCGTGCTGTGCTGACTAGATAATAACCAATGGTACTGTTGGCAAAGAGGTATAGATTAATCAATTTACTGGAGCAAAGCATTTCGTTTACCCACGTTCACTCATAAGCTGCCCTGCTTAGTCAAGCCTGTCTCTCCTGTGATTAGGAGAAAAAGAAGTGGGAATGGGAGCTTCATGCTCCGCGGGGGTTTCAACATAACATTTAGTTAGATTCTACCAGCAAATACAACCATCACTTTCACTGATGGAATATCACACCGGGCGGCCGCGGGGGGGAAGAGGGAGGGAATGGAGACAGTGAGGGAGGGAGGAGCGACGGGTAGAGGAGCGGGAGAGAGCGAGTGAGTGACGGAAGGGGAAAGAGAGCAGAGAACGGGAGGGGAGAGATAGAGGAGGAGGGCAATAGATAGAGGACGGGAGGGAGGAGATAGAGGCCGGCCGACAAGGGGCGGGGAGAGAGATGAGAGGAGGGAGGCGGAGTACGAGAGGAGGATGGCGGCGACGAGAGGGAGAGGAGGAGTGTGCGAGGGGCGAGAGTGCCCGGAGTGTTAAGAGCGAGGAGGCGGCAGCCCGAGATCTCAGCCCACACCTGGCTCGCCTCCAGCCTTTAACATCCAGTCGGAGAGACGGCACACACATGGATGAATCACCCTGCCCATCACACTGGATGACCGTCTCATAACGATCAGGATTCAAAACCAACAGCGACAGTCAGTCTTAGACTTAGAGCAAGCGTGGCGTACCTGCAGCTATGCCTGCAGACTGTGGCCAAGTCATTGCTTTTATAACAGACTGAAACATTTTTTACTCATTGTAGAATCATCTAAATTTATTTTGCCTTCGTTAGTTGGAAATGTCCCCACAGAGAACAATGCCACGCATCGACACGAAGCGCTTGAACAGCGTCGCCAGAGTGGCTTAATTAGCCAAGCAAGCTGCTCCAAGGAAACGGCCTCGAAGAAACTTTGTAAAAGCGAAACGTTAATTATTTATTCTGCTGCACGTGATCTTCTCTTGCCGACGTGATGATTGATACGTACAATTGAAAGAAGGATTGGCCACAAAAGGGAAATGCTCTGGTGGTAAATAGATACATTGGCACATCTTTCAGTCGAGCTAGTCATCACCTGACACATTGCATGGACAATGCTGGTGGGCCAAACACGTAGGCGAGTGGCTCTGAACTTGTTCAAGTCGTATCGACATATTGGAGTGACATTGAATATTGTAAGTGCTGAAGAGTTAAAGCACGTTCCGAAGAAACAGTTGATAAGGATCGGCTTGCCGCTGGCAAAGGGGTGGATGCGATTCCGGATTGGTCATAGAACCACTGCATCCGGAGGACACCCGGGAGTTTGAATGTCGGATGTCGAGCGTTGGCGCAAATCTGGATCATATGAAACACCTTTTTGGTCGTTGGACTTCTAGAAGTGCATTTTAGAGTTTTACATTTTGAATTTGGCTCAGATCAAGAGATTATAATAGTTATGGCATGTGCAGAAATTAAATATAGCCCGGACTGCTGACTGTCTCAAGCTTTACAACGCATTGCATTGTATCCGAGCAATTTGAAGATGGAAGAAGTGAGGCATTCGAATGACATGAGTGAGGAATGAGTGGAAAAAAAAAATTATCGTTAAAGAAACCGATGTGGCCTAATTCCAAGCAAGCGATTGTTGAGCAGGCCAAAAAAGAAAATGGGTGAATTAAGACTTGAGTGAGTGACTGAGTGACCAAAGACAAGCCTTGATAAAGGATAATGAGGTGTGGGAGGCTGCTGCACTGCATGAGGAAGGGGTGGAGCGGGATGGGAAGCGAAGACGGTTTGGGTCGGTGAGTTTAGCAGAGAGGAATATGTTATGCATTACGAACAACACACCACAGGCACACACACAACAGCACACCACACACACACGCCACACAACACACACACACACACGTTGGTTTTTGATGGGTGGAAAAAAAAGTGCTCTGTTAATTTAACAAAAAACACCATTAATACAGTTAACGGCTTCAGAGTCGGGATGTTATATATATATATATATATTATTATATGTATATAATATATATTATATATATATATAATATTACATACGTAATACATATATATGTGCTTGAAACTCACAGCCAAAAAACATTGACCTCTGTAAAGTACTGCATTGAGTCATTATAAAACAAGTAAAAGAACATAAGATGTCATACGCCCCGCCTTTGCTTACGGGTCGCCATGTTTATGCAGCAACTAAATGGCCACAGTCTACGCGTCGGCCATCTTTTGATTCAGATTGCCAAGAAATAAAATGACGGTGCACTTGTAAACCTATCATGTGCTGTGCTGCTCCATACTTTGAACAGAAGACTTCGGCATCATGATGTTTCTCTGAGAACATGGTTGGGACACAGCTTTAAGTAAGAAAATGGCCACCAGTAGGCCCACTGGATCTGAACTCGAAAAAAGAAATAAGTGCATATGCTTACCATCGATGTTTTCGTCTTTTTTTGCCTCGTAGAAATCAATAATCGCCCGGTCATACATCTGCCACGCGATAGCGGGTTGCGGAGGCACGCGAGCATGGACACACACATGAAGCGAAACATTGAGGACAAACTCACTAAGCCCCTCCATTTCAGATGAAGTCAACAGGGCTAATAACCAATTGCTGGAAAACACATCCAAAGACAAAAGGAAAAAACCCATGATGCTTCGTATGCTGCAGAGGATGCTACAATCTAAACTCCAAAGATACGGGATGAAACTTGTGGGCTTACAAGCTTAGCAGGCGGCACACACACACAGTGGCCGGGGGGTGGGAAGTGCGGCAAGATACAGATGCGAACGGAGTATACCGATACGTACCTGCTACCTTGCGGAGGAAACTGGCCGACTGTACATCGCCATCGGGGGACATGAACCTGTACCGGCCAGTCGACGTGTGGATGGCTCGGCGAAGCGGTAAATGCCACCTCAAACAAGGCACTCCAGTAAATGGGTTGGCCAAAGGATAAGCTATGTGTCCGATTTGGCAACCTGAACAACTTTTTGTTTTAAGCGCGCAGCAAGCCTGCCCTGCCCACAGTTAAATTTTGCGCCATGAAATTTGTGTGGATGTGCAGTTGAGGTTAAGAGATTTCTCGGAGGTTATTAGCAGTGGGCGAATTTTAATAAGCCCGCATGGACCGCTGGGAGTCTGCTGGGGCGGTTCATAAGCATCGCAACTGTAGCTCCAGCATTCCTGCTACATATCGAATAATGATGGAGGGTGAGGAGCGTGTTGAAAAAGAACAAAACTGGATTCGCGCTGAAGACGAATGGTTGTGCGGGCTCGGTGTTCGCAAGCTCAAGCGCATGGGGCTGAGGCAGGCAAGGAAAAGACGATGGCAGGGCTTCGACCCCAGCGAGGGTAACAGATCATGCTGAAAGACCGACCCGACGAGCGACGGGCAGAGGTGCACGGCTGGATGAAGTGATAGAAGGTTAGAATGAGAGGAGATGTGACGAGATCTGTGGGCCGGAAAAGGTTTGTGAGGTGGGTAGACCCAAGCAGTCCAATGTTCACTCGAGCTTCTCTTTGGTATGCATGGAAGGAGGTGTCCGGGCGTGCGGCGAGGGTTTCATGGTTGTGGGTGGAGCGTGTAGGGAGGGCGGACACACACACACAACACATGTTATTTGTACAGACTACGAGCCGAAGGAGACGGCGTGTGAGAAGGCCGACGCGAAGAAGCACACCACACGATTATTTATATCATAATGTAGTTCTCTATGCAAAAAAAAAAGTGACATAAAATAAACCATTGTCGCCTGTTCACACAAAACCAAGAACCAAGCCACCCACGCAAACAGCCACCAGCTACCCTACTTCGTTCTCAAAGTATCAAATCTTCTCTCACCCGGGCACTTAACTTCATTTTTCCTCCTCATTGAGATGCACAGGTTAGACACTGCATTACTGTTTTTTTTTGTTGGGCAAGAAAGCAATCCTACACTGCTGTCTTCTGATTAAACTGTCAGCAACAGCGACGCGGTAGGCACACCCTCCGTTACGGTACGCATGGAAATTGGCACATTCTGTAAACCACTCGGCAATTTTGTACGCGCACCAGTTTCACAAATAACATAGATATCGTCCTTCCCTGTAAGGATCTTTCTTCAGCAGAAGAAGCGCGTGCAGATAACGGATCTTTGTCTCCGGTCTCTCAGCGCTCTTGACACAGCCACGATGGATTTAGAAAAATAAATAGAGCCGATTTGATTATGTGTTTGGTGGACAGACCTGTGCGCGATACAATCGAACAATGCCAAAACATACCTGTATGCACCCAAATGTGCACTCAGCCCATGTCACCTGAACCGCAACATACACACCTTACAATGGCATCTACTAACGCGTGCAAAGGCATGTGCCAGTGCGGGGACGAAGAAACCACGTCGCCCTGCCTCGTACAACTTGTTTGCTCTGGAATTTAATTTGAATTGATTTTGAGAAGTTTGCAAGAATCAAACAGTAGCCAGTCGGACTCTGATCGTGTGTGGTCTAGGTTTAAGTTTTCTCTGGAAGCAGCAGCTTTCTATGGTGTCGTGTCAGTCTGCGGTGGGGGTGTTGAGACGGAGTGCATCATGGAGATACTAATTGCTTTAGGAGGCAATCTCACGCTGGTTACTCCGCCACCAAAGGTGGCACGAGCAGGTTATATTTCAACCCTGGTGGGGGTTGTGGTGGTTGTTTGTCTGCCTGTCTGTTCTGAGCAGATATCTCAAAGGGTTATGCGATGGATTGGACAAATTTGGTGGATGAACGGTTGCGGGTGTGTCCCTGTAGAAGGTGAAATGATTACGCATCATTTGGTGAAGATCCGGATTCAGCATTCTAGAATTTTTTAAGTGATTCTCTAGCATTGAGAGATAGGGCAAAAAATGATATAGGGCAGGATATCTCAAAAAATTATTGGATGTCCGGAGTGTCTATAAGGACAAATTGATGTCCGTTTTGGTGGAGATCTGGATCCAAAAACCAGATCCGAGAATCTTTTTCTTCCACCTCTTCCCGTGCAGTCATCTTCTTCCACCATCTCGAGAGCACTCGGGGCAAAACGGAGTATCAGGCATGATATTTCAAAACTCTGCAGAGAGATTATAACAACAACTTAGTGCATGAGGTGTGGCGATCGGTGACACTAATAGGCGATTAGATTTTGCGTTCAGATCGGTTGCAGCATAGCATTCTTGGGCGACACAAGAGACTAAACTTTTCAGCCTGGGCAGAGCCGAAGTATGCTTTATCGAGTGCTGTTCTACGTCTCTCTTTCTGCCCGATGTCAACATTCAAGTATCTGTGTGATCCTATATTAGCAAGCAGAGTGTGTCCCAAGCTTTTAAGGTTGTGAAGTTGTTACCTTGCTTTCTGCATTGTGGTCTCATTACTGACACTATCTACTGTAGCAAATTTGATGTGGCCCCACCAGGCACTCACGACAATATCATCCAGTTTGATTGGAATCATATAATTTTTTTTTTAAGGGGGGATTTTTTTTTTATTTATTGTTTTTCAGGGGGGAAAAAAACAACCTGGGCCCGTTTTTATACACCTCATGGATGATCTTTGCATCAAATATGCTCATGTAAACAGAATTACGTAGGTGTCACCTGTTGTCATGGAAACCAACTCAAAGTCAACAGTAAGAGTAATTTCGGGTGTGTTGACAGTACGCTATGGAGCATCGTTTATGACTGAATCATTTGAGCGCTGATCGTATGGTGGTGAAAGACCAAAGAGGCACCACCTGATGAGAGGTGGTGAGTTTGATGGGCCTGATGATCATTGGCCTCTATTTCACAGTAGTATAGGACTTTTCAAAAGATAAGTGCCAGCTCTTAAGTAACCGAGGTGAACAACAACATTTAACTGCAAATAGCAGGTACTCATTAACACTGTCACTAAAATTTACCAAAAATATGGTTGGAAGCCTCACTTGTGTTTGCAGAAACCCAGGCTGAGATTATGCAAGCCAGTAAATGGAGAAGATTTTTTAGTTTTATGGACGCTTGTTAGATTGCAATTTTACAATGGACATGAGCAAGTCCTAATTCTTGTCGGTTCGTGTCATTTCAGTATTGCACTGGGAGCACCTTCATGGACAGTGGTAAGCAAGAGGTTCAAAAATAAACTTCGCACATTTGCTTTAATGGCTGTGTGTCATGGGAAATTATGTCATGGTTGAAAAAAGTGAATTAATTTTGGGTGATTTTCAATCATTTTGTCTTGTGTGCAGCGGACTTTTGCTTTTGAGCACGTTGGGGTAATTCGTTCATCTGTTAGCTGCGGCTCAATGGATGGCTTAGAGGTATCACACTTGCCTTCTAACTTGCCTCTCACCTGTTCCAGCTGGGTTTGATCAAAACAGCTACACAACTGTCATTTTAGTGTTCACAGGCAGGAATGATCAGCAATGTGTGTTGTGTACATCCTCGGAATGGCACTTAACGGGCATCATTTCTGCCGAGCATCCGTTGCTGGACGTTAAATAAGTATCCCATGGATGTTAAAGATCCCCGAACCCATAATTTTTTAATAGTCTTGTCCAGTAACAAAAGGGAAACTTTTTGGTCCTGATTTATCATGAGACATTTTTTCCGCAAGTTGAGTGTTCCTTCTGGCGCTGTGTTTAACACACTCACAAGTGGATGGAATGTTTTTCGGCAAAAGTCAGACCAACCACCACCACCACAGTTGGGGTCCGTAGCTCGAAATATTGTGTACCATGTTCGCTGGTTCGCCATCGGAGCCTCTTTGCCTCGGGATCCCATGCAATTGATGGCTGTCATGGCACGACACGCCCCTCTGCATGGATCTCAGTATTTCTCGTGCTGAAAGTTGTATGGAAAAAATGCCAAATAACTTTGATGCTGTGGACAACTGTTGGTTATGGCGGAGAGTGTGATCAAATTAAGTCTCCATGCAAAATATTCTACAATGAGAAGGTGGATCCACATCATCAACGCATCTATTATCAATGTATGTACAGAATCCATGAAAGATATCTCTGCACAATGTACACGTCATTATACATATAAATATACATATTAATCATAGCTATCCTGTGTATATTATATATTCATACTATTACTACGCACATGAATTTATATAGTTATATATTATATATATTATTAATTATACTTTAATTTATTATAACCCCCACATGTTAAAACCCTTATTAAAAACGAGTAGACATACATCGGACTCGGTTCTCCAATGAGCGATTATTTTTTTTAGGATATGAGAGCGGTTCCCAAAATGCTCATTGACCTCATGGCCAAGCTTTCTTGCACAACTATGCAGGACCTCTTGTATTGTGCCAAATGAAGTTATCAAAGTATTTAGTCATGATATAAATGAGTATTGATTTTAAATCTCACCATCTGCAATAAAATGGCATCTATGGGATTATCTTGATTTGCTTTTGCTGAGAACATAGAGGCATAGATCGATTTATTTTCAGCATGCTCTTTTATCAATCTCTTGGTTTATGGTGTGTGGATTGCACAGAGGATCATCGACTGTCTTGTTTTCAGCTAAACATGGTCAGTTAAAGTCAAAAAATTATTTCCTCAAGTCCCGTATTACTCAAATGTTACCAAGTCTTCTTCAACATTTACACATTTGTTGAGGCATCTGCATTTGGGTGAGCATTTCTGGTTCAATCACTGACTTATTCTAAAGTATGCAGCTTGATCATCCACTTGACTCCATTTGCCACGAGCCTCCTTCCTTCCTCACAACCTCTTACCTCAGGCTCCATTTTTCATTGGCTCGCTTTATATTTTCTCTTTCTCTCCCTCGCTTTTCAGAAGTTGACTGTGAAAGAGCTCAAAGATATAGCAATGGAAGATCAACTGGATGCGAAAAGGAGCGGAGTGGATGAAAGACAAATGCAGACACACTGAGCTTCCATGCAATTCTTTACCGTATTAACTTCCCCAAGCTATTCTGTAGCTGCTCAAACTGAAATTTATCTGCCACCGTTGGATTCAAGAGTCATGAAGCCACTGCGATGTTATATACCAGAGGTCTACCAAAGCCGAAGTGGTTCACCTGGATTGGCTGCAAAAATGTTCAGGTACCAAATCACAAAACGCCTTATCGTTACTTGGTTGATTCCATATGCACCAACAAAATAGCATTCTGGAGCCTTTACCAGGAACAAGAGATTACCAGAAACCGGCATGAAGAATTTTCAGTTCATGTGTTAACAGTGATTCAGTCAGGGATAATTTTCTTCTTGTTATCTTCCGGTGAGCTGCCTTTTGTGGACGTTCCATTATGGATGCACAGTGGCAACATTCGCTGTCACGACAGCAAAAGAACGCCAAACTTGATATTTGATATGAAAAAACGAAGCCTCGGCTCTGTAGGGCGGGCCACAAAATGACAATTTACGATTGAAATTGAGAAGAAAGTGTATCACGTTTGTGGGCCACCGTGATTGAGTACGTTTCATCATTTTGACAAACAGAGAAAAAAATGTCCTGGGATCCATGGTATCATTGGATGTTTATCAGGGATGCAGAATTGAATTCAAGAGTTGCATCAGACAAAGCTCAAGGGTTTTGTTTTTCCTCCCCTCAGATAGCAAGGACAAATCCTTTTCTACTTTAATTGAGGAGGATTTTTCACTTTTACGGTAACAATTTTTTTCAGCCCACAGAGGCTATGCGAACCACGGTGAGAAGATACGTGACAGTTGAAAGGTGTCGGCCCTCCTTCAAAAGCAAGTTCATTTCAGGGTTAGTTTGACCCAGTATTATTGGAATGTAACATGTGTCAGTGATAACCTCACTTCGTTACATTATGATGGGGATATCCATCGGGATTAATCATTCTTACCATAAAATATCCTTAAGGAGACTGCGGTATAAAGCACACGCCTTTCACCTTCCTTCTTCATTTGCTGCGATTTTTACCGTGAAGAGTGGCAGCACGAAAAAGCTTCGGCATATTATGTCTGTTTGTTTGTATCCATATAAAGTTCTGTAGTACCAAACATCTGTTATATTTGAATCTTCAACGACTGGTACTTCACAATGTCAAGCTCGAGCAGCTAATGCTTGCGTTCGGGCGTTAATGGTAAGTGGTCGTACAGCGGATAAGTTATCACGCGAGGTCTTCGTCCGGGCGCTTAGTCTGCGGCACAACGTTTTGGTCCCAGGTTTACAACAAAGGCATTATTCAGTTCTAAAATGAAAGCACAGCACTACAGATGGAGCGGATTGTTTATTCTTGGAATCGCACACGGTCCGCGCTACGTCACGTCCGACGCAAGTGCCCTGGAACGAAGCACAGTGTTTCATGTTCCGCTTGTGTGACACAAATCATTATTGTAGATACATTGCCAGCGATTGACCAATGTGCAGAGTGGGCGGCGCAGAGGAAAATGCGATCGTTCAATCAACTGGTTGGAAGGTGGAAAGCGATGCCGGTTCTCCTGATCACGCACTCATCCCAGCATGTAGCCTCAATGAAATCGGCCTATAAGCTGTTCTGACACGGAAAGGTTCGCGTTGGCGCACTTGTTATTAACTTCGGCTTCCAACCAGAATATCAAGACGGAAGACATTTTTGCCGAGTTTGAACTCCTGGCATCCCCCCCATGCTCACTATCAACACACAGGCTGTGCCAAACGAAAGCAGACAGGTGCTGAGGGCTAGACTATGCAGACCTCGCGATGCCTACTGTGGAATCCGAAATGTCGTGGTTTCACACGCAACGATGTTCTGCCTTGGATACAGGTATTGAGAGAATGCTGCCATTCACATCTGCAAACCGGATAAAGGCACCGGACAGTTGTAATCATGCAATAATGATTCCATCGACAAGATGATGGGACATCCTGCAAGACGAAACCAAATTAAATATCTGACGGCGCTGGTTATGGCAACATGACCTCGCACGCCCTCGGTCCAAGGTCAGATGCGCTCAAACGACCCTGTTACAGCCCTTCTCAAACGTGGAGACTATTCAAAGGAGTGTAGGACAAGAATTTAAACTGTTGGAAGCCACGTCCAAGAATGTTGACGGCCTGCCGAAGCATTCACAAGGAGATATTCCTCTCCAGAGCCGATATGTCACGGTGCGCTCAGCACAACATGAACTTGCCAAGTGGTTGGGGAGAGGTGCTCAACAGTTTACCCAGCGGGCAAGAGCGTGGTCAACCAGACCTGGTCTGCTATACAGTTTTTGTAATTGGTTGGATTCCTTGACTCCCCAGCATGAACGTTCTGGCGTGGACAACCTTTCCAAACAGGCTACTGCTAACTCTGCCAATTCCAAGATGGTGTCGCAAGATGACCACCATTTTTCATGTGAGCAGTACAAAGCCCCTATCACAGAATTCTTTCTGTGTCAGCAACAAAGCAGCCCTTCTGAGTTTTTGTGTGAGACA
>CM068964.1:33496258-33508981 GCA_035128595.1 Eptatretus atami
ACAGCCTCTCGACCAATGAGAGGCGAGACGTCTCAGATGGTGATCCTTCTCACGACACCCCAGCCCGCAGGAGAAATGCAATATAAGGAACGCCAGGGACTTGGAAAGAGTGTCAGGGTTTGGCGATCGGGTTCGAGGTGCCGGAGATCGACTTGTCTGGTCTGGTCGGCTTGGCAGCGATCGGGCTTCGAGGTGCCGGAGATCGACTCATCTGGTCTGGTCGGCTTGGCAGTGATCGGTTTGAGGTGCCGGAGGTCAACTCGTCTGGCCTGGTCGGCTTGGCAGCGATCGGTTTCGAGGTGCCGGAGATCGACTCGTCTGGTCGGCTTGGCAGTGCTCGGGTCGTCTCTCGTCTCGTCCACCTGGCGTCCGACGCTTTTCCTCCGTCCCTGGTGCTTGGAGTGGCATCGTGTTGCGGGTTCGAGTCCCGTCGAGCCGGATCGTCGAAGACCACACGAGGTGGACAGGTCCAAGCGCAGGCTCTGGTCTCCAGCTCCCTTTCCTCGAGCTGGAAGACTTCAAGAAACACCAATAAAGGGTCCACTTCTGTGTGTGTGTGTGTGTGTGTGTTGTGTG
Source organism: Eptatretus atami (assembly GCA_035128595.1). NCBI lineage: Eukaryota > Metazoa > Chordata > Myxini > Myxiniformes > Myxinidae > Eptatretus > Eptatretus atami. Next base: position 33,496,835 of record CM068964.1, read on the forward strand.
TGTGTCTGTGTGTGGGCCCGTCTTTAAGCCGCTGTCACACCTTGACGTTTTAGCCAGCGTATGGCAACGTATCAAAATGTTTGTAAAACGCTGGCGTACGCTGAACTATTGATGTTTTTTCCAGTTTTTGGCGTATTCATAACGAGTTAGACGTATGCATAACGTATTAGTAACGTACACAGAACGTTTCGATAACTATAATGATAATATACAACGAATGCTTAGCGTGTTGTTGGCGTTACAACCTATGCCCAACGATAGTCTAACGTAAGCATAGCGGGGGCAGCGTATCGCCGACGATCACATGGCATAGCCTATTAAAAGGCTGCCGCTCGATGATTCAAATCATAACCGCACTAGACATCGAAGTGTCAAGGCCCTGTCACACCTTGACGTTTTAGCCAGTGTATGCCGACGTATGAAAAATTTGCCGAATACGCTGGCACACATCGAATACGTTATGGGTAAGTTTTGTATACGTTAAGAGCACGGTGAAGCACGCTGGCGAAGTCGTAGTACGCCGAGCACATCGACAAATTTTAAGCATGCTCAAAATTTTTAAGACGATGCCAGCGTATGACTCACACGTTCTGCATACGCTGGCCATAAGTTGTAGGCACGTTATGCGATCGTTGACACACGTCGAAACACGTTTTGTAAGTTACTCTAAAGTCGAAACACGTCGAGGTAATGTTTAGCGTACCCGAAACTTATTTCTAACCTATGAGTAACGTGCTTTGAACCTATGAGTAACGTGCTTTGAACCTATGTGTAACACATCTCCAACGCATATTGACGTATGTAGATGTATTTGACGTCTTCCGGACGACCACAGAACTTACTGAACGTGTTACTAACTTACAGCTACCGTATAATGGCGTATTGGCAGCGTTTAGGGGAATTGGTATATAAAAATGGGGTTCACACAGGAGGAACCCGTCAGTGTTCCAGACTCCATGTTTTTTTTTTTTTTTTAGTTTTTTCTTCGGCATGACGGTGATGTTGACACTTCGATTTCTGTGCGGTTATGATTTAAATCGTTGAGCGGCAGCCTATTAATTATATTATATTATAACCGCACTAGAAATCGAAGTGTCAGCATCACTGTCATGCCGAAGAAAAAAAAAAATACCATGGAGTCTGGAACACTGACGCTAAACATTACCTCGACGTGTGTCAACGATCGCATAACGTGCCTACAATTTATGGCCAGCGTATGCGGAATGTGCGAGTCATACGCTGGCATACGTCGAAAAATTTGAGCATGTTAAAATTTGTCGACGAGCTCGGCGTACTACGACGTATGCAGCGTGCTCTTAACGTATACAAAACTTACCCATAACGTATTCGACGTGTGCCAGCGTTTTAGACAAATTTTTCATACGTCGGCATACACTGGCTAAATTGTCAAGGTGTGACAGCGGCTTTAAGTAGCAACTGTTAAGTGCCTTGTACATTATTTGCATTTTATTTCTATTAGTCGTGATAACTCTGCTTCTTACGTGCTCCCCTCCTTCCCCACCTATTATAAACAAACCCATGTGTTCAATGTATCAGTTCGTTTTGTGTTTCTTTTATTGGTTTAACATGCTGCATGTTGGAGAATTAGCCAGGCTGTTGCCGCTGTAAAAGGGACCTTTGGACCGACGAAAGCTCGGTGATCATCCGCTCGGGTCGCACACGGTTCGCGTACGCTAGCGACTCGTTCCGTACGAGCATCGTTGAGGGTGAATTTCCCCGGTAGTTTGGACCACGTGGGTATTTAGGTAAATTGCAATTGGCAATCGACCCTAACCCCACGTGATCGATCTATTGGCGAACTTCGGTCCGATAAGGGACCCGTCGGCTCCGGAGTTATCTGGGGTGACGACCTATACATTCCGGGTGATCGGCAGAGTCCACCTAGCTGCTCCACCTAGCGGTCGCGCTCGCAGCCGATACCCAGCCCCGCAACAATATCCCAAGCAGGGCTTATCTCTCCAGGGATGTGCCGCAAGGGATGTATGGGACACGATTCCGAATTTCACACCACTAGCACTTTAGAGTCATAAGTCGTTAAATGACAGTTTTTGTATTTGGGTAAAGGCTGGATTCAGTGGTAAGCAAAATGGATGTGCTGCTGTGGTTACATTGGGGGTTGACAGTCCAGGCACAGCTCAGGTCGTGGAATTTACTTAAGTAGAACCACAGCCTCGGTTGTGGACCCACTGTTTGGAGAGGTTCTGGGCTAAAGCGGTCAAAACCTCAAGGCCAAACGGAGCGCAGCTGATGAGAAAAAGTTATCAAACGGAAGCCAGAAAATCAATTGCTTACAAGTTTCCTACTTGATGTAAACAACTCTTTCAAGGTTTGCTATTAAGGCAAGGTTTAATATCGGGTGTTAAAAAATTCGTTAACACGGTATAATGCTTTTGGAGTAGCAGTTATTGTTCAATAAATGATGAGATTTCTGAGGAACATGTGACAAAACGATGCGTGTGTGTGTGTGTGTGTGTGTGTGTGTGTGTGTGTGCGCGCGCGCGCGCACGCGCGCAAACATTCGGCCAAGCTTGGAGTTTTATGTCAGCTTGAGAGAGAGAAGAATGTGATATCAAGTCAAAGCATGCATTAATCTGCAGTATGACAACTCTGCCAGAGGCTGAACAGACGAGGACTTGTCGTATTGACATCCAATTATGTTACTTACTCTCCCCTTACCCTTCCAGAGTCTGGAAGGTCTGGAATCCAGACCCCATCGCACTCAAAATGTGAAGCTCATGGTGAAAACGCTAAGACATGCCCACACGAGTATATTTGAAGCAGCCTGTAAAAGTTCACCTTCTTGAGATAACAGGCTTTTGGACTTCACATTGAAAAGGTTAAACCTTCTCTTGTCTTTCACCACTCGAACTTCATTATTCGTACAAATTTGAGGCAGATATGAAATTTCAAATATTACAGGTGAGGCAGCACTGGGTGCAAGTGATGCCATAATTGGAGACTTTGTGGTTGGGTATATTAAAACTGAAGGCACCACCAACTCGTGGAGCTGCTTAGCAGCTGTTGCTATCATTGTGGTGGAAGAGCCATTTATTACCCTCGTCGAAGCAGAGGGAATTGTGTTTGGGTCCATTTGTTTGTCTATTTGTCCGCCCACTCATGGAGAATGTTTCAATAATAATTATGACGTCATAGGTCACGTGGTGTGGCAGCCATATTTAAAAAACGGAAAAATTTTGTACCTCTGTATTTCTGAAATCGCAACAACGAAAAAATTGAAACTTGGCACATAGTAAGTACTCCTCATGGGGAATGAGTGATTTTTTTATGATGTCATAGGTGCCTATGTTATGACATCATAATTGCATATGTAGAATGCCACATCTGATCAGTATGAAAATTTTTGCGGGTCATCGAAAGATAAAATGCTCCACAGAAAATTTTTTATTACGTCATCGGTCACGTGATTCGGCAGCCATATTGTTAAAAAAAAATTTAAACCTTCAAAAATCTTACTCTCTGAAGTGGCTGAACAGATCGAGGCAAAACTTTACACATATGACCGCTTTTCCACGAGGAGCAAAAGGTTCACACATATGATATCATAGGTGACATGGTTTGGCAGCCATATTGGATTTACCTGAAAACCAATTATAAAAGAATCATCTTCTTCAGAACGGCTGGACAGATTGAGGGGAAACTTCACACAAATGTTCCCCAATGGTTGTACAAGTTTGTTTGGGAATACATAATTGATAGTTCTCATGATTTGGCAGCCATATTCGATTGAAGACCAATATTAAATGATGTTTTCTCAAAAACCGCTTAATCAATCGACGTGAAACTTCATATTTATGATCTCATAGTGATGGGGAATACATGTTTTAAATTTCAACTTCATCGGATGCATGGTCTGGCAGATTTAATTTTTTGATACGTGTTCTTTTCTTTTTATTATTATTATTATTATTTATTTTGTTTTGATTTTTCAGACTCACTTGGCTGTGCCTGGATGGGTTTGAGGGTAGAGGAGTAGCAGCTGAAATCTGAAACCTATCCAGGTTCCTCATGATGACTTCATCTTTACTTTTTTTTCTTGTTCGGGTTCCTTTTGATGACTCCAGTGCAGGACTGTACCTATTTGGTCTTCCATTTTATTTTAATTGAATTTATTTTAATCCCATTCTAAATTCAATTGAATAATAATTTTTAAAATGTCATGGGTCAGGGTCAGGTGTCTGGTCAAAGCAGGACATCTTGGTACCCGGTCATCACTGTCATCACTTATAAAGTGGCAGTTCTAATTATGTCTTTTATTAATTACTTAACACACCAGTATACAAACGCCACACAAAAGCAGTCCTGGGGAGCGTCTGCAATCTCTGATTGCTCTTTTTCTTGTTGGTTTTATTTTTATTCCCGATCGCATTCCACCTCCGATTCGGTGTGTAATACGGCAGAGTCAATGTATTGGGTGGCAGACGACCATTGTTGCCAACAGGTTGTGCAGTTTTGGCTGTTGTGAGACAGGATTTGTGCTTTTATGCGACACCAAGTCAGGTGTTTTTCATTATAAACCATATCTGGTTTGTGGTCACAATTAAATGATTGTGGTGTGCCATCCTGAAGAAGCTCATAACAAGGGCATAACTATGGTCGGTGGCTCCGATTTCCTTAATTTGACCAGTAAATCTTGCTTTCTACCAAGTGTTCCCACGGAAGCGGAGGCGATGTGGTACGTAGGCACAGCATTACATCATGTCATGCTGTTGCTGTCAGTCAGAAGAGCCATTAATTGGTTCTATGTTGTTGCAGACTCAGTGTCAGTAGGGACCACGAGAGGACGTCTCAAACTCACTATCTGGCCAATGATCCTGTAAGTCGAGGAACCGTGGACAATTCCTAAGCAACCATGGACACCGTCTAAGGTGTTTAATTCAGGCAGGGTCCAGCGTTTAACTCCACTTTACTTTTGTGGCAAATAAAACCCCCCAGATGGAGTACCATGCTCTCAACACTCTACTGTGATAAATCAAACAGCCGAGCGATACCGTAAGTGGAACCTTGGCTAATGGCTGACCATAATGAAAAGGTGGTGTTGAACTCCTTGTTACTATTCACACACTGTGCTCTAACCTAACCAATGGAAACTGCCAATTGGACAGTTTGAGAAATGGTTTATTATGTTAACAAGAAGCACAAACTTACAAGCAGTGTCACAGAAAAAAAGCTCTTACAACTAGCACAGAAGCCCTTCTTATTCAGCCAGTTAATCACAGTTCTACAACACAGGCCGCCTCAGCCATTCCAGAGAAACGAGGAAAGTAAGAGGGATAGAGAGGGGCGAAAGAAGTGTGGGGCATGTTTGCGGCCTCTCGTTCACCGGAAGCAAGGTCCTAACAAAAGAGAGAGAAGGGGAAGAAAGAAGAGGAGGGTAGATGGTGTTATGTGTGTGGTGGGAGAGGGGCAGATGGTGACTGCGAGTGGCTTAGAAGAAAGACAGTGTGAGGTGAGAGTCAGTAAGTTGGCCCTGAAAAGGGCAAGGGGTGCTCGTTGATACTCTGCGCATTCAAGAGGAACGAAGTAGAAATAGGGAAAGCAAGACAAAGGTAGCGCAAATTAGTGTGATGTGGCCAATGCGTCGAGGAAATCTCTGCTGGCTGGGCCCGTCCCCGGCTCAGAACCTTGCTGGATTGCAATCTCCACCAGCCCTCCGGATACCAGCATGCTCTCGTCATGCCAGTTGATCGTGTTGAATCGCAGACATGCCAACTCTCGATCTGCCCTTCCTTCTGGGTTTTGTACAAGTTTTGGAGAGACCTGGGGTTGTGGATGAGCAGCTTCTTCTTTGGTCTGGCCAGGGATTTACCTTCCCATTGGACTGCCCTGTCTCCAGACAGCGCCCATTGGCTCCTCCAAGCCTGCAGCGTGGCGGGGTGAGGCGTGGCTTCGTGCTGGCTCACGGGGCGTCGATTCAGTCCTTCAGCTCGGCTGCGCCTGACAGGTCTTGACATGTTTTTTAAAATTAAATTATTGTGACAACGATCAGGAGGTAATTGTCATTGGGAAATGTATCTCCATTTGCTGCGATATTTCCTCCAATGAAAGGTCAACGTTTCACCTTGTGTCCACTTTAATCCTCTGTAAGGTGCTATTATACATCATCTCCCTTTTCTCTTCAATAGATGAATAATTATTTTTCTATCCACTTTAAATTTCAGGTAATTTCTGGAGTGGGGGGGGGGGGGGGGGGGGTCACAAAACGTTAAAACTAGAGCCGTTTAGCTGCTCGCCCCATGGCCTAACTGCCTAACACATCATCACGTCCAACCAAGACATAATCTCAGCCATGCTCGTGCCCCGGAAACACAGAAACAACTAGAGGTGCACTAGGTAGAGTGCATCCCTCTGCCAGGCTGAACAGTTTACGTTTTGTGTCCTACTGAGAGGCTGGATCTGCATCCGGACCCTAACCACTTCGTACGATGAAATATCGCCAAATTTAGTGGGGAATAATTGTCAAATGCACTACACTCACAAGTGGTTTGTGGGAAGATGCAGCGAACTTACAAATACATGAATCAAGATGTGAAAATGACTGGATGATTATGATTCACACTTTGATGATCACCTTTGAACTCTTCCCAAAAGAACGTACATTCTTACGATAAATATTGGTGGCATTGGATTGAGAATATTCTATCAGCCGTATGGTATATGAGGAGGCCCACATGAGTCGGGGATAATCCTGCCCATGCAGACAAGTCTCGAGAATGAGTCATGTAACGTGGCTGGGAGTGAGTCCGTCTATTCTCCGAGTTATGTTTAGTCATGTAAACACAATAACAGGCTCACGTAGGTCTCTCATTCTGGTCTTGCGCAGTTTTCTGGTCAAGTTTATTTATTCAAAATATGTAAATGAGCTTTTGGGGTAGTCCATGTTTGACAGGGGTGAAAGTGAAGCATACTAGCGGAAGGCACCTGCAAATATATTATGTGCCATTAGTCTGTGGTAAATGATTAAACTTTAACTGAATCATAAAAACACGAGAATGAAACTTTCCTGAAAGTCAACTTACAGGGAGATATTAAAAATATGATTATATCAATTTAATACATGAACCCCCCCACCCCCACCAAATCCCTCCAGAGAGTAAAGTATGCACAATTAGGGCCAGGTGAGACATCAGAAGTAGAGAACATTATGTTCCTCACGGAGAGTCGATCATACCTGTAACGTTTCACCTCGATCTGTTCAGCTGTTTTGGAGAAGAAGATTTTGAAGGGTTTTATGTTTAAAACAATATGGCTGCCGAACCACTTGACCGTTGATGCCATCAATTCCCTCCCCCGCCCCATTTACAGTCCTAGATGTAAATACAATTTAGTCCTAGATGACCCTCAAACATTCATACTGATCAGATAAAACATTTGACATATGCAATTATGACGTCATAAAGCCGCCTGTGATATCAGCAAACCAGAAGGGCACTCTTCGACGTCGCAAGTTGCAAGATATGCCTCCACCCACATTATTACATCATTTCAATGTATAGCGTTTGAGATATGAGCGCCAACACATTTCGGGTGGACTGACGGATAGTCGGATGGACAGACTGACAGACACCAACGTAAATTTCGAGGGTTTTGGTTAAACTCAAGAATGCGGAAATGGACATTGCTGAAATTTGGAACATACAGTATTACCTTGACGTACAAAAGATTTACTTCAGAAATTTGCAGTCAATTTCGTCCAATGGAAGCCATGAAACGAATTTTCAGTCCCTGTGTTAAAGTTGCATCGAGAGAAACCGTCCCATATGAAGGGAGGGTCACTTTGTACCTTCTTTGATTAAATCCAATATGGCTGTCAAAGCATGTGACCTATGACATCATAGTTGGAGAACTTTTTGATCCTCATGGATAGTCGATCATACCTGTAAAGTTTCTCCTTGATCTGTTCAACCATTTCAGAGAAGAAGATTTTTGAAGGTTTGTATGTTAAACACAATATGACTGCTAAACCAAATGACTGATGTCATCAATTCCTCCCCTCCCCCCATTCAATTTAGCCCAAGATGATCCTCAAAAATTTTCATACTGATGGATAAATGTTCTAATGAAGCCACCTATGACGTCATCAAAAAATCACTTTTTTCCCGTGGGGAGTACTTCACATGTGCCAAGTTTCAATTTTTTCCATGGAGTGGCTTCGGAGATCGAGGTTCAAAGTTTTTCCTTTTTTCCAGCATCGCTGCCACACCATGTGACCTATGACGTCATAATTTTTATAAACATTCTACAGGACCTGGGTGCGATTCCGAGTCTGGGCCTGTAATTTTTCCACATATATCTATGATGTTCTATCCTGCTCATTTCCAAATATATATATGTACTAGCGATACCCGTGCACATGCACGGGATAGCAGTACAACATAGCTGGTAGCAGACGACAGACCGTACACGGGGAATGACAAAAATACGCATTGTGCAAAATGCAAGTGGTACTATGGAACGCCAAGACTTCCCAAACATTGTCGGCATGTCCGCCAAGTGCCACAGCAATTTCATAGGGATCGTGTAACGGCGAGCCGAGTTTTTAGTGTGCAAGCTTGGTATTATAATAGAGATATATATATATAGCCATACATATTTCCTTGCCATATATTTCCTTGGTTTCCTTGCTATATATATATATATATATATACACACAGGGGGCTGAAAAAGTAGGTATACAGTAATGAAAAACAAAACGTACGCACAAAACGTATTTTATTGATTATACAAGCATATCAATAATAACATACCAATAATAAACATATCAATCCCTCAAATGTTCAAACTGTTTGCCCCCAGCATTCACACACTCCATAATCCTTACTGTACACCTACTTTTGCAGCCCCCTGTATATATGTATGGCAAGGAAACCCCCATCCCCTTTTTGTGTTAATTGGTTGTTGCAAATAATGGCACGTCTGTCTATGTCCTTTGCAACTAACAAGTGCATGATCAAATGTTAATGGGGAGTTATTTTGCATCGCTAGTCACATGCTCCCATGGACTTGGTGTCCTTTTTACTCATACCTGGTGTTGGTTTAGTGGTTCGGGTCGTGGCTTGGGATGCTAGGGTCCTGAGTTAAAGCCCCGTTGGCTGCTGAATTAACACCAGGGGGTTGACTCAGCCTGTCATCCTTCCGAGGTTGGCAAAATGAGTGCCAGCTTGCTGGTATACTGTGTTGGAGTGGCGACACAACCAGGATTGTGCCCAATAGCCAAGGAGACTGCTTAAGCAGCACCAACACTCTGCACAGAGTATGGTCCCAATCTCCTCCAATCTTCTGTCTGTGAACAAGATATCTCAAAAAATTGTGGACGGATTTCGCCAAAATTCGGTGGACAGGTTGGGTGTGTGACAAGGAAGAATTGATGGGATTTGGGTGAAGATCCAGATCCGGATCCGGATCCGATATGTTTTTTTAAACGACTCTCCACCATTGAGAGATTGGGCCAAAAAACGATATGTAGTACAATATCTCAAAACGTTTTGGACGGATTATGACAAAACTTGGTGGATGAGTTGGTGAGGTGACAATAAGAAGCCGATTCGATTTTGGTTCAGGTGCGGATCTAGATCCGGCCTATCAGTGGGATACAAAACGTAACCTGTTCAGCTTGGCCAAGGTATGCGCTCCACCGAGTGCCATTCAAGTTACTCATTCTAATGATCTTCAGACTTATAACTGAGGACACTTCATATTTTCGTGTTGTCATTAAACACCAAGTTACGTGTTCAGTCACGTGACACTTGTCTGTGAAGATGTGCTCGGGAGAATTATTAAACAAACAAAACAGTTCATGTGGCTTACGTTATGACACAGGTACTTCAGGTAGACACGGTCTGCCTTAGCCCTTAGTCAATGGATGAATTAACAGTTCAATACGTATGTGGATTTAAACACGAGGGGCATTCAAAAAAAGTTCCACGAACACAATCCTTTTTCCAAGAAAAGCAGAGTGTTAAAATTTTTTCCTTAGACAAGCACACGTTAGACAAGTCCCATGAAAGGTTACATAGTTCTAAATGTTTATAACTCTTGTGTTCCTCGTGGATGAATATCAAAAGACTAAATCTGCTGTTATCGTTTTAAGACATTGCTCGAACCAAATTTTCAGACTATAACACTGTTGAGCTGCTCCTTCGAATAAAGCCAGTCTCACGATCACAGAGCTAAAGAGAAAATAACATGAAAGCATTTAAAAGAAACAGGTAAGCTTTTATCCATCCATCCATTGGGACCATACTCTGTGCAGAGTGTTGGTGCTGCCTTAGCAGTACTCCTTGGCTAATGAGCACAATTCTGGATGGGTTGCCACTCTGACACGGGATACCAGCATGCTGGCACTCATTTTGCCAACCTTAGAAGGATGACAGGCAGAGTTCACCCCACCTGGTATTAATTCAGCAGCTGAATGGGGTTTGAGCTCAGGATCATGGGATCCCAAGCCCACCACCCTAACCATTAAACCAACACCAGGCATAACCTTTTATGGGTTACACACCGTTTAATCGGTAATTCAGTATTATCTTCTTAATACAAAAGCTGCGATGTTTTGATTCCTATTTTCATTTTGACGTTTTCACCTGGCTCTTTCAAACTGATCACATGAGAGATATAAATCATAGTTACATTTGAACCACCAGAGGGCGTAGTTAGATTAATTCATGGCCAGATAAGAAAGCTTGCCCGCCGTCATCGTTCCGGGCAAAATTGCATCTGAAGTACTGCAGTTGAAAGATGCTGGAGAGCTGCGCTTGCTACGGTTGTACCAACCGAAGGAGGAGAAACAGTGGAATTTCCTTTCATATGCGAGTCGTAGAGTAACCTGTTCAGTGAACCAGGTTACTCTACGACTGGAGTACACAACATCAAATGATAATGAGTTAGTTGTACTTTACTCCGAGACCATGACCATTTTAAAGTTGATCACAGTCATAGACTGACTAACATCAACATTGTTTAACTCAAACAATCGCCGAGTTGGTTAAATCATGCATCAGTTCAACATTAAAGTGAATCATCGTATTAATAACAATAGGACCGCGCGTTTTGAAGCTCACATGTACGAGGAGCAACAGTCACTCAAACACCCCCAGACCCCACTCAAACACCACCCATAGACACTGATTTTATTTTTTTCTGATGTGAACAAACTTTGGTACATCACGGGTAATGAAGGTTGTGACCAAATTTCATTAAAATTGTGTGTGTCGTTTCAGAGAAGAGAGAAAACACCTATTTTGGGGATCAACCTCCCCTCCCCCCAAAGACCCCTTTAATGAGCATAGATTTTGGACACCCAGAAGGATTAAAAACAAAACCTGTCAAAACCAGAGCAGCTCCTTGTGAGCCAACGGCCATCCATATCTAGCACCCAACTGTGTCTGCGGACGTCCTCCTGCAGTTGGGTTACAATTTTTCGGAGGTTGGTGGCAGGAATGGTGGCAGGATTTGCACTCCGGCCACTGGAAAACACTTCATTCTGCAAAACCCAGAAATGCAAAGAAAATTGAAAACCCGCTCTGTGGGAGTACCTCCGGTGCTGCTGCCCTTTGCAGGGCAGCTCACAAGATGACAGGATTGGGGCAAAGCCTTAGGGACCCCCATTCCTTGATGATAGGAAGAAAAGCACGGGGTAAACTTCCTGGATCAGATTGCGGAGGTGCGTGGCGGAGTGGTGCTGAGGTGTTGTCCAACAGACGGTGGTCTCCTTGGGTTAACCTGAGGTGGTCCCTTTAGGTGGGTGCCTGGAATGTCCTAACCCTAAAAGAGGATGATCACCTGTCTCTGTTATCATCTGAGCTCAAGCGTTTGAACATTGGTATTGCAGCACTATCTGAGATTCGGACACCGAATGGTGTCGAGATCATGGCGGGTGGTTACACCTACTATTGGTATGGTCGCTCTGATAGTTACCATACCCATGAAGTTACTTTAGCTGTGTCCAATAAGCCGACTCCAATGATAATTGAGGTAACACAGGTCAATGAACGTATTGTGAGACTAAGGATTCGTTACTCCTTGGGTGTCGTTTCCCTGGTCTCTGTATATGCTCCGACCGAGGCGAGTGATATTGTTGTGGGGCCGGGTGTCGGCGGCGAGCACGAC
>CM068964.1:33519624-33531298 GCA_035128595.1 Eptatretus atami
CTGTCAATTCAGAGGGCGTACGGCCGCCGTATCCTCGCCGTAGAGCAAATGTGACTTAGGCCTAAGGACTCTGGCTGTTGTGTGCAGTAAGCTTCCAGATTCATAACAATATCACCGTGAAGGAGGGAGGCATTCTATGCCACTCTACTGCCTACGCTTGCCATTGCTTACATGAACTTTCAAAACTTGCAAAAAAGAGATTTTTCATTTTTTTATGAATGACACTTTGGAGCTTGTTCAATACAAGGGTGGATCCATAATTAAAGTCCCTTCGAAAGTTAAATAAATCGTCATTGTGCGCGTGTGGTGTGTGTGTGTCTGGTGTGTGTGATGTGTGTGATCTGTGTGTGTGTTCGTGTGTGTGTGTGTGTGTGTGTGTGTGGTGTGCGTGTGTGTGTGTCCGGATGCACATGTGAGGCTCCACAAGCATCAAACCAGCAAACCAATTTCGATGAAACTTGCGATCACGGTCCATATGGTGCTGGGGAGTGTGCGCGTTTGAAGTTTCCTTGCTAAGGCAACACCCGTTGCTATGCAGCGGCGAAAAAACCGCGTTTGAGAACCAACGGTTAAACTGACGTAGCGCGGGCTTCTATGATAGGTTAGAGCGACCGGACACCAACTCCTGGCCTATTTCCTTGCATCCCCATCTAGTTATCGCGACAGCATATACTTTCCTCATCATCTCATAGTTTCCCGAATGGCAGCCCTCGAATGCGGAAAGGTGGGTGAAGCCAAAGGAATATGTTAAGTGGACCTTGACCTCGGTGAAACCGGTCGAGGCCGGAACGTTCAAATTCGGTGTATGGATAGAGTTTTAATAACTACTACAAATTGAAAACCGCAGGCATTTTCCAATTCGATCACCAAGGGGTGTCGGGGCTGAAATACACAAAATTCGAAAAAAATACTTTTTCTCGACCTACACGTTCATATTTTCAATACTTGTCCTACAGTTTTGAATGTGGAGAAACGGAGACCGCTTATAATTAATATCATCAAAGGCGAAAACGGTTTAGATAGCTAAACGAAGCGTTCTTTGGCATGTGATAGAACATGTTGGTAGAACATTTTTTGTCATTTACAGCTTTCCTCATCTCCACCTGAGGAGTGCCAAGTTGGAAATACGCAAAAGGAAAATCTTGCCAGGCAGAGGAACAATTGTATGTGAACCAATACGTCTTGGCAATGAATCTTATTCGTCGCGTGGATCGATGTCAGAATGAAAAGCAGTCGCGTATGCCAGCGCTCGATCCTAGCGGGATCCCCTCGTCGCCTCACCGGCCTTGTGTCTAATAATATTCTCGATTTCTTATGCGCATTTTAGATAAACACAATGGCCTCCAATCCGCATCGTGCGTTTACGAGAGCGAAGGAACGTCCTGTGTGGTTTGTTTTCTGCTCGATGGTTGAAACTTTTTTGGGGGGGGTGGGGGGGGCGGTGGGTGACGGTGGGGTTCACGTACGGGCACGCACCAGTACGGCCTGTGTGTCTGTGGTCTGTGTGTCTGGTGTGTATGTGTCTCGACCCGCTGTTAGTCTCGCACCACTGGTCCGATTCTAATTGACAGACTTGCCAGATATATTGCTGGGATGAGGACTTTTTCCACTGGTGATGTGCCTTTCAAGTTGGATATTAATTTTTATCGGACAAGTGGTTCCCCAGTTATGGCATTTTATGTACCAACCATGACAGGACAGATGAGGCTATGACGTCACAATTTTTTTTTCACGTTACGCGCCAGCATGTCGGGCATGGCTCGTACTGGCCCGGCACTAAGGGTCTATCTATAATTCAGCAATCTGTGTGTGTGTGTTTGTGTGTGTGTGTGGTCTGTCTGATGACCGGCGTGTTTTCTCGACAACCACTGGTCCGATCTAATTGATACGTTGCCATGTATATGTGCTGAGGCCTGAGTATTGCCTTTTCAAGTTGGAATTAATTCAAGGACAAGTGGCTTCCCAAGTTATGCCGATTTATTGTACCGAACCAATGAGAGACACGGTGCTGATGACATCTTACGATGAACGTCCAATTCTTTTTCTTTTTTTTTTCACGATGAACGTCACATTCTTCTTCTCTTCGTTTGATATGACGTCACATTGACGGCTGGGGACCTGAGTATGTGCCATTTTTCAAGGGTTTGATTATCGTTCTTCTTCTCATCGCGTTTCAGCCTGTTTTCCTAAGTGTTTTCTAAGTTTATGCCATTTATTGATACGGTTGGTCCGATTAATTGTAAACAAATGCCCCAATGCAGTCGGTCATTTTAGATTTAGCGAAGGAATGAAGCTGCGCGTCGCGGACGCGCAATGGAATCAGACGAAGCACGAGCTTACTCGCTTTGACATCGCGACGCTTACGCGCGATGATGAAAGGCGTTCGTGCAGCTGAACTCATGAAGCACGAGCTCTCGCTTGGCAGAACAACACTGGAACGCGAGGCAAGGCGTCGTGCAGAAGAAACGGCATGAAGCACCGAGCTGCTCGCTTGGCAGACAAACACTGACGCGAGGCAGGCGTCGTGCAGAAGAAACGGATGAAGCACAGCTGTTCAGCTTTGACAACTGCGACCGCTACGCGCGTGACAAGGCGTCGGTGCAGGCTGAAACGATATGAAGCACGAAGCTGCTCGCTTGGCAGACAACATGACGTTGAGGCACAAGGGCGTTCATGCAGAGAAGACGGAATGAAGCACAGAGCTGCTCGCTTGGCACGCACACTGGACGCGTGAGCAAGGTGTCGTGAGTGAGAAACGGATGAATGGCACGAGCTGCTCGCTTGGCAAACAACACTGAAGCGCGCAGCGTGCAAGGGTGCCCGTGCAGAAGAAATCCCTCAGCCAGCGAGAAGGACGCGGCAAGTAAGGATGCCCTGCGCCAGTCAGACGTACACCGTGCGAGACTAGAGCAGGACTCACCGTGAGAATCGCAACCTTGGCCTCGATACGATGATACCGATTTTCTCGAGAGGAACTTGCATGTTGAAGTTACAGGCACACGTTGAGCAGGACCTATTATTTCAATGCACTTAAATTTCACATTTGATCTTTTTGTGTGGAACGAGAGAAGAGGATTTTGCTGCAACACTGGCAAGGTCACCCGTAAGCATGATCCTACGAATGCAAAAGCCCGGTTCAATTCCATCACAACCTCCAGATGCTATTAAATACCTTTGTTTCCTTACCAGGAACTTTATGAAGCACGCTAACAGTACAACAATGCGCTCGGCAATAGCAGTATCGGGTCACGAGAGATAGGTATGCGCTGGCTTAATCCTGGAAGTGCGCTATACAAGGTAAGGTTTACCATACATTGTGCTCCTCTTTTCGCCGATCTGGGTTGTACCCCACGCTTTGCTCAAGATCTACTTTCACGATCCAGCCCAATCTTCGGATGAAGACTGTGATCTGTGTGGGATACGGTCTCTACCAGAACTTTACACACCTTGATTGGGCATAATTTGCCCTTCTTCTAACAAACTGTTCAAGCTCATCGAGTTGTGTGGGTAGTGGTTGATAGACAGAAAATCTTCAAGTCAGTGCCACAAATTTTCGATTGGATTGGTGGGGGCTGACTGGCCAACTCAAGGACAATTTATCTTTTGTTCCTTAGCTTACTTCCGTGTAGCTTGACTGTGTGCTTTAGTTTTTGTCGTGCAAAAGGTGAAAGCTTCCGTCCGCCAAATTTCAGCTTTCTTGCAGAGGGCAGCAGGTTTTCCTTTGGGGATTTTCCTGTATTTTACTTTCATCCATTTTCCCTTTGTATCCTGACAAGTGCCCCAGTCCTGTGATGAAAACGATCCCATACTAACATGATTGCTGCCACCACCCATACTTCACAGCAGGGATGGGTGGTTCTTTGGGGTTGATTTGCTGTGTTGATTTGTGCGCCAAACGTAACTTTTTTTGTTTTTTGTATGCACTGTCGAGGCCTCATATGAGAGCCAAACACATCAGAAGTACAATAAAGGGGAGGCAGTGAGACAAAGAAGGGGTGGGAGGGGAAGGAAACAAACAGTGTTGGAACAGAGACATGAGGAGATCTGTGAAGGGAGAGGATGGGACGGGGTACCAGGATAAAACAAGATGGACACTACACGGACTTTCCAGTCCGTTACACGACCCCAAAAAAGGATGACTTTCTGGAAGAAAGCCAGGGAAAATTTGAAGGAGGAGGGTTTTGGCGTGGATTAACGGGATAGAAAAGTCGTGGTTTTTTGGATGGGGGAGATAAGAGAATGGTAGGTGAACAGCTGTTTTGAAAACGACCTGGAGGGAAGAGTGGGGTTGAAGAGTGTGGGAGTGTTGTTTCAACAAGTTTGGAAAAAAAGAAGGAATTAAAGAGTGAAGGTGAGCAGGTGATTCATGATTTGTAGTTTACCAGAAGGGGTTTGCTGACGGACCATGAGCGCCCTCGGAAATTTGGTTGGGAACATAAGCGGCAGAAGAGGGGGCGGTGAGGCAGGAGAGGAGATCGGGAGCAGGCAGAAAGACCACGACCTGCCTGCGGTGAGTGAGGGAAACCCAAAGACAGCCTCATGTGGGAGATATAAATGATCCTAAATGGCCTGTTTCCACAGCGTGAAGCCGAGAAAGGGTGAGAGGGGGCACCAGCCTGGGAGGAGAGAGCAGTACTCCATCAGGCTGCAGACGAAAGCTTTGTAAAGTGGTCAAGGCTCAGGTGTGCCAAGGAAAGCGACATTTGCACGAATGGAGGAATGCCCAATCGGCGACTGGTTGGAGGCCAGCTTGGAAATGTGTCTTTCCAAGAAACATCATGGCAGAGTAGTGAGACTCAGAAGCTTGAATGAAAAGGACTTCTTCAAGAGATATCGTTTGAGAAGTAGATGGGGAGGGTTTCCAGACAGTCCTTCGTAGAGAACATGTGAGAGTGTGAAATGTCTTTTGTTTGTTTTATTTGCACCGGGAGGCCACGCACGTACGGCCACGCACGTACAGGCACGCACGTATGTGGGCAACGCAGTATGACTTCCAATAAACTGACGTCAACAATTCTTCTTCTTCGTTTGATATGATGTCCCACAATTGATGCTGGGTGACCTGGTATGCTGCCTTTTAAGGTTGATATCGTCTTCTTCATCGCCGTTTTCAGCTGTTTCCCAGTTACTGCCATTTATTTACCCAACCAATAACAGGACACGGTGCTATAACGGTCCACATCATATGACGTCACAGAAAAAAGTTTTTTTTTTTTTTGCACGTACGGCCACGCACGTACGGGACGCAGGTACGGCACGCAAAAGTGCGAAGGGAACGGCCTGTGTGGTTGTTTCTGGGCATGCGGTTTGAAGTTATTATTATTATTTTTTTTTTTCCACTTGACGCCACGCACGTACGGGCCCGTACTAGTTAATTAATATAATTATCAAACTTTCCTTCCGACTCATTTTCCTTCATTCCCACTACTATGTACATTCTGGATCTTTAACAGAGAATATAAATGACATGATAATACCTGAAAAAGGCAGTGAGACCGGAGGTTAATAACGTGGAACTAGGGGATGAGAGCAAAGTCTTTCCACAGAGTGCTTCACGTGAAAATGAAGTAGGCACATCTGGTTCTCCGTAGTTTGGTTCCCAGTAATAGTGATGGCCAGAGAAGCTTGTTAAATATGCCATTACTGATTGCGCACGCTGAATGGAGAAGCATGCAGTCTGTTGGTGACGTAAAGTCCGATAATACAAATGCACTGTCAAATGGCCTCCCAGAGAGATGGTGTTGCCCAACGTTCCAGAAAGGCACACGGAGAACATATTTTTGTCTGTGCGAACTTTAATGACAGAGGCAATGTGGTGAACACAATCCTTAAAGCAGTAAATTTACAAAAAGGTTGCAAAAGCAACATTTTAACTGCTTGATAGCTCAAAATTAAAATAACGTATGTGGATACATTCAATGCCTGTCTTTGGGGTGATGGGGGGGTGATGTTGAAACTATTTTGCTACATTTTAAGGGAGAATTTGCATATTGCTATGTACACAACACACAGTATCATATACATTCAATGACTGCCACAAAACAGAATGACACTCGCAGTTTTGTGATGGCTGCCACCATCGTCGCTGCGTTGTGACCGTTCAATCGGGCTGCGACAATGTACAGCCAAACGTCACGAGGATGATGCAATGGGTCGATGCACCATAGGTGATTGGCGGTCGCGTTGTAGGGAGAAATTGTGATAAACCCTTTATGGCGAGGTGCTCACACCGTCGAAAGGACGACGCAGGGTTCTGTACAGCCTTCATTGTGCATTTCCGTTTGTCTCTCCTTTTCTGGGCTTTCCTCCGCAACTTTTGGTTTTTTTTGAAACAACAGTTTTGTTCTCTTGAACGTCAAAAAACAAAGTCCCCGCATACTACCCTACTAAAAGCAAAACCGCCTGTGACCCATAAAATTTATAAGGATCGCCGGAGAGGCGACAAAGTACCATAAAAACTTCCTTGGAGGAAAGTTTGTATCGGGGTTCTTAAGCTGGGAACTTTCATGTGCCATAGATCGATTAAAGTTGGCTCTCAGCTTTTGGATTAAACATCATATTGCACAGGACACACTCGCAATACCGGTAATTTGTCCTCATTTTTGAGATTGAACAATAAATTACAGCATTGTACGCAGCATCGAACAAATAAAGAATTGTGAACTCATAAAGTTATACTGTAGCACACGTAGGTAAAAACCATTTCAAACCTGCTTTAAAGATCTGAATATATAATATGACCCGACTGATTGTTTTTAAGGAGAAGAGGATTTCTGGAACATGGACATTTTGCTAGTTTAAATTTGAAGGACTAACAGGAAATTAAATTGCAGGGATAGAAGCTGTGAAATGCAAACCAACATAACAACATGCTGCCGAGGGAATTGATGATTAGAAAACTGGAGGCCAGATCAGCCAGATGTGTCAGAAACGACCAGTTGGACCACCATTACGTCGATATGACCATACTTGAGATATCGCTGTGCGGGAGGAGGGCAGGCATCGTGCCATTTTGAACTCTAGCGTGTTCTACTTGTATCACAACTCAAGGGACGTAGCAGGCACGCGCGTAGTCGGATTGATCGGAGAGAACGTGGGGGGTCTTATCAGATAAAGTGCCAAAAGAGCCAGATGAAATTCGGCTGAGTCACGGGGTACCACGCAGTTTTTCGGCTGTACTAGCACGCACATCCTGAAGTCTTCGTATCCATCTCCTCACTGACGATGAGGGTGCGCAATCGCCCTCACAGAGGCATGACGGCTGGTAATTCGCCTGCAGGTTTACCCGTCGCGTTGTGAGGCCCTTGCGTTTGCCACTGTTGCCTCTGGATGCGGGATTGGATGCATTGTCCACATATACAGTTCCAGGTTTTGGCCTGTATGAAGGTGACAGCATTGTATGGTTGACGAATTGTCGTGATTATTAGCTAAACTCGGCTATTGCCATACTTCCATGCAGGGTTTAGGGTGTCTACAACCAGTGTTGTGAAGCGTTTAAAAAAAGCTGAGAGTTGGCTCATCAAGAAATGTGGATCAGTCAAATTCCAGGATACATTGTAAATCGTCTAACCAAGGTCCGGGAAGTTAGAAATTTGGTCGGACGGGTAATGGCCATGTGCCTACTCTAATTTGAAAAGGTACAGTGAGATATTTAATGTCCATCAGCAAAAGTTAGGCAGATGTTGACACGTGACCATTTTAACACCCCTCTGTGAAGGATGGGGTTGCTCATTGCCTATTGGAACGCCATGGCAAAGCACAAGATGACTGTTTATAGCCAGGCTAGGAATTATAGCAGAGTAGGTTTAGCACAAAGGGGAGACAATTACCTCTGAGACTTGTCTTTAAGCACATTAAACCTGAGTACCATTTTGTTAAAGCTCGAGACTATTGTGTGAAAGCCATTTTGGTAATCTTTTTTTCTCTCCTTTTTTTTCATTGTTTAGCAATTTAATCTGTTCTCAGATACGCGTATTATCAACTCTATTCTGATCAGGCCAGGAAACCTTTCTTGTTGATACCTCTCTCCAAATCCAAATGAAATCCTCAACTCCACCATTCACACCTGTGTCCTTTTCGCCTGTGGAACCGTTTTCCTAGAGTCCATTGTCTCGAGTTTCTTCCCGATAGGTTATGTCTGCTGCCTCATCGCTATCCATGCTGGTCTATGTTCTCCAATTTCCATTACTGACCTTGACGACACCCAATGAGAGTGTGTTTTCACACTTTTCCTGTAATTCCTTCCTTGTTGCTCTGTTGGCATTTGGTTTATTTCAGCCCAACGTTTTCCCTTTGCTCTTTTTAGCAATGTTATAGATTCATTCCACCGGTGCCACCCCAGTTGTGCTGCGTGCTCTCCATGAGCCCGCCAATACGGAATAAAAAATAAAAAAAAACCGAGCAGATTTATCACCATGCACGAGTTACAGTCAAGCATGTTGCTGAACAAACAACCTGTATAGCAAACTGCCATTGTTCTCATGGGTAACATTTACGCTGCTTGAAACTACAGAATTCATCAGAACAGCTTACGCATTCCCCCATGCATCTTGAGAAAAAAAGGGATATGGGCAGGGTCACGCGGAGAAGCAAGTATGATTGGTCGAGATGATGTAGAATGCCGTAATAATTTGTCCAACGTATTGCTTAAACAAAAGGGTTTTTGAAAAGTGCCCAAAAGGGACGATTTGTGTTCTATAGTGTTCAAGTGTATAATATAATTTCAATTAAAATAAATAAAGATTTTAAAAGGTCGTAGAAAAAAAAAATTCCCAGAATTTTTTTAACCTCCGTTAATGCACCGTTTTTTTAACCCACCTTATTGAACACGTTTAAATTAGTTCCTTTGTTTGTATTAGTTCTGTTCCCTGTTGATTGTGTCCTTTAATACTGTCATTATAAAACAGTAAGTCGTTTCCAATGTTGGAATTAATTTTCATGTTTGGTCTGGCTGCCAGACAGGCAGACAGAGCTAAAAAATTTCTCACTTCTGCTTGCCTAACATCGCATGACTGGGATGATCCAGAGCCAAAGTAACTCTTAAACGGACAGGGTTCGTAATTCGACTAATCATGTCAGGAAAACAAAGCATTCAATTTAAAATTAAGGTTGTTCTTGATCATAATTGACATTTGTAGCAGACAACAGAGTAAAAAACCAATATATTGCTAAATCAGGAAGCATATCAGTATAATAAGTAAATTAAAACAACACCGCGGAGTTTTCAACAATTCACCGCGTTAAAGGCGGTGCGCGGTTGAGGGTATAACGGGCAAGGTCTATTTTCGTCGATGAAAGTAAAATCTGAAAGCAATTTTCGAGCATACCAATCAATCAGGATTACCGTGCGAGAAGAGACTGTTCACTGGCGGGGGAGAGTAGATTGGTATGGCAAGTTGGTACTTGACCTGCAATATGTTCTGTGAGGAAATGGATGAACGGTGCGGGCAGTACATAGTGGCCTGTATGTCCTATGCCAACGCAGCTCGTGGGGTTAGGAGAGGGCCCAAGGAGGTGATGGTGGAGTCGTGCCCCCCAGCTGCCTCCCCCCCTTTGGGTGCATAGCATGGGGTTGTTAGCGAGTGAGGGTATGACTCCGGCGGGCTAGTACCAATCACAGGAGATCTTTGCAACCAAGGCGGCGCGTGACACGGCAAGCATGCTGCTTGTTGGTTGCCGGATATGGCGATCGGCACCTTGTTACATTTGGAGGTTACATGGGAAAAACAAGCTAAAACAAACAAACAACAATGTAGCACACTGTATTTACAAGTATGAAAATGAGATTGAGGTTCGACGAGTCAGAGAGATCACGATGATATTAGCTACACACAAGTGAAACATTGATCAACAAATAATGTGCTGCCGGAGCATCACTTTGGGACGATGTGCAATAATATTGTTGTGGAATGAACTCTTTACTGGGTAAACTGGCTTGAGTAATCGAACGGGAGTTATCTCCTTTGAATATTTGTTTAGTATATACATACATAATTAATTGTGAGATTAGAATGCTAAGTCACCTAATGTGCAGAGGAGTGTTTGTTCTCACACTGCCTCCTATTGTTGTGCTTCTGCCCTCCAAACTTCTGGCTGTGTTTTTATGTTCTCTTTTCTTCTGTTGTAAATATTCTTTACAAAAGATGCACACAACAGCCTTGAAGTCAAGGTGCAACGGGAGGATGCAGCTCACTATGTGTTGGGAATGTGTGTGGTTGTGTGTGTGTTGTGTCCTGTCAAAACATATGCATGTCAAAGCAAAACTGTGTTCTCAAAAACGGCAATTAACATCACCAAGGAGCACTGGAATAACCACTTATGGCTTGTGGCCACACGTGGAATAAGGCCTTTAACGCTGGAAGTGTGCTGAACAGTAATGCCAGAAGGATGCCTGCCCGACAAAACCAGAAGTTATGTTTTTTTTCCCTCTCAGAAGAGGCTCTCGGTTATTTTTTTTGCCCCACATCCAAACCGAGTTCACTTGTTTTTGCTTCATGTAATCCTTCCAGAACATGTTGCCTTTGTTAATAAATATACCATGGTTCGGAGTTGGCATTCTGCTTAGTTCTGGTGTCTTGTATGATGTTTAGGCTGGGTTGTAGGTGTAGTCTCAAAGACGAGACAAACGATGAAGAAAAAGAAACAGAAGAAAATAAAAAGAAAAAAAAAAAATGAGATAGCCAACCCGGTCATCAGCGCCACGCTCGGACCAACGGTTGCTCGGCCAAATTTAACATAGCTCATGAGGCATCTATTGGCGCTGTACCCGAGTTAATTTATTGCAGTCCCGAGTAATGGTAAACCTAGTAAACAGGCCGCAGGAACTTGCTCGGGGCTGTAAATAGGCTGGCGCTTACAGTTATTCTTGACATTGATTCACGTGGAAACTCAAACCGGGTAACACGGAACGGTCCTGCAGCTACAACAAGCATTAACTGTGTTTTAACATCCCATCCACAGTTATCTCAGAACAATGTTTCCCAATGAAATATAAGCACATAAACAATATCGGTCTCTGGGATTAGTTTATAAAATCACATGTTCGAATGTGGCTTGCGGCATGCAGCGAAGACCTTGCAGGCCCCCTGCGAATGCAACAAACCACACTTTACAGGAACTCGTGATAACAGGACAAAGAACCGATGGCGTCGCGCGACATGAAACTTAAAGGTTTAACTCAACGAGGCATTGTTCCTCACGCTGCCACATTTTTGTGGACGGTGGTGCTACATATCCACCTCATCCATAAGCAAACTGTGGTGCTGTAGAGACCGCAGCGTAGCACTGCCGCTGAAGTGCTAACCAGACCACTTAAGCCTGCACTACCATAGCATGCCACCCGCGTAGGCACCACGAGATTCCAATCCCCAGCCAAGTCAAGCGTTGTGCTGTGAACAACCACCAAACAGATAGTTAATCTAGGAAAATGGGTTGGGTTAAAAGGGGGCTGGGGGTCAATATACTGGTAAATGATGAAAAATGATCGTAGCACAAAAAGGGGAGAGGGTTGGGTATTGGTGGAAGTATTTTTGCCTTTCTGTTCGGAAATGGAGATCATAACATGGGATAAATCCAATTATAAGCAAAAATGAGAGGGGAGAAGTGAGCTTAATAGAGTGATTTGGTCCTTAAAAGCAGGTGGTTTAATGCTGGATGTCCTATACGACTAGCCATT
>CM068964.1:33536984-33561130 GCA_035128595.1 Eptatretus atami
GCACAGTGAGAGGAGTTCATCTCCTATAAAGATAGTATGTCATAATTATATCTTTGCTCTTGATGTGTGTTAATGATTATAGTGTGCTTTAAAGCGCATCGGGTATAACGCCGAAACAAATTCCAATGACAGATTGACTGCGTATGCCCTCTTTTTTCCTGGTTGTTTGATTGTACATTTCATGAATCGATGTGGTCTTACTCTCTTACAGCAGCGTTCATGTACATGGCTGGACGGAGAGTAGAGGTGAACAGGAGGGACGGAGGGGCCTGGGCTGCTAAGTGCGGGAGCGCATTTACTCCAATTCGTGCAGGGATCGGTTCATTGGGGCAGAACACAGGGTTTGCGCTGAGCCTGCGGAGGAGGAATGAACTCGGTTGAGGCGATAGCAGCTCATGTGGCTTGGCACCGAAGATTGGTGTAGGCTCAGCAATGCGTGGTTTAAAACGAAGGGTTGTCATTGCTTTAGCATCCGCGATTGTCTACGAAGTTAAATGTGTTGTTATAATTACTTCGTAACAATAATTCACTTTCCCAGATTCCAATCTATCATCTTAGAAACTTCTTAACCGTAGACTGCTTGAGTTGCAGGCACCAGCAGCCCTTAATGTATAAGTGAGGTTACCAGCATTGCTTAGGGCAATTTGGCATTTCTCAACTTCTGTCATTTAATTAGCACCACAACTGATGTTGTGATTTTCTCTCACAGATATTTGGAACAAGTTTTTTGTTTCTTTTGGCATGGGACTGTTGTTACCAGCGGGGACAGGTCACCACACTTTCTATATAATCGTTAACTTTTGGAGTAAACCTTAAGAACTTGCAATGGCGTACTTGAATGTGCTACTTTGATTTTTTGGTTTTCATCCATTACTTAAGCTTTGCATATGCTGTCTGTACTTTGTTTCCTTCGGTCTCGGAGTTTGAACTTTATATTATTCCCGTATTGGTTTTTCATCTTTTTTGGGGGGATAGGAGTCGAGCTCATGGAAGAGCTGGAACACATAATTGTAAAGGACATACAGAGTAAAGACAGTGGAATGAGAGGGGGGGACAACCACGCTGGTAAAGGGATAATAGGGCGACTTGGAGAGACCAGGACATGGGGAAGAATTGGACAAGGGGAGAGGAGGGGTGAACAAGTCTATAAGGCACCAAACTCTCTCATCAGAAGTGGAGAGAAATGGGGAAGAGCAGAAGTTTTCCTCATTAAAATTATTATATTGTTGCGGAATTTCGGCGCCGTCGGCGTGCGATCGCCGCGCTCGACCGCGACGCCTCGCCCCGGCGACACTTCAGTGTGACCCTCGCCGGCTACGCCGGATCAGTCCGGGTGGGCCTTTCGACTCACACAATCGTGCCATCGGCACCGGTAGGATAGGGTTGTTCGCATTCGACTACTAGTACCCACGGATGGTAACCGGGGCGATCGACCTCGCCGCAGTGCTCCGGACACAGGCCGTATTGGGGCGGGCGTTCCGTACTATCGGGATACGAGGGTGTTTGTCGACTCGACGGTCAGTTATTTACGGGCGTTTGCCCACTTACGAACCCTTTACGGTTGAAGCAGGATGGAGGTCATTAAGAAAGACGAAGCGGGGACGGTGGAAAACATTCACAACAATCATTTATTTTCGGCACACGGGAGCACACGTATAGCCACGTAAAGCACGCATGTATTACTCACAATAAGCGATCGCAACAGTTTATATCAATTGAACAAAGAAATGCACATTAGAGAGTTAAACGAACCGACACACGGACAATTATACAGTTACTCCTTACGACAAGCGCACAACACGCATTCACACCGAAGAAAAGAAAGACCCCTCACAGGCAAGGGGTAGATGGGCCGTGGGCCTTAATGCGCGTGGACTGGATGAGGGCCAGGCCACGAGACAAGGGTCCTACCGGGCCTCCTGGCGCGCCGCGAATGTCGTCACGGCAAGGTTCGTGGGCACCTGCTGGTGTGGGGGGAAACGGGGCCCCTTGGTCGCACTCTTCGGCGGGGAAAGGGGGGAATTGTTTTGATGCTCTGGGGAGGGAGTATGGCTGGCTCGCTCGTCGCGCGCGAGCTCAGGTCCACCTCAGCCGTTCGCCTCGCAGCCGTCTTCCCACGATCTCGCCTCGCCGAATCTCTGTTCACGATACTGCTCACGATCTGCTCTACTGGCTTCGCCACGTACTGCTCAACTGGCTGCTCACCGACATCCTCGATACTTCCTCGAGCTCTACTGAGCTCGCCTTTTTATCGGCTTCGGGAACCACATATGCATTTCGGATCCAAACGACCTGCAGGGGCGGAGCCACGCTCGCCGTTGGAACGGCAGAAAAGGGGCGTGTTCATCCTGATACTCAAATTTGCTATGCCGATTTTCAGGCGGTCTGGAGGCGGGGCCTGCCGCCCGCGCTCCTGATTGGCGTGGATCAGATGTGGGCGTGCATTCATTCTGATGCGAATCTCCTCAGAAAACCCCCCATATGCACCGGTTCGCGGTTCGCTGAAGACAGCTCGACGCTCGGCGTCCAAGGATGGATGGAGAATGGCCGATTGGAGGAAGGTGTGTGAGGGTTTTCGGCCGTGTCGATGCCATGGTTGTGTTTGTAATGCTGTTGATGTGAGGTTTGCAACAGTGGTAGCGAGGGTGAAGTAGGTTTTGTGCTGGCGTTGTTGTTGTTGTGGCGTGGGGGCTTCAAAACAAGGTAGAACAGACAAACGCCTCTCAAGGATACGCGCCGTGAATCCATTATTCCTCTATACAATGGGTTTGGGTAACTACAACACTGTACTTTAGAAATAATTCTCACTCGGGACCTTTATGGTGTTTGCGAATTTCAGAGCGAACACTACCCTCCTTTTTACAGACTCGCCCGAGTCGTCATTATCTGTGCCATATGTGTAGTTTCCCTAGTACGTTTGTACCTACGGATCCTGAGTGCGACATTTCTGGTTTCGTGTCCCAAATAATAACCTGAGGGGTGGTAACTAACTAAACAAACTCACTACCGGACGACTTAATAAATTTGCCGGCGGCTACCCATACTGCGGGGGCGCATCATTATTTACAATAATTACACTTACTTACAAATTTTACACTAAACATGGCCCAGGATCAATGGACTCTGCAGAAAGGGAGTCAAAAGGAACGGTGCACGGGCGCCTGCAGGCCCGTGTTGGCTGCCACAGGACAGTTTCCTGCAAGCTTGAACTGTTGCTTGCGGATCCTGGCGCGCAGGGAAATGAACGGGGTTGCAACAAATGAAGGGGCTTGGTGAACAGGGGCAAGTGGGCTGAATGGCAAGGTAAAGGCACATAGCCTGCAGAAGGCGTTGCAGGCAACACAGCCGGAGACGACTTGGCGGCACGGCCTTGCTCAGTTTAAAACAGCCGTCGGACGTCGGCGGCCGGCTTGCAGCAACACATTCAGCGATCCGGCCGGCAAGGCCTTGGCAGAAACAAACAGCGATGAAGTGGCGGCACGGCCGCGCACACGCCGCAGACGATGAGTTGGCCGGCTTTGCCTTGCAGTGGAGGGTTGGTGGAGGAGATGCGGTGGTGTTGGCCACACAGAAGTGGACTCGGACTACCTACCTGTTCTCTCCACTATCGCCTCTTGCCTGTCAGCATGGGTCATACAACCCTTATTTGTAAACCAATTAGCCCACTTATTTTTTTTGTATGGTTTTTATTTCACCTCTTTATCACTATAATTTGCGTCCCTAACCCTTTATCGTCCTTGTTCGGCTAACCTATGTCCCTAGCCTACTCCCCCCTCGTTCCCTTTCCCGGGAGGGGAATGCGGGAGAGCCTAGCGTCCATGCCGAGGCCCACCAAGGGCCTCAAGATGGCTCCAGACTTCTCAGCGGAACTCACCCAAGGTTGGGGTCCAGCGGCACCGACGACGAATGGGATGGATGGTGCGGAGGGTCACTTCTATTAACTACAGTTTTAACTGTTTAAACTCCCGGGGCTTTCACAAGCGCTTCTCGCTTAATCTATTGTTCTAAAAACCAGTTCCCGTCGCCATGTGTTGGTGTGCCTCAAATTTCGGCCTCGCCCTCTTTTCCTCGTGCCTTGCCAGGTTTCGTGGCTGGGGGAGCGTGGCTCCCTTTGGGCAGGCCGCCCTCTGCGATCTCCAACAATGGCACCCCCGGGCACTACACTGCCTCCGAGCCTACCAGTCCCTAACGGGGAGGTGCCGATGACACTCCCCTGAAACGGCCGACACGTGGCAGGCTGGCGCCACCGGGCCCCTTTCCGAGGGTCCCCGTGCCACGCATGCCCACGCGGCCAACGGCGCTCGGGCCCGCACCAAGCGGCGCACCCGTGCCACTACTTCTAACCGGCCCCATGGGGCCTGCTACAACGGCGACTGCCACGTGTGCCGGCGGTCCCACTCCAGCGCTACTCACCGTACGCCGCACGCTCCCATCCCTGTCAACGGGCTCCTGACCCTCAACGGTTTCGAGGACTATTCCCCACAACACAAACACGCTCATTTTTTCATTTACCTAACACTAACTCATCTACACGATCGGTCCTTGGCGGGAGTACTCCTCCCCCCAATCATCATCGCCCATGGCATTTCACTTCGCTCATTCACACAGACCGTGGCTCACCACTCATCATGTACTCGTCACAGCTTTCACTCTTCACACATCACGTCTGATCTGCATCCTTCTATACTCCCAACTAACTCGTGCTCACGTCTCCTTAAACTACAGCACGTTCAGTTTAACATACGTAGCTAAGCTAGTCCACTACACTCTCCTGTCTGTCACTGTCCAATCTAAAAATTATTTCCCATCCTAAAGCTCACTACAATCCTCTAACTAATCATTCCACGGGTCCCATGAGGACTTCCCCTGCCCATTGGAAGCGGGTTAACTAAGGCTAACCTTCCCCCTAGCTAAGTATCATCCTGTGCTGTAAGGGGTCTTTCACCCTTGCCAGGGAATCTGTTCACCCGAAGCGGGCTTGCTTTGTAATTGTTATTTCCAATTATTGCGCAGCAGCCAGCGCGGCACTCACGCCTGCGCTCTGTGCCCTTGCCGTGACGTCATGCGCTGCAGGCGTTACTGTCCTTTGGACTGGTACCATTCGGCAGGGTACCCTCCTGCCGGATTCAACCCCATGTGCAGCCATGAGTCACCCTGCGCACCCCAAAAACAACCTCGCCACTCGAGGGGCTCCCACGCGACCATGTGCTTGGTTGGAGCTGAACCAAGCTCGGTGGAGAACCCATCCGGTCCAAATCCAGTATCCTGCTAAACTTTGTCCTGTCCACGGGATCGGCAATCAGCTGGCGGTTTCCGGACCGGGCTTCACTCCCGGCAAGCGAGCACGTGGGGGTCTCGTGCGCTGCAAAGACGGACCCTCGCGCTCGCTGCTGGGTGAACGGCACGGGTCACCCAAACAGCTACGCCGCACCGGTTTGTCCTCTGTCGCCGTCGTCTCCGTTCCACCCACGCACACTGCCGTGTTACGAGCACAGATCCATCCTCCACTCAATTTCACACGGGGACCGGGCTGCATGCTCACGCATGCCGACCGACATCGCCTCATTTACGGACCTACACACCTGTCTCCCTACATTTACCGCTTCTCACCACCGTGCTTCACACAACGCGGTGCCGTTTTGGCGCACCGCCGCTCCACCCCACCCGTGGTTTTCCCCGCACCGTGGCTCCTCCACACACGGTGCTCATCACTGCGGGTGCCTTTTCACACACGGCGCGCGGGGAGCACGCATCGGCACACATGCACAACACCGACTCACACAGGTCGCCTCACGACTGCGGTCTCATCACACGGGGAGGCACTTCACACCTTGCACTCACAACCCGGCGACAACCATGGGGATTCGTGTCCCACAGGGTTCCGGGGCTCTATACCCCAAGCTGCCGTGCACCCTCGAAGACTCTTCCTCGACCTCGCAAGCCGACCGACCACCTGGTCGTGCATCGCCTAAGGGGCTATCCATCCCCTCGTCCTGGGGCAGCCATCCGCTCTAGCACCGGGGTCACAACACAGTCACCGCTCACCCTTAAGCTCGCTAACTCCGTGTGTGTGTGTTTCTGTTCCTTTAACCACGTCTTTTATCGTGCAGTCTTCCCTCTTCTTTTTTCTGTCTCCCGCTTTCTCTATTCCGATTATTAGTTTTCAGCTGTTGTTCCCTGGTGTTATTAGACTCTGCTTTCTTTCTGGCGTCTTTCCTTATCTTTCGTAGGTCAACCTTGTTTCTACCTTAGTCGCTCCGTCTTTCCCTCTGTTTTCACTCATTGCTTTTCAGGTCTCGCGTACCTCTTCTTGCTTTCCGTCTTAATTGTTCTTTTCTCTCCCTCCCAATTTCTTTCACTCGTGGTTCTTATCATTTATTAGTTTCTGTTTCTTGTGGACTTCCTCATCTCTCTGGCTTAATTTACCTTCTCTCCTTCAGTTCTTGATTTCAACTCGTATAGTTTTGTTTCTCTCCACTCTTCCTGCTGCTTATTTTCAATTCTGTTATCTCTCATTGCTCATTCTTCTGTGTTTCATTCGGTGTCTCTCATTACCCTTCCTTGCTTCTCTCTGTCCTTCCTTCTCCAGTTTCATGGTTGTTTCATTTGGTTATTCCTTTTGTGTTTCAGTTGCTGCTGTCTCATTCTCTTCCTTGTTTCTTCTCGTGGTCCTTCTTCTGCGTTTCATGGTTTTCTTCATGTTGGTTAATTTCCTTTTTGTGTTTCATTCGCTGTTCTTTGTCTACCTCTTCGCACTCCAGCCTTGCCTTTTCTTTCATGGGTCAACCTCGCTTCATGTTCTTTTTGTTTTCTATCATTGTTCTTCTCGGTTTCTTCCCTTCTCCCATTCTCAGTTGTGTCTTCAATTCCTCATTTCTCTTCTGTTCATTCGTTGCTCTTAACTTTCCTCGTATTCAACTTATTTTTTGTTTTGTCGTCATTTCAATTATATCTTTCAGTTTTTTTTCCACTGTCTTTTTTCTCGTTCTGCATTCGTTATTTCTTTAATGACAGTATTTCCTTTTCCTGTCTCATTCCTTGTTCTTTAGTATTTCCTATTCACTGTTTTTGTTCCTCATTCTGATTTGTTTATTTTCTTTCGTTGGCTGACTCGTTCTTTACCTGTCGTAATCTTTGTTCTTTTACAGATCTTTCCTTGTTCTATTCTGCATCTCGTGGTTTCTTCCATTGATCGATTTCCTTCTTCTGTTCATTCGTTCTCCTCATTACTTTCTTGCATTCTCATTTTTATCTGGCCTTGTTCAGCTGGTTGGATTCTGTACACGGGGTTCCTTAACGTTTCATTCTCGTTCTCGTTCGTTCCTCTTCACATCCGCAGCTCGTTTTTGTATCGAAGCTTTCTTTTTCATTCCATTCTCATCTCCGCACTCCACTTTTGGCTTTGGCTTCTATTGTTCAATCTGCTTCGGTGTGGTTCCTTAACGTTTTCATTCTCCTTCTTGTTTTTTCTTTCCTCTTTAACATTTCAGTTCGTCTTTGTCATTCCGTCTCTTTGTTCTGGGTGTTTCTGTACTAGTTTTCTTCTCCAATTCTTTTTTCATCTCCCGCACACTCGCTTGCTTTGTTTTCTAACTGTTCTCTCCATCTTGCCTTGTGTTTGTCTATCGTCTTCCCCGTTCTCTGTTCCGTTTTTACCTCCGTCCAGTTATCACTCTCTTCGTAATGTCTGAGTCTTTTCCTCCACTCAATTTATTTCTTCGTGGACGTCTCCTCACGCCAATTAATTTTTTCCCTCTCGTTACCGTCACTTTTTCCGTCACCTTCACGCTTCTCGCCCAAAGTCTTCCCGATTATTTTTTCCTACCTCTTCACCGCAGGGCCTGACACCGTTGCACCCCCTCCACTCGTTCGCTTCCAACGTGGCGTCGCAACTACGCACTTCGCTGTTTTTGCCTTATGCCGCCTTGCAGGGTTACCGGCCCATTTGCTGCGTTCACCCCGATTCTTTTATTTTTCCTTCATTTCGTTTGTTGTTTTCCATTGAGTGCGTTTTCTCCTTTTTTGTTTTCAATTCGTTTATTCCTTCCTCCATTTTGAGTGCGTTTCCATCCATTTTTCTTGTTCATTGTTATTCCATCTTCATTTTGTTGTGTTGTTTCATCTGCTTTGTTCACTCCTTTTATTTCGTTTTTTATTTCGTTTTTTCATTTGTTCCGCATGGCGAATAGCGGGCACGTCGGGTGCACTCAGCTGAGCGATGCGCAGGATCGGGGGGTTTTGGTGGAAGGGGGAGGGAGGTGTTATACCGCGGCCTTGCCGGCGCCGCACCCATTTCGGGCCTGGATTCGTTGGGGGGGAAACTGTTTCCACTGAAACAATGTCCTGCTCGGCGTCGGCATCTGGACATGGATTCTTACTCACTACACATTATACATCTCTACTACCCGGCTCCAGCTCGCTTGGACGCCATTTTATTCCATAGGGGTTATTTAATCGTCGTAATTTAGAGGGATCGGGGGCGCTCCTCCTGAACCGAATTCCTTGAATTTGCTTGGAGACGGGAGGATTTTGATCACATTCTGTCCGTGTTGCAATTCGCGCCGTCGGCGTCGAGTCGGCACGCGATGCGACGCGACGCCTCGCCCACCGGACGGCAATTCGTTCGTGACCTCCGGGCTAACGCGGGATCCGTACGGGTCGGGCCTTCGACCTCACACAATCGTGCCAATTCGGCCCGCGTGGTAGGTGTTCGCCAATCGGACCTATAGTACCCACGCGGCATGGTAACGGGCGACGTACCTCGCGCAGGTCGACTCCGACACGGCGCTGGGAGCGGGCGTACGTACTATCGGGATACCGGCGGTGTTATCGTCGCCTCGACGGTTTCAGATTATTACCGGGCGTTTTGCACCCACTGCGAACCCTTACGTGAGCAGGTGGAGGCTTCAATTAAGAAAGACGAGGCGTAAAGGGAAAACAGTTACACAATTGACATTTATTTCGGCACACGGAGACACTTAGACAACGTAAAGCAAACGATGTATTTAATCACAATAAGCGATCGCCATTTATTCCATTGAACAAAGAATGCCATTATAGAGAGTTAAACCGACCTACCGACACACGGCACACTTCTACAGTTATACCTACAACGAACGGCGCCACACACGCTTACACCGAGCAAGAAAGCCCCCTCCAGCAAGGGAGTCAGACTGGGCGTGGGCTGATGCGCGTGCGAACTGGAATGAGCGGCCGGGCCCACGAGGACAGGGTCCTACCGCGCCCTCCTGGCGAGCCGCAGAATGTCGCTGCGGCGGCTTCCGTGGGCACCTGCTGTCAAAAGGGTGCGGGTGGGAACGGAGGGCCTTGTCGCCTCTCTCGCGCGGGGGAAAAGGGGGGAATTTGTTTGATGCTCTGGGGAGGGGAGTATGGTGGCTCGCTCGGGAAATCCGCGACGCGAGCATCAGGTCACCTCAGCGTTCGCCTCCGCGGTCTCCCACCGATTCGCTCGCCGATCTCCTGTTCACCGATACTGCTCACGATCCTGCTTACTGGCTTCGCCCCACGATACTGCCTCAATAGGCTGACTCACCGACACTCTCGATTACTTCTTCGAGTCCTCACTCGAGCTCGGCCTTTTTATCGGCTTCGGGAACACCATATGCAATTATCGGATCAAAGACCTAAGGGGCGGGCACGCTCGCCGTTGGCGGAGAAAAAGGGGCGTGTATCATCCTGATCCTCAATTGCATATGCCGATTTTTCGTCAGGCGCGTCTGGAGCGGGGTAGCCGCCCCGCGCTTCCTGATTGCGCGTGATCAGATTGTGGGCGTGCATCATTTCCTGATCCGAATTCTTCTCAGAAACCGCCATTGCATTCGCGTCTCGCGTGTCTCGCTGAGACAGCCGACGCTCGGCGTCACAGGTGAAGTGCGGGGGAATTGGCCGTTAGGGAGAG
The DNA here is from genome assembly GCA_035128595.1 of Eptatretus atami. Taxonomy (NCBI): domain Eukaryota; kingdom Metazoa; phylum Chordata; class Myxini; order Myxiniformes; family Myxinidae; genus Eptatretus; species Eptatretus atami. The sequence continues at coordinate 33,546,904 of CM068964.1, forward strand.
GTGGTGGAGGGTTTCGGCGGTGTCCGGATGCATTGGTGCTGTTTGGAATGGCGGGGTTGATGTGGGTTGCCGGCTACGCGTTGGTGAAGGTAGTGTTTTGCTTGCTGCGTTGTTGTTGTGTGGGGGGATGGCGTGTGTGGCTCAAAACAAAGGTAGAACAGAAAACGTACTAAAGGATCGCGCCCGAAATGAATCCATTACTTCCCCTACTATACAAATGGGTTTGGGCTACTTACAGCTGTACTTAGAGAATATATCTCACCTGGGGACTTTATGGTGTTTTGCGAATTTCTGAGCCGTAAAATATGTATTACTATATTATATATTTTATATATCTATATATATATTATATTTTATATATATCTTTATTTATTATTCTGGCCTTGATGCCCATGACTGTGACTTGGTGAGGCAGACTGTATATGGCTCACAGTGCCCATCTTGCCATGGACACTTGTTTTGTTCACCAATCACAAGGAAGCACATTGATGTTATTAGCAGGTCAGGGATCTTTAATGCAATATTGAAATTTTCCTGACCTTGGCAGCATCATTATGCGACCTCATCAGGCGCATCAATGCTGCCAACCCCGGAAGAGGAATCCAGCTTTATGTGAGGCAAGTCAAAGCTGTCACCAGCAGATGAAACGCAAGTTACCAAACTGGGTTTCACCTTCTTGGTTCATCAGGGAACCTTCACTGTTCTTTCATTGGTGGATTTTGAAGCCTTTTCAGCGTATTATGTGGCACTCGAATTCCCATGATTTTGAGACTGGTGAGGCCAGATTGTATTTGCTCAAAGTTTGCCATCTTGCCACATTAACACATTCTGTTAATTCCCATCACAACCAGAAGTACTTTGATAGTCAGTACTTCGCTTTTATTTGCTTGGTGACAACTTTTGACTTTGCCTCCATGAACTGCTGGATGTCCTTTCGGATGGTTGGGCAGCATCTGACGCGACTGATGAGGTCATATCGCGTTGTCTAAGTCAGGAGATTCATATTGCATATATAACAGTGGGGAGACAAGTATTTGATACACTGCCGGTTTTGCAGTTTTCCCACTTTCAAAAGCAGCGTTAGGTCTGTATTTTTATCTAGCGTACACTTCACTTGTGAAAGGATGATCTAAAACAAATCCTGAATCACATGTATGATTTTTAAGAATTATTTCTTTTATTGTGAATAGTATTGATGTACTCAGAAAAACAGACTTAATATTTGGTACAGCCTTGTTGCAATTGGATCAACGTTTTTCTGTGTTCTTAACCAGGTTTGACAGACTGCGCGAGGATTTGGCCCACCTCACCATTAACGATCTCTCCAGATCATTCAGGTTTCGGCTGTCGCTGGGCAACCAGACTTTCAGTCCCTTTCCAAAGTTTTCTATTGGTTAGGTCTGGAATGGCTAGGCACTCCAGGCCTTGAGATGCTTCTTACGAGCCACTCCTTAGTTGCCTGGCTGTGTGTTTGGGTCGTTATGTCATGCTGGACGACCAGCCCACCCCAGTCTTCAATGTCTTGTTGAGGGAAGGGGTTGTTGGCCAAGTTCTCGCGATACTGGCCCACCAATCTCCACTCCATACGGTGGTGTTCTGTCCTTTGCGAAAAGCATCCCAAAGTATGATGTTTCACCTCCTGCTTCCGGTTGATGGTGTCTGAGGTTGTCTATCTTCTTCTTCTCAAACCGGCGCGAGTGGTTTAACCAAAGCTCTATTTTTGGTCTATCAGACACATGGCCTTCTCCTTCCTCCTCTGGATCATCCAGATGTCCTTGGCAAACTTCAGACGGAGCCTGACATGCGCTGGCTTGAGGAGGGGACTTGCGATGCACTGCAGGATTTATCATGACGGCCGTAGTGTGTTACTTATGGTTTTCTTTGATCTGTTAGTCCCAAGCTCTCTTCAGGTAATGACAGGTCCTGCGTGTTGTTCTGGGCTGATCCCTCTTTCTCATTGATTCATGAGGTCACGAGGTGAGATCTTGCTGGGCAGCCGAGGGAGATTGACTGTTTATCTTGAACTTCTTCATTTTCTAATAATTGCAGCACAGTTGTTGCTTTCACAAGCTGTGCCTATTGTCTGTAGGCCTCCCAGCTTTGTGCAAGTTTCTACAATTTTGTTCTGATGTCCTTAGACAGCTCTCTGGTTTCTTGCCCATTGTGGAGAGGTTGGAGTCTGATTGATTGAGTGTGGAAGCTGTCTTTTATGCAGATAGCGGTTAACAGGTGCGTTAATACAGTAATGGTGTGGAATGGGAGGGCTTCTTAAGGCAATAACCGGTCTGTGAGAGCGGAATTCTTTGGTTGCAGGTTGAATCATACTTATTTCATGCAATAAAGCAAATAATTATGTAAAAATCATCATGTGATTTTCAGGATTTTTGTTTTTATATTCCGTTTTTCACAGTTGAATTGTACTAGGACAATTCAGACCTCTTACGTGCTTTGTAGTGGGGGAAAAACCTATGCAAATCGGCAGTGTTATCAAATCTTGTTCTCCCCACTTGTTATTATATATATTCTTTATATTTATTACTATTTATATATATATATATTAACATCACCAATCACGTATTCACCTTAATTGCAGGAGGATAACCAATCGCTCTTACCTATCAATTCCCGAGTGGCTTGGATTTTCAATAAACTAACTACCATGCCTTCCAGCCAAGAAAGCTGCATTAAAGCCAAGAAAGTGACACAGGTAAGGCCTTTGCTGTTCAAACTCGACCCAGATTCCTTCTCCAGTTATAGACATGCACAAGTAACCAGTACATGCATCTCCATGCTACTCACCCCATCAGCCGCCTGAGTACCAGTTCACTCACTTATTAGCGAGTCGTAACAGCGCTTTAGACGAACAGCGCACAGCGACTACACAATGTACCAAGTGCAGGCCGGTAGCAGTCAACATATAATATAAGGGGCCCATCCGTCTCTTCACCCGCAACAGTGTTTTCTCTTGGCTCAATTTGAAGAGCTGCACAAGAACAGACTAGAACACATGGAAAGGCAGGAATACCCCCACAGCATGGAGGAGGGGAATGACTAAGGAGTACTTGGAGGAGACATGGCGAGCTTAGACGACAGGATGGGGAGGACAGGGAGGAGCAGGTTGAGGTGGTGACAGCTGGATGAAGTATCAGTACAGTTTGGTATTGATGACAGTAGAAGGAAAATGGGATTGAAAGAAATATTGACAAATATTTTAAATATGGGGGAGGAGAGGAGAGGAAAATACAATATCCGGAAAGTAAGTGTTGGGATATTATGGAGCTTGGGGGTGGGTGTACAATTGTGGATAAATGGGTATGGTGGTGGGATAATATGCGATGGGTATGACTGCCAGGGAGGTTAACATTGAGAGAAGAAGCTGAGTTTAACAGACTGACGAAGTGGTTCCCCAGGTGAGGGAAAGAGGCAAAATGAGGGTGTAGCAGATAATCTGGATTTTGGAGATTCAACCAAAAAGTTGGGTACTGGGCAGATCACGGTGCCCTATAGAACCTCTGAGATGGGGGGGGGGGGGAGGAGGCATGGGGGGTGACACGCGCATGAAAGGGCAGAGGGTGAAAGACCAGAATGAGGTGGTGTAGACAGGAGGCACCAGCTTTGTGCGTGCAGGAGTAACGGCTCAGATATTTAGCTTCTCATGGGAGAGTCCAATGATTTTGAGAGGATTCGCTCCGGCTTCAATATGTAAAAGGTGTGAGGAAGTGGCGTCAGCCAAAGAGACAGGTAACACTGCACTTCATCTGTTGCAAATGAAAGGCCTTGTACGTTGTTACAAGTTTGGAATTGCCACAGGAAACAGCTGGCTCTGGAGGCCAACTATTTGTGTGGCTTTGGAGGTCAATTTTATTTATGTTATTTTTCATTATGTATTTGCTTACAAGCCTTTCTTGTTCTCTCCCTGTTTTTATCTTTCATTTACTTTTCAATCTTTTCATTCGCTCTACTCTAATTCATCTTCATCTTTCCCCTCAAAGCTCTCACCGTTCCATCACCAGGGCTTTTTCCTTCCATGCAGGCTTTTTTCGGACGGTGGACGCACGGTGTCCATCGGGTCTCCAGGATGCCCGATACACAAGCTGACAGCAGTTGCTGGACGGTTGTGGTGCAGTTGCAGGGAAAGTGCTCGTTTGATCCTGTTTTGCTGCACATCGAGGTTTGGTTGTGTTGCTGGGGAACCGCGTTATTACATTCGAAAATCAAAAAGGTCCACTGGGACTTCTCCTTTTTTTTATTTTTTTTTCCTCCCGAATCATTTCGGCTGTTGGGGTCAAAGTATCCACGTCGTAACCCTTCGCCTCAAGGTGAAGGCTTATAAACCTTGCTCAAAGCAATTTGGGGCTATTTAAGAATCTTAATCTTCATAAATATCATGCTTTATGGTCTCAAGCAGGATGCCAGTTGTCAGTGCCATCTTAAAATGGCCATCTAAACGACAGATGGACTGGGTAAAGTGCGCTTTAATTAGACGGCTGCTTGGATTGCTTATTGCGCTGGTGTTTGAATTGAAAGGCCTTGTGATAAAGGTATTTGCAGTGTAAGACTGTATTTTCTATTAGCTGCAGGAGGAAGCGTTAATTCGTTTTGCTGAAGGTCACTTAGGAGTTTTCAAGCCAATTGCTTTGGTTAAGAGGTACGAAGCCAATCGTTGTCGAGTTTGCGGTGCCAATGTGCAATTTTACAGTTCGTTTTGTTTCAAAATTTACCTGTAAATGTTTTATTGCGATGAAGGCCATTCATGGATTTCGACTGAATGTATGTATATCAATGAGATGTCACAAAAGAACTTTTAGCTCTTGAGTTCAGTCAGATGCATTCTGAGAATAGTAATCCTCTGTAATTGTGATTTTTTACAATTATCTTTCTTCCCTTTTTTTATTTTATTATTATTCCTTCGCCCACTAAGGCGGTTGGAGGTTATGTTTTCACCCCTGTCCGTCTGTTTGTTGTGTGCAGGTATCTCAAAAGTTGTGGACGGATTTGAATGGAACATGGTGGACATGTTGGGTGTGTCACAAGGACGAATGTTTCAATTTTGGTGAAATCCGGATAAAGTTCCAGATACGGAATTGTCTTTTTTGTGATTCTTCACCATTGAGAAGTAGGGCCAAAAACGATAATATGCACGATATCTCAAAAAGTTGTGACGGATTCGGACGGAACTTGTGGACAGGTTGGGTGTTGTACAAGGAAGAATTGGTTCCATTTTGTTGAAGATCCGAATGCGGATCCGGCGGAGGTATGTGCTCTACGAGTGCCCTTCTATTTTCTTGTTCTTTCTCTGCTCTTCATCAAAGGATTTTATCATCTGAGAAATGATTGTCTGTTGTTTTCATTTCTGCTTCACATAGTTTTAGAGGTTGGTGTACCTGTGCCATGTTAATGAAATTAAATTTGTCTTTTAACTCTGTTGAGTCACTCTGGCAATCTGAGCAATTTGCGGAGTAGGAGGCAAAAATGTGAAATTTAGTCAGGGTACTGTTCAAGCCAACTCATTTAAAAATATACATTGTTGGTTTTTTTAATGCTAGTCGTTAGGCCATCAGATTAAACACCTGCTTTTAAGGACCAAATCACTCTATTAAGCTACTTCTCCCCTCTCATTTTTTGCTTAAATTGATTTATCCATGTTATGATCTCCATTTCCGAACAGAAAGGCAAAATACCTTCCAACTACACCAACCTCTCCCCTTTTTGTGCTACTGATCATTTTCATCTTACCAGTATATGACCCTCCAGCCCCCTTTAACCAAACCCATTTTCCTAATGTAACCTATCTGTTGGTGGTTGTTCACAGCACACGCTTGACTTGGCTGGGGATGGATCTCGTGGGTGGCATGCTTGGTAAGTGCAGGCTTAGTGGTCTGGTTGGCACTTCGGGGCAGTGCTACGCTGCGGACTTACCATGCACACAGTTTTGAATGCTTGATGAGGTGGATGTAGCACACCCCGTCACAAAATGCTGGCAGGTGAGGACAATGCCTTTGAGTTAACCTTTATTTTCATGTCGGCGCACATCGGTTATCTTGTGTCCCTGTCTCACCGAGTTCCTAAGTTGTGTTTTGGTTGCATCGACGGCCGTGCAAGGTCTTCTGACCTGCCGCAAGCACATTGCATGTGATTTAAAATATCCCAGACCGATATTGTTATGTGCTTTATTTTCATGGAACATTGTTTTGAGATAACTGTGGATGGGATGTTAACACGGTTTACATGTTGTTGTAGCTGCAGGACCGTTCCGGTTACCGGTTTGAGTTCCACGGATCATGTCAAAAAAATACTGTAAGCGCCAGCTAATTTTACAGCCCCGAGCAGTTCCTGGGCCTGTTTACTAGGTTACCATACTCGGGACTGCAAATTAACCGGGTAAGCGCCAATAGATGCTATGACCTATGTAATTTGGCCGAGCAACCGTTGGTCCGAGTCGTGCCTGAGACCGGTTGAACCGGCCTTTTGAACTACACTACAACCAGCCTAAACAATCATAAAGACAACCAGAACTAGCAGATCCAACTCCGAGACCAGGTATATTTATTAACAAAGCAAATGTTCATGGGAGGATTACATGAAGCAAAAACAAGTGAAACTCGGTTTGGTGTGGGGCAAAATAAACCGAGAGCTCTCTCCTGAGAGAACAACCTTCTGGTTTTGTCGGCAGGCTCCTTCGATTATGTTCAGCACACTCCAGCGTTAAAGGCTTATTCACCGTGTGGCCACAGCCATAATGGTTATTCCACGTGCCTCCTGTGGTGATGTTAATTGCCGTTTGAACACAGTTTTGCTTGAAATGCAATTTTGACAACACACACACACACCACACACACAACACACACACACCACACAATAGTGAGTGCTCCTCCCGTTGCACCTTGGCTTTTCAGGCTGTTATGTGCACTTTGTAAAGAATATTTAAACAGAAGAAAGACATAAAAACACAGCCAGAAGTTTGGAGGGGGAAGAACAATAGGAGGGCAGGGAGACAACATCTCTCTGCACTTATTGTGATGCATATTAATTACTTCACAATTAATTTTTATGCTTACTAAACAAATATTAAGGAGATAACTGTTCGGATACTAAGCAGTTTTTCCCCAGTAGAGTCATCCCCACAACAATATTATTGCACTCGTCAAAGTGATGCTCGGCAGCACATTATTTAGTTGATCAATGTTCATTGTGTGTAGCTAATATCATCGTGATCTCTTTGAGTGAACCTCAAATTCTTTTATACTTGTAAATACAGTGTGCTACATTGTTTGTTTGTTGTGTTTTTTACTTGTTTTTCCATGTACCCAAATGTAAACAGGTGCCGATGCCATCATCCGGCAACACAAGGCAGCATGCTTGCGTGTCACGGCGCTTTGGTCTGGAAGATCTCCTGTGGATTGGTACTAGCGCCGGGTCATACTCACTCTGCCACAACCCCATGTTGCACCCAAAGGTGGGGGAGGCAGTGGGGCAGACTCCACCATCACCCTTGGGCCTCTCAAACCCACACGGCTTGGCTTATGGACATACAGGACACGTACGTTCCTCACGGCCATTGACAGGTGTCCGCTACATCTGATCTCCCCGCCAGTGAAAGTCTCATCGCAGGTAATCCTGATGATTGGTATGCACTGACAATTGCTTTCAGATTTTACTTTCATTCACGTAAAAATAGACCTTGCCCGTTATTACCCGAGCGTGAAGTGAAATAGGGGTTTAAGCAATTTATTGGTTTACTCTGTTTGTCTGTCTACAAATGTCATTTATGATCAAGGAACACTTAATTTAAATTGAATGCTTTGTTTTTTGAACATGATCGGAATACGAACCTGCCGTTTAGGAGTACTTTGGCTCTGGATTCTCCCAGTCATGCATGTGCAGAGAAGTGAGATAATTTTTTACTCTGTCTGCCTGTCTGGCAGCCAGACAAATTGAAAATAATTCCAAACAGGAACTTACTGTTTTTATAATGACGTTATAAAGGACACAATCAACAGCAGAATAATACAACAAGGACTAATTTAACGTGTTCAATAAGGTGGTGGTAAACGGTGCATTAACGGAGGTAAAATTCTGGAATTTTTTTTTCACGACCTTTAAAATCTTTATTTATTTTTGAATTATATTATACACTTGGACACTATAGAACACAAATCGCCTTTTGGGCACTTTCACACCTTTTTGTTAGCAATACTTGGACAAATATTACGGCATTTTACATCATCTCGACCAATCATACTTGCTTCTCGCGGCGGCCTGCCCATATCCTTTTTTTCTCAGATTGCATGGGGGAAGGTGTTCGTGAATTCTGTAGTTTCAACAGGTAAATGTTACTCTGAGAACAATGGCAGTTTGCTATACAGGTGTTTGTTCAGACATGCTTGACTTAATTCGTGGTGATAAATCTGCTCGTTTTTTTTTATTTATTTTATTCAGGTATTGGGCTCATGGAAGAGCACGCGCACAACTGGGGTTGGGGTGGAAATGAATATACAGGCTAAAGAGGCAAAGGGAAAACGTTGGGCTGACAATAAACAAATGCACAAGGCACAAGGAGAGGAATTACAGGCAAAAGTGTGAAAACACATCTTCATTGGGTGCGTCAAGGTCAGTAATGGAAATTGGAAGAGACCAGACGGTAAGCGATGAGCAGCAGACATTAAACCTATCGGGAAGAACTCGAGACAATGGACTCTAGGAAAACGGTTCCACAGGCGAAAAGACAGGTGTGAATTGGTGGAGTTGAGGATTCATTTTGGTTTGGAGAAGGTATCACAAGAAAGGGTTCTGGCCTGATCGGATAGAGGTAATACCGCTATTTGGAACGGATTAAATTGGCTTAAAATGAAAAAAAGGGAAGAGAAAAAAGATTAACAATGGCTTCACTACAATAGTCTCGAGCTTTTTACAAAAATGGTACTCAGGTTTAATGTGGCTTAAAGACAGCTCAGAGGTTGTTCTCCCTCTTGTGTACTACTCTGCAGTATATTCCTAGCCTGGCTATAAACAGTCTTCTCTGTGCTTTGCATGGCGTTCCTAGCAATGAGCACCCCATCCTTCAGAGGGTGTTAAAATGGTCAGTGTAACATCTGCTAACTTTGCTGATGGACATTAATATCTCACTGTACCTTTCAAATAGAGTAGGCACATTGCCATTCCCTGACCAATTTCTAACTTCCCGGCTTGGTTAGGACGATTACAATGTATCCTGAATTTGACTGTCCACATTCTTGATGAGCAACTCTCGCTTTTTTAAACGTTCACAACTTGGTTGTCTGACACCTCACCTGCCAGTGGAGTATGGCAATAGCGAGTTTAGCTAATAATCACGACAATTCGTACCATACAATGCTGTCAACTTCATAACAGGCCAAACTGGAACTGTATATGGGAAATGCATCATCCGCATCCAGGAACAGTGGCAACGCAAGGGCTCTCAACGGCGACGGTGGCTAACTCTGCTGTGAGGGCGATGCGCACCTCTCGTCAGTGGAGGAGATGGATACGAAGACTTCAGGATGTGCGGTAGCAGCGAAACTGCTGGCCGTGATGACAGCACGAATTCATCTGCTCATTTGGATACTTGAAAGACCCCCAACGTTCTCCGATCAATCCGTTATTGCCGCTAGCGTCCCTTGGATTGTGATAAGTAGAAAGCTCAGAGTTCAAATGGCAGATGCCTGCCCTCACAGCGATATCTCAAGTATGGTCATTCGACGTAATGGTGGGCTCACTGGTGTTTCTGACACATTGGGTGATCATGGTCAGTTTTCTAATTCTCACTCGGCAGAGTTGTTGTTGGTTGCATTCACAGCTCTATCCTGCAATTTATTTACTGTTAGTCCTTCAATTAACTGCAAATGTCCATGTTCCAGATCCTTTCCCTTAAAAAATCAGTGGATTTTATTGATTTCGATCTTAAAAGCAGGTTTGAAATGTTTTATACCTGTGCTAGTATATTTATGAGTTCACGATTTTTTATTTGTCGAGTGCTCGTACAATGCTTTGTAATTTATTGTTTCAACTCAAAAATGGGACAGATTAGGTATTCGAGTGTGTCCTGTTCATTGATGTTTATCCAAAGCTGAGAGAAACTTTAATCGATTTGGACAATGAAAGTTCCCAGCTGTAAGACCCCGATACAAACTTTCCTTCCAAGGAAGTTTTATGGTACTTTGTCGCCTCTCGGCGATCCTTATATAATTTATGGTCACAGGCGTTTTGCTTGTATAGGGTTAGTATGCGGGGACTTATGTTTTTTGACGTTAAAGAACAAACTGTTGTTCAAATAAAACAAAAGTTGGGAGGAAACCCAGAAAGAGAGAACAAACGGAAATGCACAATGAAGCTGTACAGAACCTGCGTCGTCCTTTCGAGGTGTGAGCACTCTCCATAAGGATTTATCCAATTTTCCTCAAACACGCCAATTCACTATGGTTATCGACCATTGCATCATCCTCGGTGACGTTTGGTGTCACATCTGTCAGCCGGATGACGGTCACAACGCCGAGATGGTGCAGCCATCACAACGCGGTGTGTCTTCTGTTTTGTGCAGTCATTGAATGTTTGATACTGGTGTTGTGTACATAGCAATATGCAAATTCTCCTTAAATGTACAAATAGCTTCACATCACCCCCCCATCACCCCAAAGACGGCTTGAATGTATCCACATACTGTATTTTTTATTTTGAGCTATCAAGCATGTTAAATGTTGCTTTTGAACCTTTTGTAAATTATGTTTAAGTTGTGTTCCACATGGCTTCTTGCATAAAGTTCGCACAGACACAAATAAATGTCTCCGTTGCCTTTCTGAACGTTGGGCAACACCATCTCTCTGGAGGCCATTGAAGTGCAATTGTATCATCGACCTACGTCCCACCACTAGACTGCATGTTCCATTCAGCGTGCGCCAAATCAGAAGGCACATTTAAAGCTTCTCTGCTCATCACTATTCTGGGCCAAATCGGAGAACCCAGATGTGCTATTCATTTCATGTGACACCTCTGTGGAAGACTTGCTCTCATCCCCTAGTTCCACGTTTTAACTCGGTCTCACTGCCTTTTTCAGTATTACATTGTATTTATATTCTCTGTTTAAAGTATCCAGAATAGTAATAGTGTGGGAATGAAGGAAAATGGTGAAGGAAAGTTTGTAATTATTAATTAAACTAGTACGTGCCCGTACGTGCGTGGCCGTAAGTGGAAAAATATAATAATAACTTTCAAACCGCATGCCAGAACAACCAACAGGCCGTTCCTTCGCACTTGCTGTGCCGTACGTGGCGTGCCCGTACGTGCGTGGCCGTACGTGCAAAAAAAAAACTTTTTTTGTGACGTCATATTGTGACGTTATAGCACCGTGTCCTGTTATTGGTTTGGTAAATAATGGCCATAACTTGGGAAAACAGCTGAACGGAAATGAAGAAGAACGTATCAACTTTAAAGGCACATACTCAGGTCCCCAGCATCAATTGTGACATCATATCAAACGAAGAAGAGAATTGTTGACGTCAGTTATGAGTCATAGCGTGCCCTTCGTGCGTGCCTGTTCGTGCGTGGGGGTACGTGCGTGGCCGTCCGTGCAAAAAAACAAAAAACATTTCACACTCTCACTATGTTCTCTACGAAGGACTGTCTGGAAACCTCCCCATCTACTTCTCAACAATCTCTTGAAGAAGTCCTTTCATTCAAGCTCTGAGTTCACTATCTGCCATGATGTTTCTTGAAGAACATTTCCAAGCTGGCCTCCAAAGCCAGTCGCGATTGGGCATCCTCCATCGTGCAAAGTCCTTCCTTGACACACTGAGCTCTTGACCATTACAAAGCTTTCGTCTGCAGCCTGATGGAGTACGCTTCTCTCCTCCAGGCTGGTTCCCCCTCTCACCTTTCTCGGCTTCACGCTGTGGAAACCAAGGCATTTAGGATCATTTATATCTCCCACGATGAGGCTGTCTTTGGGTTTCTCACTCACCGCAGGCAGGTTCGGTGGTCTTTCTGCCTTCTCCCGTCTCCTCTCCTGCCTCACCCTCGCCCCCCCATATTTCGCAGGGGTCATGGTCCGTCAGCAACCCCCTTCTGGTAAAACTCCAAAATCATGAATCACTGTCACCTTCACTCTTTAATTCTCTTTTTTCCAAACTTATTGAACAAACTCCCACACTCTTCAACCCACTCTTCCCTCCAGGTCTTCAAAAAGCTGTTCACCACCATCTCTTATCTTCCCCATCCAAAACCACGTCTTTTCTATCCCGTTAATCCACGCCAAACCCTCCTCTTCAATTCCCTGTTTCTTCCAGAAAGTCCTGTCGTGTAAGGACCTGAGTCCCTGTAGTGTCCTCTTGTTTATCCTGTGTCCCCGTCCATCCCTCTCTCTTCACAGATCTCCTCATGTCTGTTCCACCACTGTTTGTTTTCCTTCCCTCTCCCACCCTTCTTGTCTCCTGCTCCTTTATTGTACGTTCTGTGTGTTTGGCTCTCATATGAGCTCGACAGTGCATACAAAAAAAAAAAAGTTACGTTTGGCACAAATCCAACACAGCATCACCAAGAACACCATCCCTGCTGTGAAGTATGGTGGTGGCAGCATCATGTTGTTGGGATGTTTCTATCGCAGGGGCTGGGGCACTTGTCAGGATAAAAGGGAAATGGTTGAAGTAAATACAGGAAAATCCCAAAGGAAACTGCTGCCCTCTGCAAGAAAGCTGAAATTGGGACGGAAGTTCACCTTTTAGCACGACAAAAACCTAAAGCACACAGTCAAGCTACATGGAGTGCTAAGGACAAAAGATAATGTCCTTGAGTGGCCAGTCAGAGCCCCCAACCTAATCCAACGAAATTTGTGGCATGACTTGAAGATTTTCTGTCTATCACACTACCACACAACTCGATTGAGCTTGAACGTTTTGTACGAAAATGGGCAAATATTGCCCAATCAAGGTGTGTAAAGTTGGTGGAGCCTATCCAACGAATCACAGCTTCAGAAGATTGGGCTGGATCGTGAAAGTAGATTCTGAGCAAAGCGTGGGGTACACCCAGATCGGCAAGAGGAGCACCAATGTAATGGTAACTTCCTTGTATGCGCACTCCAGGATTGAAGCCAGGCATACCTATCTCTCGGACACCGATACTTGCTATTGCCAGCGCTTTGTTGTACTGTTTAGCGTGCTTTCTAAAGTCCTGGTTAGGAACAAGGTTTTTAATAGCATCTGGAGGTTGTGATGGATTGAACCGGGTTTTGCATTGTAGGATCATGCTTAAGGTCGACCTTGCGTGGTGCAGCAAATCCTCTTCTCTCGTTCCACACAAAGCTCCAATGTGACATTTAGTGCATTGAAATAATGAGGTCCTGCTAACGTGTGCCTGTACTCAACATGAAGTTCTCTCGGAAGAATCGGTATCATCGTATCGGCAAGGTTGCGATTTCTCACGGTGAGCCTGCTCTCGCTTCGCACTGTGTACGTCCTGATGGCGCAGGGGGCATCCCTTTAATTGCCGAGGTCTTTCTCGCTGGGAGGGATTTTTCTGCACGGCACCTTTGCCTCGCTTCAGTGTTGTTTGCCAAGCGAGAGCTCGTGCTTCTCCGTTTTCTCCCTGCAGAACCTTGTCACGCGTTCAGTGTGTCTGCTTGCACGCGAGCGAGCTCGGATTCATCCGTTTCTTCTCTGACGCCTGCTCACGTCCAGTTTTGTCTGCCAAGCGGCGCTTCGTGCGTTCATTGTTTCAGCTGCACGAGCCTTAGTCACGCGCGTAGGGTCGCTGTGTCACGAAAGCTGTTGTTCATCCGTTTCTCTCACGCACGCCTTGCCTCGCGTCCAGTGTTGTCTGCAATGCGAGCAGTTCGTGCTTCATCCGTTTCTTCTGCACGACGCCTTGGCCTCGGTCGTCAGTGTTGTCTTTGCCAGGCGAGCAGCTGTGCTTCATCCGTTATTGCACGACGCCTTATCCGGCGTCGTGCAGCTGAAACGAATGAAGCACGAGCTGCTCGCTTGGCAGACAACACTGGACGTGAGGCAAGGCGTCATGCAGAAGAAACGGATGAAGCACGAGCTGCTCGCTTGGCAGCCAACACTGGACGCGTGACAAGGTGTCGTGCAGGAGAAACGGATGAAGCACGAGCTGCTCGCTTGGCAAACAACACTGAACGCGAGGCAAGGTGCCGTGCAGAAGAAATCCCTCACCAGCGAGAAGACCGGCAAGTAAGGGATGCCCTGCGCCATCAGGACGT
>CM068964.1:33566427-33581136 GCA_035128595.1 Eptatretus atami
TGCTCCTCTTGCCGATCTGGGTTGTACCCCACGCTTTGCTCAGATCTACTTTCACGATCCAGCCCAATCTTCTGAAGACTGTGATTCTGTTGGGATAGGTCTCTACCAACTTTACACACCTTGATTGGGCAATATTTGCCCATTCTTCTTATACAAAACGTTCAAGCTCAATCAGTGTGTGTGGTAGTGTGATAGACAGAAATCTTCAAGTCATGCCACAAATTTCGATTGGATTTAGGTCGGGCTGCTGACTGGGCCACTCAAGGACATTATCTTTTTGTCCTTAGCTACTCCATGTAGCTTTGACTGTGTGCTTTAGGTTTTTGTCGTGCTAAAAGGTGAACTTCCGTCCCAATTTCAGCTTTCTTGCAGAGGCAGCAGGTTTCCTTTGGGATTTTCCTGTATTTACTTCATCCATTTCCCTTTTATCCTGACAAGTGCCCCAGTCCCTGCTGAGAAAAAACATCCCAAAACATGATGGCTGCCACCACCTATCTTCACAGCAGGGATGGTGTTTTTGGTTGATGTGCTGGTGTTGATTTGTTGCCAAACGTAACTTTTTTTTGTTTTTTGTATGCACTGTCGAGGCTCATATGAGAGCCAACACACAGAACGTACAAAAAGGGAGCAGAGACAAGAAGGGTGGGAGAGGGAAGGAAAACAAACAGTGTGGAACAGACATGAGGAGATCTGTGGAAGGGAGAGGATGGGACGGGGTACACAGGATAAACAAGATGGACACTACAGGGACTTTCAGGTCCTTACACGACAGGGACTTTCTGGAAGGAAAGCAGGGAATTGAAGGAGGAGGGTTTGGCGTGGATTAACGGGATAGAAAAGATCGTGGTTTTGGATGGGGGAAGATAAGAGTGGTGGTAACAGCTGTTTTGAAGACCTGGAGGGAAGAGTGGGGTTGAAGAGTGTGGAAGTTTGTTCAAAAGTTTGGAAAAAGAGGAAATTAAAGAGTGAAGGTGAGCAGTGATTCATGATTTGGTAGTTTTACCAAGAAGGGGTGTGCTGACGACCATGAGCGCCCTGCGGAAATATGGGGGGACATATCTAGGCAGAGCAGGGGGGCGAGGGTGAGGCAGGAGAGGAGACGGGAGAAGGCAGAAAGACACCGACCTGCCTGCGTGAGTGAGAAACCCAAAGACAGCCTCATCGTGGGAGATATAAATGATCCTAAATGCCTTGGTTTCCCAGCGTGAAGCCGAGAAAGGTGAGAGGGGAGCACCAGCCTGGAGGGAGGAGCAGACTCCATCAGGCTGCAGACGAAAAGCTTTGTAAGTGTCAAGAGCTCAGGTGTGCCAAGGAAGGACTTTTCACGATGGAGGATGCCCAATCGGCGACTGCTTTGGAGCCAGCTTGGAAATGTGTCTTTCCAAGGAAACATTCATGGCAGATAGTGAGACTCAGAAGCTTGAATGAAAGGACTTCTTCAAGAGGATTGTTGAGAAAGTAGATGGGGGAGGTTTCCAGACAGTCCTTTCGTAGAGACATAGTGAGAGTGTGAAATGTCTTTTTTGTTTTTTTTGCACGGACGGCACCGCACGTACGGCCACGCACGTACAGGCACGCACGTATGGGCACGCTATGACGTCATAACTGACGTCAACAATTCTTCTTCTTCGTTTGATATGATGTCACAATTGATGCTGGGGACCTGAGTATGTGCCTTTTAAAGGTTGATATCGTTCTTCTTCATCCGTTCAGCTGTTTCCCAAGTTATGCCATTTATTTACCAAACCAATAACAGGACACGGTGCTATACGTCACAATATGACGTCACAAAAAAAGTTTTTTTTTTTGCACGTACGGCCACGCACGTACGGGCACGCACGTACGGGCACGCAAGTGCGAAGGAACGGCCTGTGTGGTTGTTTCTGGCATGCGGTTTGAAAGTTTATTATTATTATTTTTTCCACTTACGGCACGCACGTACGGGCACGTACTAGTTTAATTAATATTTACAAACTTTCCTTCACCATTTTCCTTCATTCCCACTACTATGTACTATTCTGGATCTTTAACAGAGAATATAAAACATGTAATACTGAAAAAGGCAAGTGAGACCGAGTTAATAACGTGGAACTAGGGATGAGAGCAAAGTCTTTCCACAGAGTGTTCACGTGAAAAGAATAGGCACATCTGGGTTCTCCGAGTTTGGTTGCCCAGAATAGTGATGGCAGAGAAGCTTTTTAATGTGCCTTCTGATTTGCGCACGCTGAATGAGAAGCATGCAGTCTAGTTGGTGGACGTAAGTCGATGATACAAATGCACTTCAATGGCCTCCAGAGAGATGGTGTTGCCCAACGTTCAGAAAGGCAACACGGAGACATTTATTTGTCGTGCGAACTTTAATGACAGAAGGCATGTGTGAACACAATCTTAAAGCATAATTTACAAAAAGGTTCAAAAGCAACACTAAACATGCTGGATAGCTCAAATATAAAATACAGTATGTGGATACATTCATAGCCTGTCTTTGGGGTGATGGGGGGTGATGTGAAACTATTTTGTACATTTAAGGAGAATTTGCATATTGCTATGTACACAACACCAGTATCATAACATTCAATGACTGCACAAAACAGAATGACACTCGCGTTTGTGATGGCTGCACCATCGTCGCGCGTTGTGACCGTTTCAATCGGGCTGCGACAGATGTGAACGCAAACGTCACCGAGGATGATGCAATGTGTCGATGACCATGAGTGAATTGGCGGTGGTTTGTGGAAAATTGGATAAACCTTTATGGAGAGGTGCTCACACCTCGAAAGGACGACGCAGGTTCTGTACAAGCTTCATTGTGCATTTCCGTTTGTCTCTCTTTTTCTGGGTTTCCTCCCAACTTTTGTTTTATTTGAAACACAGTTTGTTCTTAACGTCAAAAAACATAAGTCCCCGCATACTAACCCTATACAAGCAAAACGCCTGTGACCATAAATTATAAAGGATCGCGGAGAGGCGACAAAGTACCATAAAACTTCCTTGGAAGGAAAGTTTGTATCGGGTCTTACAGCTGGGACTTTCATTGTCCAAATCGGATTAAAGTTTGCTCTCAGCTTTGGATTAAACATCATATTGCACAGGACACACTCGAATACCTAATCTGTCCTCATTTTTGAGTGAACAATAAATTACAAGCATTGTACGCAGCACTCGACAAATAAAAAATCGTGAACTCATAAATATACTAGCACAGGTATAAAACATTTCAAACCTGCTTTTAAAGATCTGAAATCAATAATACCACTGATTTTTTTTAAGGGAAGAGGATTCTGGAACATGGACATTTGCAGTTAATTGAAGGACTAACAGGCAAATTAAATTGCAGGATAGAGCTGTGAAATGCAACCAACACACAACTCTGCCGAGGGAATATGGTTAGAAAACTGGAGGCCATGATCAGCCAATGTGTCAGAAACACCAGTGGACCACCATTACGTCGAATGACCATACTTGAGATATCGCTGTGAGGGCAGGCATCTGCCATTTGAACTCTGAGCGTTCTACTTGTATCACAACTCAAGGGACGCTAGCGGCATATCGGATTGATCGGAGAACGTTGGGGGTCTTTCAGAATATGCCAAATGAGCAGATGATTCGTGCTGTCATCACGGCCAGCAGTTTCGCTGCTACCGCACATCCTGAAGTCTTCGTATCCATCTCCCCATGACGATGAGGGTGCGCATCGCCCTCACAGCAGAGTTAGCCCCTACGTCGCCGTTGAGAGCCCTTGCGGTTGCCACTGTTGCCTTGGATGCGGATTGATGCATTTCCCATATACAGTTCCAGTTTGCCTGTATGAAGGTAGACAGCATTGTATGGTTGACGAATGTCGTGATTATTAGCTAAACTCGCTATTGCCATACTCCACTGGCAGGGTTTAGGGTTCTACAACCAGTTGTGAGCGTTTAAAAAAGCTGAGAGTTGCTCATCAAGAATGTGGATAGTCAAATTCAGGATACCATTGTAATCGTCCTTAACCAAGCCGGAAGTTAGAAATTTGGTCAGGGTAATGGCACATGTGGCCTACTCTATTGAAAGGTACAGTGAGATATTTTAATGTCCATCAGCAAAGTTAGCAGATTGACACTGACCATTTTAACACCCTCTGAAGGATGGGGTGCTCATTGCTAGAACGCCATGCAAAGCACAGAGATGACTGTTTATAGCCAGGCTAGGATACTGCAGAGTAGGTAGCCACAAAGGGGAGAACATTACCTCTGAGCTGTCTTTAAGCACATTAAACCTGAGTACCATTTTGTTAAAGCTCGAGACTATTGTTGAGTGAAGCCATTTTAATCTTTTTTTCTCTCTCTTTTTTCATTTTAAGCCAATTTAATCTGTTCCAAATACAGCGTATTACCTCTATTCCGATCAGCCAGGAACCTTTCTTGTTGATACCTTCTCCAAATCCAAAATGAATCCTCAACTCCACCAATTCACACCTCTGTCTTTTCGCCTGTGGAACCGTTTTCCTAGAGTCCATTGTCTCGAGTTCTTCCCGATAGGTTATGTCTGCTGCTCATCGCTACCTGCTGGTCTCCCAATTTCCATTACTGACCTTGACCGACACCCAATGAGAGTGTGTTTCACACTTTTCCTGTAATTCCTCTCCTTGTGCTCTGTTGCATTTGTTTATTGTCAGCCCAACGTTTTCCCTTGCCTCTTTAGCCTGTTAATTCATTCCACCCCACCCCCAGTTGTGCTGCGTGCTTTCCATGACCCCAATACTGAATAAATAAATAAAAAAACCGAGCAGATTTATCACCACGAGTTAAGTCAAGCATGTGCTGAACAAACACCTGTATAGCAAACTGCCATTGTTCTCATGGAGTAACATTTACCTGTTGAAACTACAGAATTCATAGAACACCTTCCCCCATGCAATCTTGAGAAAAAAAGGATATGGGCAGGGTCCGAGAGAAGCAAGTATGATTGGTCGAGATGATGTAAAATGCCGTAATATTTGTCCAAGTATGCTTAACAAAAGGGTTTTTGAAAGTGCCCAAAAGGCGATTTGTGTTCTATAGTGTTCAAGTGTATAATAATTCAATTAAAATAAATAAAGATTTTAAAGGTCGTAGAAAAAAAAATTCCAGAATTTTACCTCCGTTAATGCACCCGTTTTTTACTCCAACCTTATTGAACACGTTTAAATTAGTCTTTGTTGTATTAGTTCTGCTGTGATTGTGTCCTTTATAACGTCATTATAAAAACAGTAAGTTCCTGTTTGAAATTATTTTCATTTTGTCTGGCTGCAGACAGGCAGACAAGTAGAAAAAATTATCTCACTTCTCTGCACTGCATGACTGGGATGAATCCAGAGCCAAAGTACTCCTAAACGGCAGGTTCGTATTCCGATTCATGTTCAAAAAACAAAGCATTCAATTTAAATTAAGTTGTTCCTGTGATCATAAATTGACATTTGTAGACAGACAAACAGAGTAAACCAATAATATTCTTAACCCGATTTTCACTTCACGCTCGGGTAATAACGGGCAAGGTCTATTTTACGTGAATGAAAGTAAAATCTGAAAGCAATTTTCGTGCATACCAATCATCAGGATTACCTGCGATGAGACTTTCACTGGCGGGGAGATCAATGTATCGGACACCTTCAATTGCCGTGAGGAAACCGTACGTGTCCTGTATGTCCATAAGCCAAGCCTGTGGGGTTGAGAGGCCCAAGAGTGATGGTGGAGTCTGCCCCACTGCCTCCCCCACCTTGGGTGCAACATGGGGTTGTGGCAGAGTGAGTATGACTCCGGCGCTAGTACCAATCCACAGAGATCTTTGCAGACCAAGAGCGCCGTGACACGCAAGCATGCTGCCTTGTGTTGCCGGATGATGGCATCGGCACCTTGTTACATTTGGGTACATGGAAAAACAAGCAATAAAAAACAAACAAACAAACATTGTAGCACACTGTATTTACAAGTATAAAAATGGAATTTGAGGTTCACTCAGAGAGATCACGATGATATTAGCTACACACAAATGAACATTGATCAACTAAATAATGTGCTGCCGAGCATCACTTTGACGAGTGCAATAATATTGTTGTGGGGATGACTCTTACTGGGTAAAACTGCTTAGTATCGAACAGTTATCTCCTTAATATTGTTTAGTATAAGCATAACATAATTAATTGTGAGATTAATATGCATCACCATAATGTGCAGAGAGATGTTGTTCTCCCTGCCCTCCTATTGTTCTTCCCCCTCCAAACTTCTGGCTGTGTTTTTATGTTCTTTTCTTCTGTTTAAATATTCTTACACAAGTGCACACAACAGCCTGAAGCTCAAGGTGCAACGGGAGGATGCACTCACTATGTGTGTGTGTGTGTGGTGTCGAAAATTGCATTGTCAAAGCAAACTGTGTTCTCAAAACGGCATTAACATACCCACAGGAGGCACTGTGAATAACCATTATGGCTTGTGGCCACACGTGGAATAAGCCTTTAACGCTGGAGTGTGCTGAACAGTAATGCCAGAAGAGCCTGCCGACAAAACCAGAAGGTTGTTCTCTCAGGAGAGAGCTCTCGGTTTTATTTTGCCCCACATCCAAACCGAGTTTCACTTGTTTTTGCTTCATGTAATCCTTCCATGAACATTTGCTTTGTTAATAAATATACCTGGTCTCGGAGTTGGATTCTGCTAGTTCTGGTTGTCTTGTATGATTGTTTAGGCTGGTTGTAGTGTAGTTCAAAAAGCCGGTTCAACCGGTCTCAGGCCACGCTCGTGACCAACGGTTGCTCGGCCAATACATAGGTCATGAGCATCTATGGCGCTTACCCGGTTAATTTGCAGTCCCGAGTATGGTAACCTAGTAACAGCCCAGGAACTGCTCGGGGCTGTAAAATTAGCTGGCGCTTACAGTTATTTTGACATGATCCGTGGAACTCAACGCGGGTAACCGGAACGGTCCTGCAGCTACAACAACATGTTAACGTGTTTAACATCCCATCCACAGTTATCTCAGAACAATGTTTCCATGAAATATAAGCACATAACAATATCGGTCTGGGATTATTTTAAATCACATGCAATGTGCTTGCGGCATGGTCAGAAGACCTTGCACGGCCTGTCGATGCAACCAAAACACACTTACGGAACTCGGTGATGACAGGGACACATAGAACCGATGGCGTCGCGCGACATGAAAACTTAAAGGTTATAACTCAAAGGCATTGTCCTCACTGCCAGCATTTTGTGGACGGGTGGTGCTACATCCACCTCCATCAAGCATTCAAAACTGTGTGCATGTGAGCCGCAGCGTAGCACTGCCCTGAAGCCAACCAGACCACTAAGCCTGCACTTACCAAGCATGCCACCCACGAGATCCATCCCCAGCCAAGTCAAGCGTGTGCTGTGAACAACCACCAAACAGTAGGTACATTAGGAAAATGGGTTGGTTGAAAGGGGGGCTGGAGGTCATATACTGGTATAGAGAAAATGATCAGTAGCACAAAAAGGGGAGAGTGGTTGGTATATGTGGAAGGTATTTTGCCTTTCTGTTCGGAAATGGAGATCATAACATGGATAAATCAATTTTAAGCAAAAATGAGAGGGGAGAAGTAGCTTAATAGAGTGATTTGGTCCTTAAAAGCAGGTGTTTAATCTGGATTCCTAACGACTAGCAATTAAAAAAACCAACAATGTATATTTTAAATGAGTGGCTTTGGAACAGTACCCTGACTAAATTTCACATTTGCCTCCTACTCCGCAAGATTGCTCATGGATTGCCAGAGGTGACTTCAACAGATTTGAAAGACAAATTTAATTTCATGAACATGGCTACAGTAGCACCAACCTCTAAATATGTGTAAGCAGAAATAAAACAAGACACTATTCATTCCTCAGATGGATAAAATCCTTGATGAAGAGGCAGAGAAGAACAAGGAAAACTAGAAGGGCACTCGTAGAGCACATACCTCCGCCCGGATCCGCATTCGGATCTTCAACAAAATGAACCAATTCTTCTTGTCACACCACACCCAACCTGTCCACCAAGTTTCGTCCGAATCCGTCCACACTTTTTGAGATATCGTGCTATATATCGTTTTGGCCTATCTCTCAATGGTGAAGAATCACTAAAAAAGACAATTCTCGTATCTGGATCTTTATCCGGATTTTCACCAAAATTGAACAATTCGTCCTTGTGACACACCCAACATGTCCACCATGTTCCATTCAAATCCGTCCACAACTTTTGAGATATCCTGCACACAAACAAACAGACGGACAGGGGTGAAAACATAACCTCCAACCGCCTTAGTGGGCGAAGGAATAATAATAAAATAAAAAAAGGGAAGAAGGAATGTAAAAAATCATCATTACAGAGGATTACTATTCTCAGAATGCATTCGACTGAACTCAAGAGCTAAAGTTTTCTTTGTGTTGACATCTCATTGATGATCATACATTCAGTCGAAATCCATGAATTGGCCTTCATCGCAATAATAACATTTACAGGTAAATTTGAACAAAACGAACTGTAAAATTGCACATGGCACCGCAACTCGACAACGATTGGCTTGTACCTCTTAACCAGAAGCAATTGGCTTGAAAATCTCTCTAAGTGACCCAAATTCAGCAAAACGAATTAACGTCTTCTCCTTGCAGCTTATAGAAAATACATCTTACACTGCAAATACCTTTTATTCACAAGGGCCTTTCAATTCAAAACCAGCCAGCGCAATAAGCAATCCAAGCAGCCGTCTAATAAAAGGCACTTTACCCAGTCCATCTGTCCTGTTTATGATGGCCATTTTAATGATGGCACTGATAACTGGCATCCTGCTTGAGACCATTAATGCATGATATTTATGAAGATTAAGATTCAGTTAATAGCCCCAAATTGCTTTGAGCAAGGTTTTTAAGCCTTCACCTTGAGGCGAAGGGGATTACGAGTGTGATACTTTGCCCCAACAGCCGAATGATTCGGGAGGAAAAAAAAAATAAAAAAAAGGAAGAAAGTCCCAGTGGACCTTTTTGATTTCGAATGTAATAACGCGGTTCTCCCAGCACACCAACCAAACCTCGATGTGCAGCAGAACAGGATCAATTACGAGCACTTTCCCCTGGCAACTGCACCACAACCGTCCAGCAACTGCTGTCAGCTGTGTATCGGGCATCCTGGAGACCCGATGGACACCGTGCGTTCCACCGTCCAGAAAAAGCCTGCATGGAAGGAAAAAGGCCGTGTGATGGAACGGTGAGAGCTTTGAGGGGAAAGATGGAAGATGAATTAAGGTAGAGCGAATGAAAAGATTTGAAAATAAATGAAAGATAAAAACAGGGAGAGAACAGAGAAAGGCTTGTATCAAATACATTATGAAAAATAACATAATATAAAATTGACCTCCAAAGCCACACAATATAGTTGGCCTCCAGAGCCAGCTGTGTTTCTGTGGCAATTCCAAACTTGTAACAACGTACAAGGCCTTTCATTTGCAACTCGATGAAGTGCAGTGTTACTCTTCTCTTTGGGCTGACGCCACTTACTCACAACTTTTAACATATGAAGCCATGGAGCGTAATCCTCTCAAAATCATTGGACTCTCCCATGATGAAGCTAAATATCTGAGCCTGTTACTGCATCGCACAAAGCTTGGTGCCTCACTGTCTACTACCACCTCATTCTGGTCTTTCACCCTTGCCCTTTCATGCTGTGTTCACCCCCCCATGCCCTCCTCCCCCCCCCCCATTCTCAGAGGTTTCTATAGGGCACCGGTGATCTGCCAGTAACCCACTTTGGTGAATCTCCAAAATCCAGAATAACTGCTACCCTCTCATTTGTTCCTCTTTCCCTCACCTGTGGAACCAACTTCTCAGTCTGTTCAAACTCATTCTTCTCTCAATGTTAACTCTCCCTGCAGTCATTACCCCATCCATATTATTCCCACCCACCCATTTATCACATTGTATCCCATTTACCCTCCCCAAGCCCATATAATCCCACATTACTTTCCGGATTTTGTATTTTCTCTCCTCTCCCTCCTCCCATATTTACATTTTATTTGTTCAATTGTTCTTTCATCCCAGTTTTTCCTTCCTGTCTATCAGATCCCAAACTGTACTTGAAACTTCATCCAGCTTGTTCACCACCTCACCTGTCTTCCTCCCTGTCCTCCCCATCCTGTCGTCTAACGCTCCCCATTCTTCCTCCAAGTACTCCTTAGTCATGTCCTCCTTCCATGCTGTGGGGGTATTCCTGCCTTTCCATTGTGTTCTAGTTCTGTTCTGTGTTTGAGCTCTTCATTGAGCCAAGAAGAAAACCATGTTGCGGGTGAGAGAGACGTGATTGGGCCTTTGATATTTATATGTTGACTGCTATCGGCCTGCACTTTGTACATGTTTGGTAGTCGTGGTGCGCTGTTCGGTCTACGCTGTTACTGACTCGCTAATAAGTGATGAACTGGTAGCGGCTGATGGGGGAGTTAGCATTGGGATTGTCATGTACGTGTTACTTGTGAATGTCTATAACTGGAGAGGAATCTGGGTCGAGTTTGAAACAGCAAGGCCTTACTGTGTCACTTTTCTTGTTGCTTTATGCAGCTTTCTTGGCGGAAGAGCATGGTAGTAGTTTATTTGAAAATCCAAGCCACCTGGGAATTGATTAGGTAAGAGCTGATTGGTTATTCCCTGCAATTATGGGTGAGATACGTGATGGGTGATGTTTTTATAATATATATATATATATATATAATATAATATATAATATATATATATATTATATATATATGTGCAATTATGAAATTCTCCTGACTTAGACAACGTCGTGATGATGACCTCATCAGGTCGGCGTCATGCTGCACCCCGAAGGACATCCAGCAGTTCATGTGAGGCAAGTCCAAGAAGTTGTCACCAAGCAAATGAAAGCGAGCTACTGAAGCTGATCAATAGTACTTCCTGCTGTGATTGTGATATGTAACAGAATGTTTAATGTGGCAGATGCACTTGTTGGAGCCAAATACAATCTGGCCCACCAGTCTCAATCAGTGGGGAATCGAGTGCCAGCATATACGCTGAAAGGCTTCAAAGTCACCAAGTGGATAGAACAGTGATGTTGCCCTGAGAGCCGAAAGAAGGGTGAAACCAGGTTTGGTAACTTGCTTTTCATCTGCTGGTGACAGCTTTGACTTTCCTCACATGAAATGCTGGTTCTCTTCGGGTGGCAGCATGAGTCTGTCCTGAATGAGGTCGTCATAATGATGCTGCTCCATGTCAGGAGAATTCATAATGCATTAATAGATTCCCTGACTGCTTAATAACATCAATGGTGCTTCCTGGTTGTGATTGCTGAACATAACACAATGTGTCCATGTGGCAGATGGCACTTGTTGGAGCCATATACAATCTGGCCTCACCAGTCAGGTCAATGGGCATCAAGTGCCAGAATAATAAAAATATATAAATATATATATATATATTATTTTATGAGGAAAACTTTCTGCTTCTTTCCGCAGTTTTCTCTTCCACTTCTGTGAGAGAGTTTGTGCCTGTATAGAGCTTGTACCCCACGTCCCTCTTCCCCTTGTCTCATTCTTCCCTTCCGTTTCTTCACTCAAGTCTTCCTCTATTTTATCCCTTTACCATGCTGTTGGTGTCCCCCTCTCATTCCCTGTTCTTTTACTCTGTTTTGTCCTGTTACATTGTGTTCTCGCTCATCATGAAGCCTCGACTCTGTATCCCCAAAAAAAAAATGGAAAAAATTACGGTGAATAATATGTCAATCTCGACGAGGAAAACAAGTACAGGACGAGATTTGCACAGTACTTAAGGTAATGGAGATGAAAGACCAAAAAATCAACGTATGGCACGATTCTAAGTACTGCAATTCAAGGTGCTTAAGGTTTACTCCAAGAAGTTAACGTATTATTATAGAAGGTGATGTACCTGTCTCCTTGCGGGTACACAATCAGTCTCCATTGGCAAAGAACAAAAAACTTGTCTTCAAATATCTGTGAGAAAACATCGTAAAATCAGTTGGGTTCTAGTAAGTGTACAAGAATGTTGAGATGATCCAAATGCCCTAGCGAGTGGCATTTTATACTCACTATTATACATGTAATGGCTGCTGGTGCTCGCAACTTCAAGCAGTTTTACGAGTTACGAATTGTTGTCTGAAGATGATGATGTGGATGCTGGGGAAAGTGGGCATATTGTTTACGAGGTATTTTACAACACATGATATACTTCGTGACAATGCTGGATGACTTACAGCCATACAACCCCTTCGTTTTAAAGCTCGTGCATGCTGAGCCCTACCAATCTTCGGTCCAAGCCACGATTGAGCGTATCGGCCTCAAGCTCGAGTCCAGTTCCTCCTTCCTTGCAGCCTTGCAGCCGAAGACTTGTGTCGCGGTCTGCCCCAATACCGATCCCTGGCACGATATCGGATAATGCGCTCCTCGCAGCTTAGCAGCCAGACCGCTCCTCTTGTTTCATCCTCTGAGCTGCTCTGTCCGCATGTATTGACGCGTGGCTATAAGAGAGTAATAACCACATCTATTCATGAAAGTTATACAAACAGACCAGGAAAGAAAGAGGCATTAGAGTCATTCTGTCATTGGAATTTGTATCGTCGTATAACCCTATGTCTTTTAAAGCAACTTAATTTATAACACAACTATCCAAAGAGCATAAGGATATAATTTTATAATGACTTTCTTTATATGGAGATTGACCCCTCTTCCTTGTCACATGGACCAATTCCTTCAGCATCCGAGTCTCTCATCACTCCTGAGGGTTCTAGGACCTGCCTAGTGAAGATTCGTTCCCGCAACAGGAAACAAGACAAATTGCCTCACATGCCCAACAGATCGGCCAGGAACTCGTCTGCCAAGTTTTGCATATGATGTCATCTGGATGATTGACGAGGTTGTAGAATCTCTGCGTCACCGTTATGAGAGGAAAAGCAGAAATGATGGGAACAAGTCCCAAAAGGCTTAATGACTTCAATTATCCCTTGCACCTCATCACGTTCATCGCATGCATGGCTTTTTAAGGCATTCTCATTAAGGAACTCGGGGTCAGTAGGGTGAAGAATCAAAATTAAATTAAGAGGCTTGGTTTATTTCTTGATCCCGAATATCGAATATATGTTTAAGAGGCAACTTGAATGCTCAATACTCGTGACCTCTATGCGCAATGAATGCAATGCCAATCCTACTTATTAGGAGATATAGTCCAGCTGTGAGATGAAGTGTGTGTTGATGGCTAACCCTTCAAAAAATTGGGAATGTTTCCTATGGCTTTTCACTCTCTCAGCACGTCTACTTCAAGTCTTTCATTAAATAACAGAATGAAGAATTCATGTGCTTCAGCTCCTGAATTCTTCCCCATTTTCTCGTGTTGTGTGTTTAAATCATCTGAAAAAATAATCTCCTCATCACAAACCTAGACAATGGAATTTGAGCAGCAAGTTTGCAGAAAGCCAAATCGTTTGCAGAAAAGTCCAAGAATTTCAGAAAGTCAAAAATGTTGCAGAAAGTCCAAGAATTTGCAGCAAACTTAAGCATTTGCAGAAAGTCCAAGTATCTACGGAAAGTCCAAGGATCGTGTAAAGCAACCTTTGTCTTAATGCGGAAATATATAACAAGCAAACTTTTTCTTAATCATAATGTCAACAACAAAGGTACAACTGGAACAGACTTAGCAAATGCAAGTGTTTGTTCGGCTTATGTAGGATGAATAAACGCAATGAACTGTAATTCACAGCAGAGGGCTCAGTACTACAATGGTCAGCAATGTAAAACAAGTAAAGCGCTGAAGAAACCATGAACTCAATCTTGGCTTATATGAAAAAAAAGCTATGAAAAGCCAGGAAACATTCCTTTCTACATACCTTTGGTCAAAGACTTGGAACAGGTGAGATACACATATCGTGAGGAGCATACGGGCGATACATGCCTCTACATGGGCTCCAGACGTGCGCTCAGACAAACAGACCTGACCCACGAACGCATGCACTGTTGCACACCACACCAGCAGCATGTTCCCGTAACCCCATGCCTGGGAGCCGCACCACAGAAAACTGCCGAGGAAAAACATAATTTCGCTAAATTAAGTTTGATGGTGTCCGAGTGCAATTCAGGTGGCAGAGGAGTCGGGACGTGCTGAATATTCTTTTATCGTAGAGATTGTGGGTTTGGCTTTTCATTCTCGACATTACTTTGACATAAACATTGATCCAGTTTCGATCAAAAAATCGAGCTGCTCGGAGCAGTATCTCTCCGTACCTGCAACCGCACTACGGGTCTTCATGATGGATAGGCTTCGAAGAACTCCGGCTCCCATCGGTTCCGACAATGACAACTGTAGAAACAGAAACAGACCCATGAAAGAGCAGATGAATAACGCAGTACTGCAAACTTTGAAATCTCTCAACCACTGCCCAAAACAGTTGTTTTTGAATGTGGTTCATAAGCTTTCCAACACTCAACAAGAAGGAAGCATCCTGTTGAACCTATGGACTTTTATTTGTGAGCGTGGGACAACACATACATCAAGACAATTGTCTTCCCTCTCTTCATTCGTCCTTGTCCTGCAGAGAACCATTCACATTACCTGTCCACAGCATCTAAGTGGTTGTATTCAATCTTAAGGAATTGAAGAACAAACAGCATCCTTCGCTGGCTTGTGAGCAAGTGACTACGCTTCCTCACGAGATTCTATTGAGGGGGGAAACCTCCTA
>CM068964.1:33593170-33621619 GCA_035128595.1 Eptatretus atami
ATACTCACATTATACATGTAATGGCTGCTGGGTGCTGCAACTTCAAGCAGTTCTTACGGTTACGAATGTTGTCTGAAGATTGATAGATGTGGATGCTGGGGAAAGTGGAATATTTGTTTACGAGGTATTATTTACAACACATTATACTTCGTGACAATGCTGGATGCTTACAAGCAATGACAACCCCTTCGTTTTTAAACTCAGTGCATTGCTGAGCCTACCAGCCATCTTCGGTGCCAAGCCACATTGAGCTGCTATCGGCCTCAAGCTCGAGTCCAGTTCCTCCTTCCTGCAGGCTGCAGCGCGAAGACCTCTGTGGTGTCTGCCCCAATGACCGATCCCTGGCACGAATTGGAGTAAATGCGCTCCTCGCACTTAGCAGCCCAGGCCCGCTCCGGTCTTCCTGTTCATCCTCTGAGCTGCTCCTGTCCAGCCATGTATCATGAACGCTGGCTGTAAGAGAGTATAGACCACATTCGATTCATGAAAGGTACAATCAAACAGACCAGGAAAGAAAGAGGGCATTACTGCAGTCATTCTGTCATTGGAATTTGTTCGGGTTATACCCTGATGTGCTCTTTGAAAGCACACTATAATTTTCATTAACACACTATCAAAGAGCATAAGGATATAATTTTATGACATACTATCTTTATATGGAGATGACTCCTCTTCACTGTGCACATGGGACCAATCCTCAGCATCCGAGTTCTCTCCATCACTGCCTGAGGGGTTCAGTGACTGGCCTAGTGAAGGATTCGTTTCCGCAAAGGGAACAAGACAGAAGTCTGAGCCTCCATGCCACACAGATGGCCAGGACTCGCTGGCCAAGTTCTTTGCAATTGATGTCAGCTGGGATGATGACGAGGTGGTAGAATCTCTGCGGTCACCCGTTATGAGAGGAAAAGCAGAAATTGATGGGACCAAGTCCCAAAAGGCTTAATGACTTCAATTATCCTTGCAATCATCACGTCATTCGCATGCATGGCTTTTAAAGGCATTTCTCATTAAGACTCGGGGTCAGTAGGGAAGAATCAATTAAGATTAAAGGCTGGTTTATGTTCTTGATCCTGAATACGAATATATGTTTAAGAGGCAAATGTTGATGCTCAATACTCGTGACCTCTATGCTGCAATGAATGCATGGCCCACATCCTACTTATTAGGAGATATAGTCCCAGCTGTGAGATGAGTGTGTGTTGATTGGCTAACCTCATTGGGAATGTTTCCTGATGGACTTTTCACTCTCTCAGCACTCTACTTTCAGTCTTTCATTAAATAACAAATGAAGAATTCATGTGCTTTCAGCTCCTGAATTCTTCCCATTTTCTTCGTGTTTTGTGTGTTAAATCATCTGAAAGATAACTCCTCATCACAAACTAGAAAATGGAATTTGACAGCAAGTTTGCAGAAAGTCCAATCGTTTGCAGAAAGTCCAAGAATTTTCAGAAAGTCCAAGAATTTGCAGAAAGTCCAAGAATTTGCAGAAACTTCAAGCATTTGCAGAAAGTCCAAGTATCTACGGAAAGTCCAAGGATCTGTGTAAAGCAACCCTTTGTCTTAATGAGGAAAATATAACAGCAAACGTTTTTCTTAATCATAATGCAACAACAAGGTGACAAGACTGGAACAACTTGAGCAAATGCCAAGGTGGTTTGTCGGCTGTATTTAGGATGAATAACGCAATGAACTGTAATTCACAGCAGAGGGCTCAGTAGCTACAATGTCAGCAAGTGTAAAACAAGTAAAGCGCTGAAGAAACCATGAACTCAATCTTGGCTTTATATGACAAAAGAAAGCTTAATGAAAGCCAGGAAACATTCCTTTTACATACCTTGGTGTCAGACTTGGAACAGGTGAGATACACAGTATGCGTGAGGAGCATACGGCGATACATGCCTCTACCATGGGCTCCAGACGTGCGCTCAGCAAACAGACCTGACCCACGAACCCATCACTGTTGCACACCCACACCTCAGCAGCATGTTCCCGTAACCCCATGCTGGGAGCCGCACACGAAAACTGCCGAGGAAAAACATATTCCGCTAACATTAGTTTGATGGTGTCCGAGTGCAATTCAGGTGGCAGAGGATGTCGGGACGTGGCTGGAATATTCTTTATCGTAGAGATTGTGGGTTTGGCTTTTCATCTCGACATTACTTTGACATAAACATTGATCCATTTCGATCCAAAAATCGAAGCTGCTCGAGAGCAGGTATCTCTCCGTACCTGCAACCCACTACGGGTCTTCATGATGGGAATAGCTTTCAAGAACTCCGGCTCCCATCGGTTCCACAATGACACTGTAGAAACAGACACCCAATGAAAGAGCAGATGATATACCGCAGTACTCAACTTGAAACTCTCTTCAACCACTGCCCAAAACAGTTGTTTTTGATGTGGTTCCTAAGCTTTCCAACACTCAACAAGAAGGAAGCATCCTGTTGAACCTATGGGACTTTTATTTGCGTGGACACACATACATCAAGACAATGTCCTTCCCTCCTTCATTCGTCCTTTCCTGCAGAAACCATTCACTTACCTGTCCACAGCATCTAGTGGTTGTATCAAATCCTTAATGGAATTTGAAGAACAACACAGCATTCTCGCTGCTTGTGCTGCATGACTACTGCTTACCTCACGATGATTCTATTGAGGGGGAAACCTCCCTATTCTGATCATTATTATTACAACTACAGTATTTATAAATCAGGAAGTCAGGAGACTTCCTATGTGGAGTTGGCACGGTCACTCCATAGGTTTAATACAACACAGATCCTCTAAAAAAATCTATCTACAAACAAACCAATAAATCTGTAAAGTACATACATACCAGTTGTCTGTGGAGGATTTCACATCCTTTTGGACAACATCGCTGAACTACAAAATGACCGACTCAAAATAGCCATTTTGTAATTCTTCTTTTTTTTTTTTAAAGTCAGCCCAACTCAAAATTGGTTTCAGCTCAAGACCTGGTTTAAATATGAATCTACTGCATTTTATAGTGGGAAGGTCCAGAACTACTCAAATTTTTCACAACTTGAAATAAAAGGACTCCACAAAAAAAGTAAGCAAAACTGTATCTCGTAATAGGAAGGGAAACTCAGGTGGGTGGGAGGGACTATGGCTGTCAATAAATATTATGGGGGCAGGGTCGCGGAGACACGGGCCAATCAGACCTAAATTGGTGGTGTTAATGGCATAATATTATATACAGTCCAACAGAAGTGAAAACAGTAAACCACTTTTAAAGGCAGGTGTGGTTAATGTTGGAATATTACGTACAGTCCGACAACCATTGTTGCCAGACATATGATAATTATCTATACAGTATATACAAAACCAAAAAGCATGATGAAGCCTCAGTCAACCCATGTGAGTACGTCTATTAATTATGTATTATTGCATTGTGATCACGTCTAGACCTTTCAATTTGACATTTAGACTTTTCAGATCATTAAACCATTGGACCTTCAGACCCTTACATCCCAAAGACACCTTTACACTTTTTCAGACATTTAACCTTGAGACCATTTATAATTTACATTTGCAATCAATAAAGTTTCATTGAGTAAATAATGTGAAAAAACTCCACCCACCTGGAGGGTGTGTAAATTATTATCTATATGTACAGTGGGGTGCAAAAGTACGAGTCCACCAATATCAATGCCAAGCTTTCTCAAATCACAATTTCAAACACAAATTTGTCATAATATTGAAGATATGGATCCATATTCTTTAATTTATTATCGTTATTATTGACTGACACTTTGTCTCAACAGAATATATGAAGGGGGAAAACATTTGAGAGAAAGATAAAAATTTATGTGAGCAGTCTGACGATGCTCTGGAGAGCATTACAACACTGTTAGGGAAAGATGGACTCAAACATAATCAATAAATTAATTAAATCAATCACAAATGGAGTTGAGGCAGTTCTCAAGGCAAAAGGGGGGTCACGCTGGTTATTGATTATACAGTATGTAAAGTTTGATTGAATAAAATTTGATTTTTTCCCCATTATAATAAGTGGTGTTATATCCTTAAGAGTTCATGGAAATTCCTTGAAAGTGCTTTTGGTTACATATTACAATGATTTATTTTGTTATCATCTCAATTAATACATTTCCAAGTGGACTCTTACTTTTACACAGCACTGTATATAAAACCGAAAAACATGGGTGGTGAAGCCTCGGTGGACGCATGTAGGTATGTCTGATTACATCCTGTTTGAATGTGAGTAATAACAATAATAATAATAATAATACCATTCCTTTCATGCCATAACGGCATATAGGGCTGCCGAGGCAGTTTCATTGGCAGGGAGGACAGTCCTGGACAGGTCGCCACTCTGTCGCAGGTTATCCCAAAAGGTTATTACCCCAGTACGCTGGTTCTCATTTCGCTGACCTCGGGAGGATGACAGGCTGAGTCAACCCCATCCGGTGTTAATTCAATGGCCGACAGGGGCTCAAACTCAGGACCCTGAGGTCCCAAGTCAGCCAACTTAACTGCTAAGCCAACACCAGGATTTGAACCTGAGTATGTCTATTAATTATGTATTATTGGACCTTGACTACATCTATTAATTATATATATATATATTAACATGTACCTTTTTGACTTTTAGACCCTTTAGAACCCTTACATCCATTACACCCTTTCAGACCTTCACGCCTTTAAATCCCCTTCGATCCCCTTGGGCCTAGACCCATTACACCTTTTAAGACCCTTTCGGCACCTTAGACCTTTCGACCGATTAAGAACCATTTTCAGACCTTCAGACTCTTTAGATTCTTTGCTCTTACTCAATTCAGAGTGCATAGTTAATCTACTGCAGTGTACTGTGCGTGCATACCCATTTCAGTGAAAAACTCGCACGGCGAACATGGATGAAGCGTCATGGACACAGCCCACCACATCTCATGCCCATGCCCTCATCTCATGTCACCATACCAACCACATCTCATTAATGTTGCCATGTAGTGATACCAAGACACACACTGTTCTTCTATCAATTATATGACATAGTATTGGATCATGAGTACGTCGATAAATTACATATTTTTGTGCCGTAACTATGTCTAGACCTTTCAATTTGACCTTCAGACCTTTCGGATCATTAAACCATTAGACCGATAGACTTTTCATTTGCAATCAATGACCTTTCTTTTAGTAAAGAATGTACAAACTCCACCCACAGTGAGGGTGGGTAAACTGCTAGTAATCATGCAAATATGATAATTATCCCAAGTGTGATGACACGTGAACAGAGTGCAGGAACTTTCTTCCGTCCATAAAGCTCGCATGCACACACACAGTCGTGCAGATTGGCGTCGACTTGTCATCATTGAAATGCGACAGACATTAAATAAAGATGAGATTAAAAATGTAAATACATTATTCTAAAGTACAGAAACAAGTAATAAAAACATTTTTTTTAATGTAAAAGGATGTAGGGATGGTACTCCAAAAAGTATGCAAACAAGGTAGGGATGGTCACAAGAAATTATCATGTGAAACCATCCCGACATCTTGCTTTGAACAATGGTAGTGCCTGCAAATGACGCAATATAATTAGTGTGTGTGTGTGTGTGTATGTGTGTGTGTGTGTGTATGTGTGTGTGTGTGTTGTGTGTGTGTTATTTCACTGGTCAAATTTCTCACCTGTCATGGCACTTCAGCAAAAGACTTCTATGACTCATTGGACTGACTCAATCAGTCAACTTCCCGACCCGGATCTCAACCAATGGTACTCCATCTCTTCTGGATCTGATTTTGACAAATTTCCCTGAAAATATCTGCTGCTCTTCTTCTGCCCCAATTGGTTCTTCTGACCACGTCCTTGTCAAAGTGGACACTCTCTGGCTATTATCAGAGAACCACCTCCACGCCGTCGAGTCTGGCATTTCACCATTGCCGAACTGCAGGGTCTCCAAGCAGCCATCAAACTTCTAGACTGATCTCTAGATCTTCTAGACTGATCAAACTTCGAGACTGATCTTCTAGAGATTGCAACTTTCTCCTACATCAACTCATCCTGGGAATTCTTTCAAAGAAACTTGCTCTCCCTCATGCACAAATTTATCCCATCTCGTCTTCAGTTGTCCTACCCTTCCTCCCGCCCATGGTTCACTGAAGCTTGTGGCGAGGCAGTTGTCCTGAAACAACTTGCCTTTGCCTCATGGAAAGTAAACCCAACTGAGGGTAATCTCAGTTCCTTCCATAAAGCTCGGAATAAGTGTGTATCTACTGTCAGGAGAGCCAGAAAACAACATTTTTCTAAGCTAAAGTCTGAACTCTCAATCCTCTCTCCCTCCTCCAAATCCTGGTGGTATCTAATCAAATCTGTTTCTGGTGTATGTTCTCCCTCCATCCCAACCCTTACCTCAAATGGCCGCATTGCTGATACCGCACGTGAAAAGGCTTAATGCCTAAACTCGGTGTTTGCATTGAAACCTTGTGTCCGAAACCCATCGCTTTCTGTACTCACGTTACCCAGTAGCATCCAACAGTCCCTAGACTCTGTGTCCTTTTCTCCTGACAAGGTGGAGAGCTTGCTGTCAAACCTCGACTCAGATTCTGCAACTGGTCCAGACGGCATCAGCCCACGTGTCCTAAAAACCTGCTCCTCTGCTCTTGCTCACCCTCTCTCTTTCTATTCACCCTCTCATTTGCTCAAGGTCATCTGCCATTTGCTTGGAAATCAGCAAACATTACTGCCCTGCATAAAAAGGTGCAAAAACAGATCCCTGCAACAACAGACCAATCAGCCTTCTCCCAATCATCAGCAAGGTTATGGAATCGATCATCGCTTCAGACATTAAATCCTTCCTCTTCTCCAATGGCTTGATTTCCGATCATCAATTTGGTTTCAGACCAGGTCACTCTACGCTGGATATGCTGCTCCTGCCTTCCCAACAATGGATGGAGGTCCTCAATGCCGGACATGAAATCAGAGCCATATCCCTAAACATATCACGTGCTTTTGACACGGTCTGGCACCCTGCCCTACTCACCAAACTCTCTTCCTATGGTATCCAAGGCCATCTCCACTCATGGCTCGCAGACTTCCTCTCCTGTCACAGTCAACGTGTGGCCTAAATGGAGTTCTTTCATCCCCTCTTCCTGTCCAGGCTGGAGTTCCTCAAGGTAGTGTTCTGGGCCCTGTTCTTTTTCTGGTTTTCATCAATGATCTCTATATCTCTTTGCTGATGACTCCCCCTCTGCCGTACCATCTGTCATCCCTCAGACCGGAAGCAGCAGCTTCTTCACTCTTCGCAGATCTGGTAAAATTACAAACTGGTCCAACACGTGGAACATGTCTTTCAATCCTGACAAATCTCACACTCTATGTCTCTCCGAAAGGACGGTTTGGAACCCCCCCACCCCCCCCCCCCCCATCAACTTTCCTGGCCTCCAAAGCCTCCATTTCCAACCTGGCCTCCAAAGCCAGTCGCCGACTGGGAATTCTCCATCATGCAAAGTCCTTCCTCGGCCCACCTGAGCTCCTGACCACATACAAAGCTTCCGTCCGCAGCCTGATGGAGTATTGCTCTCCCCTCTGGCCTGGTGCTTCTGCCTCTCACCGTTTTTGGCTTCACGCTGTAGAAACCAAGGCATTTAGGATTATCGGTATCTCCCACGATGAGGCTGAGTCTTTGGGCCTCTCACTCTCTCACCACAGGCAGGTGTGGTCTTTCTGTCTTCTACCGTCTCATCTCCGGTCTAGCCCCACCTGCTCTCTCTGCGATTTGTCCCCACCTTATTTCCCAGGGCACTCAAGGTCCGCCAACAACCCCTTCTGGTAAAACTACCAAAATCACGAATCACTGCTCACCTTCACTCTTTCATTCCTCATTTTCCCGCTTATAGAATAAACTCCCTCACTGTTCAACCACATTCTTTCCTCCAGGCCTTCAAAACAGCTGTTCACCACCACCTCTTATCGCCCCCCATCCAAATCCTCGATCTTTTCTACCCCCGTTAATCCACCCCAAACCCACTCCTTCAAATTCCCTGCTTTCATTCCTGAAAGTCCCTGTAATGTCCATCTTGTATGCCCCATGTTCCTCGCCCCATCCTCTCCCTTCCACAGATCTCCTCACGTCTCTGTTCCCCCACTGTTTTGTCCTTCCCACTCCCGCCCCTCTTGTCTCATGCCCCCCTTGCTGTGCGTTGTGCGTTAGCTCTTATACGAGCCTCGACAAGGTATACAAAAAAACAAACATCATTTTGTGCCTCGCTATCAATCATGACCTTTCGTGGGCAAACCACACTTCTGGCATCTTCCGTCATGCAAAGTCTTTCCTTTGCACACTTGTACTTTTATCTCCATAAAAGGCCTTCATCCACAGTTAAAGGGATTACTACTCTCCCCTTTGGGAAGGTGTCCTTGCCTCACACCTTGCTCATCTTGATGTCGTGGAAACCTTCAAAATAATTGACATCTCCCATGATGAAGCTGATTCAATGGGCCTATCACTTTCACATCACTGATGGGTCGGAGGTCTCTTTATCTCCTACCACCTCCTTTTTAATCTTGCATCCTGTGCCCTTTCTATGTTGTCCCCTGCTCCCCCTCCAGGTTTCTACAAGGAGCACGTAATCTGCCAGCAACCCCCTTCTGGTGAAACCCCAAAAATCCAGACTCACTGCTCACTTCCACTCATTCGTTCCTCTTTTTTTCCTACCTGTGTAACCACTTTCATCAGTCTCTTCAATCTTAATCTCATTCTTCCCTCCAGGGTTTCAAGAGAGCTGTTGAACACCATCTCAGGTTCATCGCCATCCCCATCCACAACCATGATGTTTTCTACCTCCATTAACCCATCCGAAAACCACCTCTTTCAATGTTGCCAGTTTTTCTTTCCACTTCTGTGATTAAGAGTTTGTGGCTGTATCCATCTTGTTCACCCACTGTGTCTGCCCCTTACCCTCATTCTTCTCCATGACCATGATTTCTCAAAGCCTTCATCCCTGCTGTTAGTGTGCTCTCCACTCCCTTTCTTCTGTTCTTTTCATTCTGTTACATCCCGATCCATTTTGTTACCCATCGATAGAGTGGATCCGGATCCAGACCTGAACCAAAATCAAATCGGCTTGTTCTCGTCACAAACCCAAATCATCCACCATGTTTTGTCATAACCCATCCATAGCTTTTTGAAATATCGTGCTGTATATCATTTTCTGGCCCGATCTCTCAATGGTGAAGAATCACTTAAACAATTCTCGTATCCGAACGTGGATCTTCACCAACATTGAATCAATTCGTCCTTGTTACACACCCAACCTGTCCACCAAGTTCCATTTGAATCCATCCATAACTTTTTGGGATATTCTCCTCACAAACAAACAGACTGACAGGCAAACAGGGGTGAAAACATAACCTCCACCCGGTGGCAGAGGTTATTAAATGAAGTTGGATAATAATGTTTGGGTTTTGCTATTTTTAGCTTTTCTGGAATTTAAATTTCAGATTAGGTATTGTCATCGCGCACCATCTGTCCGTCCATCCATCCATCTCCTATTTCAACTTCTCTGGCCAAACCGCTGGGCTGATACAGCTGAAATTTGGCTGAAATCTTCCTCTCCTGACTGCTAACAGGAACTGCAAAAGCTCATTCCGGTCACATGACTAAATTGGTCAAAATGGCCGAATATGTTTTCAAAATTTCTTCGACTAAATTTCTTCAAAAATCTTCTTCTCCAGACCCACTCGTCAGAATGCTACCAAACTTTGGTTGCAACGTTAGACCAGGGTAGGGATGTTAAATTGCCAGTCATGTCAATCAAGTGACTCGAAGTGTGTCAAAATGGCCGACTTAGTAAATTTTTGGGAAAATTGCGTAAATGCCTTCAAATATCTTCTTCTCCCGACCCACCAGTCAGAATGCCACCAAATTTGGGTTGCATCATTAGAATACGGTCTTGATGTAAAAATGTGAAGGCCATGCTGATCACATGACCAGAAGTGTGTCAATATGGCGGTCTCACAAATTCCTTCCAAAATCTTCTTCACACGATTCACCAGTCAGAATGCTACCAAATTTGGGTTACAACATTAGGCCAGGGTAGGGATGTTAAATTTCCGAAGTCATGCCGATCACGTGACTTGAAGTGTGTCAAAATGGCCGACTTCATCAATTTTTGGGAAGATTGCGTAAATGCCTTCAAATATCTTCTTCACCAGACCCACCAGTCAGAATGCCACCAAATTTGGGTTACAACATGAGCATAGGGTCATGATGTTAAATTGCGAAGGACATGCTGATCATTTGACCAGCATGTCCCTCGGTGTACTGCAGTTGGAGTGGAGGGTGGAAGGCTTTTGACAGAGGAGTCCGAAGTGAAGACCCGCTGGGCCGGTTGCCTTGAGCGGCTGACCCACCAGATGTTGAGTTGTATGTCAGGGGTGTTACTATCCTTATTGCTGACTCTCCAATCAACTGTGATCCACCTTCATTTGTGGAAACACAGGCTGCGGTGAACCGGTTGAAATGGGTAAAGCTCCTGGGATCTGTGGCACACATGCTGAACTTCTCAAGGCTGGTGGAAATGCTGCGCTATTATCGTTGCATGCAGTTCTGTGTTCTGCCTCGAACACAGGCATCTGACTGGAAGAGGGGCCTTGTTGTCCCTTTCTGGAAAGGGTAAGGTGATCGCCACGACTGCAACAACTACCGAGGAGTGACACTGATCTTAGTGCCAGGCAAGGTCTTTGCTCAGATAATTCTTGATAGAGTTTGCCACCATCTGCTTGAGCACCAGCGCCCAGAGCAGTCAGGCTTTACACCAAAGAGGTCAACGATTGGCTGCATCCTTGCTATTCGGGTCCTCACCGAAAACAGACGAGAGTTTCAGCAGGGTTTGCTTGCAACCTGTATTGATATCTGCAAAGCGTTCGATTCGGTGAATCTGGATATCCTCTGGAGGATTCTTGGTCTTTGTGGGGTGCCACCAAAACTGATCAATCTGATTTCCAAACTATACTCTGGTACTGAGAGTGCTGTGACACGTGGTGATACCATCTCTGACTTATTTGCAGTTGTTACTGGAGTTCATCAGGGTGTGCTGGCCCCCACACTTTTCAGCACTTGCGTGGACTGGATTCTGGGGAGGATGCCGGAGAGACCAAGTTGCAGTGCATAGTTTTGGAATGTCAAAATCTCTGACCTTGATTTCGCAGACAATGCAGTCATCTTTGCGGAGACTCTGGATATCCTTTTAGGGGCCCTCGACGTGCTGAATGAGGAGTCGGAGCCACTGGGGTTATGGGTTTCCTGGGTCAAAACTAAGATTCAGGCTTTCAATGACATCTTGGATGCTGCTATCTTGTCTGTACCTGTTTGTGGTGAGGATGTTGAGGTCATGGAGAGATTTACTTACCTTGGCAGTGATATTCATGTCTCCACTGGCTGTGAGCCAGAAGTCAATAGACGTCAGGGTCGGGCCTGGGGAGTCGTGGATTCATTGGATCATGGGGTGTGGCGCTGTTGGTACCTGTGTGGGAGGACGAAAGTCTGAGTCTTCAGGTCCTTGGTGCTTCCAGTCTTGCTCTATGGATGAGAGACTTGGACTCTGACCAGGAATCTGAGATGGAGACTTAATTCCTTGGGCACCAGGTCTCTTCGGAGAATCCTTGGTTATCGCTGGTCAGACTTTGTGTCCAATGAGTGGTTGCTGAGAGAAACTCAAATGAGATTTTTTTCCTGCATAGTCCGTGAGCGTCAGCTGCGGCTGTATGGACATGTGGCTCGTTTTCCTGACACTGATACTGCTCACTAGATTCTCTCAGCAAGGGGGCCTCGTGAGTGGAGGAGGCCAATGGGCCGACCACGTGCCTCGTGGTTGCAGCAGGTTGATCAGCATCTCAAGGAGATGGGGAGGGGCCAGGCATCTGCCTGGTGGATGGCCAGATGGAGGCCCCTTCAGCACCGGCAGAAAATGGACATAGCCACGTGCTGCTCCGGCGCATTCTCCCATACCTGACCTGACCTTCTGTACAAAACTGTTCAAGCTCAATCAAGTTGAGTGGGGAGTGTTGATGGACAGCAATCTTCAAGTCATGCCACATATTTTCGCTTGGATTTAGATTGGGGCTCTGACTTGGCCAATCAAGGACATTTATCTTTTTGTTCCTTAGCCACGCCAATGTAACTTTGGCTGTGTCCTTCCGGCCATTGTCATGCTGAAAGGTGAACTTCCGTACCAATTTCAGCTTTATTGCAGAGTGCAGCAGGTTTTCCTCTGGGATTTTTCTGTAATTTGCTCCATCCATTTTCCCTTCTGTCCTGACAAGTGCCCCAATCCCTGCTGATAAGAAACATCCCCAACTCATGATGCTGCCACCACCATGCTTCACAGTAGGGATGGTGTTCTTTGGGTGATAAACAATGTTGGGTTTGTGCCAAACATAGCATTTTGCATTTCGGCCAAAAAGTTCCATCTTGGTTTCATCAGACCAGAAAACCTTTTGCCACATGGCTTCACAATCTCTGGAGTGTTTTTTTGCATACATCAAATGGGATTCAAGGTGGGCTTTTTAAGAGTAATGGTGTCCTTGCCACCCTACCATACAGGCCAGACTTGTGGAGTGCTTGGGATGTTGTGGTCACATGCACACAGTGACCAGTCTTTGCCATAAAGGCCTGCAGGTCTTTCAAGGTTGCCATTGGCCTCTTGGTGGCCACTCTCATCAGTTTCCTTGTTTGGTCATCCAGTTTTGAGGGATAGCCTGATCTAGGCAGGGTCTTGGTGGTACCATATGCCTTCCACTTCTTAATGATTGTTTTGACTGTGCTCCAAGGGATATTCAAGGCATTTGAAATATTTTTATACTCATCCCCTGATCTGTGCCTTTCCACAACTTTATCCAGGTGGTCTTTTGAAAGCTCCTTGGTGCTCATGGTCGAGTCTGCGTGAAATCCACTACCCAGCAGAGGAAACCTACAGGAACAGCTGATTTTATTCTGAAATAATCAGAATCATAACAATTTAACACAGGTGGAGGCCAATGAATTTTGTGTGTGATTTTGAAGGTACTTGGTTACAGCTGAGCTAATTTACAATTCCTATTAAAAGGGGGCTGGATACTTATCCAAACCAAGATATTCTAGTTTTGTATTTTTAATTAATTATCTGAAATTTGTAGAATTTGTTTTTCACTTGGAAGTTGTGGGTTACGATGTGTAAATCAAGGTGGGAAAAGTCTGATTTAATGCAATTTAATTCTCGGCTATGAGGCTTTCTGAAGGTGAAAATTTTCAAAGGAGGTGAAGACTTTCTACAGGCACCATATATATAATATGGTTGATGAGATTGTCTTTCCGGAGTGACAGGGTGAGAATATGGGATTTGCCTTGATTGGATGACATATTGTTTTTGTGAGACAAGCACCTGAGTGTGACAATTAAAGTAAACTGATGATATCAAATATATCATTGTGAGCAAGATGTTTACCCATTTGGTGCCTCACCTGCTCAAGTTGCATTCAGGTTCATATTTTTAATGCTGGATTATCTAGTGCAGCTGAGATCACTTGATCATTTTGCACAATCATGCCTTCACCCTGTGTCAATAGTACTGCATTGTGGACACCACCCTGTCTCTTTCTCCTGCCTTCCTCTCTCACCTTCGCTGTGCAGTTGTTAGCCATATCCCCCTCCCCCTCCCTAACCACCAAAACCACATCACCACCCTGGCCGACAACACCCATTACCAAAAGGGTTTGTAAAGAGGATTAAAAAAGAGAGATTGCAAAGACGATGAAAGAGGGATGCAAATCTAGCTTGAGGCGTCAATGCCAACGAGCTCACTCAGTTTGCGCTTGGCCTCCTCAAGGAGGTTCTCAAACGTAGCTCGTGCCTCAGTGCCGGAAAACTCGAAAACGTAACTCTCTGCAGAGCCACCAGGGACAGCTGAAGATGTGAGCAACTTGAGTCGTGATGGCAGGGGCAATGGCAAGGCTGCAGGTGGGCTGTTCAACAGTGCAGCCTGACGCTCGGTGAGTTCGCTGCTGACAGATGAGGTGAGTTCACGCACCACCTCGTCCAAGATCTGTTATTATAACAGGGATATAGTTCAGCTGAGTTTCAGTACCTACTTAATCAATCATGGTAATAAATAATACTATTCTAATCCAGCCCTCACACAACGGATGCTCACCTGATGCGGGACGCTTAAGCCCTCGCATAGCGCTCCAATATGGCTCAATGTACTGAGGTCGTTGTCGAGTTGACTCACCACTTTTTGCAGGCTCTCTCGGCTCAACGCCTGGTCTGCACCTATGGTAAATCACCAGGGAAATTAAAAAAGGTGTGCGGGAAATTAAGGAATAAATGCTGTCGCATCACCTAGGTGCATGATGTGAGGGAAGAGGAGATGTGCAAATGTTCTCTGATAGTATTCCTCATCGGGCTACTTGCACTGTAGAAAGAATGCTACCAACTTTCAAAAGGTACGATGAAAGATATCTGAGGCCTATATCACCGCCCTCACCCCTCACGATATCCACTCCATCCAGTGGAAGTCGCCACAGAAGCTTGTACTTGTTGCTTGTGTCGATGATGCAGCCAGTACTGTACATGCACCACAACACACACACACACACACACACACACACACACACACACACCACACACCACACACACACACACACACACACACACACACACACACACACACGTTTAATGGAGTGCACCATTAGGTGATACAGAATTGCCAATCCTTCTACACGTGTATTCGTGTATTAAAACACTGAAAACTGATAATTCCCATTGCATAACAGCAGAGGGCACAATCCCACCTCACTCAGAATGGAAAAAAGGGATGCAACTATCAGCTTCAAGAGAGGGTTGGGGGGAAGGGGGAGGGAAGACCACATTCCTGTGTCTGTGATGAGACAACTTGAACGTTGGCTGTGCACTTACACACTGACGGAGGCTCCTTCTCAAGGTACCCGACTTCTTCTTGAGTGTAGTACAAATGAACAAATCAGAGAAGAGGAAGAGCGAGCGATCTTTCTTGCTCCCGACACCTTTCTGGGAAGATGGTGAAACGAAAACAACAAATTTGGCCAAAACTTAGCGACCAAGCCAACATGTAAGGGAAATGAAGATCTTCACATCAACAAACTGCATCCAAAAAGGTCTTAATGAGGAATCCAGCAGACTTTAAGGCATCGTTACTACGAGGTTATAGTTACTGCTTCAAAACGAAACCATCAAAATCTTGGACTCCAAAATCCCTTTGGTTGAGTGAATCCCATGCAATGAGGTAACATACAATATTCCACAGTGGACTGCAGGCAGTAATAAGCAAGCATGGAAATGTGTATTCCTGCTCCACCTCCACCATCATCCACACCCCACCTCCCCAATCCTCCCTGCCCCACCTCCTCCATCTCCATTGCTGCTCTCTTTGACACCTCTACCTAACAGAGTGGTTCATTTAGCATACAGAAATGAATAACGACATAACTGTGAAATGTGGCTGTGTGGTGCGAATTCACTCGATTCCTATTAGCGGCAAGTCGTTGGTGTGCTGTGGTCTTGTTGAACTGTGTGTAGGGGGCCCACCAAGGAGTGGGACAAAATGAAGGTTTGTGTGAAGTGGGGAAAAAAAGTCTAATTAACACAATTGAATCACCTTTGTGCTGGTGAATATGCAAGCAGTGTGGGCCTCACCAGTTCGGTGACTATTTCCTGCT
The DNA here is from genome assembly GCA_035128595.1 of Eptatretus atami. NCBI lineage: Eukaryota > Metazoa > Chordata > Myxini > Myxiniformes > Myxinidae > Eptatretus > Eptatretus atami. The sequence goes on from CM068964.1 coordinate 33,608,880, forward strand.
TGAGAAAACGCCTCTCAGGGCCGACAAGCTGCAAACACAAGCAGAGCACACACATCCATTCGATGCCCTTATCTGAGTGACACTCAAAGCTCATTTTGTAAGGAAAGGGTTGCAGAGTTTGCCCTTTTGGCATTTCCTGCTGTCCCTCTGGAGAGCGAGAAAATGCTAGAAATGGTTGCTTTTCACCGAGGTACCTCCATCACTCTAGATATCTGAAAACACTGCAGATTTATGGTTTGTATCCCGAGAGTGCATGAATGAAGGAGGTGAGGGGTTAACAAGAATAATTTAAATAATGATTTGAAAGATAGATACAAGTCGCCAATCCTACAATTCTCAGCGGTCTTCGTCTATTTTTGTCTTCCCGTATGCAAGGAATTCCACAGAACACACTGATATCGGAATGTTTGAATGAAGAGACCATTTGTCGCTGCCAGTTATTCAATGATACATTACCTCTGAGTTTTATTGCCTTCAAGTGTAAGGGGTGACCCATGAGGTCTTTTCAGTGTAGCGTTGGTGATGAATGGTGCAAAGCAGGGTTTCCTACCTCAAAATGATCGACGAACCTGTGCGGTCGATTCGCGAGCTCAAAATGCCCGATGTGGTAATCTGTGTGCTGCCTGATCTTTTGCTAAGTCTGAAGGTTTCCTTAATGTCCTGTTAAATATTATATTTTCATAAAATCTATTGAACCTCGTTTCACGAATGCTTTAAACATCACCGACACATCGAAATCAAATGAAACGTTTTACGTTTGCTTCTTAGTGTATCAGGATTGTTTTGGGGTTTATTTTTTTTTTTCCAAGTGACAGCTTTACATTTTTTTCCCCAATTTTTCCCATTTCAAATCAAACTAAATAGAGTCTTCACAAACACTCCAAAGTGATAAAGCTAAACAAGCAGATAAAATGTGAACAGGTAAGGTTAACAGGGAAAAATCAGATGATTCTCAGTTACATAAGTATTCAAACCCTTTACCTAATTAACCCGAAATCACTTCAGGAGCAAATTATTTGTTTGAAAGGTTAAAAAAAATAAGTGTAACAAGTAGGGGTACATTTAAAGTGCACTGCCACCATGCCAAATAAATAAATAACAAATCCTCCAGCGCGCGACATCGCTGGGGCGCCTTCGGTGCCCGGCGATGCCGCCTTGCAGCGCATGGAGACAAAATTAGGAGGGAGCAGTGCACAATAATTGATTGATTAATTGCTTAATGATATAATTAAAATAAATAAATAATAATTGTAATTTGATTAATTTCTAATCAATTGGCTAAGAGCATACCTAAACCAGCACTGTTTCATCGGAATCTGTAACTTTTTGAAAATTAAGTAATTGATCGAAAAATTAAATAATTAATTGATTAATCAATAAATCAAAAATACCCTTTGTAGCCAAATCACTTGTTTACCGTCATGTCCAAATATCAGCTTCATGTTCAGTGTTCAGCTCTCCAATTGGAGGTTGCAGAGTCTGAGGCGGGGCCACTAAGTCAGTCGCAGAATCCTCTTCATCCACATATGTGATCATGAGACGAGTTCATGTTCCTCTCCTTCTTTGCACAAATAAGCAAAGCGATTGGCCAAACTCTTTTTTGCTGACATAACATAGGATCCATGGAACAGATAAATGTCGCTTCTCAAATTCGGAGATGTATTATTCTTCGTCCTCTACTCAATATCTTGAATGCATCCACAATATAATGTTCAGCACAGTTTGCATTCCCAATCAAATGCTGTCCAAGAGCAGACACATACGACATTGGGATTGATTGTGGGACCTTCCTACAAGCACGTACCGGCTGTATTTGCATTCCAATAGTGTTTTTCCTGATGGATAAAGGGATGTGCTGTTTGAGTGTGTCAGTCAGAGTCTGGGTAGTTCTGCCTACATACCGAGCATCACACTCAAACCGACACTTTGAACTCGTAAATAATATTGCTAAGTTTTGAGGCAGGCAGAACATCCTTATTAACTGCAGGAATCAGACGTTGAGAGGTGAAAATCACTCTTGGATGAATAGCCAGATACGTGTTTGAGACGCATCTTTTGATTTGTTCCTCATATCTTTGCGACATTTTCCTTTTCCAAGGAATCTTGATGTAGATCGGGCACTTTTCAGGACCAATCTTCCGTTCACCTATGGCAGAAAAAAAAGAGTTTGTCCACTCGCTTTGCTTATTTGTGTGAGGAGGAAGAAGAGGAACACAAACTCGTCGCACGATCACAGATGTTGATGAAGAGGATTTTACAACAGCCTTCGTGGCCCCGCCTCAGACTCTGCAACCTCCAATTGGAGAGCTGAACACTGAACAGGCTACTCCCACCTAGACCGGTGAGAGGTGATGACGTTTCAGTAGAGAGCATCCAATCGGAAATGACTTTGTAGATAGGTGTCTATTAGACTGTTCTTCTTCCTTACCTCCTTCACTTTGCGCGAATTTCACCTGAAGAGAGCACAACGAAAAGCTTTGTGGTTTTCTTTTTAGTCTGTTTTATGGTGATGTCCTTCAAATATCTCTGTTTATGTCTACATTGAAGTTTTGTGGTACCAAGCATCTTTTTAAATCGATAATAATTAAGTAATTAATCAATAAATTGATTAATCGAAAAAAATTAAAAAAAACATTTTTTGCCAAAGCACATCTTCACTTTTGTCCCTAAATTTCAGCTTATTAGCTTAAAGGATGGCTGAGATATTGTCCGGACAAAGAAGAAAGAAAATAATTAATCGATTAGTTGATTACTCAATAGATCAAAAAATACCCTTTAGAGCCAAATCACTTGGTCACTGTCATGTCCAAATATCAGCTTCCGAGCTCCAAAGGTGCGTGAGATATTGCCCGGATGATAAACAAAATAAATAATTAAGTAATAAATCGATAATAATTAACTTACAAATCAATTATTCGATTAATCAAAAAATAAACAATACACTTTTTGCCAAAGCACATCTCCACTTTTGTCCCCAAATTTCAGCTTCCTAGCTCAAAGGATGCTTGAGATATCGCCCGACAAACAAGGAAACAAGAAAAAAACAAAAAACCAAACGGAGTAAAAACTGAGTACTCCCTTCCTTCGGTGCCCAGCATTGATGTCATGCGTCGCTTGCATATGGAATTGGGAAGGAGTGGTGTACAATAGGTTTCACCTGTATCTAATCAGTGGTTTAACTTAAAAATTAAGCTTGAACCACTTATCGAAGGAGTTTTAAGCTGCAACTCAGTTGGTCAACCAACAAGGCAAACATCAAGACAAAGGAGCATTCTGAAGAAGTCAGACATGAAGTGTTGGAGAAGCATTCTTCAGGAGAGGGTTATAAAAAGAATTCAGTCACTCATTACCCCTTTGAGTCTGGTGAAATCCATCATTAAGAAGTAGAAGGTGTATCATACCACCCAGTCTACCCAGATCAGGTCGCCATCAACACCATCCCTACTGTCAAGCATGGTGGTGGCAGAATCGTGTTACGGTACTGGCAAGTTTGTCAGGATAGAAGGGAAAATGGATGGTGCAAAGTAGAGGAGAATCATTGATGAAAATCTGCTTGAGTCAGCCATGAATCTGAAACTGTGTAGGAGATTCACATTTCAGCAGGACAATGATCTGAAGCACAAAGCTAAAGTCACACAGGAGTGGCTGAATAAGAAGAAAATAAATGTTCTTGAGTGGCCCAGTCAAAGTCCGACCTTGAACCCAATTGAACATTTATGGTGAGACTTGAAGATTGCAGTCCATCGACGATCCCCATCAAACTTGGCAGAACTTGAGCAATTTTCACATGAAGAGTGGGCAAGATTTAAACATCTCACTGTGCAAAGCTGGTAGAGATTTACCCCAAAATAATCATAGCAGTCATTGTTGCAAAAGGTGCTTCCACCAAGTACTGACGGAAGGGGATGAATACTTTTACAACCAGTCAATTTTGATTTGAACACGTTTTTGTTCAGGTATTCCTAACATGTAACCTCCTTCAACCAGAAGTGTTTAGTTTGATCTCTTCAGTTATGAATAAAAAAAGTTCATTTGGAAAAATTGTTTCGACATGATTCGTAATCATACTAAAATACGTAATTTGGTGTCTCTGTCTGTCTGTCTGATGTTTTTTTGACCACGATACATTTGGTCGTTACTTATCCAATCTCAACCAAATTCGACAGATGGACTAAGGGTCACATGATGGAGGTTGTAGCAAATTAAATTGCCCCTTCCCATCCCCAAAACTAAACTAATAACAATACTAATGATAATCCATCCATCCGTCCATTGGGACCATACTCAGTGCAGAGCGTTGGTGCTGCCTAAACAGTCTCCTTGACTATTGGACACAATCCTGGATGGGTCGCCACTCTGACACAGGATACCAGCAAGCTGGCACTCATTTTGCCAACCTCAGAAGGATGACAGGCAGAGTCAACCCCACCTGCTCTTAATTCAACAGCCGAGCGGGATTTGAACTCAGGATCCTCGGATCTCAAGCCCACCACCCTAACCATTAAGCCAACACCAGGCATACGAATGATAATAGCATAATATTAATGTTATCATAATACCATATTAATACTAATAATATCCACTCTCCCCAAGGGGTTTTTCCTCCTTGGACAAACGCCGTGCTAACGTGTAAATAGCTTATCGTGGCATTTCGTGGCGCAAGCTACACGAACAAGACAACAAAGAAGAAGTGGCCTACCCGAAGTAAATAATATTACATACCACAAAGACGTATGATTGCCTCTTTCAGCAATTGCTAATGCTGTTTAACACTAAACTGAAAGAAATCTGGAGGAATCCTGACATCCTTAAGGCATTATCTGCTTATTGTGTCCACCACAGAACAGACCGAGACTACATCTACTGTAATTGATATACCCCAGAGAGGATAACAACGTGACAGCTTCCTGGTGCTCTCAGAGGGAGTGGGTGTACTAGTTCATCAAAATGTCGCATTATTCATGGTAGGAGGGAATACTTTTGCAAGCCACTGAAGTTGCCCTTTAAGGTTGGGCAAAAAATTGTAATTTGTTCAGGGTGCCGATGATAAAAGCAGGCCATTAGCACGATGGGATATTTGACATCCAGGATTGAATGCTAGCAAGTGGCAACCCAGTTTACGGTCCCATTGGATGGACAGCACAACTATTGAGGGAACGCTCTACCTGCAAAACATCAGGTCAGGTCAGGTATGCGAGCATGCGCCAGAGCAGAGCGTCGCTGCGTTCACTTTCTGCTGGTACTCCAGGGGCCTCCATCTGGCCATCCCGATCTCCCTGAGATGCCGATCAACCTGCCGCAACCACGAGGCACGTGGTCGGCCCAATGGCCTCCTCCACTCACGAGGCTCCCTCGCTGAGAGAATCTGGTGAGCAGGATCAGCGTCAGGAAAATGAGCCACATGTCCATACAGCCGCAGCTGACACTCATGGACTATGTAGGTAGCATATCTCATTTGAGTCTCTCTCAGCAACCACTTGTTGGACACATCCTCCCCAGAGTCCAGTCCATAGAAGTGCTGAAAAGTGTGGGGGCCAGTACACACCCCTGATAAACTCCAGTAACAACTGGAAATAAGTCAGAGATGGTATCACCACATGTCACAGCACTCTCAGTACCAGAGTATAGTTCAGACATCAGATTGATCAGTTTTGGTGGCACCCCACGAAGACCAAGAATCTTCCAGAGGGCATGCCGATTCACTGAATCGAATGCTTTGCAGAGATCAACATAGGCTGCAAACAGCCCCTGTCGAAACTCTCGTCTGCGTTCAGTGAGGATCCGAAGGGCAAGGATACGGTCAATCGTTGACTTCTTTGGTGTAAAGCCTGACTGCTCTGCACACTGGTGCTCACGCAGATGGGTGTCAGTTAATAATCGGCTCATTAATGAAACCCAGACTTGACAGCTCATACAAGAGTTTATTACCTCTGAGATATCAGCCCGAGACATTTAGTGATAACAAAGTTCTCCTCTAAGCATCATCAGAAACACCTCCATCACCTCACCAATCATCAGGTGGGGTATGTGGGAAAGGTCTGCCTCTTGGAGCCTTCTGGCAACAACAATAGTCACGGACAAAAGATTCATCATCGGCACAGCCGCTCCGGTTATCCCTGGAGAATGGAGCCACAGCTCCCGCATGGGAAGGCCCCAGATGGCACGATCATATCGTTTGTGAATATAAAAGAAAAAGAAATCATCAAAGAACAGGTTGTAAAGGCAAAACAGCAGACGGAGGGATGTGAAGAAGCAACAAAAGAGCTAATCGAGGGCCAGCCTTGTCACGGAGAAGAGCACAGGTTGGAAGACACAAGAACGAGTGCCAATGAGCTATGGATGCTACTCAAGTAAATGAGTGCTAGAGTTTTGGAAGCTTGGTCAAAGAAGTGAAAAAAATTAAATGAGTAAGAGACGAACTGTTGTTGATGATCGTATGTGGCTCACGGAATGCCTCCTGCATCTATTTCACAAAACCTTCAAAAAGCAAGAACGATTGATGTTCATGTATGAGCTCCAGTGAGTTTTCTCCCGTACAAACCGGCACACCGTGGTGAAGGGCCTGGAAATCCATGGATACTAAGACTGGGCGATCTGCCAGCTGTCACGCTGGCCAAACACCATCCTTTAATTTCCCTCTCAGGTATTTTATGATGTAGTCTCCAGTGATCTCTCCAAATTTTATGGTTTCCCCTCTGCTTTGCCCATTTATGGTCCTGGGAGGATATTTTTGTGTCTGCCCCTGCCATGTGGCAGAGACTTCTCAGAGACAAGCGGCAGTGTGATGCCTCGGCAGCCAAAACAACAAAAGGCACTAACCGATGCCAAGTGCACTAAAGAGAAGCTTATCGGTCACAAAACCATGCGAGGTTATTGCTAAAGTTTGGACAAGTTGCATTCTTGTCTTATTTTGAATAAAAGCTGATGTGGGGGCTTCAAAGCAGCGACTCGTCTGGTGAGAATGGTGGATCATTTCTTTATTACCCATGAGGTTTTGCCAAGGATGCCCGCCTTGAGCATTGCAAACACTGCGGCGCTGTGTCGAACATCTCCAAGTGATAATGCTTTGCCAAGACAATTTGGTGAAGAAATTGCTCAAAGTGAGGACAATAATTTGGGAATACCGAGTCGACATCAAAGCATGCGCGATGCTTCTTTGAGCATCTTATGGTTGGGATGAGCCATGCTCTGAATGGAATAAAGGAAAATGACAGAGCTGAAGATATGCCATCACAATTATGGATTTTCTATCCCCACCACAAACATTTGTGAGAGCTGCAGCGCATGAGCACCATGTGAAATTTTAAAAAAGTGACAATATGTAGTGATACCATCATGATATACTTGGAGAAAAAAATATTGAAAGAAAAAAAAACAAGAAGAGCTCAGCCAAGTTTGGAACAACCTTACCTCTGACACTCCCTCAATGTGGGCCTCCACCTCCAGCAGCACGCGTACTGCACGCTCGGCCTCCTCGGCGTCCCTCCGTCCTTGATTAATGCGCTCGGCGAGGAGGCGCACGTCGCGTTGGGCCAGCGAAAGGCTCGTCCAGTCAGGGTGCTCTTCCGGCGTGTGTTTCAGCAAGTCCTGCAGGCCGCAGGCTCAAGCATCACAGCACAGGAGTGCTTCACCAGGGAGACTCAGAAAAGGAATTGTGGTGTTACGACACTAAGTATCCTATCAACTGTGAACTAAAGTCCAAATTAACCATTTCACCAACATGTCTTGAGACACTTCAGTAACTAGAGACTGTGCTTTGTATTAAAACATCCTGACACCCACATGGGTAGGTGGAGGCAGCAAAATGGAACAAAAATAATGAGTGTTTGAAAATCTGTGTGGTTGATAAAAGGACAAAATAAAATATAGGCCAATTATTTATGCTCAGAATTTTTCCAAAAAATTCACAATTTTGTCCAAGTGAAACATACACTTTGCTGATTGAAATAAATCGATTTTCAAAAGAAATGTCTTCTCTTTCTATACCCTCATGTTACTCTTCTCACTCAATCTTCTTTATGTCCCACACTCCCTGCTTCCTTTATATTTGTATTTTTATATGGGCCAATATATATACATACATACATACATACATACATACATACACACAACCCCCCCCCCTCCACCCACACACCTGCTGCACCTCCTACTGTTGCATCCATAATAAATAAATGGTCTCTAACGTAACGAGTTTCAGGAGGTTTAATGGAAATTGAACTCAAATTTGAGAAAAGTGAATTACTAGATCTGATCTTTATTGTATTTTTGACTTTACATCCTCCTTACAATAATTCACAGACTGGTGTGTGTGCAATTGCGTGTTTGTCGTGCGACTCCTCCTCTAATTCTGAGCCGATTATATCCAGACCTGCTACATAGGATCAGTATGACCCCAATTAGTGCAAAGGGAAGCCTGGTGTTGGCTTAGTGGTTAGGGTGGCGGCTTGGGATCCTAGGGTCCTGAGTTCAAGCCCCTGTTGGCCGCTGAATTAAAATACACCAGGAGGTTGACTCAGCCCGTCATCCTTCCGAGGTCGGCAAAATGAGCACCAGTGTAGTGGTAAGGGGACACTGCATCAGCGGCATAGCCGCGTCCCAACCAATGATGTGAGAGAGAGAGAGAGAGAGAGAGAGAGAGAGAGAGAGAGAGAGAGAGAGAGAGAGAGAGAGAGGAAAAGGGGTGTTTTTATCTTTGCCAGTGGCCTTGAGGGTGGGGGAGGGAGGGGATGCAAATTCTCCAAGTAAATGTGCATCATGTAGTGCCGCCTCCAGGTGGGGAGAGGGTCTTACAAATCCCCACCCTTTACAGTGCAGTGTTCCTGTCCCCAAGTTTTCCAATACAGTGAGATGTTTTGAATTATGCAGCGACAGGAATTTTGAATTACACATTTGAGTAAGGATAAAAACATAACCACCTGGCCGCTCTCATAGGGAGCGGGAGCTTCTAGTTTTTATGAAGAAATGCACCAAAAAGCACCATATTATAATGTAAAACAAGAAAAAGAGCAATCAGAGATTGCAGACCCTCGCCAGGACTGCTTTTGCGTGGTGTATTTTGTGTGACGTTTGTGTACTGGTGTGTTACGTAATTAATAAAAATACATAATTAGAACTGCCACTTTATAACTGCTGCCCGTGATGACCGGGTACCAAGATGTCCCACATTGATGCAACCCTGCTTTGATCGGACACCTGACCCTGACCTATGACATTTTAAAAATTATTATTCATCATTCAATTTAATAAGAATGGGATTAAAATAAATTCAATACAAATCAAATGGAAGACCAAATAGGTACAGTCCTGCATTGGAGGAATCAGAAGGAACCCAAACAAGCAAAAAAAAGCAAAGATGAAGTCATCAGGAGGAACCTGGATAGGATTCACATTTCAGCTGCTCCTCCTCTCCCCTCAATCCATACAGGCACAGCCAAGTGAGCCTTATTCAAAAAAACACAAAAACACAAAAACAAAAAAACAAAAAGAACCCATTTGAAAAAACTTAAGTAATTCTGGCTGCCAGACCATGAGCCTGATAAAGTTGAAATTTAAAACATGTATTCCACATCACTACGAGATCATAAATATGAAGTTTCACTCACAACAATTAATTTAGTAGTTCCAGAGAAAACATCATTTAATATATTTTTTCATTCCAATATGGCTGCCAAACCATGTGACCTATCAATTATTCCTTATTACACTTGTACACCCATGGCTTGGGAACATTTGGTGTGACGTTCCTCTCGATATGTCCAGCCGTTCTGGAGAAGAAGATTTATGGGTTTTAGGGTACATCCAATATGGCTGCCAAACCATGTGACCTAAAGATGTCATATGTGTGAAACTTTTGTTCCTAATGGATAGGCGGTCATATATGTAAAGTTTCGCCTCGATCTGTTTAGCCACTTCAGAGAAGATTTTTGAAGGTTTTTAAAATTTATTTTTAAACCATGTGGCGGCCGAATCATGTGGCCCATGTCATCAATTTTTTTTTCTGTGGACCATTTTATCCCAAGATGACCCTCAAATTTTTTTATTCTGATCAGATGTAGCGTTCTACATATGCAATTATGACGTCATAATGAAGGCACATATGACATAATAAAAAAAAATTCACACTCATTCCCCATGAGGAGTACTTGCTACGTGCCAAGTTTAGATTTTTTCCTTGGTGCGATTTCATAGATACAGGAGTGCAAATGTTTATCGTTTTTCCAATATGGCTGCCACAGCACGTTACCTTTGGCGTCATAATTATCATTAAAACATTCTACATGAGTAGTCGCACCTACGGTGAAAATTTCTTCTCAATCCAACAAGCGGTTGCGGAGAAAAACACAAAAGTTCTGTGCGGATAAACAAACAAACAGACAGACAGACAGACCCAAATGCAATACCCTCTCCTTCGGCGAGGGCAATCACCAATAAGCAGCCAATGAAGTTTGTTAAATTTACTGGTAATTTCTGTGGATGGATCCGATTGTTTCTGTTGGGGTCCCTGATGGCCTGTGAAACGCATGTGACGCCTCCCCTTGACTCTGGCTTTAACTTTACTTCTGTATTTAAAACAGAATAGAAAAAAAACTCTTTTAACACCCGTCTCCTGCAGCTGGATGATGGCTATATGTTTAAAGTGCTCAGAAAAAAAACCTGAGTAATTACAGGATTTCTTAACCAATCTAATTATCTCAAAGTCCAGGAATGTCCAAATGTGTCTGTTGGATTCCCAGCATGTTATTAGACAGAGGCAAGGCTGAGCATTCCTCAAACTTGCTTGCCCTCCTTGGGGAATTAGGGTCTGGAGTCACAGCACCATCAGAAGCCTCTGGAACCTCAACTGCATGGTTAATGGTTATGTGAGCATATGTGTTTGTGCAAGTTTGTGTCCATTTAAAGTAATTGTTGTTTTGTTGTATTTGGTCGACAGTGGAGTCTCAGAGAATTCTTCACATTTCACTTTCAATCCTGATTTATTTATCCACTTTCTTTTATTAACAAATGACTTGAAGATTCGAGTAAGATGAAGTAAGATTCACACCACCCCCCTCCCCCCATTCCTTCTTTCATGGGCTGACATGATGGCCTTGAGGAATGTACACTTGCCTTAAGCTGTTAAGCTGTCTAGCCTGGGTTCAAACCCCGACTCAGCTATAAACTGTCATCCCGGTGTTTCACAGGCAGGGTGATTCATCATTGTGTGCCGTCTCTTGGATGGACCTGAAACGGGCCATTAGTTGGTCTGCCGGCATTAGTTGGTGTACATTAAAGATCCCAAGTTGTCATTCGCGAAGAGTAGGTGAGCAATAGCTGGCACCATGGTCAAATTCCAAATTGCTGCCCTAACTTCAGAGGGCATTGCATCAGCAGCACAGCCACGCTTTCAGCCAATGATGCCACCCCGCAGCCTTGTGCTGCATATGAAAGAGGATCTGCACAAATCATTAATTTATCCATGCCAAAAATCTTTCCAATTTCAATTTTCAAAAAGTCCAAGAATCTAAATTCACTACTACCCTGTTTCTTGGGGTAATTCTGTTTTCTCAGAGGCTGACAGGACAGCATAGAGGTACACACACTGGCCTCTAAGCCGTCTAGCTTGGGTTTAAATATCGGCCAAGCTACAAACTGTAATCCTGGGGTCTCGGAGGCAGGGTGAGGCATCACTGTCCCTCAGATGGATGAAAAACGAAGAGTCCTGTCTCTCAGTTTTCGTTGGTGGAGTTGGTGTCCTTCGTGAAGAGTCAGCGAGCTATGGCCGGCACCCTGAACAAATTCCAAATTCCTGCCCTAACTTACAGAGGCCCTTGCATTAGTGGCACAGCTGTGTACCCATACAATGATGCCACTCACAGTCCTCAGTTGCATACGAAAGAGGAAGAAGTATGGTTTCCCCAGGAACAGTGTGGCATCCGTCCCTGTGTATTTTCCAACAAATCCAGGAAGTGTCTGTTTTAGAGCAAGCATACCTTGATCAGGAGTTCATAACGTGGGATCCTTTGCACAGGTTTGATCATGAGGTCAGCCAAGGCCTGTTTCTCCTTGTTCTCCCGCATGCAGTGCTGCCAGAGGAACAGTATAGCCTTTATTCCCATTCCCTTCCCACGATGTAAACTTGTGCCAACGCGTTCATTCCAACACAACGGGTGTAATTCCTGCACCTGGAATGAGCACCTGCTGCATTATCCAAAAACATCTCAAGAGCATTTCCCAAAATCAAAGGGCAGGTGAGGAAGATAGGTCGAGAAGGCAGACGATTGGGGAATGAGAGGATTGAAACAAGGTAACTGAGGCAGGTGAACACAGGAGGAAGTGAAGATGCAAAAGACCAAGCCAAATACATGCATAAGTTCAGAGTATGGAAACTCAGGAGAATTGACTTACAGTTTGTACAAATTACCAATTGCAGGAACGTACAGTAGTTACCTCCAAAAACTTGTTGAATGCAGGCTTTGCTTCACGTGCCAACCGCACAGCCTCCTTCGCGTTGAGGAAATTATCAATGTATGCCACATACGAGTCTGCCAACACATCTTTGGAGAACTGAGAGAAGGATAAGGGAAAGAAATGAATGAAACAGGGTCAGGGAGTTGGAAGAAATAAAAAATATCGAATATATAAAGCTCATTCTAACCACTCGCTGACTCACTGACATTAATGTTCAGTAACTTCCGGGGCACATAGAAAGCTGAAATTTCGTGTGCCGATGGACATCGAAGCCGATACTCTGGGAAAAATCA
>CM068964.1:33653326-33663946 GCA_035128595.1 Eptatretus atami
TGTATTTCCGAATAGTTTAAAACATCAAGTGTGGGGATTCTTTGGTTTTAGATGAACAATAGCAATGGGATTGTAACAGGGTGGGTATAAGATCTAAATGACAGTCCTGCAGTGTTGCACTCCATTGACTCTGGTCCTCGGGTGTTTGGAGAAGTCCCATAGTGGTTTAAATGGCTTTGAGTCAAAGCTCTGGGCTAAGCGACTGCAGATGTTCAATAGTATTGGCACAGTAGTAGCACAGTAGTAGCACAGTAGTATTGCATCAAGCATAGGGCCGGTTACGCATTGTTGTTCAAGATGTCACAATAATACACCTTTGTAATGTATAAACTGCTTTGCATTGTGGCAAAGATATGCACATGTAGCTTGGGAGGGTTCATCTCCAGTCTGGTGGTGCTGTCCCTCTACTTTTGGAAATATAGGGTACATGCTGTTATGACAAAGAGGAAAATGAGTGAGAGAGAGGGGGGGGGGGAGAGTGTGTTCCAAGTTAAGAAAGAAAACAAAGGATGGACAAACAAAACAACACACTCCTGCTGTGATTTGCTGCTGGCCCACTTAGACCATCAGCATTTCTTTTTCTAGTGTTGTTCCAATTGTGATTTTATTTATTCCTTGCTCTTCCAGTTAAATGAGGCTGTTGATCCTCATTGGCTGAGCCACGAATCATTTCGATTTCTACGTTTAGAATAGGTATTTCTTGAACTTTTTTTATGGAGCACAAACTTCACAGTCTTGTACAATACATTGCCTCACAGTTGTCTGATGATGAGATGTACCATGGCATTTTACAAAGCGTTGGTGCTACTGAAGCAGTTTCTTGGCAACAGCTACACTGGGTGAGATTTGGCATTGCCATCCCAACAGTAGTTAGGGCAGGAATTCGGAATTTGTTCAGGGTTCCGGCAAAAGCTCGCCTACTCTTCGTAAAGGACACCATGAGATATTTAACATCCACCAACAAATTCCTGCAGACGAGACACCCAGTTTAATGTCAATTCGAGGGACGGCACCCACACCGATGCCTTGCTTTGCCTGCCAAACACGAGGATGACACTTAATAGCTGAGCCGAGCTTCAAACCCAGGCTAGACAGCTTGGAGGTAAATACTATTGTCCACATGAGTGCAAAATATATGTCTATCAACATCTCATGTCAAATCACATGGCTGGCAGTTCCTATTCTCTACTCATCACAGTTCATAACATCAATCAGTTCATCAAACTGAGCGTGTGTTACGTTCAAGCAGATGCACTCTGGCCAGCGTAGGGCACACCGCAAACGGGTATTGAAGAGCATATCACCTTTCATTTCTTGCCTAGTTCAAGAATATAAGAATGGCCATTGAGATAAAAGTGAGCTAAAGGTGTCTAAGGGGTAATAAAATGAGCAGCAACTTGCAACTGCCCTCGATCGTTCAAAAGTAGGCCAACCTCACTCAGTCAGCAAAAAGGCTTCAGCGGCGTCAAAGCAAAGTTTGCGGCAATTCCCTCCCCACCCTTTATTAAGTCTGTTAAACAGCCTGGAACATAACATTCATGGTGCGCAAAGCCAAACCAAACCCACTTGGAACCGGCAGCTGCAAATCGGTGCAAACGTGCTCGAGTGAAGGCCGAGACGTTGCAGGCTTTTCGTATCTGGCCATTTTTGCGAGGTTTTGAATTCTTCGGCCCCTTGCTGACTCCACATTGTAAAAATAACACTAAACTGACATAACGTACCATTCCTATGGACCGGGGATGAGGGGTAGATGGGTGGGGGGCTTTTCCAAAGAAACATAACAGAATTAGTGCATACTCAACTACCAAAAAGGAAGCAAGTATGTGAAAATGTATGAATGACTGACTGTGAAAAACGGTTCAGGTTGGATGTTCATGTCGGACCGATTGCTCGTACTTGCGGTATGCATAAATACTTCCAACAGATATTGAGACTTAAAATTATCGACTGAAGAATCTTCATTGTTCAACCCATCTGGCTGACTTGCTGTGGGATATTGGAGATCTAGTGTTCTGAGCTACTGGCGACCGAATGATTCTATGCAGAGGGTCGATTTCTTTGAAAATGAAATGCAAGGAACCTAAGATAGATAAAGAGAGACGACTCGAGCACTTAGCAGTTGTAGGTATTCAAGCAGAAATGGATTCCTTTAACTTCATGGCTTGTCGGGCATCTGATCTGACCTGCTACCAGCACAGGCCTTCTGAGCACTATCTGATCAGGACTGGCTATTTTCGGCAAATGCATGGATGAAAGGCGGTTTTGGCGGTTACAAGCTAGTGCAGGAATGGTGTTTACATTTTCTAGGACAAGATCCGTTGACATTCCAACATCTCCCAGCTGCCATTCTGTCGCCACTGGCTGCATCATGCCAAACAAACAAGGTCTAGCCTCCCCACCACAAACTAATGCCTATTAGCAGCCTCCTTCCCCCACCAACTCAAACCTCGCCATTCCCTCCTTGCTCGCTAAACCTATTTGCTCTGGGGTGAGTGACGTACTGGAAGCTTATCAGCAAAGGTTATTCCAACACTGGAAATAGATTATTCTCTCACCGATTCAGTTATGAGATCTCCGACAGTCTGACGGTCATGCCAGCATTGCACACAGCTGGCAACACGATCCAGGAATTCCTCATGATGGCCAAGGATCTCTGGGATCTGGTAGAACATGTCATCAACCAGCGCGGGGTCACACAGGCCCGTGTTCTCTGTCTGTTTCAGTGGTCTCAGGTAGCCCTACGGTAGGGAAACGGTGAAGAGGCATGACCACAATGACCTCATAGTATTCATGACATTTTAATCCACGTTCCATAATCTATAACTGCAAAGCACCATATAGAATGGGACATTCAGCACTGCAGAACATAAAACTAGAACAGCACTCGGGAGAGTGCATACCTCCTCTAAGCTGAACAGTTGATGTTTTGTATCCTCCTGATAAGCTGGATCTGCATCTGGACCTTAATCAAAATCTAATCAGCTTGTTCTTGTCACCAACCCAAATCATCCACCAAGTTTTGTCATAATCTGGCCACAATGTTTTGAAATATCATGCCACACGTATCTACGTAGTTTATTTTTTGCCCAATCAATGGTGAAGAATCACTTCTTGAAACATTCACGGATCCAGATGCGGATCTTTACCAAAATCTAATCAGTTTGTCCTTGTCACACACCCAAACGGTAAAGCAAGTTTCGTTCAAATCCGTCCACAACATTTTGAGATATCCTGCTCACAGACAGACAGACAAACAGACAGATAACGGGGTGAAAGCATAACCTCCATCCACCTTCGGTGACGGAGGTAATTAATGTGACCAGAAACCTCGATATCAAACTCTATGAGATTGTACCATATTAACAATCCCAAGCAGGTGAAATCATCTTGGGAGCATGTTCATATTTAGGTTTTGATTGAATAGGAGGGGAGGAGGAAGGCAAGGGGGGTGGCAAGGGAGTGTCGGGAGAGATGTAAAAATAAAATGATTATTTCAAAACCAAGGGTGGTTGGGGTACCTGAGAAGTAATGTACCTTCCTTGGAGGTGTCTAGTCTGTGTTTGATTCCCACCAATACTGCAAAACTGTCATCCTGTTGTCAGTTTGATTTCTGACTATGAACTGTCACCCTGGTGCTTTGCAGATGAGGTGGTTTACGATTTGGTATGTCAAGCCCGATTTTCCATCTGGGAGACATCTCTGGTGGACATTAAACACCTGCCATGCCCAATTGCCCATGGTGCTACACACCTGCCCTCACCTACAGTGGGTACTGCTCAGCAGAATTGCCACATCCCCAAAAGTGAAGCAAACCTGCAGCTAAATTCTGCACACGAATGAATAGATCCTGGTGCTTCGCGAGCAGGAAATTGCAACACGAGTATGCCACCTTTAAAAAAAGGAGGATGTTAAGTTGTCGGAATTGCTAGCATTCATTTGTCATGTCAATGGCCCTATGCTACCTTTCATAAGTGGTAGGCCATTGGGTGCTAGCACTCTCCCCAAATTAAGATTTCCTGATATTGGAGGGGGGGGAGGGAGGGTTGGGGGGAGCATTACATCGTCGGCACAGCCACACCCAAAAAATGACACACCCAGTTGTCAGTGCTGTACACATGAAAGTGACCTCAAACCTGCAAAAACATTGGTGTCATTCTCAATTTTTCCACTCAAACTCCACTTCAAGGTTACTTGTGTGGGTGTACAACTATTTTCCTGATATTGGAATAAAGAAGACATGAAAAAAACTATAAGGGCACTCTTTGACGTCGCGACATCACCAGATATGCCTCCGCCCACATTATTACATCATTATACATCCTTGTACCAAGTTTGATTTAAATCTCTGAACCCAGATTCAAAATATTAAATAATTATGGTTGCCAGATCATGTGTCCAATCAGTTTGAAATTTAAAACACATATTTCCCATGACTACTATATCATAACTGTGACGTTTCACATGGATTGATGAAGCAGCTCAAGAGTAATAATTTTTTAAAGATTTTTTTTTCAATCCAATATGGCTGCCAGACCATGTGACCTATTAATTATTCGTGAACAACCAGGTATTTCCAAGGCTTGGGGAATATTTGGTGAAGTTTCCCCCCTCAATCTATCAAGCCTTTCTGGAGAAAAATATTTTAAAAGTTTGATTCTTCAAAAAAAATCATAGCTGCCAAAACATGTGACCTATTGAAACGGAAGACCAAATACTGCATTGGAGTCATCAGAAGGAACCTGAAGAATTAAAGAGCAAATATGGACTCATCACGAGGAACCTGGATAGGATTCGGGGTTTCAGCCGCTACACTCCTCAACCATCAAACCCATCCGGGTGCAGCCAAGTGAACCTTACAGAAAAAATTCTGCAAGAATTCACTTCTCCTTCGAGAGATAGATATAATGAGAGAGGAATAGAGAGTGAAAGAGAAGAAAAATCAAGAATTAGAATGAATAAAGAGAATTATAAAAATAAATAAATCGATTAAAAAAAACCCAAAAAATTGGAAAGAAATGTGAAAAGAACAAAAACTAAGATGGCGGGAAGAACCCGGACGGATAGATTTCAGCAGTTACTCCCCAGGCTCAAATGCAGCAGCATGTACAAGCTACCAGAGGACATCATAGCTGAACATATGATATAATAGGTGAAGAAGTTTTTGTTCCTCATGAATAGTCGATCACACCTGGAAAGTTTCGCCTCGATCTGTTCAGCCATTTCGGGGAAGAAGATTTTTGAAGGTTGTTATGTTAAAAAAATATGGCTGCCAAACCATGTGACCAATGACATCATCAATTTTTCCCCCCATACAATGTCGCCCTAGATGACCCTCAAAAATGTTCACACTGATCGGATAAAGCGTTCGACGTATGAAATGATGACGTCATAACAAAGCCACCGATGACATCATCAAAAAAAGAAAAGCACACATTCCCCATGGGGAGTACTTAACATGTGCCAAGTTTCAATTTTTCCTGTGGAGCAGTTTTAGAGACAGAGGTCCAAATTTTTCCTTTTTTCCAACATGGCTGCCACACCACGTGACCTATGACGATGTAATCGACACTAATAAAAGGCAATGTGTGTGCGTGCGTGCGTGTGTGTGTGTGTGTGTGTGTGTGTGTGTGTGTGTGTGTGTGTGTGTGTGTGTGTGTCAGTGTGTCTCCTCCAGAACTCCAAAACTATAAAACCTAGCAGCCTGAAAATTTACATGCATACAAAGAAAACTCCAAGGAAATGCAAGAGTGAAAATTGGGTGTTTGGGTTAATTAAAACACCCCTTTTGAAGATAATTAACGGCCATATTAAATTATATCCTTCATCAGGCGATCCTCGGCCACCTTGCTCTCTGGGGTCTTAAGGCGTTTTCTGGGTAACCTCGCTGGGATCTGAAGCCGCCATGTTTTCTGGCCTGCTCAACTATGTCTTGACTTGGAACAGGCAGCAACGATTTCTTAACGATAAACTTTATTTCTCACTTTCCGCACTCATATTATCGAAGGCCTGTTCATCACAGCTACAAATCGCTGGGTATATAGCAGTGCTTATAAACGCCTGGAGATGCCAGTGTTCGTGGCTTTATTTAATTTGCGAATTCGAATAACCAAGATAATCTCTTAAACTAAACAGAATTACAAAATGTAAGCTCCAGATTTAAAAGTATCAGCAGTTCCGACTCCGAAAAAAGTGTTGATTTGTCCAATATGGATATTGCACGGGTGTTTCCGGGTGCAGAGTGGTATCGACGGCAATTGGTAATTGCTTGCCAAGTTGGCCATTCTGTTGGAGTGCTTGAGTGCTTAAGCCACTTACCGAGCTGTACAGTACAGTTAATGTCCTGATCGGGATGTGCAGTCAACAGTTACTACAAGGTAGAGGTACGTTTACAGCGCACACAGACGTGGTACATATGGGTAGACTTGGATCTGTACGGACTCCCCGTGGATGTGTGGACATGCCATGCCTGTTATGGGTGCAGTGGGCGCAAAGTTTCATCCCGTATCTTCAGGAGGTTATTTCAGGTTTTCCTTTGTCCTCGCACCTTTTTCTAAAGCATTTCGTTATCGGATTTGCTTTGTTTCTCTTTGTGAGTTTCAAAGCAAAATATATTTAATAACGCCCAATTTCTGAGCTATTTGCCGTATTAACGTGTATTCTAAATTACCGAGCCAATTTTTTTTTTCCACAGGCAGCTGTTTATAAAGAATAATGTTTGTGAACATCTCCCTGAAACGTCAATATAAATGTAACGTTGTTTTTCGGTGAAAGCTACTCAAGGTTTCTGGGTTGTATGCAGTACGTACTGGAGTCGGTAATCACACTGACTCCAACCTGCAGATTCCCGAAAAATTGCCGATATTGGCCAAGCTTGTGTGTGTATAGGTGGTGTGTGTGTGTGTGTGTGTGTGTGTGTGTGTGTGTGTGTGTCATTGATTGGTATCTATGTAAGGTGGTTTCATAATGTGGAATGGAGTCCTCACAGGGTGGGCTCAAAGAATCCACCTTCATTTCGGTAAGGGATTACGATTCATGGACCAAGCTGTGAAGTTTTATGTTCTCAAAGTTTTATGCCGAGGGCTCTTTTCAGGATCGTTGCTGAGCCCCAGACAGCTTCCAACTGTAGTTCGTTTGAAAAGAATATTCCCAGGGATGGTTTTTAGCTCACCTTTAAAGTAGTTCCGGGGAGTTTATGTGATAACGCGTTGTCTGTCCGTCCATACGTCCACAAATACTTGCAAATTTTTCTCAGAAACTACACCTCCGATTTCAATGAAATTTGACCACAACCTTCATCACCCGTGATGGCATTAAAAAAACAAAAAAAACGGGGTCTGAAGCTTCACAACAACCATCATCTCCCAAGACGTATCAAAGTTTGTTCTTAATATGAGAAATTTAAGAATGAATACTATGTTCTGGCTTTAAGGGGGGTTGCCCCCAAAATATGCATTTGCTTTCTTCTCCAAAACTACACATTCAATTCCGATTAATCTTGACCACCATCTTGACCACCCGTGATAAGTTTGTTCACGACATAAAAAAAATTGGGGTCTCGGAGGGTCTATGGGGAAAGGGGGGTTGCCGCACCCCCCCCCCTCCCCCCAAAAAGTTTTTGCTTTCTTTTCTGAAACCACCACACACACAATTCGCATGTGAAACTTGACCACAACCTTTATCACCCGTGATATACCAAGGTTTGTTACTGCATGAAAAAATCAATAGGATATTTCTTTCTTCTCCATTATATATTTTGTGGGTCATCCATGCCTTGCAGTGGTTACCTGATTATCTTATTCAGCCACTACCAGGTGAGTGCCCAGGGGTACTGCCCCTATGTTTAATATCTCTATGAGGTTCTTTGTCGTCATTCCTGTCGGTCCAGCTATCAGTGGTACAACTTTGGCATTTTTCAGCTTCCAGCATCTTCTCACTTCATTCTTGAGGTCTTGGGGTTTGCTCCTTTTCTTGATTTCTGCATCGTTTAGTCTAAAATCACGACTATTAACACCTCAACCAGCAATGCCTTCTTCACCTTTTTGTACCTAAGTATGATATCTGGTCCGCAAACTTTGTTTTCGATGTTCACGCTCGATGGGATCATTAGCTCGTACGTGAGCGGCAGGTACTTCCGTGTTTTCAGTGATTCCTTTTGGTTCATGTTCCCACAAATTTTCTGCAACTGGGACATAGTTTTTGCAGATGTGCCAGCGGATTACATTATAAACTCTGTTGTGTCGTGTGTACAGTTGTTCTGACACGAGTTTGTTTTGTGTGTGCTCGGTCATTTAGCATAACATATCGTTGTCTTTACTAACCACACCTCCACCCCTCACCTTTCTCTCTTCTTGTTATTTTTTCTCATATATATCTCTGTCTCTGTCTCTGTCTCTCTCTCTCTCTCTCTCTCTCTCTCTCTCTCTCTCCTGTCTCCTCTCTCTGTCTCTCCTGCTCTCTCTCTCTCTCTCTGCTCTCTCTCTGTCTCTCTCTCTCTCTCTCTCTCTCTCTCTCTCTCTCTCTCTCTCTCTCTCTCTCTGTCTCTCTCTCTCTCTGTCTCTCTCTCTCTCTGTCTCTCTCTCTCTGTCTGTCTCTCTCTCTCTGTCTCTCTCTCTCTCTCTGTCTCTCTCTCTCTGTCTCTCTCTCTCTCTCTGTCTCTCTCTCTCTCTCTGCTCTCTCTCTCTCTGTCTCTCTCTCTCTGTCTCTCTCTCTGCTCTCTCTCTCTCTCTCTCTCTCTCTCTCTCTCTCTCTCTCTCTCTCTCTCTCTGTCTCTCTCTCTCTCTCTTCTCTCTGTCTCTCTCTTCTCTTCTCTCTCTTCTCTCTCTCCTCTGTCTGTCTCTCTTCTCTCTCTCTCTCTTCTCTCTCTCTGTCTCTCTCTTCTGTCTCTCTCTCTCTCTGTCTCTCTCTCTCTCTGTCTTCTGTGTGTGTGTCTCTCTCTCTCTCTCTCTCTCTCTCTCTCTCTCTCTCTCTCTCTCTCTCTCTCTCTCTCTCTCCCCCCCCCTCTCCTCCTCTCTCTCCCTGCCCTCCCTCTTCTCTTAACCCCCCTCCTTAATATTCCCCGTCAGCGAAGCGATGGTTATCAATAAAACATTCTACATGAGTAGTTGCACCTACGGTGAACATTGCGTGTCAATCGGATCAGCGGTTTCAGAGAAAACAGAGAAAATTAGCATGGACGGACGTACGTACAGACGGAAAACTCGAGAACATAATGCCACCGGTGACTTCACCAGCAGAGGCATAAAAAAAGAGAAATGCCATTGATGAAAGCACAGCTCTGTCCTCTGCATCAGCACTCAATCTCGGGCGGTGCTGGTGATGCAGTTAAAAGTAGATCGGCACGGAGCCTTGAAAAAAAAAAACATCGTTACCATGACTGCCAGATCTATGGTATGAAATTTGGTAATCTTATATCTAAAACTGAACAATGGCAACACACCAAATGCGATCAAACCCCATTCATACACCCAACACTGTCAGCACTGCGGTGATATAATCTGCTCCGGCCTTTGCTACACATTTATTTAATTTTTCAATCTTCATCAATCCCTTTATCCAATAAGCATGATTACACAGAAAGGCAAAGCACCCTTTAAACTCGAGTAACTGCTACTTAACTGTACATTCAAAACAAAGTTCGTCTGTCATGCCGACAATGGGTTGTTTATAAAAGCCAGCAAGCTCAGTAATGCACTTCAAAGGTGGGGCATGGTTGGGGATCATCTTTCCTCTTCACCTGGCCTGGCTTGCACGTGATTCCAGCACACAATTCACAGCAGACTATTAATGCCCTTTGAGGGCAACTTGGGATCGGACACTAAAAGGTGCAAGTTAAACACAGTGCTGCTCACACCCCGATAATTCTGCAAAAGCAAGCATCAATGCAAATAAAATACATTTGGCTATGGCGAACATCTCGTCGGATTCTATCTTTAAAAGATATGCAAGTGCACTAACAAGCAAGAGCTGTCCATCCATCTCGGTTGTCTTTGGACCATACAAATGGCGAATCCGCATTTACACTCGTTTGCTGACTCACGCTTGTCATGCTCAGGTGCCGTAACCATTTCCATCTCCTTCATGTTACATGACAAATGATGACAAATTCGCTTCTCATCCTTGGGGTTTTGAGGTGGAAATGTTAACGGAAGATGTTCAGAAAGTGAGGGCTTTACCTGCACCAAGGTGCGAAGGGACCCAACGTATGAATGCTCCGTCTCCAGAAGGTTCATCATCACGTGTTTCCGCATGTCCTGCTCACACGCACGGGCACAAGAAAAAAGATCAGAGTCAGTTCAAAACTAGAAGGGCACACGGTAGAGCACATCCATCCACCATGTGATGCCTGATCCACAAGAACATAACAGGCCCGATACGTTTTTGAAATATCAAGCGATATATCGTTTTTGGCCCTCTCTCTCTCTCTCAATGGTGAAGAATCACGATAAAAATCAAATAATTATTGTATCCAGATCCAGAATCGGATCTTCACCACAATCGAATCATTTCTTCCTTATCACACAACCAACCTGTCCAAGAAATTTCGTCCGACTCCATCCACAACTTTTTGAGATATTGTGCTATGTATCATTTTTGGCCCTATCTCTCAATGGTGAAGAATCA
>CM068964.1:33674300-33695395 GCA_035128595.1 Eptatretus atami
ATGTGGCTAGCTTGGGGCCTGACAGTCCTGAGCTTGAGCCCCTGTCTGCCGTTGAATGAACACCAGTTGGGTTGACTCAGCCTGTCATCCTTCCGAGCTCTGTTCAATGAGTACCAGTGTACTGGGGTAATAACCATTTGGGGTAACCTGCATCAGAGTGGTGACCCATCTTGGACTGTACTCCTTGCCAATTAAACTGCCTCAGCAGCACCATGTGTGTTTACCATGTGAACGGAATGGTGTTTTTATGCCTGGTGTTGGCTTAATGGTTAGGGTGGTGGGCTTGGAATCCAAGGGTCCTGAGTTCAAATCCTGTTTGGTTGTTGAATTAATATCAGGTGGGGTTGACTCAGCCTGTCATCCTTCTGAGGATGGCAAAATGAGTACCAGCTTGCTGGGATGACTGAGCCATTTGAGTATCCTGCGTCAGAGTAGCGACCCATCCAGGATTGTGCCCAATAGCCCAGGACACTGCTTTGGCAGCACCAATGCTCTGCACAGAGTATGATCCATCCATTTGTCCATCCATCTATGTCCGTCCGTCTGTCTGTCAAAAATGAAGAACCTTTCTAATACATGGTGTTTCTTTGAAAAATGGACCCTTTTGACCATTTTGTCTACTGAGACTCCTTCGACTTTCAAGACCCAAAAGACAGACATGACCCAAAAGACACAGATGACCCAGAAGACCACAAGACCCCAAGAGCACAAAGACCCCTAAGACCCTGTAAAACCTTTTGAGACTCTCCCATCAATGGATGAGGTGTGTGTGTGGTGTGTGTGTGTGTGTGTGTGTGTGGGGGGGGGGTGGTATGTTTTATGTGGAGTTCTACTGGAGCGTTCTATGTGGAATGTGATGCACCAAAATGATCGTCATGATCTCCTGAGTTTATTAGTGAAGTAACTACAAAGAACCCGGAGAATTCCCATGTTTTAAACACATGTTATGGTAAGATATATATTTGCAGCTTAATAGGTCCTTCCATGGCACGGCATTCTATTTGCAAAATAAAAATACAAAAACATAATGATAACATTGTAGCTGGTGTTGGCTTTGTGTTAGGGTGGTGGCTTGGATCCTCGGGTCCTGAGTCAGCCCAGTTGCTGCTGAATTAACACACCAGGAGGTTGACTCAGCCTGTCATCCTTCCGAGGTCGGCGAAAAGAGTACCAGTATGTACTGGTAGAGGGGCACTGCATTAGCGACACAGTCCGCTTCTAAGAAATGATAGCTACCCCTACAGCTAAGCCGCCATACACAAGAAGAAAAAGATAGCATTGTAACAACCCAAATATTAATTAATACAAATAATATTCACAACAATATTAATCTGAGTATAATTTGGAAATAATAATGACGAAAGTGTATTAAACTCTCCACCCTGGCCCAATCACATCAGGATCTAAAGGGTAATTCTAAAGGGTTTCATTTTTTTCTTGGCTTTGTCTATTTCATATTAAAAATGCCAAACCGATCCGCCTTCTTCGGACATGGGTGCGATTTTTGTGAAACATTTTATAGATTGTGAGGCGTTTCCTTGTTTTGATGTCTGGTTTATTGATTTCCAATTGTGGACAGCTTATTATTCTGCAGCTATGTTGGAACACTGGTACTGCAAGTTGGTTTCTGGCTTGGATTTTTATTTATTGGATAAAGGTATGTTTTCATGGTTATCCTCGTTCTACGCAGGTATTCTTTGGTAATTATTTTGCGCATTTGGGACATATTTGGTGGCCCTCTTCTCCGAAGGTATCCAAGGTAAAATACTCCAAAGTATTTATTCGTATGATGCTTTTATTTTTTAGTTCCTGTGTTGTTGTATTAATAGGTCGATTTTTATGTTGTCTGTCTTTGTTGGATGACTTTGTACGAATGTGTACTTTGTACACTTATCTAGTCCAAATTGCATTTGAATATGTTGTAATACCATTTCATTTGGTGTGTGGTGTGTGTGTGTGTGTGTGTGTGTGTGTGGTGTGGTGTGTGTGTGTGTGTGTGTGTGTGACATTTTGGCTTGAGAAGTCAAAGACTAGCTTGTATGAGCATAATGGATTAAGCAGGCATGTGGTTTTACCGATAAGCTCAATCAGGTGCATTGTTTTGCTTGGTGCATTCGAGTAAACTCGAGAGACCACATGGTCAACAAAAAAGAGCAATCAGAGATTGCAGACCCTCGCCAGGACTGTTTTTGTGTGGTGTTTGTGTACTGGTGTGTTACGTAATTAATAACAGACATAATTAGAACTGCCACTTTATAACTGCTGGCAGTGATGACCGGGTACCAAGACGTCCCGCATTGATGCAACCCCACTTTGATCTGACCCTGACCCATGACGTTTTAAAAAAATTATTATTCATTATTCAATTGAATTTTGAATGGGATTAAAATAAATTCAATTCAAATCAAAAGGCACACAACAACCCCCACAAGCGAACACACCACACACAAAATACAAACACGCGGTACCAGTCCTGCGCAGGAATAATCAGGAGAAACCCGAGCAAGCACAAAGAAATGATGAAGTCATCAGGAGAACCTGGATAGGATTCACATTTCAGCTGCTACTCCTCTACCCTCAAACCCATCCAGGCACAGCCAAGTGAGCCTTATTCAAAAATTTTTTAAAAGAACCCATATCAAAAAAAAAAAAATCCTGCCTGCCAGACCATGCATCTGATCAAGTTGAAATTTAAAACATGTAATTCCCATCACTACGAGATCATAAATATGAAGTTTCACGTCAACTGATGAAGCGGTTCCAGAGAAAACATCATTTAATATTTTTTTCAATCCAATATGGCTGCCAAATCATGTGACCTATGACATCATATGTGTGAACCTTTGTTCCTCATGGACAGACGGTCATACGTGTAAAGTTTTGCTTCAACCTCTTCAGCCACTTCAGAGAAGATTTTTGAAGGTAATGGCTGCCGAATCATGTGACTGATGACGTCCTCAATTTTTTTCTGTGGACCATTGTATCCCCAGATGACCCTCAAAAATTTTCATACTGATCATATGTGCTGTTCTACATATGCAATTATGACATCATAAGGAAGGCACCTCTGACATCATCAAAAAAGTGACATTCCCCATGAGTTGTACTTGCCATGTGCCAAGTTTCAATTTTTTCCTTGGTGTGGTTTCAGAGATACAGTGGTCCAAAGTTTTTCTGTTTTTCCAACATGGCTGCCACACCACGTGATCTATGACGTCATAATTTTGATTAAAACCTTCCACATGAGTAGTCCACACCGATGGTGAAAATTTCATCTCTAAGCCGACAAGTGGTTGTGGAGAAAAACACCAAAGTTCTGTGCGGACAAAAAAAAACCAGACAGACAGACAGACAAACAAACAAACAAACAAACAAACGGACCCAAACGCAATACCTCCTTCGGCGAGGGTAAAATATGTTGTTCTAAAGGAATAGTTCTCTGAACAGCTTTCTGTTGGTTCCCAGGGGGAATTAAATGGGTTTCTTTCAATCCCAAAAGCCATCACTCGAACAACCTTTGTCATTCACCATTTGGATCCATAATGGGGTTTTTCTTCTTCACTAATTGAACAAACATCATGAATAACTGACTGAAGGAATTTCGTGACAAATATAGTCAAGAAGTATTAAACCTCGAGATATTAAATCTGAAAGTGGCACGATAAAGGAGTTGGACCCAAAGTGTCTGCCATGTGGCTACAGGAATGTTGATGTACGTAAATGCCCCCACTTGAACGCTTGCTCAAGGATGCAGCATCACCTGGCCACCCGTATGAACACTGGTTTGGAGTCGCATATGATAGACTCAAACACAGTAAGTAGATACCTCCGAGGGCCTCCTTCCCACCAACGAGTGCCGAGCCATCCAACCAGCAGGTGGCATTTGCTAAGATACAATACGACGTTGTTTGCTTGCAAGCCTTGCACAACGGCTTGTTGAAAGCAATTTGGTTTTAGTTTGATGTGGAATTGAAAACCCTTTCCACAGTGTTGCCATGATACACCCAACAACATAGTCTAAAACCAAAATAAACCTAACCATTGCACAGCATAATAATCCACATGCTTAGGCGTGGCACAGAAGGTGTGTGCACGCAACACACACCTGGAAACGGTGACTTGTGTGCTACTGTCTCATCACTTTAAAGACGGGCTGTTCCATCCTTTCTCATTTGCCGACACCTGGCCTATAATTTCCAAACCGGTGACCCGAAGATTTCCAGTCAAATTCCACCCCCAGCATTCCCATTGGTCGAACGTGGATGTGTAAGGCGTAAAGCTGTAAGAGAGCTCAGATCCTGGGGATGAGTGTGAAATGGAGTGGATGTGAGTGATGGTTCATTTCCTGGAAGAAATTAGGTTTTCTGATTTGATGTGAGAAAAAGCGCGCACACTAGGGGAGGATCCAGTGGTTTGGTTAGGCACGGTGGCTGAGCGATACCACAACAGTGGCAACAGGCAGGACGTCCACAGTAATGAGAGGCTTTGGAAACACTCTTCCTTTAACCATCGAGAAGATTTCTTTTATTGAAAGCCCATCCTTCATTAGGCTCCGTCACTCCTCCGCGCACTCGCTTTTTCCATCGTTTCGGCGAGGAAGGGGGAGAAAGGTGGGGGGCGAGGAAACCGCCTTGCACTGATGGATGCCACCGGCCATGCTGAACACGGTGAAGGCTCTTGCCGAGTTTACGGTGGCACTGGATGGCGTCCGTGATGGCTGTGGCCACTCTCAAGGCTCCCTGCCTGCCACTGAGTGGCCCGATGTGTCACTGGAGGCGAGGGGCAACGAAAGGCAGGTAGGGTGCTGAGGTTTAAAATCTGGAGTCCATTCAGATGTATGCGTGGTTTTGGACCAACTGTTCAAATATCCAGATTACTGTTTCCATCGTACTTTTTTGACCCCTTGTTTGTACTTTGGTTTTCGATATTTTCCAAACCTATAGAGAATGGTGTGAGTGCAAAAGCTAATGCTTGATGCCATCCATTATTCCAACATTCACGTTCCACTCCAGGCCCTATGGAGGTTTCATCTGGAAACTTGTGCTTGCATTGAATGCTTTAATATCTCTTTAGACGGTTTGCAAGGTTTGTGATGCTCAGGAATAACAGCATGGATTAAAAGCATAAATTATGGTAGAACCAGGCTGGAAGGATTCTCAAACCCCTTGGAGCTCTCCTATCCGGTCGTTACATAAACACACTGAGCAGAGGGCCAAGCTGGTTTTAATGGGTTTAGGGTGGTTATACCCACACACATGACCTAGACCTGAACCTGGAATTTGGCCAGGAAGCATGCACGCCATGCCCTCACTTTTGGAAAGACGGTCGGCTTTAATGTCCCTTAATCTAGACGGTGAGATTCATCACCCTTCTTGCACAGCGTTGAAAAGAGCAGCCACTCATTTCTTCCTAAGAATGTGCAAATGAGATTCCAAAAGTAAACTGATCAATGATGAGACACTGAGATGCTAAAAAAAATATATTTTTTTTTGCCAATTCCAAAATTTGCAACCTGGCAGCCTCGATCGAAGAAACGACATTTCTTTCTAAGATGCCTTGAGAAGACCTACAAAGCTCACGTTAGCTATGAGCTTATGAGAGCATGCCATGAGCAATCTGAAACTCCATAATACCCTACCGGTTCAGCATGCAAACCGGCACGCACAGGCGTGGCGCCGCTCCTTGCAATCTCTATTCCCGAGACGTCCAAGCCTCGGCGCCGTGCCACTGAGCACAAGGGTGTCGGAAAGAAAAATATCATACAGCTGGACGGCTTCAACTCCACAAGCATTTATCTCTTTCATTTTGTCTAGAGTTGGTGTCCATCACACACAACCTCAGTCATCCTTCCTTCCTTTCTTCCCAGTTTTAGCTGCTCCCTCCCTTGGGGGGGGGGATAAAATGACAAATCAAATATGATAACACAACTGGATGGAATATCATTTCTTCACCCCCGTCTCATAACAAGTCTCTCATTAAGGCCAATGATGACTGAACGCGCAAATTGCTTTTTTCTACATCAGTCTCAGGCTCATGGAGGAGTTGTATGTACATTGCATGTAAGACAGACATAGTAGACATCAATATACTTTTGCAGGGATTACAATGACTGCATACAGGTTGATGCACGGTCACATGAATGAATCACAGACATGATTTTACAGCAGTGTACTTTGATGAGAATTACAAGGATATTCGTAGATGATGTGGGTGGATGGGATTTGAACCTGGATTCCAAAAGGATTATTGGTCAGCAGTTCAGATGGGAACACAAACCCCCCAACAGGAGCACATACAGGACTTCTTCTCATAATTTAACATTAATATCATAAAGTGTTCACACGATTTTCGGCCATCGAAAGGATTTCTATTGTGAGTTTAATAAAATAAGGTTTTGAATGAACCAGGGAC
The DNA here is from genome assembly GCA_035128595.1 of Eptatretus atami. NCBI lineage: Eukaryota > Metazoa > Chordata > Myxini > Myxiniformes > Myxinidae > Eptatretus > Eptatretus atami. The sequence goes on from CM068964.1 coordinate 33,680,712, forward strand.
TCTTTGTTCCAATGAATATCATTTTACCGACGGAGAGATTTACTTTGCATTCCTGAGTATTAAAAGCAGATTTCATGTCATCAAGATGCCCTTTTAATATGATTTAAAATAACCGTTTACCATGTATAGCCAGCCGCGCATGATTCGAGGTTTCCATTTTTGGTAGAAAAAAAATATAATTAAAAGGGCAACGAATGTATTTTGGTTTGAAAAACTCGTTAAATCCTGAAAGGTTTGTTTCTCGAGCAACTTTTAAACAGAGAACATTCCGCTCTCAGCTCACTGGACAACAAACAATACCTGCTGATTGTGACGCCGATGACGTCATATTGCACAAACGCCATCTTTTTAGCGACGATTCACGTTGGGCCGGCAGGACAGCTTCGACCTTAGAGGTACGCACACTCATGATTAAGCTGTCTAGCTTCGACTCAAATCCAGGTCCGGCTATAAACTGCCATCCTGGTGTTTCACGGGCAGGATGATCACTGGAACATGCATTTCATACTTTAATTTTTACTCCACTTTTCATCCTAATTCTTCAAGATCTACAAGCGTGCAAAACCCCTCCCCAACATATCGATAAGTTTGGCAGGGTGTTCCTCCTTTTGGCTCCCCCATTTATTTATTTATCTTTCTTTCCCTCTTCCTCGTACTCTGTATCTGCTCTCGGTACTTAACGACCCCGAACTGTCAGTAAGTTTAGTTATTCTTGCTGTAATTCCCTTTGAACCGAGCAAGCCGCTTGCTTATGGACCATACATTAGTCGGTGGATGTTGAAGATCTCACGTTGTCTTTCTCGAAGAGCAGGCGAGCCATCGCCGGCACCCTGAACAATTTACAAATCCATGTTCTAACTGACCTACAGGGGGGCACATCATCACATTCACTGGCACAGCTAACCTGCAGGGGGCATTGCATAGCTAACCATACAGCCATGCTCCAAGCAATGATGCAAAACCGCATCGACGTGATGCACATGAAAGAATAGAATAAGAAGAAACTGAAATAGTCCACATTGATCATCAAATGGAAGACCAAGTACTGCAATGGAGTCATCAGAAGGAGCCAGAATAAAAAAAAGAGCAACGATGAAGTAATCAGCAGCAACTTGGATAGGATTCGGGTTTCAGCAGCTGCTACTCTACCCTCAAACCCATCCAGGTGCAGCCAAGTGAGCCATACACTTGAAATACGTTTGCAAAATGATCACTTTACCCTTTCAATGCAGTCGAGTTTGTTTGAATCGCTCAGTTTATCTTGTTTATATTTTATTTTAGGACGAGCAAAGGTACCCGGCGTTGCCAGGCAACCCGGGTCCCTCCTACCACCCCTTCCCCTCACTCATCCCACCCCTCCCCCTGTCTCCTCCCAACGCTCTCACCTTCACCCTCCACCCCCTCTCTTTGACTCCAATCCACCCTTCCTCTCCCTCCTCCCACCCACCTCCCTTCCTCCGGACTACCACCGCACCCTTCCACTCCCTACCCCACACCACCCTTCTCCTCCCTAACCTTCCTCCAGACTCTTTCACCTTTCACTCCTCCCTCCGGACTCCCACGCCACTCCTCCTCTCTCATCCCCCCCGGACTCACCACCACTCCCCCCCACTCCGGTCTCCCATCTCCTCCTCCAGATTCCCACTCCACCTCTTCCCCTCCCTCATTCCACCCCCTCCCTGTCTCCTCTCACCCCTTCCCCTCCCTACTCCTACTCCACCCACCCCCACTGGGCTCCCACACCTTCCCTTCATCATCCCACCCATCCGCTGTCTCATCCATCCTCACTCCCCTCCTCCGGAATTCCACACCACCCCTTCCCTCTTCCTCCTTCCACCCCTCCCTCCAGACTCCCACCCCCCCCCTTACCCCTTCCCCTGCCTCCTCACACCCCAACTCACAGCCCTCCTCCCTGACTCTCCTTCCCCACCCCTTCCCCTCCATCCCACGCCATCCCCTGCCTTCTCCCACCCCACCCCTTCCCTCTGGACTCCCACATCTTTCCTGCAACAGGTGGTGGCTCGTGTTCATAAGTTATGAATTGTGAGAAAATGACTTTAAAACCCCTAGTAAGGTGTGTCGTGGTAAAAAAACAAACACCATGTAATCCTATAAAGTTTTGTTGCGATTTGGGAGCTCGAAGGAGTAGCGCACAAACAAACAAACGTCTCGTTCACTTTTATATACAGTATATATATATATATATATATGATAACATTGCTCCATAACATCCTAAATGAAAGCAGATCGCACAAAAAGATTAAACAATTTGAACCCAGGTGTACCTGCTTGGAGTGAACGGGCGTTCTGCCGTGGTGTGGGGATTCATTGCTTTGTAGCCACTGAAAACATTTTTCAACTCTCTCTTGAACTCACCGTTCACTAGTCCCGTTGCTTTATTCATGATAATAATCCTGTAATTTAATTTTACCTTCCTAACTCTGGGAACGTCCCCCCGGAGAACTGAGTCACGGTCGCCATGCCCACTGCTCAGTGCTCACGCCGCATGAGTCTTCACCTGCTTAATTATTTTCGTTTCACTCAATGAAGTTGTACTTTGGGAAAAAAACAGTAGAAAAAACAGAACGGTGGGAAAAAATGGTTTCATGCGGGCTGCACAGTGTTGCTTAAAGCTTATAAGATATACGCTTAGTTGTAATAATCGCTAATTTCTTTAAATTTTCATATTTCACTCCACATTTCGACGCTTATTTAGTCCACGACATCCGATCCTCAAATCCAAAATCATATTTTAATTGTACATTTGAATTGGTCCGTGAGAGTACGTCTATCGTGTTTCTAAGGTGATGTATTTTTAGTCGGCCCAATCAAAATGCCATCTTATACCCCTGTGAGGTGAAGTTGCGCTGACCAAGGATAAGCCTTCCATAAAGGAAAGCCAATAATCATTTTCAAAAGGGTTGTTTAAATTTACCTAAATACCCAGTTTTCATTCGAGGCACTCCCTTGGAGTTCCTTTTGTATACAATGCAGAGTTTGGCGCCGCTATGTTTCATGGTTTTGGAGTTAGGGAGATGACACACTGACACACACTGACATTTATTGTTATAGATTGTCCAAATGACATGAAGTAACAATGGATGTAATTGTATCCACATTATTTACTGTAGAGTTAGCAAATAAAATGATGTATTTCAACTTGAAAAAAAGGTAAAATGATTGTAAATGTCAGCTTTCCTTGATGTGCCACGGAGTGAACTGTACCAAATTGTCGGCACATGGCTATGGGTTTCCATCATCACCAGGAGTGCGACTGTCACTAACGCTGTGCAGCTGATGAAGTCCCCCCTGAAGGTGAGGACAGGAATTTGTAATTTGTTCAGGGTGCTGGAGATAACTCATCGACTTCTTCTTCAGTAAGCAACATATTTCTGTGGGTCGCATCATTTTTTTGGGTGCATCTGTGCTGCTGATGCATTGTCTCCTGTAGGTTAGAGCAGGAATTTGGAGTTCATTCAGGATGCCAGCCATAACTCACCGAGTCATCACGAAGGAGACCATGGGTTCTTTTTAATACCGACCAAATAATGCTGGTGGACAGGACACCCAATTTAACGTCTATCCAATGGACGGCAAACACATCGCTGTCTCATCCTCCCTGCGACATGGATAAGAGTGTATTGCTGTGAGACCGAGGTGAAACAGCTCAGATGTGAGTGTGTATACCCCTCTGCTATCTTGCCAGCCCCTGAGCTCTGCCGAATGGTCCTGTGCACAGCAGAAGATTATTTCCATCATTGAACCTCCCCTCATCATCATTAGCATTTTGATGTTGTGCCGTGCGTAGTGCTATTCAGCTCGACGGGATTTGGCTCAACGGGATTCAGTTCGGCGGGTTTCGACTCGGTGCGATTCGACTCGGTGCGATTCGGCGTGGTGTGATTTAGTTCAGCGGGGTTCGACAGGGCACGATTTGGCTCGGCGGATTTAGGCATGGTGCGATTTGGCTCGGCGGGTTTTGAGACAGTGCGGATTCGGCTCGGCGGGTTTAGGCATGGTGCGATTCGGCCTCGGCCGGGTTTAGGCGATGGTGCGATTCGGCTCGGCGGGTGTTAAGGCATGTGTTGGATTCGGCTGGTCGGCGGGTTTTAGGCATGGGTTGCGATTCGGGGCTTCGGCGGGTTTAGGCATGGTGCGATTCGCGCTCGGCGGTTTAGGCATGGGTGCGATTCGGGTCGGCAGGTTTTGAGACAGTGCGATTCCGGCCTTCGGTGGGTTTAGGCATGGTGCGATTCGGCTCAGCGGGTTTTAGACATGGTGCGTTCGGCTCGGCGGGTATAGGCATGGTGCGATTTCGGCTCGGCGGGTTTGGCATGGTGTGATTTCGGCTCGGGCGGGTTTAGGCATGGTGCGATTCCGCTCGGCAGGTTTGACCATGGTGCGATTCGGCTGCGAGGTTTAGGCATGGTGCGATTTGCTAAGGCGGGTTTCGGCATGGTGCGATTTGGCTAGGCGGTGTTCGGCAATGGTGCGATTCAGCTCGGCGTGGGGGGTTTAGGCATGTGCGATTCGGCTAGGCGATTCGGCTAGGCGGGTTTAGGCATGGTGGCGATTCGGCTGCGGCAGGTTTAAGGCATGGTGCGATTTCGGCTCGGCGGGTTATGGATGGTGCGATTCGGCTCGGCGGGTTAAGGGCATGGTGCGATTCGGCCCTGGCGGGTTAGGTAGGCATGGTGCATTCAGCTCGGCGGGTTTTGGACATGGTGGCGATTCGCTCGGCGGTTTATGATGGTGCGATTCGCCGGCGGGTTTTGACATGGTGCGATTCGGCTCGGCGGGTGTTTAGGCATGGTGCGATTTGGTAGGCGGGTTTCGATGGTGCGATTCAGCTGGCGGGTTTAGGGCATGGTGCGATTCGGCTAGGCGGGTTTAGGCATGGTGCGATTCGGGCTAGGCGGGTTTAGGCATGGTGGCGATTTGGCTAGGCGGGTTTCGGCATGGTGCGATTCAGCTCGGCGGGTTTAGGCATGGTGCGGATTTGGCTCAGCGGGTTTAGGCATGTGCGATTTGGCTCGGGCGGGTTTTTGACACGGTGTGATTCGCTCGGCGGGTTTTGACATGGTGCGATTCGGCTCGGCGGGTTTAGGCATGGTGCGATTTGGCTAGGCGGTGTTCGTGCATGGTGCGTCATGCTCGCGGGTTAGGCATGGTGCGATTCGGCTAGGCGGGTTTCGGCATGGTGGCGATTCAGCTGGCGGGTTTAGAGCCATGTGCGATTCAGGCTAGGCGGGTTTAGGCATGGTCGATCGGTCGGCGGGTTTTGACACGGTGTGATTCGCTCGGCGGGTTTGACACGGTGTGATTACGGCTCGGCGGATTTTGCACGGTTATTCGGCTGGCGGGTTTCTGGCATGGTGTTGATTCGGCTCGCTGGTTTTCACACGTGTGATTCGACTCGGGAGTTTCGGCATGGAATGATTCGGGCGGCTCGGCGCGAATGATCACGGAGCGATTCGGCTCGGCGGGTTTTAGCATGGTGGCATTCAACTGCGATTTGGCAGGGTGCATTGGCTCGGCAGGTTTTTTGACACGTGGCGCGATTCAGCCTGGCTGGTTTGACATGGACGATTCGCGTCGGCTGGTTTTGGCAGCGGTGCGATTCACTCGGGCTGGTTTTGCATGGTGCGTTCGGCTCGGCGGGTTTTGACATGGTGCCGATTTTCCCGGCTCGGGCGGGTTTAGGCATGGTCGATTCGGCTCGGGGGTTTTGACATGGTGTGATTCGCTCGGCGGGTTTTGAACGGTGCGATTCGGCTCGGCGGGTTTTGACACGTGTGATTCGCTCGGTGGGTTTGACACGGTGTGATTCGGCTCGGCGGGTTTACATGGTTGTGATTCGGCTCGGCGGTTTTGACAACGGTGTGATTGGCTCGGCAGTATTGGCATGGTACGATTCGGCTCGGCTGGTTTTGGCAATGGTGCGATTCAACTCCGGCGAGTTTTTTGGCACGGTGCGACCTTGGCCTCGGCAGGTTTTGAACGGGCGGCGATTCAGCTTCGGCTGGTTTTGCAACGGCGCGATTCCTCGGCGGGTTTTGACACGTTTGATTCGACTCGGCGGTTTCGGCATGGAATGAATTCGGGGCTCGGTGCGACGACGAGTGTGGATTTCAAGCTCGTGGGTTTTGGCAGGCGCGAATCGCTCGGCGGGTTTTGGCACGGCGCGATTCAGCTTGGTGATTTGACACCGTGCGATTCAGCTCGGCGGGTTTCGGCTCGTTGCGACTTGGCTCGGCAGGTTTGACACGGTGAGATTCAGCTTGGTGGATTTGACACAGTGCCGATTCAGCTCGGGGGCTTTCGGCAACGTTCGCGACTTTGGCTAGGCAGTTTGACACGGTTGCAGATTCGGCTTGGCGGTTTCGGCTCGGTGGGTTTCACTCGGTCCGATTCTCTCGCGGCGTTTCGGCATGGCGTATTCGGGGCTCGGCGCGAAATACGACACGGTGGAATTCGACTCGCCGTTTTTGACATGGGTGATTTGCTCGGCGGTTTTTGGCCACGGCGTGATTCGACACGGTTAATTCAGCTCGGCGGGTTTTTGTTGGTGTGATTCGCACGGCGTGATTCAGCGAGTCGCGAATCGCTCGGCGGAATTTGGGCTTGGTGTTAATTGTCTCGGCGGGTTTTACACTGGGGATTCAGTTTCGGCGGTTTTGACATGTGCGATTCAGCCTCGGCGGGTTTTTGAATGTGCGATTCGGCTCGACGGGTTTTTGACATGGTGGATCGGCTTCGGCGGGTTTGACAACTGTGCGATCCAGCTCGGCGGGCTTTTGACTGTGTGATTCGACTCGGCGGGTTTTTGACATGGTGTGATTTGGCCTCGGGGTTTGACACTGGCGATTCAAGCTCGGCGGTTTGACAACGGTGTGATTTCGGCTCGGCGGGTTTTGGCACGGCTGATTCGTCTCGGCGGGTTTGGCAGCGGCGTGTTCGGCTTCGGCGGGTTTTGGCAGGCGGCGTGATTCGCTCGGCGGGTTTGACACACGGTGGATTATCGACTACGGCGGGTTTTTGAACATGGTACGATTCGGCTCGGCGTGGTTTTTGGCATGGCGTGAATTCGGCTCGGCGGGTTTTTGCAACGGCGTGATTCGGCTCGGCGGGTTTTGGCACGGCGTGATTCGGCTAGGCGGGTTTTGGCACGGCGCGATTCAGCTCGTGCGGTTTTTTGAGTTGGTACGAATTCGGCTGGGGGTTTTGGGCATGGTACGATTCGGCTCGGCGGGTTTTGACTATGGTGGTGATTCGGCTCGCGGGTGTTTGGCATGGTAGGAGATTCGGCTCGGCGGGTTTTGGCATGGTACGATTTCGGCTGGCGGGTTTTGCATGGTAGATTCGGCTCGGCGGTTTGACATGGTACCGATTCAGCTCGGCGGGTTTGACATGGTGCGATTCGGCTCGGCGGGTTTTGACATGGTGCGATTCGGCTCGGCGGGTTTTGGCACGGCGTGATTCGGCGGCTCGGCGGGTTTAGGCACGCGTGATTCCGGGGCTCGGCGGGTTTTGGCATGGTACGATCGGCTCGTGCGGGTTATGACATGTACGATTCGGCTCGGCGGGTTTTGGGCATGGGCGTGATCTGCGGCGGTCCGCTGCGTGTCGGTGGTGTTCGGCATTGGCGTGATTCGGGTCTTCGCGGGTTTTCGGCATGCGTATTCGGTCGTGGCGGATGCGTATTGGGGCTCGGCGGGTTTGGCACGGTTGTGATTCGACTCGGCGGGTTCGGCATGGCGTACTCGGGCTCGCGGGTTTTGGCACGGCGTGATTCGCTCGGCAGGTTTGTGACATGGGTGTGATTTGTTCGGCATGGTGGACAGGGCGTGATTTGGTTGGTGTTTTGAAACATGGCTGAATTCGCCGGCGGGTTTGGACATAGGTGTGATTTGGTTCGGCAAGGTTTTGACATGTGTGATTTGGTTCGGCAGGTTTGGACGTGGCGTGATTTGTCGGCAGGTTTTGAATTGGCGTAATTTGGTTCGGTGGGTTTGACTGGGTGATTCGCTCGGCGGTTTGAACATGGTGCGATTCAGCTCGGCGGGTTTGACATGGTGGCGATTCAGCTCGGCGGGTTTTATGCAGGTGGTGATTTGGTTCGGGGTTTTGACAATGGTGTTGATTCGGCCTCGGTGGGTTTTGACATGGTGGTGATTCCGCTCGGCGGGTTTGACATGTCGTGATTGGTTCGGTGGGTTTTGAAACCATGGCGTGATTCGGCCTCGGCGGGTTTTGACAATGGGTGTGATTTGTTGTCGGCAGTTTTGACATGGTGTGATTTTGTTCGCAGGTTTGACAGGCGTGATTTGGCTTCGCAGTTTTGACAGGCGTGATTTGGTTCGGTGGGTTTTGACATGGCGTGATTCGCTCGGCAGTTTTGACATGGGCGTGAATTTGGTTTCGGGACGGTTGTTTTGACAATGGTGTGATTCGGTGCTCGGCGGGTTTTTGACATGGTGTGATTCGGTGGCAGGTTTTGAACATGGTGTGATTCGGCTCGGCGGAGTTTTGACATGGTGCGATTCAGCTCGGCGGGTTTGACAATGGTGCGATTCAGCTCGCAAGGTTTTGACATGGTGAGATTCGGTCTCGGCGGGTTTTTGACATGGTGTGATTCGGTTCGGGCGGATTTTGAAATGGTGCGATTCGGCTCGGCGGGTTTTGACATGTGCGATTCGGCTCGGCGGGTTTTTGACATGGTGGCGATTCGGCTCGGCGGTTTTGACATGGTGCGATTCCAGCTCGGCGGGTTTTGAATGGTGCGATTCGGCTCGGCGGGTTTTGACATGGTGCGATTCGGCTTCGGCGGGTTTTTGACCATGGTGCGATTCAGCTCGGCGGGGTTTTGACATGGTGTGGATTCGGCTCGGGGGTTTTGACATGGTGCGATTCGGCGCTCGGCGGGTTTGACATGGTGCGATTCGGCCTCGGCGGGTTTGACATGTGCGATTCCGCTCGGCGGCTTGACATGGTGCGATTCCGCTCGGTCGGGCTTTGACAGATGGTGCGATTCCGCTCGCGGGTTTTTGACATGGTGCGATTTCCGCTCGCGGGCTTTTGACATGGTGCGATCGCTCGGCGGTTTACAGGTGCGATTCGGCTCGGCGGGTTTTGACATGGTCCGATTCGGCTCGGCGGGTTTTCGGCATGGTCCGATCGGCCGGCGGGTTTGACATTTGTGATTTCGGCTCGGCGGGTTTTGACATGGTGTATTTCGGCTCGGCGGGTTTTGACATGGTGTATTCGGCCGCGGGTTTTACATGGTGGCATTCGGCTCGGCGTGTTTAGGCATGGTGCATTCGGCTCGGCGTGTTTTAGGCATGGTGCTGATTCGCTCGGCGTGTTAGGCATGGTGCGATTCGCTCGGCGTGTTTAGGGCAATGGTTGCATTCGGCTCCCGCGGGTTTAGGCATGGTCGATCCGCTCGCGGTTTTGACAAGGTGGCGATTCAGCTCGGCGGGTTTTTGACATGGTGGCGATTCGGCTCGGCGGGTTTTGACATGGCGCGATTCGGCTCGGCGTGTTTAGGCATGGTTGCGATTCGGCTCGGCCGGGTTTTGACAATGGCGCGATTCGGCTGCGGCGTAGGTGGTGATTCGGCATGGGTTAGGCATGGTCGATTCCCGCTCGGTCGGGTTTACGGTGGCGATCGGGCTCGCGTTTGATTGCGATCAGCTCGCGGTTTGACATGGTCGATGCGGCTCGGCGGTTTAGGCATGGTGGATAATCGGCGGTTACTGGCGGCTCGGGTTGGCCGTCTCCGCTTGGGTTTGACAGTGCGATTCGGCTCGGCGGGTTTAGGCATGGTGCGATTCAGCTCGGCGGTTTTGACATGGTGTGATTCGGCTCGGCGGGTTTTTTTGACAACGGTGTGAAATTCCGGCTCGTCGGGTTTTGACACGGTGTGATTCGGCGTCGGCGGGTTTTGACACAGGCTGTGATTCGGCTCAGGCGAGTTTTTTGAACACGGTGTGATTCGGCTCGGGTGTTTAGCAGGTGCAGATTCGGTCGGCGGGTTTTGACATGGCGCAGATTCGGCTCGCCGTGTTTAGGCTGGTGCGATTCGGCTCGGCGGGTTTAGGCATGGTGCGATTCCGCCGGCGGGTTTTGACATGGTGCGATTCGGCTCGGCGGGTTTTGACATGGTGCGATTTCGGCTCGGCGGGTTTAGGCATGGTGCGATTTCCGCCTCGGCGGGTTTTTGGACATGGTGCGATTCGGCTCGGCGGGTTTAGGCAGGTGCGATCCGCTCGCGGGTTTCTGACATGTGCGATCGGCTCGGCGGGTTTAGGCCATGGTGCGATCAGCTCGGCGGTTTTGACATGGTGTGATTCGGGCCTCGGCGGGTTTTTTGACACGGTGTGATTCGGCTTCGGCGGGTTTTGAACACGGTGGTGATTTCGGCCTCGGCGGGTTTTGACACGGTGTGATTCGGCTCGCGGGTTTAGGCATGGTGCGATTCGGCTCGGCGGGTTTTGACACGGTGTGATTCTCCGTACAGGTGATCTCGGCGGGTTTTGACACGGTGTGATTCGCTCGGCGGGTTTTGACACGGTGGTATTCGGCTCGTGCGGTTTTTGACACGTGACGCCGGTGGTTGAGTTATCGGCTCGGCGGGTTTTGACACGGTGTGAATTCCGCTCGGCGGATTTTGACACGGTGTGATTCGGCTCGGCGGGTTTGCATGGGTGATCGCTCGGCTGTTTTTCACACGGTGTATTCGACTTGGCGGGTTTCCGGCATGGAAGATTTCGGGCTCGGCGCGAATCGACAGGGCGATTCGGCTCGGCGGGTTTTTAAGCAACGGTGCGATTCAACTCGGCGATTTTTGGCAGCGGCTGCGACTTGGCTCGGCAGTTTTGACAACGGGCGGCGATCAGCTCGGCTGTTTTGACATGGAACGATTCGGCTCGGCTGGTTTTGGGGCCGGTGCGATCAGCTCGGTCTGGTTTTGGCATGGTGCGATTCGGCCGCGGGTTTTTGCACGTGGCGATTCAGCTCGGCGGGTTTTTGGCACGGTGCGACTTGGCTTCGGCAGTTTGACAGCGGCGCGATTCAGCTTCGGCTGGTTTTGACATGGAACGATCGCTCGGCTATGTTTGTGCACGGTGCGATTCAGCTCGGCTGTGTTTTGGCATGGTGCGATTCGTCTCGGCGGGTTTGAACACGGTGCGATTCGCTCGGCGGGTTATGCATGGTGCGATTCTCGCTCGCGGGTTTTGACATGGTGTGATTCGGCCTCGGCAGGTGTTTTGCACACGTGTATTCGGTCTCGGCGGGTTTTGAACACGGTGCGATTCGGCTGCGGCGGGTTTGACACCGGTGTGATTCCGCTCGCGGGTTGACAACCGGTGTGATTCGCTCGGCGGGTTTTGAACACGGTGTGATCCGCTCGGTGGGTTTTGACCACGTGTTGATTCGGCTCGGCGGGTTTTGAACGGTGGGTTTCGGCTCGGCGGATTTGACAACGGTGTGATTCGGCTAGGCGGGTTCGGCATGGTGTGAATTCGGCTCGGCTGTTTTCACACGGTGTGAATTCGCTCTGGCGGGTTTTCGGCATGGAATGATTCGGGGCTCGGCGCGAATGCGACAACGGCAGCGATTCACTCGCGAGTTTTGGCACGGTGCGACTTGGCTCGCAGAGTATTGGCAGGTACGATTCCGCTCCGGCTGTTTTGGATGGACGATTCAACTCGGCGAGTTTTGGCAACGGGCGACTTTGGCCTCGCGCAGGTTTTGACACCCGGCGATTCAGCTCGGCTGGTTTTGACATGGTACGTTCGGCTCGGCTGGTTTTGTGCATGGTACGATTCAACATGCGGCGAAGTTTTGGGCACGGTGCGACTTGGTCGGCAGGTTTTGACAGCGGCGCGATTCAGCTCGGCAGGTTTTTGACACGCGCGATTCAGCTGTGGTGGATTTTGACACAGTGCGATTCAGCTCGGCAGGTTTTCAACAACGGTTCTGATTCGACTCGGCGGGTTTCGGCTGGAATGAATTCGGGCTCGTGCAATCGACAACGGTGTGATTCAGCTTCGGTGGTTTTGGACGGGCGATTTCGGCTCGGCGGGTTTTTTGGGCACGGCGCGATTCAGCTGGTATTTGACACAGTGCCATTCAGCTCGGCGGGTTTTTCGGCCACGTTGCGACTTGGCTCGCGAGGTTTTGACACGTGCCGATTCGGCTGGCGGTTTCGGCTCGGCGCAATTCGGTCCGGTTGGTTTTCAACTTCGGTCCGCATTCTGCTCGTCAGAGGTTTCACAGGTTTGATTCGACATTCGGCGGGGTTTCGTGCATGCGACTCTTTTTGATGAAGATTCGGGGCTCGGCGGGTTTGGCACGGCGTGATTCGGCTCGGCGGGATTTTTGGGACGCGTGATCGAACACGGTGTGATTACGGCCGGCGGGTTTTGGCAAACGGCGTGAATTCGGCATCGGCGGGTTTTGGCACGGCGTGTTTCGACACGGTGTGATTCGACTCGGCAGTCTTTTGACATGGTGTGATTTGGCTCGGCGGGTTTTTTGGCACGGCGTGATTCGACACGGTGTTGATTCAGCTCGCGGGTTTTGGTTGGTGCTGATCACGTATTTTAGTCGGCGTGAATTCAGTCTAGTCGCTGAACGGCTCGGCGGAATTTGGTTGGTGTGATTCGTCTCGGGGGTTTTGACAACTGTGGCGATTCAGTTTCGGCGGGTTTTGAACACTGTGCGATTCAGCTCGGTCGGGTTTTGACAATGGTGTGATTCGTTCTTCGGCGGGTTTTGACACTGTGCGCATTCAGCCGCGGGTTTTGACACGGTGTGATCGACTCGGCGGGTTTTGGGAGCGTGATTCGCTCGGCGGGTTTTTGGCACGGCGTGAGTTTCGGCTCGGCGGTTTTTGGCACGGCGTATTCGGCATCGGCGGGTTTTGACGTACGGTGTGATTCGATCGCGGGTTTTGACATGGTACGATTCGGCTCGGCTGTTTTGGCGACGGCGCGATCAGCTCGGCGGGTTTTGAGTTGGGTTACGATTCCGGCTGGGGGGTTTTGGGCATGGTACGTTCGGGCTCGGGGTTTTGACATGGTGTGAATTCGCTGGCGGGTTTGGCATGGGTACCGATTCGGCTCGGCGGTGTTTGGCATGTACGATTCGGCTGCGAGGTTTTTGGCATGGTACGATTCGGCTGCGGCGGTTTGGCATGGTACGATTCGGCTCATGCGGGTTTTGGACATGACGATTCGGCTCGGCGGGTTTTTGGCACGGCGTGATGTCGGGGCTCGGCGGGTTTAGGCACGGCGTGATTTTCGGTGCTCGGCGGTTTGGCATGGTACGATTCGGCTCGGGGGTTTTGACATGGTTAGATTCGGCTTCGCGGTTTTGGCATGGCGTGATTCGGGGTCGGCGGGTTTTCGGCATGCGTGATTCGGGTCTCGGGTTTTGGGCAGGCGTGATTTGGGGTCGGCGGGTTTTGCCACGGTGTGTCGGCTCGGCGGGTTTCGGCATGGGTGACTCGCGGGCTCGGCGGTTTTGGCAACGGCGTGATCGCTCCGCAGGTTTTGACAGGTGTGATTTGGTTGGCAGGTTTTGACATGCGGTGATTTGGTTCGGTGGGTTTGAAATGGACGTGGATTCGGACTCGCAGGGTTGCATGCGTGATTTTGGTTCGGCGAGTTTATGACATGGTGTGGATTTGGTTCGGCAGGTTTTGACATGGGGTGATTTGGCTCGGCAGGTTTTGACACGGTGTGATTTGGTTCGGTGGGTTTTGACGATGGCGTGATTTGGCTGGCAGGTTTTGACATGGCGTGTTTGGTTCGGTGGGTTTTGACATGGCGTGATTCGGTCGGCGGGTTTTGACATGGTGTGATTTGGTTGGCAGGTTTTGACATGGCGTGATTGCTCAGCAGGTTTTGGCGTGGCTAATTTTCGGTGGTTTTTGACATGGCGTGAATTCGGCTCGCGGGTTTTGACTGGCGTGATCCGCTCGGCAGGTTTTGACATGGTGTGATTTGGTTCTCGGCAGTTTTGACATGGCGTGATTTGGTTTCGGTGGGTTTTGACATGGCGTGAATTCGCCTCGCGGGTTTTGACATGGTGTGGTATTGGTGCGGCAGGTTTTGACATGGCGTGATTTGGCTCGGGCAGGGTTTTGACGTGCGTATTTGGGTTCGGTGTGGGCTTTTGTACAGGCGGTGATTCGGCTCGGCAGGTTTTGCACATGGTGTGATTTGGTTCGGTGTCAGGTTTTGACATGGTGTGATTGGTTCGGGGCAGGTTTTGACATGGCGTGATTTGGCTCGGCAAGGTTTTGAACATGGCGTGATTTAGTTGGTGGGGTTTGACATGGTGGGATCGTTCGGCGGGTTTTGACAGGTGTGCATTCGCATGTGTGATTCGCTCGGCATTTTGACATGTGTGATTTGTTCGGTGTGTTTGACATGTGTGATTCGTCTCGGCGGGTTTTGGCACGGCGTGATTCGGGGCCTGGCGGGTTTAGGCACGCGCGTGAATTCGGGCTCAGCGGTTTGGCACGCGTGATTCGTCTCGGGTTCGATGCGGGTTCGTGCCGGCGGTTCATGGCGTGATTCGGGGCTGGCGGGTTCTGCCGGCGTGTTTGGCTCGGCGGAGTTTCGGGCATTTCGGGCCGCGGTTTGTGGCACGGCGTGATTCGGCTCGGC